>CM017764.1:50817478-52017478 GCA_008009225.1 Acer yangbiense | reverse complement strand
ATGGTTGATTAACTCCATGACAAACAGCATAGGAGAGAATTTTCTTCTCTATGAGACTGCAAAGGAGATATGGGATGCAGCAAAGCAAACCTATTCCAATAGTGATAATTCTGTTGAATTATTTTGAATAGAAAGTACCCACCATGACCTACAACAAGGAGAGATGTTTGTCACTCAGTTTTTCAACACACTTACTAGACATTGGCAGCAGCTAAATGTGTTTGAAAAATATCAATGGAAGTGTCCAGAAGATAAAGTGTTACACAAAGATATTGTAGAACATAAAAGGATCTTTAAATTCTTACTAGGTCTAAATCAACAACTTGATGATGTGAGGGGACGTGTTCTAGCAATCAAACCACTCCCTAGCATTCGTGAATTTTTTTCAGAGGTCCGAAAAGAGGAGAGCCGAAAAAGGGTGATGATAAGGCCATCTAAAGTAGAAAACAACCATACTTCAACTCCTGAGAGTTCAGCCCTTGCTGCTCGAGGGACACAAAAACAGTTTCAATAACAACCAGCCTAGGAGAGGAAGGCCATGGTGCGACCACTGTCGTAAGCTAGGTCATACTAAGGAGACCTGCTGGAGGATTCACGGAAAACCAGCAGATTGGAAACCCAATTGGACCTTCAACAACAAAGATAGTCGTAGGAATATGGTGACAGGTAATGAAGGTTCTTTCACAGCCGAACCCAACCCTTTTAGTAAGGAGCAGTTGGAAGTTTTGCAAAGATTCTTTAATCAGTCATCTCAAAACACTACAGTCACTGGAACCGGATCTCTAGCTCAAAAAGGTACCTTTCTAAATGCCCTAAGTGTGAAGAAAAAAATAGCATAGTCCATGGGTTGTGGACTCATGTGCATCAGACCATATGATCGGAGATGTCAAGAACTTAAAAAACTTTAAACCATGTCATGACAATCTTACTGTTAAAATTGCCGATGGTTCTCTATCAAATGTAGTTGGCACATGTTCAGTTGTGATTTCTAAGAATCTGATACTTCACTCAGTTCTTTTGGTAATTTGGATTGCAATTTGTTATCAATTAGCAAACTCACTCGAGAACTAAATTGTATAACTAAATTTTTTCCAAACCATTGTGAATTTCAGGACTTGGATTCGAGGAAGATGATTGGCAGTGCTGAGATGTATTTAGGACTCTATCTTTTAAAGATTGAAGACTATCCTGAAAGACAATCTCAAACAGAAGAGTTTGTATCTCTCAAGAGTCAGTTTAATTCGAATTCTAGGTTAAATAATGATAGTGTAATCATGTTGTGGCACTATTGATTAGGTCATCCTAATTTCATGTACCTTGAAAAATTGTTTCCAGTACTGCTTGAAAATAAAAGTCTTTATCTTTTCCAGTGCGAAATATGTCAGTTATCTAAACATACTCGTCAAGTTTACCCAAACAAATCATATCAAATATCATATCCTTTTTCTATGATCCATAGTGATGTCTAGGGACCGTTTAGGGTTGACAATATAACAGGAGCTAGATGGTTTGTTTCCTTCATTGATGATCACACTAGACTAACTTGGATTTTTCTCATGAGAGAAAAATCTGAAGTAAGTCAAATTTTCAAAAGTTTTAATAAAATGATCCAAAACCAATTTCAGACTAAAATTCAAATTTTAAGGACTGATAATGGTAAGGAGTATTTTAACTCAATGTTAGGAAACTATTTAATCAATGAAGGAATTATACATCAAAGTTCATGTGTTGAGACTCCCCAACAAAATGGAGTCTCAGAGAGGAAAAATCGCCATATTTTAGAAGTGGCAAGATCAATTATGTTCTCCTCTAATGTTCCTAAATAGTTTTGGGGTGAAGCTATTCTCACACAACTGCATATTTAATCAATAGGTTGCCTTCCAAAGTTCTTAAATTTCAAACTCCATGTCAATCACTTCTCAAAACCTATCATGACACACAAATTTTGTCACAAATACCTTCCAGAGTTTTTGGTTGTAGTGTATTTGTTCATACTAGTCAGGTAAATCGAAGCAAATTGGACCCACGGTCAATTAAATGCATATTTGTCGGGTATGCTCCAACCCAAAAAGGGTACAGATGCTACTCTCAATCTACAAAAAGTTTTTATACATCCATGGATATGACATTTATGGAAAACCAACCATTTTATCCCAAATCTACAATTCAGAAGGGGGGAGGAATGTGAGTCAAGAATTTCAGCTTTGGGAGACTCTCAATACTGATCAGAATATTCAGTTGTGGGAAACTATGCATCCTAATCAAACTCAAATTAAACTCATCCCTCATCTACTGAAATACAAACTCCTCTAAGTCGGTTTCATCCACTACCTCATCACTCTAGTCAAATTCAAAACTCAAACTCATCCATCATCTACTAAAAATCGAGAGCCTAATCTACCTTTAAGTCCTACTAGAACTCTACCTTATCACCTATCTGGTTTTAAAAACCGAGAGCCTCACTCCTACATGTCTCCTACTTTATCTCATCTACCTTTAAATCAAATAGGAAACTCTAGGTCTTATCCTCCCACTGAAACACATGTTTATCCTAGTCAGCAAATCAATTCCCTACAACCGGCTGCTGACAAAGAGTTCATTGTGTATACAAGGAAAGAAAAAAAATCAAAAAGAGATAAAGCACCAAAAGTCACTGCAACGCTATGACTCTAAACCAAATTAACAAGTCCAAATACCAGACATAAACACAGAAGTTGCTATTGAAAGTATCTCATGTAAGAGTGATTCTAATTCTACCTATACTAATAATGAAGTGTCTAATATTGATCAACCAATTGCAATACGAAAAAGAGTGAGAGAATGCAGGGATCGACCACTCTATCCTATGTGCAAGTTCATCTCATATGAGGGCTTGTCTCCAAATTACCGGGCGTTTGCTGTTAATTTAGCAACCATTCCAGTACCCAACAGCATACAAGAAGCTATCAGAGTACCAGAATGAAGGACCACAGTATATGAGGAGGTAAGAGCTCCTGAAAAAATGGGACTTGGGAAATGTCAGAACTTCCAAAGGGCAAATATCTGGTAGGTTACAAGTGGATCTTTATAGTGAAGCACAAAGCGGATGGGAGTGTTGAACGATTCAAGGCTCGATTGGTCACCAATGGATTCACACAGTCTTATGGAATCGATTATAAGGAGACGTTCGCTCCAGTGACCAAGCTCAACACAATCCGTGTGCTACTCTCTTTAGCCGTAAACTTGGACTGGCCTCTCCATCAGTTGGACGTGAAAAACGCATTTCTAAATGGCGACCTAGATGAGGAAGTCTACATAGAGGTTCCACCGGGATTTGAATCATACTCAAAAACCAACAAAGTATGCAGACTCAAAAAATCTCTCTACGGGCTTAAGCAATCCCCACGTGCTTGGTTTGAGAGGTTCACAAGGGCAGTAAAATAGTATGGGTATCCACAATGTCAAGCTGATCATACACTATTTGTCAAACATTCTCCTGGAGGTAAAAATACTATTCTTATAGTTTATGTGGATAATATAATCCTTACAGGGGATTATGACGAGGAAATTTAGAGACTAAAAAAGGTATTTGCAAATGAGTTCGAAATCAAAGACTTGGGAAGTCTCAAGTATTTCCTAGGCATGGAAATAGCTCAGTCAAAACATGCCATTATGGTATCCCAACGTAAGTATATTTTAGACTTACTAAGAGATACCAAGATGCTCGAATGCAAGCCTGCCGAGACTCCAATGGACTACACAGTGAAATTGGGATAGATTGAAAACCGTGCACCGGTGAACAAATATCAACAACTTATGGGAAAGCTCATCTACCTCTCACACACAAGACCAAACATTGGTTTTCCAGTAAGCACTGTAAGTCAATTTATGAAAAATCCTACTGAAGAACATATGGATGTAGTATTTAGGATTTTGAGGTATTTGAAGATGACACTAGGGAAGGGCCTATATTTCAAAAAGGGCTCAAATAGAAGCACTGAAATCTTTACTGATGTTGATTGGGCAAGGTCTATCACAAATCGAAGGTCAACTTCAGGGTATTGTACATATGTGTGGGGAAATTTGGTCACATGGCAAAGTAAAAAGCAAGCTTTTTAGTGTCAAGAAGCAGTGTTAAGGCAGAATTTAAGGCCATGGCACAAGGTATTTGTGAAGGGATATGGTTAAAAAGACTGTTAACAGAACTAAAAACTCTTATGGATAAGACAATGAAATTGTTCTGTGACAACTAAGCTGCCATCAGCATTGCAACGAATCTTATGCATCATGATAGGACAAAGCATGTTGAAATAGACAGACATTTTATCAAAGAGGAGTTGGAAGAAGGGAGTGTGAAACTAGTATATACGCCTACTGTACTCCAAACTGCTGACATACTTACTAAGGCTCTTCCTAGAGTTAACTTTGAAGACTTGTGTTCCAAGCTAGGTATGATAAATATTTATTGCCCAACTTGAGGGGGGGTGTTGAAAGTATGTTGTTAGATTATTGTGTAGGCTGTTAATTTCTATTAGTTATCTTTAATTCTTTAGTTATCTATAATAAAGAGTTTTGAGTAGTCTGTTACTCAAACTCTCCTTTAGAGTTGTTGTTTCCTAGTTTAGTTGAAAGTCCTAGCATTAAGGAAGTAGTCCAACTTCCTTTCTTATTTATGTTCATAGATCTCTCAGTTGAGAGTAAGAGCATCTCCAATGCAAAAGTGGATTGCATACCAATAATCGTTGACATGGCAACAATGTCAAGAGATTTGCTTCCAATATAGCATAAAAATAGATTTGATAAACAATTAATTCAAAATTTGGTCTCCAATGCTTCCATCTAAAACAAAAAATTTCTAATGACATGTCCATTTTTTTTTTCCGATTTTATTTTTTATTTTATTTTCTTACCAAAAATATATGAAAAATTAATGTCAGTTTTAAATGTTTGCTGAGTTAACCTAAAAAATAGCTGTGCAACAGACCGTCTAAAAGTAGATGGTCATGTTGACAATATCTAATATTTTTTTTGCCACGTCAACTTGAGGTTGAATATGCACGGTTGCATTGGAGACACAATTATTAACAGAATATCTATTTATCCTACGTGGTATCTTTTTTTTTCACAAGTCACGCTTGCATTGGAGATGTTCTAAGTGAGAAATAAGATAAATTCATTCTCTCATAATTCTATATTTTTAGATAGATCTGTCAGTATATCAACCTTGTTTGAGATCACTAGTGACTCCGTGGTAGATGGCATATCTCAGATTGTTGAAACTCTACACCCATTGCATGTTCCTGGGGTTGATGGTTTGCTCATTCCTAGTAAAACTCGAGGACATGTTTTAAAAGTGCTTGGTGGAAATATTGCTCTTGTACGTTGGGAGGTAAATGGTCTAGCCTCTAAATGTTCTACAAGTGTTCGTTAGTTGTCTTGTGTTCAGAGTCAATTGGATTTTTATGGAAACTATTTCTTTTACTTAGTATTTTTTTATCGTTTGGTTGCATTGAAAACAATGTTAAAGATATTTATTTCTTCCTTGATTTTTATGGTTGTGTCACTGTCTCTTTGTAAGTTTGAATAAATGAGGGGTATTTCAGTTTCCACAGTCAATTATACGGTAGAAACAATAAAAATACTAATCTTAGGTAAAAACAATGAGGAAATCCCCTTTTTAGTCAAAAAATTAGGAGGTTTATTGTTTTTATTCAAGATTAGTATTTTTATTGGTTTTAGCCATTAATTGGCTATGAAGACCTGAATGCCCCTCATTTTCCCATTTTTAATTCCTCTCCTCTCTCTCCTCTCATCAGATTCTTTTTCTTTTCTCTCTTTCTCCTTCGTCTTCTCTCTTTCTCTCCTCTCTCCCTCCTCCGTCTTCTCTCTTTCTCTCCTCTCTTCTCTCCAAAATCAGATTTCAGATTTATTTATTTTTAAAAAAAATTCAGATTTCGTTTTTTTCAAACAAAATTTCCAAATTTGAGGGTGGTTGTTGTTTTTATGAATGGTGGGAGTTGTATTTGGGTTTGAGTTTTGTTAAACAAAATTTTTAGATTTTATTTTATTTTTTTAAATTTCAGATTTCATTTTTTTCAAACAAAATTTCCAGATTTGAGGGTGGTTGTTGTGTTTATGAATGGTGGGAGTTGTGTTTGTGTTTGAGTTTGGGTTTTGTTAAATACATTTTTCAGATTTTATTTTATTTTTTAAAATTTCAGATTTCATTTTTTTCAAACAAATTTTCCAGATTTGAGGGTGATTGTTGTGTTTATGAATGGTGGGAGTTGTGTTTATGAATGGTGGGAGTTGTGTTTGGGTTTGGGTTTTGTTAAACAATTTTTTCAGATTTTATTTTATTTTTTTAAAATTTCAGATTTCATTTTTTTCAAACAAATTTTCCAGATTTGAGGGTGGTTGTTGTGTTTATGAATGATGGGAGTTGTATTTGGGTTTGTTAAACAAAATTTTCAGATTTTTTTTTTTTAATTTCAGATTTCGTTTTTTTCAAACAAAATTTCCATTGTTTCAAAGATTTTTAATTTTTTTTTTTTTGGTATGAGGAAATCTAGAAAATTTTCAAATCTATTCAAATCTGGAAATATTTTCAGATTTCTTTAAACACACCACGGCAATCCAATTAAACACACCATGACTGACCAATTAAACATACAAGGTGTAAACCAATTAAACACACCAGAGTAAACCAATTAAACACATAATGGCAGACTAATTAAACACACAAGGTGTAAATCAATTAAACACACCAGGGCAACGCAATTAAATACACCAAGGCAACTCAATTAAACACACCATAGAAAATCAATTAAACACACCAGGGTAAGACCAAATTAAACACACCAAGTCTAACACAATTAAACACATCCAGGGAGAAGAAGAAGAAGATGGAGGTCTGGGAAGAAGAAGAAGAAGAAGAAGAAGAAGAAGAAGAAGAAGAAGAAGAAGAAAAAGAAAAATAGAGAAAAAAAGTTGCTTTTTTTTTGGGAAAAAAAAGAAGAAAAAAAAAGAAAAAAAAAAGAGATTTTTTTTAATTTTTTTTATTTTTAAAGAAGGGCATTTTTATCCAAAAAGTGGATATTTTAGTAAAAACAATAAAAATGCTAATCTTTGGTAAAAACAATATGGATACTTTTAAAGTTCTCCCATATATTATATATATATACAAAAATTCTATTATCAGTTCGAACTGACAAAAGTTATATCAGTTTCTTGCACGTGGGCCACTGGAATTAAATATATATATATATATAGTATTTCTATTATCAGTTCGAACTGACAAAAGTTATATCAGTTCTTTGTATGTGAGCCATTGAATTTAAATACTTTGACTGACAAGTGCATATAGCTAAGTCAAAGTATTTAATTCTAGTGGCCCACGTGCAAGGAACTGATATAACTTTTGTCAGTTCGAACTGATAATAGAATTTTTGTATATATATATATTTCTCATACAGTTAATTTTTATCAGTCATCTAACATGCATATTATTGCATGGAAAGAGACATCCAACCATTAAGTCTAAGCTCGAAAATCAAAATAATATCTCATGGCATATTTATTTTAGAAAAAAATAAACAGTTAAAAACTAAGAACTTGATAGTTCAAGAAAAATTATTATTATTATTATAATTATTATAACTCTAAACTTAACCATCTAAATTTTAATTCAAAACTTTAAAAACAACTTTTCTTCAAGTTTGTTGTTTACTTGAAATTGTTTTCCAATCAATCCTCACTAGAATGTCTAGTTATATAAAACTGGTTGTCAAATATATAGTGATCATTGATTGATTCTACATGAGAATTATGTGCAGGATCCCGCACTCGAACATCTTTTGAAACTAATTATTATAAATCAAGGTAATATTAATTAAGTTATTGTATATGATTGAAAAATCTAATGATTCAAAAGAGATCAAAAACTTTAACATTAAATTTTTATTTTTATTTTGAAGAAAAAAAATTGGACCATCTATTGCACCTATATGGATCTTATGCAGAAGTCTGGGATTTTGTTGTGACAGTTCACAAAAATGGACTACAAAAACCAACAATAGTAATTGCTTGTCATTACCTAAGATGCCAATTTGCTGTCATTTTTAGAGGATCTAATTTAAAGCCCACCAAATATGTGTACACGGTGGGGACTTTAGATTTCTGCATTGTAGGTTTCCATTGAAGCACATGCTGGTCCATAAAAGTTCTGTTCATCTAAAAATGCGGCCTTTAAATTTTGATTCCAATGACACGACGAGATTGATCGCGTCCCCTCTCCCAAATCCCGAATCGATTGAAATTAATCAAAGTTTAGAATAGAAAACAAGTGTCTTAAAGGCTATTTATAGTTTTTTTTTTTAAATGAAACCGATTAATTGAATGCATTTTTTTATATAGAAACACTTGAAAATTAATTTCAATGAAAGCATTAGAGAAATATTATAGAATAGATTAAAAAAAAAGAAAAAGTATTTTAAATATTTTGAAATTACTTATTTTATTTTATATATATATGTCACAAGCGCGGATAAAACTCGAACCAAAATATTGTTAGGCGAACGAGCGCCCATTACCACCAGCACCATGCCACATTGGCCGTACTTTTGATAATACTAAAAAAATTCTTCAACAAACCTATCTGTTACTTGTACCCAAAAAAGTTACACATTAAATAGTGAGAATGTCTACCTTCATTTGAGGCCTTTAGTGAGAGGAGGTTTAAATTCCCTTTGAAATCACTATATATAATGAAGGCCTTATTATGTTTTGTATCAATCAAGCAACAGAAGCTTAGTGTAGCATAGCATCATTGGAGATCATAATCTGGTGTTTGGTTTTATTTTAGCTAGTATTTTTTTTTTTTTTTGGGTGCCGGGAGCACGGTTCCCAATGTGGATACGTCCCGTTTCTCAGGAAGCGCTTTTGTGCTTCCTGGTTTCCTTACTATTGGCTTCAGGTTTCTGCCATGGTTATGATCATCAGAAAGTTGAAGTTGTTGGAAATGGAGAATGTGTAGATTGTGAACAAAATAACTTCAAAACCAGCCAGGCCTTTTCAGGTATGTGTATTGTGTTACTTTCATGTGCCGGTTTGGCTCCTTATCATTACAGAGTCGATCCCGCATGAAAAAAACATATAGGAATCTTGTATCCGATTATAATTATTGTAATGTTGCATAGTAAAGTTATATTTACGAAGCATATTTTACCTACATTTCTCTTCTATGCAGGACTTAAAGTGACCATAGACTGCCAGCCGGAAAACGGAGAATTCAAAACACGAGGGATCGGAGAGCTCGATGAAGACGGTAAATTCACCGTATCGCTTCCTGACGAGATGGTTGAAGATGGAAAATTGAAGGAAGAATGCTATGCACAGCTTCACAGTAGTGCATCAGCATCTGCAGCAGCAGGCACACCTTGTCCTGCTCATGGTGGCTTGGAGTCCTCCAAGATTGTTTTCAAGACGAAAACCGATGAAAAACACACCTTCAGCTTGCCCGGAAAACTCAAGTTTTCACCAGTAACTTGCGCATCAGCCTTTTTTTGGCCTCATTTCCAGCACCCACCATTGCCTAAAATTTTTCTTCCAAATTTTCCACCTTTTTTTGGCCATCCCAATTTCAAGCCACTTCCTCCTCCTCCTCCAACTCCGACACCATTTCCACCAAAACCCCCACTAGTCAAGCCTCCTCCAATCCCAAAAGTGCCTCCACCACCAGCTCCTATTTACAAACCAAAACCCCCTCCTCCTTCAGTCCCAAAAGTGCCTCCACCGCCAGCTCCTATTTACAAACCAAAACCCCCTCCTCCCTCAGTCCCAAAAGTGATTCCACTCCCAAAAACCCCTCCTCCCCCAGTCCCAAAAGTGATTCCACCACCAAATCCTATCTACAAACCAAAACCCCCTGTCCCTAAAACCCCTCCTCCTCCTGTCCCAAAAGTGCTTCCACCACCAGCTCCTATCTACAAACCAAAACCACCCATCCCAAAAGTTCTTCCACCAAAGCCACCACTCTTGAAGCCTCCATGCCCACCAAAACCACCACTCTTGAAGCCTCCATTCCCAAAAGTGCTTCCACCCCCAAAAACCCCTCCTCCCCCAGTCCCAAAAGTGATTCTACCTCCAACTCCTATCTACAGACCAAAACCCCCTGTCCCTAAAACCTCTCCTCCTCCTGTCCCAAAAGTGCTTCCACCACCAGCTCCTATCTACAAACCAAAACCACCCATCCCAAAAGTTCTTCCACCAAAGCCACCACTCTTGAAGCCTCCATGCCCACCAAAACCACCACTCTTGAAGCCTCCATTCCCAAAAGTGCTTCCACCCCCAAAAACCCCTCCTCCCCCAGTCCCAAAAGTGATTCTACCTCCAACTCCTATCTACAGACCAAAACCCCCTGTCCCTAAAACCCCTCCTCCTCCTGTCCCAAAAGTGCTTCCACCACCAGCTCCTATCTACAAACCAAAACCACCCATCCCAAAAGTTCTTCCACCTCACAAACCACTTCCTCCACCGTTCCCCAAGAAGCAACTCCCACCATTGCCAAAGCTCCCTCCACTGCCACCAATTTTTCCTCAACCTTAAAACCATCAACTAATTAATTAATTAATATATTATTAATTAATATATTAATTATTTAATCAAATGTTCCAGTGAAGTCTCTGATCGCTACTGCACAATAAGGTCTTCAACATATACAGAGGAAGGCGATTATAGACCATTATTATTGTAAAGTGAAAACAAAGAGTGTGAATCAGTTTTCATTGCTTAAATATATTACATGAAATCAAGTTGTATTGTTTACATAATCCAGAATGTTTTAATTTTCATGATTTCAGTATTTATTTTTTTATTATTGTTTTGATGGATTTTGAAATCAGTGAGATGCTACCATCAAAAATTCAAAAACTTCAAATGCAAATAATATTGTAACATTATTGAAAATTCTGCATAAACAATCAAAAAAAAAAAAAAAAACTTGATTAAATGAGTTTCACTCATTTTTCAAACAAATTTAGCTATACATTACCGTTAGTTTCAGTTATAGTCGGTTAAGTTCGGGCAAGGTTGGTTTAGGATCGGTTGGGCCAGGATTTTATTTCATTTGTATTGAAAAGTTAACTACGAACGATCCAACCCACTTCAAACATCTCATGTTTGAGTCAATTTCAAATGACAAGAAAATATTGATAGATTGTAAATTCAAGACGTGCCACTGTCTTTTTTACGAAATGGCTTTTATATTATTTTGAAATATAATAAATTAAATGTTAAAAAAAAAATATTGACTAGATAAAATTGGTTTGGTGTAATATCTCCCTTCATGAAACCCAAATTTTAATTTTATTTGATAAATAAAATAAAATAAAATAAAAAATTCAATCGATTTTTTTTTGAAAAAGCATTTTCGACGTATCAGAAACCAAACCAAGAAAAAAACGCTAGAAAAAAAACAACCGAAACAAAAAACGCACAAGTTTGATAAAGCGCGAAAAATCAAAAACACATAAAACACAGACTCCCTCTTCTTCGTTCTAGGGTTTTAGCTCACCAAAATCTCTTCCAATGGCGACCACCACCACCACCGTCGACTCCTCTCTCTGGTGGCATCCCTTCGCCGACTTCCTCTCCGAGCTCGAGACCGCCTCTCTCTCCTCCGACCTCTCTCCAAATCTAGTAAAACACCGCCACACACACTCTCTCTTTCTCTATCTACATTTCTGTATTTTGTACTTGTATACGTACGTACGTATATGTGTAAGTGTGTAGGTTTATTCGCGATTGAATTTCGTGTTGTTGTTTAATTCAGGTAAAGAAGTTGGAGGAGAATCGCGCGTGGTTCGTCGAAACAGTGTCGCGTTTCAAGCCACCAAACGAGAAGTCGAAGGCGGCGTTGAATTCGCAGATAGTGAAAGTCGGCTCTCATCAGTTGCTGATAAATTCCGAATTCAAAGACGTAGCTTTGAAAATCAGCTCCTATTTAGTGAGTTTTTATTTTTATTTTTATTTTTTATTTATCAGTATTCTTGTTTTTTCGCCTGTCGCAGTTTTAATTTTGTATTTTATATTATTCTTGCTTGTGAAAAGTGAAAACCGAGGAGTTTAAGTGCGAATTTAGTGATTAATTGACTAGAAATGCTTTCCTTGAGTGTCCGCTTGTGTTCTAATGTGGAATGCATTTTGTTGTTAGTTATTGTTATTAGTGCTGCTTATGTACATCGAGTATTAGTCCGAATTCATGTGACTGGTTATTTGGAAATGTGTTACAGTATTATGATATTATTCGTTATCAAGGGTAACCTAAATGTGAATTTTGGGCTATTGGTTATACTATACTTTGTAATGCAAAATTTAATATACATAATTGGTGCTTCCATTTATTATGCTAATTCGTCATTTTTCAGTGTTTAGATGAGGTGCAATCCTACATTCTTGTTGAAAGGCAACAGGATCAGCATAATGTAGCTTTTGATTCTATTGTTCAAGAATCTCTGCATGCGGTTAGTTGTTTCCTTCCCATTCTATTAATCCTTGTTTTTTATTTTATAGATATAGCATTATAGCCAATTTCGAGTACAATAGTTGCTTGGTTGAGTTGAATTATAGAATTGAAATGCTTTTGAAAGATGCTATAGTAATGATGTAACTGTCACGAAGCACTTATTTGCTGCTAATCTTATGTTTGATCTATTCTCATTTATCCTTGCTGTTTGTATGAAGATACTGCTTCAATATTACATTGAGCGACAATGCCTGTTGAAGTGTACCAGACGCATTCTCATGCATGCTTGTAAGTTCCTAGAGAGAATATCCTAATTCTCAGTTTTTCCCATTCTCTAATTTTGAGATTTATTTTGCTTCTTTTCCTTCTTTATGGTGTCATTTGGTCTTTTAACCTGGAAACTTTTATGACATGCATTCAGTTGACGTACTAAGTTGTTATTTTTAGTTCCTTTTTGCTAATACCACTGATTTTTCTCCAGTATATGTTGGAAAGAGCTTGGAAGAAAAGAATGTTGTTATGGAGGAGGCACTAAAGCTGATTTCGGATGGACTGGAAAGCAAATTTATTTCTGTCCTGCACGACCTTTTATCTGCTACTCATCCCAAGGATATGGTATGCTCGATATCATGTCATCTACTTTATAACACCTATATGATTGTATAGGATAGGAAGTGAATGATGCATGGATTGGGTGCTCAAATACACTTATAATGTCACTATCTCAAGTCTGTTGATTGATTAATGCGGGTAATATCTAGGTATATGTAAAGTTGTCATCATTCATCTGGTATAGGTGTATAGCGGATCAGTCTTAAGGTTTGTTGATTAGAGACATGGATCTTTGATATTTATGCAAGCATGTGTATTGACATATTCATAGTTTCATACTTGTATATAATCATCAATTTTAGTTTGTTAAAAACTTTTGCATATCTAGTTGTTTCCTTCTTTTTTGATAAGGAATGCTTACTCTCTTCTCTTGTATGAAGCTAATTTAATACTAGAGTGGGTTATATTTTCTTGCAAGTTATGACGTTCCTATAATTATGGTAGAGTTCTATGTTTCCTTCTGCTATATAACTGCATCAACTTTGATATAATGGTGCTTGCTTATCTTATTTCCATCAGCTATCATATATTAGTTCTAATATTTGATTATCTATGGTAATGCTTTGAAGGATATTGATCTTTTCACTTTGTGGGCTGAGGAGACACTAATTGAAGACAATTTGGTTTTGGACATTCTTTTCCTTGTTTATTATGAGTCGTTTTCTATATGTAAAGGTGAAAAATGGAAGAAGTTATGCTCACTCTATAAGGTATATTGTTATTCTTCTTGCTCTATAAGTTGTATGATTGTTATACATTTTTTTAGTTATAATGTTAATCCTTGTTCAAAAACATTCATGCCACAGGGAATCGTATCTGGGTCTTATAATTTTGGGAAGCTGGCAGTCTCAAATGATGCACTAAAATCTTCTTATGATGCCAAAAATCAGCTGCTACTTATCCTTATAGAAACGCTGGACCTGGAGAATCTTCTTCAAATGGTTCATGATGAAACACCTTTCAGGTTTTTAGCTAGTTGTTAGTTCCATCATATATATTTATGCATCATCTAGGAACTCTTGAATCTCTCTTTCTCTCTTGGATAGAACCTTTTTGACTGCAGAAGCAGAACAATGCTATTGAAACCTTGTTAATATTGTTTATGTATAATTGAAATAATCATTGTAACATATCTATCATTTATTGAGTTTCAATAGAAGATTTATTTTCTTGTTTCTTACTTGGTGGGGGTGGGGTAGGGAGGTTAGTACCAGTAGTAATGATTGTACATAATTTATTACTATTATTATTTATAATTTTTTTTAATAAGACTAAATTATGATTCTTTCTAGAAATGCATTGCCTTCTCTGTTGTTTCTCTTTTTTCTTTTTAAATTTCAAGCCTGTTCAACTATTAAAAGATACCTGTTTTGCCATTTCTTAGGACGGGTGCTTTGGCTTTTTCCTCAATTGATGTCCAAGAGATGGATGCAATATTATCTACTTTTGATGCTTTTGAAACGAAAGAAGCAGGCCCCCTAATTCTTGCATGGGCGGTGTTTCTTTGTTTAATCTCTTCACTCCCTGGTAGAGAGGAAAATAGAGTGCTAATGGTATGGATTTGTCAAAATGCTGTTTACTACACAATTGTGTTTGCTTGTGTCAATCTTGACTATGTTTTCTGTTTTCAATTAAATTAGGAGATTGATCATGTTGGCTATGTTCGTCAAGCCTTTGAAGCTGCATCTTTGAGTTATTTTCTTGAAATCCTTCATAGTGACTTATTGGAGGAATCTGATGTAAGTCATTCTCAGTTTAAGAATTAAGATTTCTTGTTCCTAATAGTGACTCTTCGGCTCTTCCTGTCTTGTCCATTGCATAATGAAGAATATGTCTTTTACTTTTTTTAATATGTTGCAGGGACCAGTTGCTGGTTATCGAAGTGTCTTGCGGACCTTCATTTCTGCATTTATTGCGGCTTATGAGATCAATCTTCAGGTACAGTACACTTCAATTGTGGAAGTTGCTTATAAGGGATTTATTGAATGCTTTCTTATCGATTCTCCTATTTTAATGATGCAGTTAGAGGATGGTACTCTAAATTTGATACTGGATATTCTTTGCAAAATTTATCATGGAGAGGTTTGCATTTATAGCAATTAGCTGATTACCCATTTGATTCCTTTTTAGTTGTTATTGATTTCCATATTTGATAAATTGGAGATTCTCTTTCTCAATATTGTAGGAGTCACTTTGTATTCAGTTTTGGGACAAGGAAAGTTTTGTTGATGGTCCTATACGGTGTTTTCTTTGCAACTTGGAAGGTGAATTTCCTACCAGGACAGTGGAACTTGTTCGCCTTTTATCATCTCTTTGCGAGGGCAGTTGGCCTGCAGAATGCGTGTAAGTAGAATTCATTTCTTTTCTAGGTGATCATATGGATTCAGTTGATCACCTTACACTGTGGAGCATGAAACCTCTTATTGATTGTATGGGTGTAGTGCTGGTTTTTGTTTTATGGATACAATGATGTTCAGTTTATTAATGATCAAATATTCAAATTATTTACCCCCTTTGATGACCAAAAGACTCTAGCCTGAGTTATCATTTTTTGCTTGATCGAAGCTATTTGAATCCGAATTGGAATTGTTATACAACACAAATCATACCTGTGCTTGCAAAGAAAAAAGAGTAAGCAAATTTCCATTGAAATGCTGCTCATTATGCTTTGCACCTTTACATGTCATATGTGTATCAGCTTCCACTTTTGTGCAACTTGTGACATAGTCTTTTTATTTTGTTTTATGTATATGAGTTGTAGATTTTTCTATTCATACAAGAAGCATAGTATGTCTTTTGCATGGTTTTTCTTTCATGACGAGTGACAACATCTGCATGTATAGCTTCCAGAAAGGTAATCTGTATGCATTCATCTAATGGAATAGTGACACCTGATTTGCTGTTGTATCATTGTAATACCTAAATTAAATGTTAATTTTTTTTATCACTACCTGATCTTGAGTAATTAATTTGATTGTTTGATATTAAATCTTATGTTCCATAGCTAAGATTCCTAAGACCATATGCAAATTTTTAGTAATGACAATTCTTTAGTCTTTAGAATAGGTTTAGGATTTTTGGTGTTACTGAACCCAGTTTGTATAAGAATTATGATTTATGTCGATATCTTCCCCTTTGTCATATGCCATGCAACTTTTTAATTGCGCTTTTAAATTCTTATCTACCGTTTTGAAGGTAAATTGTTCATTGAATAACCATAATCTATGTTATGTCTTCCTGTCAACAGGTATACTTTTTTAGATAGATCTGTCGGTATATCAACCTTGTTTGAGATCACTAGTGACTCCGTGGTAGATAGCATATCTCAGATTGTTGAAACTCTACACCCATTGCATGTTCCTGGGGTTGATGGTTTGCTCATTCCTAGTAAAACTCGAGGACATGTTTTAAAAGTACTTGGTGGAAATACTGCTCTTGTACGTTGGGAGGTAAATGGTCTAGCCTCTAAATGTTTTACAAGTGTTTGTTAGTTGTCTTGTGTTCAGAGTCAATTGGATTTTTCTGGGAACTATTTCTTTTACTTAGTATTTTTTTATTGATTGGTTGCATTGAAAATAATGTTAAAGATATTTATTTCTTCCTTGATGTTTATGGTTGTGTCACTGTCTCTTTGTAAGTTTGAATCGGCATTTGATAACAACACTCATGTGGCAACTTTTGGTCTGCCTCTTACTTGCATAGAATTATGGTCATTTGCAAGGAGCATGATATTTTATTTATTAAATCACTTGATTTTGTGCAGCATCAGTGCAGGTAAATGTCTTGATTGTAATTAATGGTCTGTGAACATTTTTGGTCAAGGCACGTGGTTAATAATTTTTTTTTTCATCTTTGAGCAGCTTTGCTTACTTACATTTATATTTGATGCTTATGAATGTTGCATCAAAAGTTCTTATCTGTTGTGGACCTGTGGTTGAAGCTGTTATTTATACCGGATTATGTCAGTTCAAATTTGGCTTTTTACTGTATTGTAGTATGATTTGATTGACATGATGTCATATTCTAATAATTTATGAAACTCGATACTCATTCAGAGCAAACTTTGATACCCTTTTATTTCTGCTGTACAATTTTATTAGTAGAGCTTTTCTCTTTTTTCCCTGACATGCATTTTTGTGTAGTATACACAATCTGCGGTGCTTGTGTTGCTCCTGCGTTTGGCCCAAGAGCGATATCCAGACAGCAGTGGGGAAGCTCTTCTTACTCTTGATTTGCTTAGTAGAATGGTGTCCTCTAGCATGGTAATTCTTCTCAGCGGTTATAATTGTTAAATATACTGATATTTCTGGAACAAATTAACTTATCTTATATTTAGTGAAAAGTTTAAAAGTCATTGTGATACTTTATCAAAAAGTTTCTTTCCAGAGAAAGTCAGCAGTCTTCAAGGTGCTTTCAGTGAAGTTTTTGATTGTGTGCATTAGATGTTTGTTAATCTTCAATATAGATCACTTTCTTTTATTTTATTTTTTATGCTGTAAGACTGATTAAATCAAGACATCTTTTGTTATTGTCTTTGCAATTCAGCTTTAATTTCTGTAAAAGTTACACTGTGTCAAGCACTAACTTGAAGCTTTATTCTCTTTTAACAATGCTTCTATTAATGTATCATTTGTAGGCCACACGTTTTGCATTGATGGGTGTTGGCAACTCATTCTATGTTCAAGCAACTAGCTTAAATGGGCATATGGAAAAGAATGTGTGGTATTTAGTTAATTTGAACTCCGTTTTGTTGCTTTTCTTTTTATTTTATGATATTCACTGTACATTGTCTTTTTAGCTTTAAAAAATGTTGTTTTGTCTCTTTACTGCAGGATGGTTGAGATCATTTGCACCTTAATTAGGAATTTGTCTCCTAATTCAAGCAGTGCTGCAGCAATGTCCATGGGTGTCAATATTTTAGCGAAGATGTTGAAATGGTAATTCAATCCTTCCTGTTGTGTAGTTCTACATGACAGAAATGCATGTCAGCTTCTGATTTGTGGATTAATATGCTTTTTCTTTTCACTAAATTCTTATTGAAAAAAAAAAAAAATTTGCCATAGTGAGTACAGAACTTTTAAAATTATTAATCTCTTGCTTTACTTGCTGTCCTTTAATGTATTATGTATATTCTTTTGGAATTGTTTATTGTTGTTAACTGTAACTTCTGAACACTAAAGTACTTTGTTTTTGATATTTTCTTTTCCTTTTATCTGTGGAGCAGTTCCCCTTCTTGTGTTTCTGCAGTAGCTTTAAAGGCAAACATATTTGATGTGGCTTCAATGGATGGTATATTTGACGTTAATGGTTCATCAAGGTGAATCTCATGGATCCAAACATTCACTTTTTTTTTGCATGTTTGAGATTATATGGGGTTGAATATTTGCATGCTTATCTAAAATGGATTAGTATAATTTTTTGATGATTGAATATGGAAATGTTTTATTAATAGTTACTGTCGGAATGTTTTTTTGCTCTCTTTATGTCCAGCACCTGTTTTCATTTATCCAATCTATTTTTTATTTTTATAATTGGTTAGATATTTAATCTTTGGCTCCCAAACCTCCACCCCCTTCCCCCCTTTCTTTTTTCTGGTAATTGATATTTTTGTGTACATATAGGGGCTGCTTTTCTTTATTTAGATGGTTCCATTGCTTACATTAAATTCTTATTTTTCTATTTCTTTCTATCTCTTCTTCTCTCTAGTGGGTGGTTTCTTTCTGGAAAGCTGGCAAAGATGCTTCTGGTTGATTGTGAGCAAAATGATTATGACTGCCCTTTAGTTATATCAGGTACATATAGCAGTTGCTTTTTGCATTTATCATTAGTATGCTTTTCTTCCTCTTAGCTCAATCTTTTTTAGGCATTGCGTCATTGCAATATGTTTCTATTTGGCGCTTTTTCTTGTTACATGTTATTGTTGATATCATTGTCTTCATAATAAGTACATGCATACTCATTGGTTATATTTATGCATTTTGTTCTATTGTGTCTATGATTGATTTGTTAGATTTTTCTCTACTCAGTCATGCATTGATGTTTATGATATATTCTGTATTCTGACATCAAATTATGAATTCGCAGTGCTGGACTTTACCTTGGAGCTTGTGAAGACGGGACTAGAGAATAATTTTGTTTTGGCTTTAGTTGTTTTCTCACTACAGTATATTCTAGTTCATCATGAATACTGGAAATACAAGGTGAAGCATGTTCGTTGGAAAGTAACACTGAAGGTATGTCTTTCTATTTGACTGCTACAATTTGTCTCTGTTCGCCTGTTGGCTACTACAATTTGTCCTTATTCGGTGGTAGTGCCTAGTTTAGAGCCCAGTGAATAAAGGTTGAGATTTTTTAGTATAAAAAAACAAGGAAAATTTTGAATTTTGCAAAGGTCAGTCTATAAATTCATGTTTTCTTTTCCAGGTCCTAGAAGTGATGAAAACGTGCATTATTTCAACTTCAAGTTCTGGAAATCAGGTCATTCAGGGTATTCTACTTTGTGATCCGTCCATCCATAACACACTGTTTCGAATTATTTGTACAAACACAGATGCCTTAGAGGTCAGTCATGTTTCGTTTCTTCAGTTTGTACTGATTTATATTGCGGCCACAAGTCAATGCTGTTGTCCTTACTAATATGAGTATAATTTTCAATAGAAACTTTATCTACTCCGCAACGTTGAACTGATGGAGATTGAAGGATTACAGCTTGCTATAAGCTCTGTTCTGGATATATTGTACATCATGCTCTCAAAATTCTCGAAGGTACGCTTTGAAATTATTGAGGTTTGCAATATAGTTTGAAGTAACATATCATACATTGTCAGATGTACTGTTGTGTATCTGTTTGTGTGCATGCCTTCCAGTTTCTTATGACTGTTATGAATTTCTGCAAGTTTTAGTTAGCTATGAATCTTTTTGTTTGCTGCAAAGCAAGTAAACAAGATTAGGGCCAGACAGCCTGTATTCCTTCCATTCAATAATTTCAATCCACCTAATCCAATATCATCTGATGACATTTGGATTTATATGCATTGATTCCACATTTATGTAGTACATCACTACATCTCTTTTTATTCTCTTCTTAATCATAATTGTGTTGATTTGCAGGAGCTATCTTCTGGTCTTCCCATCTTTCACCAGGCTGTGCTGTCATCAACAACGACACCAATTTCTGTTGTTGGAGCTGTTACATCCTTGACATCATATTTCAACAATAGTGTATGGGCTTCTGTCCACTCTCAAATTGGAAATATAACAATGCTTGAATTTTTTATACCATTCTTTCTATGTTTAAGGTTGTGAACTGTTTTATAATTGTATAATCATTACACAAGGTGATATGGATTGTTGTTTACAGTTGGAGGGTTGGTGGATAAGTTCACACTTCTATTTGAGAATGCCAAATGACAATCCCCCCTCATATTTATAAGCATTTTACCATTCAGTTGCATAGGATAAGTCTGCCAAATGCAAAATGACAAGTCTGCATAGGATAAATACCTAAAATATCTGATGAAGTGGCATTATGGTTTATGTCTTCATGCCCAGCTCAGCTGGGAAGCTGTGAAGTCTTTTGCTTGGGCTTGGCATGGAAAAAAATGAGCCATGACATTTAGATCCTACTTTGTCTCTTTGGAAATATAAGCAATCTCCTAAGGGCCACCAACAGATAAGAACTCAGTTAACCCAGAGTTGAATTATTATTTTTTCCACAGGCGTACCTAATATTATATGCTTATTACAAGTAGGATTATGAATTTTTAGACGTGGTCTTGGACATGTCCATCTCTAGACTGGCATGCTCTTGCTGCAGGAGTATGGCACCATCCCCATGTTGTGTACTTGTGTATCGGTATATTTGTGATTACATGTTGATTTTTTCTGTAGTTGTATCATCTAAATGGAGTTGTTTGTGTTGACAATCCAATTTAATCATCTATTTATAATTCCTTGTTTTACTGATCATACCAGGTACTTACTTGTTGAGGATCTAATGAATGATTTTTGAGTTGTATGTGCAGGCTATTCAGGTTGGCGCTACTAGAGTACTATCAATGTTGCTGACTATATCAGACTATGCACAATCATATTTGTCTGCCAATGCATGCTTTGGTTTGGAGGATAAGCAGGTTCACAATTTATGTTTGTGCTTATCCTTTTACTTCCCCTTACTCAGCTGCTAATGCAACCAGCTGCATCAGTTGTTTCTGTCTGAAATGGGTGACTGCTTGGTTTTTTAGATTGCAGATTTAAGAAATTCTGTTGAATGCATGCTGCGGTCTGTAGAGGATGAAGAACTGTTTGTTGCTTCAGTGAATCTGCTCACATCTGCTGCACAATATCAGGTCTGTCAGTTACAGTTTAATGTTATTTGTAAGATTTGACGACCTGTTTGCACCTGTACGCATCATTAATGTTTAACTTACAAGTTTGTTTGCTCTACGTTTAACATTATCACATTCATCTTTCATGTAATTGTGTTGATTCTGTTTCTCCTAAACTCTGCTGCTATACTATAATACTGTAAGCTTGGTGTTTATTATTGCATTAGTGTGAGTGATAATGGATAGCATACACATTTTTCGGTATTAACCATTTGTACTGTGTTTATAGTTTTATTGGGGTCTCAACCATTGTTGAACCAAAAGTTGCTGCCCAAAATACCTTGACATTTTTGTATGGAATACTATGATCACAGTGCCATTTGGCTTAGCTGGTGAAGTCTTTTTATTTAGTTCCAAGATTTGGAATTAGTTGCCACCTTCGCTTGGAATAGGGGGTTTTGAGGGATGGGGTAGGGCAACTTTCCATTGTATTGTATTGGCATCCTTGGACCAAAAGGGATCTGCTTTGATCTACTTAAACAGCATTTCCTCTCCCTACTGGGGCAGGGCAACCAAGCCTGTTGTCAACCACGGATCAATGTGTTTTTCCTGTCGTATGCAACCTCTTGCAGTTTCTTTGTGTCCCATCTATGTTACTTTGGGAACGTAGCAGATTGTCACTCGTTTCTTCACATCATTCAGTCACCTCCATGATGTTAGCTTTCCTACATATTCTTTCCTTATGGGTGGTATTTTTGTGCAGCCTGCCTTTCTTATTGCTTTATTTGCTATAAAAGAGAGTAAGGATGTCCAACCAAGTAATGGAACTGACATGAAGCATCCTACAAAAGAAGCTTCCTTAGTGCCACAAGAGTTCAAAAAATCAAGTCTGCTAGATGCACTTCTGCTATATGTTGAAAGATCTGATGATCTTATCAATAGGTATTGTCTCGAAGGCTTTAAAATCAGTTTCTTATGTCAATCCTTTCATCGTTGATGTAACTGTTGGATTTTTGTGGTTTGTAGTTTGGCATGCTTGATTTGTTAGGTAATTATGACATCACATGCTATAGTTTTTTTTCTTATAATTTTCTTTATCTCCAGCAATCCTCGCATACTGCTGAATGTACTTAACTTCTTCAAGGCGATATGGCAAGGGGCTGGTCAGTACACTAATATTTTGGAGTGGCTGAAAAGCTTGGGAAAATTCTGGAAACAATTGTCCAACTCATTTTCACTAACTGCTAGCTTGCGGTCTCCCCCATCTGAAAATATGACGGAAAAGGAGGCTCTGAGTTTGGCATACAAATGTCAATGTCAATCTACTATATTGGAGATAATGGCACATGACATGTTCCTGCAGAAAAAACTATTACATGCTGAGTTACTCGTAAAACAAGCCACTGAATCAAAGGGGAGGATTGAAAATGCAGTAAGTGCTGAACAATCAAAATCAGCAAAAGATGGTGATCTTAAAGATATTTTGTCAAGTTGGTGTGAGAGCTCCGTTTTGAGCAGCCTGATCAAGTCATATACTTCTTGTGTATATGACAATGATATACACTTTCGTGCAAAGGTGACTTTTCTCTTAGTTTTCCTTTATTTTCTTGTTGATGTTATTAGTAGTGATACATAACTTAACTACTTTTCATTTAATCTCTAAATGCATAAATTGTCTGAATAAGAATTCTATACTTGATGATCCTTTGATGTGTTATTTCGTTCTTTCTGTTATTCTTTCTTTATAGTTCACAATTCACATGCTACTTTGGCAGGTTGCTGTCAGTTTATTCACTGTACATATGATCGAGAAATTAGCGACGGGTGATGAGGGATGTCTGTCTATTTCATTACTTGAGAAGATCCGCATTATGTATAAAAAGGTATGAACCTGTCTACTCTGTGAGCAGGTTAAACTTTCCTAAATTAAGTGAGCCCACTGTTAGCCCATATATGTGCCTTTCACAATGTTAAGAGTGCGGCTACTGACATGGTATTAGAGCCTTGTTTTACTAGGAGTGTGGGTTGAGTACCCCCACATGATTATTGTTATCTATTATTTGAATTTTTTATGTATTTATGTTTGGACTTGAGACGCATGGCAATTTTGTTAGTATTGCATGTGAGAGAATGTGTTGGGAGTGTTTAAATACTATTGTTAGACCTTTTCTTAATAGCTTAAGCTTTTGAGTCGAGCGGTTACTAACACACAATACTGGCCTATTCTCTTCATTTTTCTTCATTTATATCTCTTTTGTGATGACTTAATAACTATTTCCATGATTGTATTTTTTTGTGTTGATAGTTGACCTCTCAGGCTGCCTTCGCTCAATTATCGGTGCAGTACTCCCAGCACGGTTACAGGTGCAGTCCACACACCTGTTAAGTTTCTTTGAATTTATGTTATCACTTTTAACTTTTAAGCAAGGCATATTTATCTAATCAGAAATGTTAATTGCTGAAAAGACATTTAACTGTCCATAACCTTATTATATAAAATGTGTTAAATTATTTGTGTACTGCATAATGTGTAGAAGTGGGGATGGCTATCCTGTGTCCAAACCTGATATGATATAAGTTCTAGTAATTGTTATTCAATAAAAAAATTTAATGAAGACCATTTGAAGATTTTTCTTTTAAATTGTTCAGAAATATCAAACAGCCTTCAATTTTCCACGAATTTTATATGTTAACTGAAAAAGAAATTATGTACCATCCAGTTTTTCTGACATCTCTAATGGCAAATGATTTTTTTTTCTTTTCAATTCTGTACATTATTGGCTTATGCTTCTTCATTCCTTCTCTTTGTGCATCAAAGTTTCTCTGTGTGAATGGATTTGCTGTCACTGCAATGCCTCAATACATAATGCACATTTGTCTATTTAATATGTTTTGCTGCTTTGTTATTTGTCTCTGCAAATTAAGGTTTCTATACATATATCATGTATATTACTCCCTTGTTCTAATTTCATACTGATTACTGTTATCTTATTTTTATGTTTTTGGATTTCCTTTCAGTGAAGGAAAAGAAGTAAAGACTTTAATACTCAACGATCTCTACTGTCATCTACGAGGAGAACTTGAAGGTCGTCAAATCAGTCCAGGACCATTCAAAGAACTCTCACAATATCTGATTGAATCTAAGTTTTTACAGTCCTATGAACATAAGCATGATGGTGATCTGTTTACAACTGCCAAAAATGTGTACTTGTTTGATCCTGTATGCGTACAAGCAGATTTAGGTTTGGACGTGTGGGATTATTCAGAGTGGAAAGCATCTACAGCAACTGCCGACATAATGTTGCATAGCATGCAAGATGTAAACTCGATGGTGTTGCTTGGAACTTCAAAACTTTCTGCACTGAAAGCATTAGTAACTGTCTTGACTGTGTATGAGGATGATGTGAGTTTTCTAGACTCTGAACACCTTGTGTTCCAATCTGTAAGTCTACAATATTGAGGTCCAAAACTGTTTCATCAGCAAACTTATTTAAGTTTCTACATCATTTTTTACTAAAGCTGAATGTGATTATAATTTTAGAGCATCATCAGTCTACACTTTAAATCATCAAGTGTTTTTTATTCCCTTCATATTAATGTCTAAATTAATATTCAGACTAGAGTGGGATAGCTGTTAGAAGGTTCGCATGACTAACAAAAAATTAGTTTCAGCCTTCATTAGGATTCACATGAACACTAAAGGTGATTTTCGTATGTTTGCAGATTTAAATACATAATATGAATATAGAAAAGGTGTATTTTCGTATGCTTTTGCATTTGCAAGTACCAAAAATTACTAATTCATGTTTTCCTGCTGGTGCAGGTACTGGAGAAGAGGACCACAATTGGAGGGAAAATCCCTGATGAACTCACTTTTCCTTGCATTCATCTCACATGCCAAAGTATCAACACCACAGTAGAATATTTAGCTCCAGCTTTGGATGCATCTGAAGATATTCTTGATTTCCTAGCAGCACAGACAGAATTACTTCTCCATCTTGTCAGATCGGTGCGCAACAGCCTATCTATACCTATTTGTGTACATGTCTTAAAGACCTCCAGATCTGGCCTTAAAGTGCTGAGTGACTTGAGGTCATCAGTCACTGGGGTGAAAATAACAAGGAAGCATTTGCTCATGTTGCTTCTTTTGGTGGTGGAGTTTACTTGTGGGGTGACAGATATGAAGTCTATTGAAGACTTTGCTGAGGTTTCTAATTTGGTCTTAGGGTTATTGCCTATTCTCTGCCACTGCATCACTAGCAACGAGCATTGTACACTCTCCCTGACTACTGTAGACTTAATTCTGAGAAGTTTACTGACACCCGACACTTGGTTCCCCATTGTACAACAGCATCTACAGTTGCAGCTTGTCATTCGGAAGCTTCAGGATAAAAATTCTTTTGCATCCATTCCTATAATATTGAAGTTCTTTTTAACACTTGCACTTGTTAGAGGAGGTGCTGAGATGCTACGTAATGCTGGTTTTTTCTCATCTCTTAGAGTTTTGTTTGCCGACTTATTGGATGGTAGGCATTCCTCAGTGGTTAGTAATGATAAGTCTGTCAATGTACTGGACAAAACCGAAAAGCTTCAACACATTTGGGGACTTGGCTTGGCTGTGGTTGCGGCTATGGTTCATTCCTTGGGAGAAAATTATTGCAAAGATATAGTGGACAATGTGATACCTTACTTCTTTTCAGAGAAAGCTTACCTGATTTCTTATTACCTCAATGCACCGGAATTTCCATCCGATAGTCATGATAAGAAAAGACCTCGCGCACAAAGAACGCAAACTTCTTTGACTTCTCTTAAAGAAACTGAGCATACTCTCATGCTGATGTGTGTGCTAGTGAAACATTGGAATTCATGGGAGAAGGCCACGAAAGAAATGGATTCGCAATTGAGGGAGACGAGTATCCACCTTTTAGCCTTTATTAGCCGAGGAACTCAACGCCTTGGCGAATCATACAGCAGGGTTGCCCCTCTATTATGTCCTCCTATCCTCAAAGAAGAGTTAGACTGGTGCAAGAAACCATCAGATGTCAACAGCAAAAATGGATGGTTTGCCCTTTCACCTCTTGGTTGCGAGTCAAAAACAAAGTTATCCACTGTGTCAACCACAACTGCTCTTATAATCAGGGATCAAGCAACTGAAAAAAGTCGTCCTATTTCTCAAACACACTTCTCAGATGCTGTTGCGATGCAGCTCTACAGAATAGCATTTCTTCTTCTGAAGTTTCTCTGCTCACAAGCAAAGGGTGCTGCCAAAAGGGCAGAGGAGGTGGGATTTGTCGATCTTGCTCATTTTCCGGAGCTTCCAATGCCTGAGATTTTACATGGCCTACAGGTATAGTATCTAACATGGGTTCGTTTACCAGCATTTGCATGCAATCAATGCTTGGTTACATACCAGTCACCATTGATTTGTACATTCTTTAGTGCCTTTTTTGATTTATTCTTGAAACGTGCAGGATCAAGCTCTTGCTATTGTTATCGAACTGTGCGAGACTAACAAATTGAAGCAGACTAATCCCGAAATCCAGGCCATCTGTCTTTTATTGTTGCAAATCATGGAAATGGCTTTAAACTTGGAACTATGTGTTCTGCAGATTTGCGGAATACGGCCTGTCTTAGGCCGTGTGGAAGACTTCTCAAAGGGAGTCAAATTGTTGATAAAAGGTAATTACTTACCCTTTCATTATTCTAACAAACAATCACGTGACTTAATGTTTGGTTTCATGTATTAACTTTAACGATTAACGATGTTGTTTTGGTTTTGGCCATCTATAGCAACGGAAGGGCATGCTTTTCTCAAAGTATCATTGAAGTCTTTGAAACAGATAATATCAATCGTCTACCCTGGATTGCTATAAACCGAGACCAGAATATGCTCCTGCAAACATAATAGGTAAAACTCTGTAGACCTAAAACAGTAGAATGTGAAAATTTTGTAAATGTTCTTCGTGGCTAGGTCAAAAACTGGAAAACTGGAAACTGTAAATATAATATTTGTGCAGGTATTTCACATTCCCCATATGCATTTTCTGGTTCATTCTTTTTGTGGTTCCAAAAAAAGACAGTCTTGTTGTGACTAGTATATATGATGATATATTGATATATCCCTAGCAAAGAGGAATTTCAAAATTCAATCAATTTTGTTGCATTATGTAGAAGTTGTCAATGCATCAAGCGAGATATGATTTTGTCTTTGTAAAGGGCATGATATTTTTGAGGTGGGTGGTGGGCCCTGTACTTTTGTGACATAAAATGATATGTATTTAAATAGTGAGACAATTTTGATAAAATGAATGATGAGGGTTCATGAACCTATACAAAAACTTATATGGGACGGAAATGAGTCCGTTCAATGGTATTTTAAAAATATATTTTTATGTTTTCAAGCATTTTTATTGGACAGTCTTACCACGTGGTAGTGAGACTGATCTATGCAAGTTTTTCTCCATGAACCTTTGGCTCCTTGTTGTTCACAGTCCACAGAGTGGACATGATTCTGCCTTGAAAACGGCTGGAAATTCTGCTTGTACCTCAAAACTCAAAAGTGAAGTGATATCTTTAGAGAAGAAAAATAAAATGAAATAAAGAGGAAATTTTTTTTATATAATTTTATTGTTATGTTTGACATGAACATGAACAAAAATTTGAAGTTAAGTTGTACAGCTATCTTTCATTATAAAGATTCGAGTCTCAAGTGTAACCTTTCTTATCATTTATCAAAAACTTTTCTTGGATTCTGTTAGACTTTTATATATAAAAAAAACCTGATGTAATGAAGGTTTTTCACTTCTCATCTGTAGTTCAAATAAGAAGAGCCTAGTAATTATATGGGCTTGTAGTGGGGTCTATAAACCTTTAAACTTTGTAATTTATATATTTTTTTAAATAATCAAATTTGTTTAATACAATCAAAAAAGCCCATAGTCAAGAATCAGATTCTGCTATATCTATATATATATATATATATATATATATATATATATATATATATATATATATATATATATATTTTAGAAATTAGCGACAGTTGTGTTGTTTTGAACAATATAATATAATAAAATTATTTCCTTTTGAAAAAAAAAATCTAAAGTTGCTTATGTTGACTAATTATTTTTAAAGAATGACCTCTGGGAATAAATAATATCCAATCGGCATCTTAGCAGTATATATAAAGAAATAAATTTATTTCAAAAAATGTAACATTTTTCTTTTCACTCTCCACCGTCCGATTCAGATTTTGTCAGGAAAAATTAAAAATCAGCAATAAATACTCGTACCGCGAGACCATCAATCAACATCCATAAATTACTTTCTTTCGTACGAAAAAGAACGACGCCGTTTCAAAGTCTCTCCCTAATAAAACTCCACGTATAAGTTATAACAAAAAATCAGATAATATGACAAAATCCACAAAAACGCCTACGCTCCTCGGATCCCACGCGCGTTAACTAACCCTAATCAAAACCTAAACCCAACCACGGTTAATTCCAAACCCCACCCCACGATCCCTCCACGTGTACTATTTCAACGGTCCAAACTTTCAAATCCTCAACTCAACCACCGCTTAGTCCCCTATATAAACACCTCTAAACCCTAACAAATCACTCACCGTATCCGAAAAAAACAAACCACAAATCAGAAAAAAATCTTCCAACAAATCAGAAGAAAATGGCAAACCCTAGAGTGTTCTTTGACCTCACCATCGGCGGTGCGCCGGCCGGCAGAGTCGTGATGGAGCTCTACGCCGACACCACTCCTAAGACAGCCGAGAACTTCCGTGCTCTCTGCACCGGCGAGAAGGGAACCGGCAAGGTCGGCAAGCCACTTCACTACAAGGGATCCACCTTCCACCGTGTGATCCCTGGATTCATGTGCCAAGGAGGCGACTTCACCAACGGAAACGGAACCGGAGGCGAATCCATCTACGGAGCAAAGTTCGCCGACGAGAACTTTACCAAGAAGCACACCGAAGCCGGGATCCTCTCCATGGCCAATGCCGGCCCCGGAACCAACGGATCACAGTTCTTTATCTGTACCGCTAAGACTGAGTGGCTCGACGGCAAGCACGTCGTCTTTGGCAAGGTCGTTGAGGGATTAGACGTCATCAAGAACGTCGAGAAGGTCGGTTCCAGCTCCGGCAGGACCTCCAAGCCTGTCGTGGTCGCTGATTGCGGTCAATTGTAGATTGATGATCGTAATCTAGATCTATGATATCATGTGGCTGCGGCGGCGGTGGTGGTGGTGCTTTTAGGGTTTAATTTGGAGTGTTTTTTGTTTAATTTTTAGTTGATGGTTTTAATTCGGGTCGTGTTCATGTGTCTGGGTTTCGGGTCTGGGTCTGGGTCCTCTAGTGGATGGTTCTGGAAAAAAACAAAAGAGTTTGTTTTTGTTTTTTGTATGAGCTGCCCTTTTAAATAAGATTAAATTAGGGTTTATTGTTATGATAATTTCAGTCTCTTGGATTTATATTTATATTAATAATTATTAATGGATAAAAAATGGATCTGGAAGCGGATTTTATTGCAGCATTTGGTCGCCGCATGAAGGAGGAAAATTGGAAAAAGACAAATAAATATCACTTTGTTGATTTAATAAGATAATTCGATATATACAGTAAATGTGTGGTGGACCATAGTAACATGTGTTTTGTGATTTTGAAGATTCAAAACAGATGGGGGTATTTTAGGGATATGATTTGGTTGTATGGTTGGTGACATGTGGAGGCCCACCACAACAGATGTTGCTCAGTTGTTTAGGGATATGGTTGAGACTTGGTACACTCTCATCCTGTTATTGTGGGAGATTAGCTAAATCACCGACTTATTGACTTGACTCCAATCCACGATAGGAAGAGATATGACTCGAATCCGGTGTAATGGGATTCGACTCAGGGTTCGAATCCACGGTAGGAAGAGATATGACTTGAATCCGATGTTACGGGATTCGTCTCAGGGCTGTAGGTGTGAAGAACATACCGATTATTGTAAGTGTGAAGAGCATACTGATTATTATATATCGTAAACACCAACACTTCTGATTTCATGTTTCTCTTATAGGAGAGAGAGTGGTTGGCATGGTATTTAAAAGTGGAGTTTCTAGAACATGTTTTTATGATTTAGTAAAGTTTTACGTTAGAAAAGTATAGAGTGGAAAAAAAATACAAACCAAGAATAGTCAACTGATCATTAATTAGGTTGATTCGGCAACTGGTTTGTAATTGTGGTACATATTGAAAGTTGAAAGTTGAAACACCCTAACCCTATCCCAGTAACGTAGCTCAGCTGGTAGGTGAACGAGGTTGGGGTTTAAACAAATGACTTACAAGTCAGTGGTTTGAATCCTATTAATGGCAAAAGGCTTCAAAAACAATACCTAATCTAGATAAATGGATAAATAGTGTAAAAAAAAATTGAGTGGCGATATTGGCACCCCTCAAAAACCGTTTGTACACCCCTTTCGTATGTACACCCCTAAGATATTTTTAAAATCTTTAATTCGTAAATAAACCCCATTTAATACCAAAAATACCCTTTCTTTAATTTTATTGTATTATATTTTTGCAAGTACACCCCACTATTTTGTTATCTAATCACTTTTATTATTATTTAATATATATATATATATTTGAAAGTTTATTTTTTTTATTCAACTAAATAATTTATTGTAAAAAAAAGTAAAAAAATTTCCAACTCCGAAAACCATCTAGGATCACTTAGATCACTTTAAAATTTTCTGAACAAAATTTCTTTTCTTTGCAACTATACTTTTTTTTTTTTTTTTAATTCTTTAATTTTTTGAAGCTCAAAATTCTCTCAATCTTCTCCGATTCCACCTAATTGAAAAAGCTCTCACTCCAAAGGCAGAAAAATTATCTCTCTGACACTCAAAGCTCAAGTGATTTTGGTATACTGAGGTCGATAAAGCGATTTATACCGGAAATAAAATCATCAAAGAGCGAGGGAATTGTTGGTTTGGAAGACTAAATCAGAATAGGCGAGGCGGTGTTTGAAGAAAGTCTCCACAAAAAACCTGATCAGTTGAGAGCCAAAACCGAAGACACCCAGAAAACAAAACAACAGACACACCCCATAACCCATTAGCAATCGCTCCATTTAATTATGTTACATGCAGGAATGGTGTGTATGTATATGTGGTGGATAGAGTGAGGGAAGCCTTCAAGACAGAAGAAGTGGTGAGACTCGATTGCTCACATGCAGGCACCAATGACTGCAAAAAGATAGGTGTGAAGCTTCGGGATTTAGTTCCTTGTGTTCCCATCTTGTTTAAGGATGAGCAGATTATACTCTGGAGGGGAAAGAAGGACCAGGAACTCGACTCAGTGATGGATCCAGCAACAAGTCCATAGATGCTTCGATTGGCTGACGAGTTGGTGTTCCTCGACTCAGTGATGATTCCAGCAACAAATCCAAGAAGGACCAGCAATAAGTTTTCTCCGATGCGTATTGCTTTCCCTGTATTGCTGACTCATTGGTGTTCCTCTCAGACATTGTTTACCTTCACTTCAACTCAAATGAAGCAACCGTAAAGTTTTGTTCACCATACCTCCACGGCACCAGGTATCTTGATGGATCTCAAACACTAGTAATTATTTTGGGACCGAAATTTGCACAAGACAACATAAATTTTCAATGTATATTTGCTTTCAATAGAAATTCTGATTTGTGCAAAAAAATTATGTTACAAGCTTAAATTCTGAAGGGTCGAATATATTAAGTAAAACGAAAAGAAATGGAGGAACATCTTCAAGCTCTTCTTGCTTATAAACAGATTCTTAGTGATGTGCTCATCGCTTTCGAAAGACCAAGGGAAGGGCCCATCGATCCTGTTAAGCTGAGAGAACTTAATGAAGATATTGTTAAGAAGCAAAGTCTCGAGAAAGAAATACACGAACTTCGTAGTACGCTAGACATTTTGGAAAACCTGATGGAAGAGCCAGCCGGTGCTACAAGTGACGATGAATGACATGGGTGATCAACTTTAATAAATCAGGATTTGGCCTCGGAGAGTCATATATATATGCTTCAAAGATGTGGAGTTTTTTGCTTTTGCTTGTGTGCTTCAACTACTCTGCAAGCTAAGAAACTACTTGTGATTTTGTATTTTACTGGTTTCATTTTGGTTGTAAATCACAGGCGACAGTGAAGTTTAGTAGCTTAAATGCTTAATCACTGTCAATTTCACCAACTTATGTATAAAAAAAAGTTATTGTCAAAAAAAATTATGTTACAAGCTTATGAGCTCTTCCTCTAGCCTTGATCATAGATCATCATAGGATTAGATGATTGATTCAACACCACACTACATGGCAACAAGTACAAAAGGAATGTTGGCGCCTGATTAGCTTCCTTAACACATAAGAAGTCCAAACTTTATTTGTCAAAATTTGAGCTGTTGTAATACCTGTAACACATGTGCTAAAGAGAAAAAAAATTGAGCATAGTTGCATTATTTTTAACTTCTGTAATACATGTGCAAAATATGAAGTCTATAAATTCTAAAGTATATGTCAACTGCAACCAAAAAAACAAAAAAAACAAAAAACAAAAAACAAAAAAACAGAGGACAATTTAATTGTTTGTGCCAACCTCAAACACACCTAGAGTGGCATCACACCTAAACATGAAGCAACCATTCCATAAAAGAAACAAAATTAAAGAAAATAAATAGTCAATGGTCTTAATTCCATTTTAAGCATATCAATCATACTATAATATGTACCTGTAGAAAAAAACTTGAATATGAAATGTAATAAAATGTTGTCGATAAATAAACTTAAATATATTAATAATATTACTTGTTACATACAAGAAAATATAAAATTTAACACGGGAAAATGTGCTCATTGGCTATCTAGAGTAATTGTGCTATGTTTAGCACCATCGGACACTAAGTTTCTAAAAGCACTTATATTAGTTGTATATGGAGTTGCCCATCCTTCTGCGCATGGATAACGATATTTAAACCAATTAGAGGCTATAGGAGGCATAGGTGAACCTGGAAACATGAAGACCTGTAGACCAAATAAATAAAAATCATCAAACTAAAAAAAAAATTAAAAAAATTGAATTATGTGAAAACAATCTAAATTATTTAACATATACCTTTACGAAATGACAATCATTCACAAAACCAATAGAAATAATTTTGTGAGAGGAGCGAGGTAATGGATTAGATCGCAGTGGGAGAAATGTAAGACATTGTCGTTGAGATATAAATAGTAGTACAACATTATATTTAGAAGCAATTAGATGACCAGTGTCCGGCATGGTCATCCAATAGTCAATGCCTGGATTGGCCTCAACGTATGAGAGCGAATTCATAACCTCTTGTGCTCTATCATGATAGCCAAATAATTGAGTATAATAATCATAATGTTGTTGCAACTCGTCAATCAAGTCTCTTCTTACTTGGATCCAATTATCATCACCCATATCCATCCAACTAGCCACTACTCGAAATCCACAATTACCATCACCAAGAACATCCTTAACATCACGAATATAAGGTCTTAACCCTACTGGAAATGAATCAATGAAAGAGATAGGCTTAAATGTTTGTGACTTAACCTCTTTTAATTTTTCTCGCCTTTTTGAATGAACAACATTTGTACTCAAAGACATCAAAGATGGAGAATGACTTCCTTGTGTGGATAATACATACTCGAACATAGATGGATCACGACGAGTAGATGTATCATGCTTCGTTGGAGGTCGACCTCTTGTATTACACTTAACCTCTGGCTCGATAAGAGAAGTTGATGCAGGATTTGCTAACTCCTTCAATTTTTTTAGTAATTGCAACTTGCTCCCATCATCAATCTTATCAAAACGTTTCTCAATCATCTCCATCTCAACTTTACAATTTAATTTTGGCGATTCATTATTAGTGGTGGGCACAATGTCTAATTTTCTCCAGTGGGAATGTATAGAGGATAAAGGAATAGGTCGACCTTCTAGTTTGTATCCTGAAATCTCATGAGCACATGGTAACCCGTGTGTGAGTCGAACTACACAGCTGCAGATAGAGTCATTTGAATCAACTCTTTCATACTCATCAAGTATCTTGTTCAATGCATTTCTTGATACAAATCCCCTTAATTCCTTAAAATCTGAAGGTTTAAAAGAATGTTGCACCAAGGTCAAGCTCCTCTCAAATGAAGCTTTAATCTCATTATGCTGCAGTTGTAACAAACCATGAATTTTTGTCCATGACGTTAGGAAATTGCCTTGAGATGACCCTAGTTGTCTCTTCAATTGTGAATGAGAAGATTCGGCCCTGTAAACACAAAGTTTAATAATATCATAAACTATGTTAAAATTTAAAATTATATTCATGAAAGTAAAAAAATAAAATAAAAAAATTACCTATTTGTTGTTGAATTTCCCAAATGCATAACTAAATCAGTCCATGCTGCAACAAACTTTTCTTTGTACTTATCCAACCATGCTTGCTTCACATAATCAAGTGCAATCGGATAGTTAGAGAATTCCCTCTCCATAAGACTTAAGTTGTGATTGTATTCTTGTTTCGTAGGAGATAATACCAATACATTCCAACTACAAATGAATGTCTCCCATTTCTCATTAGTCTCAAATAGCTTTTTGCAATGAGCTAGTACATTTCTTGAAATATGCCATCTACAGAGAAGATTAGATGCATTTGGAAATACACTTTGAATGGCATTCATTAATGCAATCTCTCTATCAGTCAAAATCACACTCGGAAGCATATTTTCATCCATGATAGTTTTCAATTTCTCGAGCGCCCATGTATAGTTATCTACCCGTTCATTTTCAAGAAACACAAAAGCAACTGAAAATGTCATCTCTGTTGATGTGACCCCAACTATCTCCAATAGCGGAAAACGATATTTGTTGGTTTTGTATGTACAATCCATAATTAGAACACGGGGAAAAGCTCGTAACAACTCAATTGCTAAAGGATGTGCCCAAAACAAATCTCTAACACTACCCGTATCCTCATTTATTCGATGCCACTCAACATAGCTATAACCAGCTAATTTGCCCTAAAAGTTGCTGCATTTGCGATCGCCCACAAAGTTCTTTAAACTTAAACTTTCGACGTGCATTGTAGATTGTTGTCATTGTAGTAGCATTGTTCTCATCTCTTCCCTTTAATGTAAGTAATATGTCTTTCGGCTTAACATTACTCTTTGACATATCAACCAAAATTTCAAATTCTTCCTTTGTAAGCCTACCTACATATGAGTGACCCTCGAGATGGTTCGCAGCAGGATGATTATGTACACCACATATCACTTTTAACATCCAATCATCATTACTTTCCAACTTGAGTCCCTTTAACAAAAATGGACAGTCACATTTTTTTGTACCGGTTGCCTTGAATCGCTTTGGCTTTTGACACTCATTATTCTTTTTCTTATAAACACCACTTCTTTCACATGCAAAACTTATCCGTGGTCTTCTCCTGTCAACATTCACATCGGATTTTTTTATTACTATAACGAGTCTATTATTCCTTCCGGTGTCTTGTGCCCATTCTATTAATGATTCTCTACTGTTGAAAACCTACATGAGAACATTCTTATTTTAGCCAAATGATTATGTGTATATGTGACTAACAAAAAAAATCAAAAACATATGTACCTGATCCGTTGTAAAAATTTCAGTGTAGTCCACAAGTTCCAGCTGATTTTCAATGATACTACAATTTTGATCCTTAATATATCATAAAAAAATTTAATAAATAGTCATTTATACAATTTAATCAACCAAATAAAATAAGACATGAAATTTATGTTATTTATACAACAGTACAGAGTTAAAACAATATACAAAGCTCATACATACCTTCTTTTTTTTTTAATAGCAGAGTTATCATTAAAAGGCAAAAAGCCAACAAAAACACAAGAGACTAAAGAGCAAGGCCTGGAGACACCAGCCCAAAAAACAGAGCACACAAACAGAGAAAACAGAACGAGAAAAACAACATCAAAACCAAAGCGAACCAAGAAACGAAAACTGATCTCTATAGCAGTAAATTGGTTTGCCTTTTCTTTCATTCAATCATGGTCTCTATAGTAGTAAATTATCGTTAATCATCAACATTGCAGTAATATTGTTGTATTGTTCTCGTATAGTTCCACAACGTGCTAAACTTTAAGCTATATCATGCTATCAAATTTCTCAGGAAAATATTGATAACTAATTTCTTTTTTTTGAACAGCTGAAGCAAATAATATTAAAGCTTGATAAAATAGGCAGCAAAACAAAGGGGAAACAGGGCAGAACATAGCCTAAAGAACGGCAGCCCACCTAACAAAACAAGTACCCAACAACCCCTCAACAACCCCTCAACAACACCCAGCTTCGCCAACTAGAAAGCAAAAGGAAGACCACCATATAAAAGACTGAAAGCCAACTAAAAAAAAAAAAAAAGACAATAAAAAATATTGATAACTAATAAAAAAAAAATCTATAGCATGTTTCAATTTTTCTACAAAAATACAGATATTATAGAGAAGACAATGCAATATGATTTTATTTTTGTTATAAAAATTAATTTAATACTTACTTTTTCACAACCAACTTCGTCTGATGATTTTGATTCATTCTCCATACTTCCCAATCAATTTGTATTCCTCAAAAGAAATTGAAATTAGTATTTAAATAGAAGTTAGGGTTTGAGAAAATAGAATGGTTTTTATTATATATGTGAATATCAAATAGGAAACTTCTTTTTTTTTTTTCTTTTTTAAAAAAGGATTAATATAAAACCAATTAATAATTATTGGTGGGTGTACTTACAAACTATTTAGTCCTTTAAGTAATTTTGCTCAAGGGTAATATTGGATTTTCAATAAAATACTACTTTGGGGTGTACATACAGTTTTTGAGGGGTGCCAATATCGCCACTCAAAAAAATTTAAAAAAAATTGAAACACCCCAAATTGAATGGACCACCAAGCAAACAAGTTGGATTACTAAGCAGATTGAGGCTTTAATTTGGCCCAATTTCTCATTGGGTAGAGTAGAGCCTTTTTATAATTTATTGCATATTAATACCCTATACAAAAAAGAAGGTCCAAGTTACTGGGCCGAGAAAACAACCTAGGCCCATGATATTATTGCATTTCTATACAGTAACTTCAAATACAAGAATTCTCCACGTTTTTTTAGTTACTAACTTTATCACGTTACATAATAGACTATCTAACATTATAGGGTGAATGGTAATTTTTTTAATGTTACATAATAGGTTCTATCTAACGTTGCAAAGTCGATTACGTAAAAAAAAAAAAAAAAAAACTTATAAGATCCTCACACTTAATAATAAAAAATCATGTATACGAGGAAACTTCCTTGACCAAAGTACTTGTTTCAATGGTAGTAAAAAATACATACATTTATTAGTAGGGAACTTTCCTTCAAATGTGCAATCAACTCTCGTGGCCAAATAATGAAATAAAAACCAAACATAAAGCAATAAAGATTATGATACTTCTTGATAGACATTATTGGTGTTTTGTTGGCTATACAAACAAGGTTGATAGCTAATCACTTTCATGTTTAAATGGTTAGAAGAATTCTATGAGGTGACATTTGTTTTAGTTTGGATTATGTGAATATGATATGGTGGAGACAAAGTCTAGTGTTGGATGTTTTATTATTAGGCCCCATTTGATGAAAGCAATTTGTCTCTCCATTCACATCAATAAAATTGTTCATTTCAGTTATATTTCTTTTCTTGCATCTCAAATTTATGTATTCAAAAATACTAACAATTATAAGAGTACTAGTTAAGATTAGGGATGACAATGTGTTAGATTGGGTCGGGTTTGCCAAACCCCAACCCATATAATATTTTTCCAATATGAACCTGACCCGAACCCAAAATAACTTTGTTTTGAGTTAGAATTCTAGTTTGCTCAAAACAACATTGTTTTGAATTTGGGTTTTTTTAAATATTCGGGTTCGGTTTTTTTTAATTTTATATTCCAGTCTCATACTTGCAACCCGAATAAAAAATCTTACCGGACCCACGCGTTTCGGGTTCGGGTGGAAGCCTGAAATTGTCATCCCTAATTAAAATACTATAAAACCAATATTTTGAGTATAATTTACATGTATCGGATTTCCAAACAAACTCAAATTACTCTAATTAAGAAAATCCTTTCCTTTGTTTCAAAAAAAAAAAAAAAAAAAAAACCCTTCAAAATGAAAAAAACAAAAGAAGTAAAAAAGCGAAGAAGTGAATTTTAACCTAAAAATCACTTGATTCATACTAAAAAAAATCATACCATACTCCAAACAAGTGATGATTTTTTTATCTCTCTCTCTCTATATAGAGAGAGAATAGTTTCTTTTTCTCAATCACACAATCACTTGAATATTGTGTGATAGGGAAAGAGAAACTATTCAAACTCACAATTTCACTAGAATCCGATGTTATAGAGAAAATGATACAATTTGAACTCACAACTTCATTCAAATTCAGTGTGATAGGACTTAGGAGAGGGGCACAATTCGAACTCACAACTAAATTATGATATTATTAGAGCATCTCCAATGTAAGTGTGGCTTGTGAAAAAAAGAGATGTCACGTAAGATAAATAGACGTTATGTTAATAATTGTATCTCCAATGCAGCTGTAATTATTCAACCTTAAGCTGACGTAGCAAAAAAAAAAAAAAACATTAAACATTGTCAACATGACCGTCCACTTTCAGACGGTCAGTTGCACAGCTATTTTTTAGGTTGACTCAGCAAACATTTAAAACTGACATTAATTTTTCATATATTTTTGGTAAGGAAATAAAATAAAATAAAATAAAATAAAAAAAAGGGAAAAAAGATGAACACGTCATTAAAAAAATTGTGTTTTAGACGGAAGCATTGAAGACCAAATTTTGAGTTGATTGTCTATAAAATCTATTTTTATGCCACATAGGAAGCAAATATCTTGACATTGTTGCCATGTCAACAATTATTGGTATGCAAGCCACTTTTGCATTGGAGATGCTCTTAGTATAAATTAATTAATAAATATCTTTCCTATTTTATTGTCCATGAAATTAGGAGGTACCTTAATTTTAATTTCCAATGCAAAAAAAGAAAGAAAGAAATTTCATTAAAATACTGATCTTATGTTGACAATATTTTTTACTCTAAATAATTTGTTTATTAGTAATTATTTAATTTGAACTTTCACATTATCTCTATCACTCTTATTTTAGGTTGGGAATTGTAAATGAATAAAAATTTCATGTTTTTCACTGAAGTAATTTTATTCTTACTGTTGTAACTAAATTGTAAATTCTTCTTATTCTCTATCCAAATAATTTTTGGTACTAGATTAATTACAAAATAATAAATATTTTAGGCTATTAATATGATTTTGCTACATTTATTATATAATTTGTTATTTAAACGTTTTCAACTGCAACTACTTAGATGTCGTTTCCAGCTCTACGTAGTGTCAAGATTAGGTTTCGTAACAAGATGAAAGATGAATTTATAACAAACTTTTTGATCATTTATATTGAAAGGGAAATCACATGGCAACTTAGTATATATTCGATTATAGATGAATTTATAAATTTAAAAGAGCCTCGGGTTCTATTTTGATTTATAAAGCTGTGTCGATTTTATTTATTAATTTATTTGTTGTACTATTACAATTTACATATGAAACTATATATTATTACATTTGATTTTTTAAAATATTAATATATTCGTCTTCCGTCAGTTTTAATATTTGTTTTTGTATTGACCCCCCAAAGCTAAAATCCTGGCTTCGTCCATAGATCTCAGTGCAGTATGTGTCACTAACCTCATGAGATTCGAATTTGGGACAAAAATCAATGTTCTTAGATGACTAGTTACAAAGGTTAGACTTGTGTAACTTTGACCTTGTATATTGTAATTTGTAAACACCAACACTTCTGATTTCATGTTTTTATCTCTAAGAGAGAGAGAGAGAGAGAGAGAGAGAGAGAGAGAGAGAGAGAGAGAGAGAGAGAGAGAGAGAGAGAGAGAGAGAGAGAGAGAGAGAGAGAATATGTGTGTGATATGGTAGTTGGTGGTATGGTATTTAAAAGTGGAGTTTCTAGAATATGTTTTGAGGGTTTAGTAAAATTTTATATTAGAAAAGTGAATATTGGAAAAAATTAGCTGATATTATGGCATTCCTATATTGTAACTTCAAGTACAAGAATCATGCATGTTGTTGTTTTTTGTTTTCTTTTTTAAGGGATTAACTTTGTCACGTTACACGATAGATTATACGTTATAAAATTCATCCTACACAAAAACATGTGAAATCCTCGTTATCTAATAATAATAATTATTCCTTTGAATTTATTATTATTATTATTATATAATAGAATTCATGGGTATGAGGAAGCTTCCTTGACCAAAGTATTTGTTTTATGATAGCCAAAAAGATATACATGTATTAATAGGGAAATTTCGGTCAAAACTACACTCAACTCTAATGGCCAAATAATGAAATAAAAATTAAACAAAAAAACAATAAAGTTCATGATACTTCTTGATATAAATTAACCCCAAGGGGTGGTGCCGTTGGTCACTGGGGTGAGCCGTAAACTCGGACGTTTTGGATTCAATCCTTGGTAGCCGCGTTTCTCTTGGGACCATTGGAGGTTTACCCAGCTGTTAACTTCAGGGCCTCGTAGGATTAGTCGAGGTGCGCACAAACTGACCCGGACACCCACGGATACAAAAAAAAAGAAGATATAAATTATGGTCAGTGATTTCTAGAGCCACTGATTTGGTGAGATGGTGCTTAAATGGCCATTAATCTTTCAAAATGGCACAGATTAGCCATTTCATAAAAAGAAAGTATCAATTGTTGTCTCTTTGCCCATTAATTGTTTGAAGTCTATTTGCTTATGTCATAACCTGTTAGAATAAAGATCAAAACAATAAAACAAGAAGGGCACAATTCGATATTGTAATATTGAAGGGCAATATTGTAAAATCATCAAGTCACCATCTTAGGGCACAATTCGATAAGGATGTTCAAAGCTTTTTTTTTCATTTTTCTTTTCCGTTAAAGACTGCAATTAACGCAGGGAAGCTCTACAACAATGGAGGATTATTTTGAGTGGAACAAGAGAAGGACGATTGCGAGATATGGATTACAAGGTACTGCTTTTAATGAAGTTTATTTGATTATAAAATTTTTATAATCAAATCATTACTTTATACATATAATTAAATAATAAATTAATCAGGAAAAAATAATAAGTTTGACACTTTAATGTCACCTATAAACATGAAATATTACCCATAAAAATAATAAATTAATCAAATCATTACTTTTGATATATAATTAAATAATCAAAATACATAAAATATTGCCCATCAAATTCTTTATGGGTGTCATGTCACAGATAACGACAGCTTTTAGTTAAATTTTAACAGAATAGCTGCTAATGAACAATGTTTTGTCAAAGTGGTGATTTTGGAACAATTTAAATAGTGAGTGACCTTTTTGAGACTCCACCCACCAATTGATAGTGTCTAGTGTTATTTTCTCTATAAATTATTAGTGTTTGATAAATAATCACTTTCATGTTTAAATGGTTAGAATTCTATGAGGTGACATTTGTTTTAGTTTGGATTGTGTGAATATGATATGGGGTAGACAAAGTCTAGTGTTGGATGTTTTATTATTAGGCCCCATTTGATGAAAGCAATTTGTCTCTCCATTCACATCAATAAAATTGTTGATCTCAATTATATTTCTTTTCTTGCATCTCAAATTTATGTATTCAAAAATATTAACAATTATAAGAGTAGTTAAGACCAGGGATGACAACGTCTTGGGTTGGGTCGGGTTTACCAAACCCAAATCCAAAATAACGTTGTTTTGAGTTAGAATTTTAGTTTGTTCAAAATGTTTTAAATTTGAATTTTTTAAATATTCTATTCGGTTTTTTTTTTTTTTTTTCCAATCTCAAACAGAAAAATCTCACCGGACCCACGCATTTCGGGTTCGGGTGGATGTCTGAAATCTTCATCCCAAATTAAAATATTGTAAAACCAATATTTTGAGTACAATTTACAATATTAAGAAAATCCTTCAAAAAGTGAAAAAGTTAAAGAAGCAAAGGAGAAGAGAATTTTAACCTCAAAATCACTTGATTCATACTGAAATAATAATAATAAAAAAAAATACCATACTCCAAACAAGTGATGATTTTATGATTTTTTAATTTTCTATATATATATATATATATATTTTTTTTTTTTTTTTCACTCAATTTTTAAAAATTTTCTTACAAACCAAACAGGTGAACATGTGAAGAAAGTTGAAAGTAAAGACAAAAGAACCTTGAACCATGGATCCAATGTGTCATCCAGCTTGTCATGTCTTATTAACTGTAACAAACCCCACAATTTACCAGTTTACCCATCTCGCCGCCCACGCGACGGCGTCCTCTTGAAAGGGCCCATTCGTCATTTTAAATGATCAACAGCTACTACCAGAGTCATCATACCAATGAACAACTTCCACGTGCCTCATCAACTGTTTACAGACACAAAAAAACAAATAAAAAAAAAAGAGAAAGAACAAATTACATTCAACAACCTGAAGTTTGGGCTTTTACGATCGGAAACAATTTATTGAAAAACTCGCACAAATCTCCTCTCTTCTGTTAGCATTGACAGTCAAGGATTTAGCTATTATACTTGGAGCTTGTTTAGTGCGCCGCACAGTATTGTATTAAGAGTTTAAAATGTATTACAATAATACAATATAACGTTTGGTTTGTTTTGCATTGTTCACTGTACCCTGTTTGGTAGCATGACTCTAACCCTTAGATTAAAGTTTTCTTTTCATTTTTTAATATCATAATTTTGTAATATATGATTCTTATTTTTAGTTGAGATTATTTTTGTCAACATGGACATAGCTCAATTTGTAGATGGACGAGTTTGGGGTATTGGGCAAATGACTCACATGTCAGCGGCTCGAATCCTACCAATGACGAAAACTTTCAAAAAAATACCTGATTCCGGATTAATAGATATTATAAAAAAAAAATAAAAAAATTTGAGATTAATTTTGTATTATTGTTTTTTACCATCAATTGTCATTGACAAGTTTAATAGCGGAGGAGGCCATTGTGAGTTTTCGAACAAGTTGTTCAAACTGGGATGGCTTGGATATAATTAGTACCGATAGGAAAGTTGACCAAATTTGAGATCTTTGACTCGTGAAAAAAAAAAAAAAACACGTTGATCCATCAATCAACAACGTGACACTCGATTCTCGAATGCAAGATAAACAAGCGTGGCTGCGAAGCAGGTGATCACTCTTTTTTTAATGCTTGGTTACTGAAAACCGGAAATTTCCGACAAGACGACGAAAACTCAGTTGAGTTTCGTCAGCAACCATTTTATTTATTTATTTTTAGTTTTTGGTTTCGTTTGTAGATCCCTCTCTCCCTCTCTCTCTCTCTCTCTTCGAAAGTTTAAAAAAAACACGGTTTTTGTTGTTGCAGAGAGACAATTGACAAACAACCAAGCTGCGTGTCACTCTTGTTTGATTGGTTCTCGAAGAGCGAAATCAAAAAAGAAAAAGAAAAGTCACACACAAAAGCTTCATTTTTGGCGGGAATTCGAAACGCGTGATCGAGATTCATGTGATTAGTAACAAGACAACAAAAGAGTTAATTCGAATTTCGAACCTATAGAGCGAGAGAGAGAAAAAAAGAATGGCGATTTCGGACAATTCGATGGGGCTGATATTGGCAATGTCGTCGAGTGCGTTCATAGGTGCCAGTTTCATTCTCAAGAAGAAAGGGCTCAAACGCGCCGGAGCGTCCGGTACACGCGCAGGTCTGTCTGTTCTTGAAACTTCAGATTCAATACAAAGCTTCAATTTTGTTATAGTGTATATGTAATATTTGTGTTGAAAGTTCCAATTTTTTATTTTATTTTATTTTATTTTATTTTTTTGTTGAGGTTGAATTAAATGCTCTTGTTTGTTCGGGTATTGGTTTCTCTAGTGAAGTTATCATTATTGATAACTATATTATAATTAAATGACAATGAAAAATTGTGCAGGTTTCAGAGTCTGAAACCTAAAATTTGGTTTCATCCAGAGATTGAAGATTAATGACTTTGAAGATTAAATTGAAAATCTTGAGCAGTTGATTTGCATTCAAATTTGTACCTTTTTTCGATTAGTTTGTTTGAGAAACAAATGAAATTGCTTTGATATAATATCAAGAACTAATGCAAGTGCTCATTTATCGATAAAGATTGCGTGGATAAGATTCTGAAACCATGAATTTTGAAGGAAAAAAATGATTGATTTGGTGTAGATTTGAGTTTGGTGGTTTGTGGAAGAAGATTTTTCGTTTGCGTTTTTAACATGTGGATGGTGTGAAGTTAGTTTTTGCTTAAGATTGAATATGAATTGTGCTCTGGATAAGCACTAAACAGAACGAGGTGTGATTTTTCTCGTGAATGTTTATATTCTAGTTGTCTTATATCTCTTCGTATTGCAAATTACACATGAATGAGTTATCAATCCAAGAAGTTGTTTTTGAGTGTATCTTTGCATCTAATTGATTTTTTTTCCTTTCCAAACAATACAGGAGTTGGGGGTTACACCTACTTACTAGAACCACTTTGGTGGGTAGGCATGGTGACAAGTAAGTACATGAATACCGATTCAAATTACGTTCTCAATTTTCCCGCGTCCCCCAATCTTACTTGTATGAAGTAATAAATGTAGTCGAATGGGTTAATGACTGTGGTTATTATAACTTTCTGCAGTGATTGTTGGAGAAGTTGCGAATTTTGTAGCTTATGCTTATGCTCCTGCTGTTCTGGTGACCCCACTTGGTGCATTAAGTATAATTGTCAGGTAACGCAATGTTCGATCTCTGGTTTTCTAGTAATTTCTGATGAAAAAAAAATGTCACCAATCTCTGAAAATATTTTTATGGCTGACTTGTTTGGTGGATCTGAATAGTGCTGTTTTGGCACACTTCATGTTGAAGGAACGACTACAGAAAATGGGTGTCCTAGGATGTGTCACCTGCATCGTGGGATCTGTGGTGATCGTAATCCATGCACCACAAGAACATACTCCGAATTCAGTACAAGAAATCTGGACTTTAGCAACTCAACCAGGTTTCTTGGTTTTATGTCTTTTTTCTTAAAAAAAAATAAAAATAAATAATTTTGATCATTGTTGTAGCCCATTCTTTATGTTGAGCAATTATTAATCTGTTTTCTTGTTTCCTTCAACAGCGTTTCTGGTTTATGGAGCAGCTACACTTTCAGTAGTGTTGGCTCTTGTTTTGCACTTTGAACCTCGCTATGGGCAGACAAACATACTGGTCTACTTGGGAATTTGCTCTTTAATGGGCTCACTTACGGTAACTATGTTTCCCCTGAGTTTTCTACTGTCTATAGAAATTCCATTCTGAAGGCGTTATGACATTTCTTGTCAGTGTGCCGTTTAATTCTATGTTAGATGCTTAACATACTTAGTTATGTTATTCAGGTTGTAAGCATAAAGGCCATTGGAATTGCTATAAAACTTTCACTGGAAGGAATAAGTCAAATGGCATATCCTCAAACTTGGTTTTTTATAACAGTTGCGGCAATCTGTGTCATTACGCAGTTAAATTATTTAAACAAGGTGAGTCATGTGCTGCGATTTGGTGGTACTAATCATTGAGAAATCAGTCTTCTAACTGCCTTGCATGTTTTTTTTTTTGTATGATGTGTTAGATACTACATATCATTTTAACAACTTTTTCATCATATCAAATCTCCTATCCTTGCCGTAAATACATCTATATTGTGAAAATTTTCTTTAGAATTTTCTTTTCTTTTTGTGTTTGCATACTACTACTTTTTTGGCATAGCATAGCAACTGAAAATCTGAATCTCTTACAGTGTGCAAAATAGGATCATGTGTGTGTGGGCACCGGTGCACATGTGTAAATAGTGTCTAAATTGGCTTGTGTGGGTATCTGAAACATACTGCTGCATTTAGAGAATAAATTTAATGTGATGACTTAGATCTCCTTGCTTTGTATTTGTTACGGAAAAACTTAAAATGGTGGGGTTTCTTCTTCCCTCGGGTATACTATGAAACATGTATAGACTATTTGGATGGTTATGATGAGTGGGTAGGCTACTTAGTATCAAGACGATGTCCTATTTTCTATTAATATTTTCTGAAATTTCCCTGTTTGCGGTTTCAAAAAATAGCCATCTCATACACACAGTTCAGGTTTTTGTGGCAAACAAGCGAATTAGATAAGGCAGCACTCATCATAATTCATAAGAGTACTGGATTGAAATTTCCCTGTTTATTCTTTCAAGAAATAACCATCCCATGGGTGTAGTATGCCATGTCAAGACTGCCGGGTCCGTGCTTAGAAGATTGGACCTTCTATAATGAACAATGCTTTATACAAAATTTTTAATTTTTTTAATCAAAAAGCTTAGGTGCTCACATGCTTAGAGATGGCAGCCATCTCATGGTACCATTAGTCTGAGTCGGTTTGTAGGTTTGCCTGCTGCTGTCAATCTCTTTCATCCTCTTATAATGTTTAGTGTTACATTTCCAAACCGAAGAGTTGATTGCCATTTGCACATGGACTAATATATTTATGATATCTTTTTAATTTTCCAGGCATTGGATACATTCAACGCGGCAATTGTTTCTCCAGTATATTATGTGATGTTCACAACTCTGACTATTATTGCCAGTATAATAATGTTTAAGGTAAAATTATTGATCCGTCCTCTGCAATTATTCTTGTTACCGCAATAGGGTCCTATTTCCTCTTGCAATTATCAGGAAACCATGGTAAAGTGGTATCTTCTATTGTATCTTATACAGGATTGGTCAGGTCAGAATGCCAGCAGTATAGTGTCCGAGATATGTGGTTTTATCACCGTGCTTTCAGGAACAACCATACTTCATGCAACAAGAGAACAGGAGCCTGCACCAGGTATTTTTGATTTATCGATACATATCTTATGTGAATTCGGATCAATAGCAAATGGACATTCTTGGCTTTTTATCTACTGGTCTCATAGCTTTTTGGCTCTAGGCCATCTTTGTGAACATCTATATTGTTTCTGGTCTGACCTTTAGTAGCGAACAAGGTTAAACAGAAACAACTCCACGCCCTTATAAGTTGCATCTACTCGTGAACAAAAGTGTTGTTTTGCGTTGTCTATAGCTGACTCCTTGCAAATGCTTCTTTTGATAAGTAGGGTCGTGTTAGCTTGTTTTATTCTTGTTCTTGTGACTTTACTATCAGCTTGAGCTGACGACAGTGCTTTTATTACTCAGTTGGAACAGTAACGTGGTACGTAAGCGGGGATTCAATAAAAGGTGTGGACGAAGAACTCTTAATCTCACTAAACAGTTCAGATTACTATGTGCAATGAGATAATTTTATTAGATGGATTAGAGCATCATTCTCACCCTAGAAAGCAACACTGTAAGCAAACAAGCAGGCGTTGAGAATCATGACCAGCTCCCAGTTTTTGGAAAGGTAATTTTTGTGTATGTATACCTTTCCTCTACGAGCTATATGGCAAATACTGGAATCTGGAATCGAAATGGATTGCTGGATTGCTGGGTGCATGCCTGCATCGAAACGAGGACTACAATGCGGTATCAACATTCAACACCAGTGTAGAGTTATGATCAATCTCATTGCAGGTTCATTTATAGTTTTCTTTTTTTATCTGTAAATAGATTTTAGATTTGATATTTGTCTTTTCTTTTTCATCAAATAATTTCAGTTGAGGGTGGGGTTTTGTCTTTGTCAATATGAAATTTCTTTGATTCTTTTCTTTAATCACTTGCTAATTTTGTTTGTGATTCAAGTGATTGATTTCCATACCTTGAGTCTTGACTAATCTTCAAATTAAAATTGTTGTTAGAACTTCGACACTGTTATTTTTGCCTCTGCAAGTCTGCATACTTGTAATCTTAATTGTTAAGTTTGATTTTTTTCATGTGTGATTACTTAACATGGTATCAAAATCCATCACATATCTATTTATGTTTAGATTGTTAGAACTTCAACCAAACTTGTAATCTCCAAGCTTTGAAACAATTCGGATTTATTTTTCGATCAGAAGTACCAAACCGACTCTGTAAGGTTACAAAGTTTGGATCTTGACTTTGTAATTGTAACATTACAAGTCGCACTTTGTAACGTTGCAGAGTCAAATCCCATCCCACTGGAAAAAAAAAAAGGCAGGTTGTTAGAACTCCAACCAAACTTGTAATCTCCAAGCTTTGAAACAAAACGGATTTATTTTTCGATCAGAAGTACCAAACCGACTCTGTAAGGTTACAAAGTTTGGATCTTGACTTTGTAATTGTAACATTACAAGGCGCACTTTGTAATGTTGCAGAGTTGAATCCCATCCCACTGGAAAAAAAAAAAAAAAGGCAGGTTGTTAGAACTTCAACAAAACTTGTAATCTCCAAGCTTTGAAACAAATCGGATTTATTTTTCGATCTGAAGTACCAAACTGACTCCGTAAGGTTACAAAGTTTGGATCTTGACTTTGTAATTGTAACATTACAAGGAGTCGAATCGCATCCCACTGAAAAAAAGAAGGAAAAAAAAAGCAGGATTCTAAACTACAGATCCTTCGAGAATCACTTTTAAGAGGGTGGAAACCAAAAAGCAGTGGCTGGAAGTTGAAGCTCGGCGGCATCTCTATTGTTGCTGAGGTGGCAAAGTTTGTCGTTTCGACATACAAATTTAAATTCTACACGTAGTTTGCCATTGACCTCTCAATTGTCGTCGCAACGCATATCCAAGATGCGTTTTTGCACGGGATTGGTTTAACGTTCATGCAATCTTATTTGTTAAGTTTGAATTTTTTTTATTCTTTTTTCTTTCTAATATTCAAATGATTCACAAATATCTAAGCCGAGTCACGATTGTTTGAGATCTATCGAGATGGTACGATATATACTTTCACAGTTTGGGGATAAATCTCTCCATTATTGCCGATAAGTACTTCTTTACTATGAACATGAAAAAGGAAATAGTAACCTCAGCTATTATTGGATTCTAACCATTCATTTATCGTAGTGTTTTATGAAATATTGAAATCATCGAAAAGTGAGAACGAGATAAGGTGAAGAAAGTATCCGAATCCTAAAGTTAAACAAATTATTTTTTATTAGTTAGAATTCCTGATCAGTAAAAGAAAGGTAGAAAATAAACCTAAATAAGAAACCTTAAATAAAAAGGTAAAAAAATCTGAAATCCGAATCACCATCGAAATTCAAATCCGAAAACATTTTCATTCGTTTCTTATCAAGGGAATCTCTCACACGCATCCTCCACCGTCCGATCTACTTCTAATCCTTACCTACTATATAAACAACACCACCACCGCCTCCTAGCTTTCAACAAACGCCAACACACACAAAAAAAAAAAAAAACAACAAATTTCGAGCGAGCAAGCGAGCGAGAAGAGAAAAATAAAAAAAACGGCAACTATGGCGGCGACTGTATCATCTCCATGGTCGAAGCCTGGTGCTTGGGCTCTAGACGCTGAAGAACATGAAGCTGAGCTCCAACAACAAGAAGAGAAACAAAAGACCTCTGAAATCGCCGATTTTCCGTCTTTGGCTGCCGCCGCTTCAACCAAAACGAAGAAGAAGAAAGGTCAGACCTTGTCGTTGGCTGAGTTCAACTCGGGAAAGCAGATTCAGCCGAGTCAGCCTAAGGGTCTGACTCATGAGGATCTCATCAATCTCCCTACCGGCCCGCGTGAGCGCTCTGCGGAGGAACTTGACAGGACCAGGCTTGGTGGTGGGTTCAAGAGCTATGGTTCGAATAGTAGGTATGGTTCGAATGGTCAAAACGGCGACGAATCGTCGAATTCGAGGTGGGGTTCTTCTAGGGTTTCGGGTAGGGATGGCAGCAGCAGAGAATCGCAGCCGTCGCGTGCTGATGAGACCGATAATTGGGCTGCTGGGAAGAAGCCTGTTTCGTCTCTTAAAGAGAAAGGTGGGTTCTTTGAGTCGCATTCGAAGGCTGATGAGAGCAATAGCTGGGTTTCGAATAAGACGACGGAGTCGCGGAGTAAATTTGGTTTTGGGGGTTTTGAAAGGAAGAGCAGTTTTGATTCATTGTCTAGAGATAAGGAGAGAGATAGAGATAATTGGGGGAGGAAGAGGGAGGAGAGTGGCCTTGGTGGTGAGAGCGAGAAGCCGAGGCCGCGGCTGGTTCTGCAGCCGCGCACGGTGCCTGTGAGCCCCCCCGCTCCTGTGACAGCTCCCGTGAGCGTCCCCACTCCCTTGAGCAGCGATGTGTCCGACATCCCGGTGGCCAAACCGAAGGCGTCGAATCCGTTTGGAGCTGCCAGGCCGAGAGAGGAAGTGTTAGCGGAGAAAGGGAAGGACTGGAAGGAGATTGATGAGAAGCTGGAGGCCGCGAAGATTAAAGAGGACAGGCCTGAGGTGCCTGAACGAGCCTCCTCGTTCGGGCGTAGGGGATTTGGAGATGGAAACCGGGGAGCTGTGGAGATTAGGAGTTGGAGGAAGAGTGACTCTGACTCTGCTGAGGCGGCTACCCCACAAAGGTTTGATTTTTTCACTGTTCAATTGGTGTATGATTGTTTGAATTCGTGGATGGTAGATTTTGTGGATTGTTTGATTGTTTGATTGTTTGAATATGATGCTTGCATGTTTTATATATTCATGTGACAATGCATAAGGTCATTTGCTTGAAATCTGTAGTATTGTGGGAATTCTTGAGTGGATTTGTCGGTCTCAATGTGGCTATTCGAAACACAACTTAATTTCCATGGTGGGATCAGTAATCATTGATATACTTCTATTGATGTGGCTTGCCATGTTAAATCAAAACATGCATTTAGGTTGTATGTAACACCTGGTGAAACAATTTGTATAGCTCAAAAGCACTTATTTCTAAATCTTGGTTATGCTCTTGTATTTTTTATATGATTATGTTTGCTGTGGTTGATTTCGGTTTGTTGAAGCTATATGTAACAACTTTTTAGACATACAAGATTGCTCTAAAGATAATGGGGGATTTTCTGTAATCATATGTAGAATTTGTAACGGCTTGGCATAAAATTAGGCACTTTGCAATCTGAAATTTGCTGCTACACGGCAGATCAGATTTTTATTTTCCTTTATCTTTGATGACACATCCGAGGTGGTGGTGTTGTCGAGGGTTGTGTGAATTTCACATCAAAGGTGGTGGTGTTGGTGAGGGGTGTGACTGTGTGGGGATTTGTATTACCTACTTAAGTTTTAGTGATTTTTCTATAGACCTATTTGAGACTTCCTCGCGAATACAAAGTAGCCCAACAACTTTTAGTTTAACTTAAATTTCTCAACCTTTAATATATCACAAGTTCATACCTACCTTGATTTTCAAAAAGTGTGATATGGTTGCCACAGTTTTCTAATGCAGAAAAGAAAGAGACAACCTGCTTTCAATTTAGTGGTGTCATTTTTTTTGTCTTCATGTTTATTTGAGAACTCATTGAAAAATCTGGTTTGTGTAACTTTCTTTTCATTAAAGTTTCTGGTGGTCTGAACCTTTTGTAGCTGCATTGCACACCAATTGTTAATCAGTATACCGTCCCTCTTTTCAAATTAGCATAAACTCTAATCATATGTTCATGAAAGTGCTTCCATTGAAGTCTATGTTTGGGAATTTGCCTCTCTTTTGTTGTTATCAACTTTCCTACAATACTCTGCTTGTCTAATATATTTTCTTTTGGGTCCAGTGCCTGGAAGACTGAGAATGAATATGCTTGGAAGACTGCGAACGGACATGCTGAAAGGAAAACTGAGAACGGGGATGCTGAAGAGAACTCTGAAAACGGACATGTCGAAGAAGAGAATTGAAAGTAGAGCTTGACATATTGAGGGAATGAAACATTGAAATTGATAGAAGTCTAATGTGTTTGATTTCAATGAGACAATATTTTATTTATCTTTTTTTTTTTTTTTTTTTTTTAAATTTGCCGTGACGTTACTAGTGAGATATGCAGTAATTAGACAATTTTGGTAGGCTTTAATATAGTTTACACTGTTGTTTTGTTTTGGCCAATTTGCCTTGTTTTATAGCAGGTGTTGCATTTTAGATTTGTTCATGTTATTTTGTTATTACAAATCTCTGAACTCTGTTCTGTTTTTGGTTGAGAAGATTATGTTTTTCTTATTAGGTCCTCGCCCGTGTGGATCCTAATTGTTCTGAACTGATGATCAAAGAAATAAATTTAAGGCATATTATCTGTTCTTTGACTTTCACCTATGATTTGTTTTCATCGCACAAGATCTTTCTACTCCGGCTTGTGGCTTCTTTGGTTTTACGACCATGAGAGTCGTATGTTTGCAGTTTGCTTTGCAATTCATGTCGTAATCATATCAGCATTGTTGTTTACAAGATTGTTTTTTGCGGTTTCTGGCTGTTCTTATGACTCCTTTTCTGATCATTTTAGTTTGAAGTTGCATAATTTTAGTCTGAGATTTAGACTGCCAATTAGAATGATGTAGCCATTCCAATATTTTACTGTACTGTATATTGGCTTTGATCTTGATAGGAGTTCAGTTTTCGTTACTAGGGAACGGATCTGTTTGTAACTTTATGAGATGTTCACTTCGATCTGTTTTATCGGTGGCCTAATGAGATCAATCATTACAAGCACGGTTTGGAGAGTAATTCCAAAAACGAAACTCAACCCTTAATATCGGATATGAGTGGTGGACGTGTGTGTGTATACAAACAATTAATGACAATGAAAATGTTAGAATTCCTACATTGACATGGTTGCATCTGGTTATTGAATCTTTGCAGCATGAGCTAATAATAATCTCATCAATGCTTGAAGCAATTGTGAGGGACCACATCCCAACTAACACCTACTTCAACGGGAGAAAATCTTGGCTGGGACGGTCTCATATACGTGGCCATAGGACCGTCCAATGAGAGCGTGCCACATATACATTTGGAGAGTATGTGCAGAGTATGTGGCGCACTTGTGGCGCACTTGTGGCACACTCTCATTGGATGGTCCCATGGCCATGTGTATGGGACCGTCCCAGCCAAGATTTTCTCCTTCAACGGCTACTAAAATATTTTTGAGTTTCAAGCTCTTTCACTCTTTAATTCTGGGTTGGCTTTCATTTAATTAAATATCATGACTTGATTAATTTTCAATTTCTGATGGATTTATTTTTACTATAATTCTATAATTTAAGACTAAATAATTGAACAGCTACAAAAAGAAATCATTCATTAATTAATTCATTTTCTGAGTTATGTATAGACCCTGTTTTTGTTAATGTTCTTTGCTGGAATTATTAGGACCATTTAATTAAACCGAATTTGGAATATTGCCAGACTGAATGAACACATTTCACCACCAAGCTACATTGGGCGGTGGTCACAAAACTGTGTTTTCAAAGGCTAGTTCTTCATTAAAAGACAACTTTCCAAAACAAACTTGAATCCTCTGCTGATAAAAAAACGAACTCAAATCCTATTCTTGTTAATGTTCTTTTCTGGAATTATCAGGACCATTTTATTAAACCGAACTTGGAACATTGTCAGATTGAATGAGCACCTTTTACCACCAAGTTACATTGGGCGGTGGTCACAAAACTGTGTTTTCAAAGGCTAATTCTTCATTGAAAGACAACTTTTCAGAACGAACTTGAATCCTCTGCTTATCTAAAAACGAACTTGAATCCTTTGCTGATATAAGAACTATACCGTATTCACTCGTTTTCAAAAACAATAAATTGTTTTCAGATTGAAAATACATACATACAAGCTTTCTGGGGGTTGGTTGGGGATGTATTGGACAGTTTGGTCTTCAATGGAAATAACATGATAGTATTAATTTCTATTTACACACAAAAGTGTTTTTGTTGCTTTAACAAACCTACATGGTTATGTAGAGACATTATAGCTTTCACATTATCATCATATAATCAACTGCCTCAACAATCAACTGCCTCATCAATGGCCATAGAAAAATTTCATATGTGGTTCTTAAATAACCCACAAAGAGGTTAGTGTCATTAAATTCCTCCACACACGATCAATCTTGCAAGAACAAGATCTCCTCCCATGACATTCTTTAAAGTTTGAACTTGTCATGTCCTTTTCAGATTTGCAATAAACTGTTTTTCAACACTCATAAATATGGACAGTTGAGAGTTGTATAAAAGGACTGATCAGTGATCACACTACTAGTACTACTACTTATTTACTTCTACTGACAAATCTCATAAATAAAAACATTTCTCATTATTACTTTGCTTTCATTTCATTATATCATATGCTTCTCGGTGGTGGTGGTCTCTGATTTTGATTTTACTAACACTTCTTCAAGTTTCCATGGATTGGTCACTCAGGCTCTCCTTCAGTGTCTTTCTCATTCTTGCAGCAGCCATCGATGGGGCTCGAGCTGCTGCTATGGTCACCGGTACTGTCTTCTGTGACCAATGCAAGGATGGCCAGAGATCCCTCTTTGATTATCCCGTTTCTGGTAAGAGATCCATAATGTTCTAGTTAATTTAACACTGCATTTTATTAGTCTTGATTTTGTAGTCTTTCGACATTTTGAAAACTAAGTGGAACTATAAGCATACCTAGCTGTTTGTTTTGTTGATTTATGACTTGGGACAATTGTGTGGCTTGATTGTTTATGTTTGTTGTCGCGTAATCTAAATTGTCTTTTCAAGCTACCAGTTAAGTTAGGATTTTTATGGTGGAAACAAGAGGTCTAAAGATCGATTTTTTTTTTTTTTTTTTTTTAGTTTCTGTGCTGTGGCTTGAAGAACTCCTTTTTCATTTTCATTACATTAAACCTGTCAATGTAATAACATTATCAGCATCTTGTCTCTTACAGGAGTTAAAGTTAGGATCACCTGTGCCGATATTAATGGACAGACTACAATGTCCAAGGAAGTGACTACAAATTGGTTTGGAAGCTATTCGATGAGTATAGATGGCAGCTCGAACTTGAGTAATTGTCATGCTCAGGCTTCAGGTAGCAGTGGTGCTACAACAGGTTGTGCTGCAGCTGCTGGTCCTGCCCAAAATCTCAGACTGTCATTTAATTGGTTTGGTAGGGAAATCTATTCTGTGAATTCTTTGCTCACTCAACCTGATCATCCCATGTCAATTTGCCCCAAGTCAGCTACCCCGGTATCTCCACCAAGCACGTCTGTATATCCTCTTCCAATGCCAGTCACACCTACTAATCCAGTATCTCCTCCGAGCACACCCGTGAATCCTCCAACGCCAAACTCACCGCCAATGTCTCCAATGCCCTTTGTGGAGGCTTCGGCATGTCCACACCAGTAAGTTATTATGTTTCTATATTTATTCTGTAATCTGCATCTGTATACGTGTTAACCTCATATGTCTGGAGGGAGTGTGTTAGAGTGTTTTATATCATTGTTTGGATTTTTACTGGACAGGTTAAACTTTTGAGTCTAGCAGTTACTGACACTATATATATGTTTTCAGGAACTGGACAATGCCAGAGTACAAATGCTACTGGAGGGTACTCAACCCAGACACTAAAGTGGCGGATATTTTCGGACCGATAGCTTCAAGGCGATACGGGACAGGTATGACACTATGGCAAGGTCTACAAGGGAGAGGAGATCCACACAGGACTCTGCTAAGAGAAGCAACAACAGCTCTACTAAACTCCTACAACAGTCTTCAATTCCCTTACAACACAGTAGATGTTGTCACACACATGAACCAGGCCTTGACGGGATCAAATAGAAGTGTACTCCTCACTGCTTTGAGATTCATGACAGCAAATTCTGGCTCAACCAACAAAGTCTCCTGCAAATTCACTCCTTGCAAGTGACAATGCATTTTAATTTTTATCCATAAAATTGCTCTCTTTATACACTTTGTTAGCATTTCTTGAATCTTTGCAGCATGAGCTAATAATAATCTCATCAATGCTTGAAGCAATTGGGAGGGACCACATCCCAACTAACACTTACTTCAATATTTTTGAGTTTCAAGCTCTTTCACTCTTTAATTCTGGGTTGGCTTTCATTTAATTAAATATCATGACTTGATTAATTTTCAATTTCTGATGGATTATTTGTACTATAATTCTATAATTTAAGACTGAATAATTGAACAGCTACAAAAAGAATTCTTTCATTAATTAATTCATTTCTTAGTTATGTATAGACCCTGTTTTTGTTAATGTTCTTTGTTGGAATTATCAGGACCATTTAATTAAACCGAACTTGGAACATTGCAAGACTGAATAAACACCTTTCACCACCAAGCTACATTGGGCGGTGGTCACAAAACTGTGTTTTCAAAGGCTAGTTCTTCATTAAAAGACAACTTTCCAGAACGAACTCGAATCCTCTGCTGATATAAAAACGAACTCAAATCTTGTTCTTGTTAATGTTCTTTTCTGGAATTATCAGGACCATTTAATTAAACTGAACTTGGAACATTGCCCGACTGAATGGCACCTTTCATCACCAAGCTACATTGGACGGTGGTTACAAAGCTGTTTTCAAAGGCTAGTTCTTGATTAAAAGACAACTTTCCGGAATGAACTTGAATCCTCTACTGATCTAAAAACGAACTCGAATCCTCTGCTGATCTAAGAACTATACCGTATTCACTCGTTTTCAAAAACAATAAATTGTTTTTAGATTGAATACATACATACAGGCTTTCTTTGGGGGTTGGTTGGGGATGTATTGGACAGTTTGGTCTTCAATGGAAATAACATGCTAGCATTAATTTCTATTTACACACAAAAGTGTTTTTGTTGCTTTAACAAACAAATAAGCTATGAAACCTACATGGTTGTAGAGAGACATTATAGCTTTCACATTATCATCATATAAGTTGTAAGAAATGAAAGTAAAAAAAAACAGTGCATTACAGCTACTAGAAGCTTGTCACCACCAATACAATCAACTGCCTCATCAATGGCCATAGAAAAACTTCCATATGTGGTTCTTAAATAACCCACAAAGAGGTTAGTGTCATTAAATTCCTCCATACACAATCAATCTTGCAAGAACAAGATCTCCTCCCATGACATTCTTTTAAGTTTGAACTTGTCATTTCCTGATTTTTCATGTTCTTTTCAGATTTGCAATGAACAGTTTTTCAACACTCATAAATATGGACAGTTGAGAGTTGTAAAAAAAGACTTATCACACTACTAGTACTACTGCTTATTTACTTCTACTGACAAATCTCATAAATAAAAACATTTCTCATTATTACTTTGCTTTCATTTCAATATTTCATATGCTTCTTGGTGGTGGTGGTCTCTGATTTTGATTTTACTAACACTTCTTCAAGTTTCCATGGATTGGTCACTCAGGCTCTCCTTCAGTGTCTTTCTCATTCTTGCAGCAGCCATCGATGGGGCTCGAGCTGATGCTATGGTCACCGGTACTGTCTTCTGTGACCAATGCAAGGATGGCCAGAGATCCCTCTTTGATTATCCCATTTCTGGTAAGAGATCCATAGTGTTCTAGTTAATTTGACACTGCATTTTCTTAGTCTTGATTTTGTAGTCTTTTGACATTTTGAAAACTATGTGGAACTATAAGCATACCTAGCTGTTTGATTTGTTGATTTATGACTTGGGACAATTGTATGGCTTGATTGTTTATGTTTGTTGTCGCGTAATCTAATTTGTCTTTTCAAGCTACCGGTTAGTTAGAGTTGTTACGGTGGAAACAAGAGGTCTAAAGATCGATTTTTTTCTTCTTCTTAGTTTCTGTGCTGTGGCTTGAAGAACTGCTTTTTCATTTTCATTACATTAAACATGTCAATGTAATAACATTATCAGCATCTTGCCTCTTACAGGAATTAGAGTTACGATCACCTGTGCTGATATTAATGGACAGACTACAATGTCCAAGGAAGTGACTACAAATTGGTTTGGAAGCTATTCGATGAGTATAGATGGCAGCCCGAACTTGAGTAATTGTCATGCTCAGGCTTCAGGTAGCAGTGATGCTACAATAGATTGTGCTGCAGTTGCTGGTCCTGCCCAAAATCTCAAACTGTCATTTAATTGGTTTGGTATGGAAATCTATTCTGTGGATTCTTTGCTCACTCAACCTGATCATCCCATGTCAATTTGCCCCAAGTCAGCTACCCCGGTATCTCCACCAAGCACACCTGTCGATCCTCGTCCAACACCAGTCACACCTACTAATCCGGTATCTCCTCCGAGCACACCCGTGAATCCTCCAACGCAAGACTCACCGCCAAGGTCTCCTCCTACTTTCAGGCTTCCACCAATGCCTAGATTTCCACCACTACCTCCATTGCCTCCATTGCCCCCAATGCCACCAATGCCCTTTGTGGAGGCTTCGGCATGTCCACACCAGTAAGTTATTATGTTTCTATATTTATTCTGTAATCTGCATCTGTATACGTGTTAACCTCATATGTCTGGAGGGAGTGTGTTAGAGTGTTTTATATCATTGTTTGGATCTTTACCAGACAAGTTAAACTTTTGAATCTAGCGGTTACTGACACTATATATATGTTTTCAGGAACTGGACAATGCCAGAGTACAAATGCTACTGGAGGGTACTCAACCCAGACACCAAAGTGGCGGATGTTTTCGGACCGATAGCTTCAAGGCGATACGGGACAGGTATGACACTATGGCAAGGTCTACAAGGGAGAGGAGATCCACACAGGACTCTGCTAAGAGAAGCAACAACAGCTCTACTAAACTCCTACAACAGTCTTCAATTCCCTTACAACACAGTAGCTGTTGTCACACACATGAACCAGGCCTTGATGGGATCAAATAGAAGTGTACTCCTCACTGCTTTGAGATTCATGAGAGCAAATTCTGGCTCAACCAACAAATTCACCTGCAAATTCACTCCTTGCAAGTGATCAAGCATTTTAATTTATATCCATAAAATTGTTCTATCTATACACTTTGTTAGCATTATCTTATAGTTATTTGGTTATAGTATTTGTATGCTATGCTATTTACTTATTTTGGATCTTGATATTGGGTATATGCTATAGTGAATGTAGTATTGAACATTGAACAATTTTTATTAATTATCATGATTAGTTATTTGGTTTATGGGATCATTAACAAGCGTTGCTATTAATTAATAATGTATGATTATGATCTATTTCTTTTTTCTTTTTTGTTATTTATTTATGATCGTCTTTAAATTCGGATCATGCATTATAAATTTTGTCGGTCAAATTGTCCACTCAAATTATGTATACACTTTGTTAGCATTGATTTGCTTATATGGTTCTATATATATTATTTTGTATGCTATAGTGAATGTAGTATTGAACATTTGAATTTTTTTTATTATCATGATTAATGATTGGGTTTACGGGATTATTATTAAGTTATGGGTTAAAAAATTAAATGTCACTATTTGGGGCGGTTTTTTGGTAACTGTCACCACTTTACTAATATAAGTTTAAAAGGCACCTATTTGAGTGACCAGACAAAAATACCCTCATTTGTCTGTTTGTGCAATTTTGAAACGGTGAGAGAAAAAGTCACGGTTGAGCAGACCGGTGAGAGAAAAAGTAACGGGTGAGCAGAACCGACGGTCCAACAACCCTAAAGTTGACGGAAAGTGGACGGTGAACCACCGGCGACGGCGCTACAGTAAACACAACAGAAATGGCATCGACGAGAAGTCACCGGCGATCTCAAAAGACACGGGTAAGTTCTTCTTTCTGACGCGTTTTTCATGTTGATAATTTCATGTGTTTTGATGTTTGATGCCATACTCATGATGTAGATTATGTTGGATTTGTGATTGTGGTTGATTATGTTTGTACGATGAGGTTAGTTTAGGGTTTTAGTTTCAAAAAAGAGTTGTTTTGAGGACGATGAATTTCTGGGTTTCCGTGACTTTTGTATAATGTGTCGTGACTTTTGTATAGTGTTCCGTGACTTTTGTATAGTGTGTTGTGACTTTTGTATAGTGTCCCGTGACTTTTGTATTGTGTCTCGTGACTTTTGGCTTTTGATAAGTGTCACATGATAGCAGTATAGTGTCCCGTGACTTTTGTACAGTGTCTCGTGACTTTTGAGTTTTGATAAGTGTCTCGTGACTGTTGTATAGTGTCCCGTGACTTTTGTATAGTGTCCCGTGACTTTTCATAAGTGTCCCGTGACTTTTAATGCATTTCCCGTGATTTTTGTATAGTGTCCCGTGACTTTTAATACACTTCCCGTGACTTTTAATACACTTCCCATGACTTTTAATTCAGTGGTCCAATCTTGTTGTTGGAGTCTTTTCATGAACTTATATGCTTTTTTTCTGTGAATATGCAGATGAGGAATGACCCAAAGGATTTTTTGAAAACTCCAGAGGCAGATTGGTTCAAGAGAAAAATTAATCGCCATGACCATTTCGATGACCTGGAATATGTTGACACCGCACTTAACAGTGTACCTGAACATCTGAAGATCGAAGACCTACGTCGGTATACTGAGTCATGTTTCGGTCATTTCCTTCAGATGCATCGTGAGATTCATTTTTCGGGTGGGATTGTCCATTACTTATTTTTGCGCGAGTTGCATCATGATGGGCCGGCTGATGAGATGAGATTTTTGTTAGGTAAGCATATTGTTCGGTTCTAGAAGGTTGAGTTCTGTCTAATCACCGGTTTGAAGTTTGGAGTCGATCCCGACACGACGAGGTATGAAGTGGTAGAGAATGGCATACATGAGCGGTACTTTCGGGGTCAAGAAGAAGTCGAGATTGAAAAGTTGAGAGCGGTGCTGCGGACTGGTAGTTTTGAACAGCAGTACGATGCGGTGAAGCTTGCCTTATTGTTTATGCTGAACCGGATACTGATGGGGTCCGACGGGAGAGATAAAGTTCCAGTATGGCAGTTTCGCCTAGTTGAGGACCTGGACGCTTTTGATGCGTTCCCGTGGGGCACACACGTGTATAAGCGGTCTATTTATGGTTTCAAGCGGGCGTTTGATGGTCCACGACGGCGGTTGGCAGAAAAACGGAAAGAAGAGGGCGAGGACCTTGACGTACAGAACCTCGAGTTGACATACAACATATACGGTCTACCGCATGCACTATTGGTGAGAATTTTGAATTTGAATCCGTACTTTAATTATAGTTTATTTTATATGACTATTGTATTTACGTCGTATCGTACTTTTCTATTACACAGGTATTTGCCTTTGAGGTTATCCTGGAGCTTGGCAATACTAAATGTGGGATTCGCCGGGTAATCGAGCTACCCCCCCCACATATTCTGAAATGGGAATTGAGTTAGCGACCTAGGGCGAAAAAGCTGGATGGTGTTTTTACAAAAAGGGTAAATGCTGATGTTGTTAATGTTGATAGTTATTAGTATATATACAATGACAACTATTTAACTTCGATTTCAGATGTGCGCATGGCCTGAATTGGTGCCGACGGTTGCGGAGAGAGCTCAACGGTACTTCAAAGGCATAGACCTAGGAGCTAATCTGTATGATTCCGATGCCCCTGATATACCTAGTCACCTCCCGGATCTGGAACGACATAGGACTGCAGGACCTAATGATATGGAAGGTCTATTTTCTGGACCTAGTGATACTGAGGCTATGTTTTCCAGACGCGATGGTATGGAGGCGAGGTATTCTGAACCTACTGATATAGAGGGTTCAGAACTTGAGGGTGGCAATAGGCGTAGGCGGGTACGATTCACATTTCCCAGACAGCCTAGACCTGGAGGTGATGTAGACCTAGAGGCTCGCACTAAGAGTCTCCGGACGCGTAGCCCGGTACCATCCACATTGCCTAGACAGCCTCGACCTGGAGGTGATTCACGTGGAGGTGATCCAGAGGTACGTAAAAAAATTAAAACCCCATTATTTAATTTCACTCGACTGAACAGTTTAAGTTCTAACAGAGTTCGAAATCCTTTCAGGGTTGGGACCGTAAAATGGATGAAGTGATGGCTGAAGTTCGATCTGTACGGGACGATGTGATGGCTGTTATCAAAAGAAGTGATGAGTCGCGAGATAGGCAGTATGGAGAGTTGCTGGATATGATCCGGGCGCTACAGGGTACGACGTCGCAGTCCCGTATGGATGGTCCACCATTCGATGACCATCACAGAGACTTTAGTCCCGAAGGCAGGATAGGTACTGGTTAGGATAGGACAGAGCCAGGGAGTAGACATGGGCAGCCACCAACTACGGAGGGTCAGTCTATGGACATAGTATCCGATCAGCGGGGTCAAGGTGCGACAGAACGAGAGGAGGTACCCGGTGATACAGAGATAGCAGAGGCAGCGCAGGTACCACCTCCGGTTTTACCTGACAGCACTATCGGTACAGAGACAGCACTAGTTGCATGGGTGGCACCTGGTGGATCAGAGCTACCACTGGGACAGAGTCCGTCCTTACAGAGCACCCCACATTCAGTCGTCGATCCCAGTGCAGTGCGACCCCTGAAGCGAACCCGGTGTAGCCCTCCCATTCCTCAGAGTGATACACGGAGGGAGAGTGTATCCTTACACCGCAGCCATCCTCAGAGCGATACACGGAGGGAGAGTTCCTCCAGATAGCGCACCCCTCCTCAGAGCGATACACGGAGGGAGAGTGTATCCAGACAGCGCACCCCTCCTCATAGCGATTCACGGAGGGAGAGTGTATCCTCACACCGCAACCATTCTCAGAGTGATGCACGGAGGGTGAGTTCATCTAGACAACACACCCATCCTCAACGCACCCCTCCTCATACGGATCCCAGTGGTCAGTACCGTACTCCACCTATGGTGCCGCGTGTTCGCAAGCCAGGTTGGATGTTGCTGTCCCCATACATAAACCCCTGTCTGCCGAAGAAGTCGAGGACCAGGCCACCGACATCAGCGGCATTGGCGCATGTATTCAATCCCCATGACTTGATAGATCCTTACTACATTACAGCGTACAAAGCCTACAAGAGGAACACGATGGGGGGAACGTAAGTATACGTGTTCATTTTGCAATATTTTATTATTATTACTTGGTTCTCTAACTTGTTCAACAATTATGCAGATGTGATGTGGATCTACCTTTACCAGTTGGCGTAACTTGGTTCCAACGGTTGCAGACCAACTTCATGGACTTGGAGGAATTGGTATGTTAATTAGTTAACATACTATGTATAAGTTTGTATGAGTAATAGTTGATTCGTAATAATATAAAATGTTTACATTGTCAGCACATGGACGCGTACATGAATATTCTACGGAAGCGTCAGCGAGCATACCCCGACATGTACACTCAGAGGGTCAACTTACTCCATACACAGTTCTATGTAAGTGTCTGTACTGATAGGTTTTCATTTGTGCATTGATGTGTTAGTTAATGCTGCGATTATTTTTTTATGTACAGTCATACTTAGAGATTCAGTGGCAGCAAATTTTTGGTCCTGGGGTTGTGGGCAAACCCCCACCTGGATGGAAGATGCTGGAACACAGGTGGCCCAATGACGACCTGAAGATGGTCCGAGGAATTATCCCATACGGAATCCGGCCATGGCACGAGGTTGATTATGTAAGGGTTCCAATTATTTTTGTTTCCATAATGTAATATATTATGTTTTAAATTCTGACAAATAAGACTATGTTAAAACACGTATAGGTTCTGATTCCTTGCAACCTTGGACGGGTGCATTGGGTACTAGCAAGCGTACATCTCAGGGAGGGGAAGATCTACCTGTTAGACCTGTTCAGATAGTAGGTTCCATGGGAGCACAAGCTTAAGCAGGTCGCATGCCTACGTTGATTTATTCCGTCGATGTTGCATCAGATCCGGTTTCACGATAGCAGAACGGTGCATGATGAGACGTACAAATTGTCGAAGAGTGCCTTTCGGATGAGCATCCTGGACGGAAGACATGGGGTGCCCCAACAACAGCAGGGGTATGTTATTTTTAAGAGTTTATTCTATCCCATTAGGTTTTAATAAAATTACAGTCTAATGGTTATTTAATTGGTGATTTTGCAGCGATAACTGTGGTGCCCATACTTTGAGATTGGCAGAGTACTTGCTAGCAAACAGGAAGGAGTTCGACTGGACGGAAGATGATATGGGTACCATCAGGGAGAAGATGGATGTGGAGGTTTTTTGCAACTCGCTACACAATAGTGTTGTGTAGCTGATGTATATATGGGTTGTTCTCTGTTATACAGTTGATGTACATAACATATGTATTTTTTGTTTAAATTATTCGATTAAATTTATTCAATTCCAGCACGCACAATTTTGCCTATTTAAGTGAATAAGTCATTTCACTCAAACACGATTAATTTTAAGAACTAAATACAAATCAATTTCGGAACACAAAATTAATCAGAATAGTTCTACATAAAAGCATTACGGTGTAGGTAAGACTGCAAATTGCAAGAAACTACACCATGTGGTTTTCATTTCTAAAATATTGACATCTATCAAAGCATACACAAAGTTAAAAAGCACCATATATGAGTATATCAACTGGTATGGTGACTTGTGGAAATAAACAAACTACAGCAGCTAAAATCCAAAACACATGTCTAAAACATAAGTCCTAAGATGATTGCATCGTTCATCTTTTTACCCTCTCTAGCTGAAACTCGTTGCACTCAGATAAACATCACTAACTCTGGCCTACTGTATATGTAATTATGCTCGTCGTCTAGTGTCGGATAAGCAGCCACGAGAGCATCTTCAGCGCCAAAATATAGGGAGTTGTAAATCTTCTAGTACACTTCCCTAACCTTCCGAGCAGGATGGAAAAACCCATACAGACAGTAGTTGAGCACAACAGCAGCACCCAATGCAACTCTCATCCCTTCAATCGCTTCCATGACAACATTTATGACGTGGGGTCAAGTCTCCTCTTGTAAGGCTTCGTCACATTCCATGGTAGAGTCCTTCTGAGGGCACGTTTGTTTGTTGTGTCCAGTTGAATGATAGATGCTGCACTTGCGACGGTATTCTTCGGGAATAATTCTACTGGGACCTTCATTAACCATAGGAGGGTTGGAACACCTCCTGCTGTTATGTCCTGCTTGTCTACATCTTCTACACGATTGTGTGATTGTCTTCTCCGAAGACGAGACATGTCGACCCTCCATCGGGCGACCGGATTGTCTCTTCGTCTTTGGATTTAAAACCACCAGCGCTGCGATGTCGGATGACACTACCCATGAAGAAGGATGACCAACATGCATAATAGGAACTGAGTATGCATCAATACATGTCTCCCTCTTGTAGTAGTCCGCACATAGAGATGTGAAATCCACGTTCCGCTCCCTGCAACAATGAAAACAGTTAGATTCACATTTGGGTAATATAAAGCGTTAACTGGACAGAGTCCTCATGTACCTTGCCGCTGCGAGTGTGTGTAAACATGGTAAAAAGTCCATTTGGAATTTGTTGCATGTGCATGTCTTCCGGGCTAAGTCAACCGTCCACTGTTTTCCCTTGTGTCTGACAGAGAATATGTTCCAGTCAACTGGATTTATGGTCATATAACCGCACTTGTCGACACGTTTCAGTATCACAAGATATGCTGCGTCGGTCAATCGATGCCGCATGGACCGTGCATTTGCATGTCGATCGTGGAACCACTTTTGTAGCATATTCCGAATGAACTCTGCCAGTGTCATCAGTGGCAGTTGGCGTGCGAATCTTAGGCATGAGTTTATGCACTCTGCAACATTTGTGGTCATCAACCTGTACCTTCTTTGGGGACAGTGAACGCGGGACCACTTGTGTGGACCGACATCAATGGCATAATCGTATGCACCCTTGTGCAGCTTACGTAACTCCTCCATGTGGCGATCATACTGGATTTACCTGTATGACCTAGCAGCGTTATCCATTATGTCGGTAACATCCTTTCTGTGGAATCGCTTCTTCATATTTTCACCAAAATGCCAGCAACATATGGTATGGGTTGCATAAGGGAACACTTTAGAAATCCCTGCTTCAATGCTTGCATGACGATCGGAAATGAAAACCAGATCATCTATATGACCAAGGGCACCTCTCAAGCATTCCAAAAACCACTCCCATGAAAGGTTGTTTTCTGAGTCACCGTACCGAAAAGCAATTGGATACACCTGTTCGTTTCCATCTTGTACAGTTGCCACAAACATTGTACCACCGAATCTTCCCTTCAAATGGGTACCATCAACTGCAATCACAGGATGCATAAACCTCCGAAAACCTCTAATTGAGGACCCTAACGACATGAAAAAGTAAAGGAATTTACCATCGTCTGCACACTGTAAGTCTGTGATTGTGCCAGGATTTTGCTGTTCCAGAACGTATGCAAAAGATGACAGCATTTGGAAACTTTCTTTATACGTTCCATAGGTCAATGACAATGCGTATTGCAGGGCATCATGTGCCTTACTGTACATGATTTGGATGCCATACATTGTTTTCATATCGGCGATTACGTCCTTCGGACGCATGAAACGACCATCATGTTGTTGAAGTCTAGGTGCAATGAGTTCTCCGATTGTGACTGCACTGGCTTGTCTGTGGCGACGGTGAACCTCCTCCAAGTGACAACTGTGTTCATTGACAAAACTTCTGACTTGAAAGTAAGTCCCTTCATCTCTCCTCACCGCTCTTAATTTCCACGAACAGTCATCAACGATGCAAACCAGAAGTAAAGTTGTCTTATTGGACCTTTTCACCTTCCATTCAAAGTTCTGCCGCATTGCAAAATTGCCAACTAGCCTCTTCAAATCCTTTTTACTCGAAAAAAATTGACCTTTATAAATCATGGTTGTCGGTTCTGGCGCTGCCAAGGTGTTGCTTCTACCAGTACCAAATGAGTATGAATCTGCTCCCGGAATAACCCAAGTTGTAGCATTAACAGAATCAGATGTTATCACATTATAACGGACCTCGGACGTCCCTAGCATATCTGGTGCAGTGCCACTAACTCCTTGTACACGTCTACCACGTGTTTGCATTTGTGCAGGCTCTTCATCCACATTTTGCAGATCATCAACCTGTTCATTATTTTCCTCATTATCCACCTTATTGTTCAGCGCATCGTACTGCTCAATTCGACAACCAAACACATCACCAAATTGAGGTTCAACTGCATCTGCATGGTTGACTGTAACCTGTGGGACACCACACATGTTTCCCCCACCTTCACTGCCACTCCTTTGGGTGAACACTTGGTTGCTACCGCTAAAGGATCCTAATTGTTGGGCATTTTCAGGAGGAGGAATATCATTCCTTACCATATCGCCAGCTGTCCGCTCAGTTAGACTGACACATACTTGAGGGATCACTCGATCTTCCCCTAGCATAAACTGAACATCGTAGTCATTCCTTATAAATGTGCGACACGTACTGCCAGGAATGATTGATATTGATGACAAATCAACATTGTATTTGTTTACATCATAGTTCACAATAGTATGTACAATCGCCACCAATTCTTCGTAAGTCATATTCTTTGACACATACATTCCCCGGTTATCGGATCCAACAAACCTCTGACTTCCGTCAGGTAACTGCTCTCATCGACCGTTGTAAGATATTACTATTTTAACCCGATTCATGAGGCTGTCAAATTAATAATCACAAACCATTAATAAAAGAAAACACATCAAAAGTCATGGGTAATGCATGAAAAGTCACGGGTATTTTAACAAAAGTCACGGGTAAGGCATGAAATGTCACGGGTAAGGCATGAAAAGTCACGGGTAAGGAATCAAAAGTCACGGGTAAGGAATCAAAAGTCACGGGTAAGGCAACAAAACTTAAGGGTAAGGCACACATCAAACATGAAAAGGCTCGGGAACAGATCTATGGAAAACTCTCAGAGATCCAAAAATGGCTTACGGCTTTAAAAATACTCAAAAAATACTCGGAAAATATATGAAAAGGAACAAATGAAAATGTTAACAAATTAAAACAAGAAAGTTCAAGAAGTTTTACCTTATTTTACTGAACCACGTCACGTCAGTTCTTTATAACTTGAGGAAGAAATTCCAGAGAGAGAGAGAGAGCTACTGTCAGTTTTTTTTCTCGAGTGTGGAGGACAGAGAAAAGTACAAAGAAAGGGAATAACATAAATCATTTAAGTGAGGGCAATTTTGGTAGTTCACCATAATAGGTGCCTTTTAAACTTAACTTATTAAAGTATTGACAAAGTCACCAACTCACTTTAAAAATGTGACATTTCTCACCAATTCCACTTATTATTAATGACGTTACTCTTAAATCTTAATAATCGTATGGTCATTTATTTTTTCAAGAAAATAAAATAATAACATATTGTTATTTATGATTTATTTCTTATATGTGATCAGACATTTTAATTTTGAATAATGTTAGTGTTTTAACTCGTGGAATTGGTGGAAAATGTCACCTTTTTAAACTGATGTGGTGACAAAGTCACTGCTTTAATAAGTTAAGTTTAAAAGGTACCTATTATGGTGAACTACCAAAATTACCCTTACTTTACACATTCTCTTTCTTACTTTGAAGTTTTCTGAGTTTTATTCTTTCATGTTTCTCTATAACAGGCCTCCAATGAAGGTTAAACATCATAACATTATCAATACATTTTCATTGGATAATTAGTTTTGTGGCGCTACGCAGACGCATTCGGGGGTCGAGCTCCCCGCTGAGCTCGCGGTGGTCGAGCTGCCCGGTCAGCTCTCAGGGGGCAGGAGGCAGTGCCCTTGGAGATTTTTTTGGTTTTGGTTTGATTTGTCGATCTGAGTATGGTTGTGGGTATGGTTAGGGTTTTAATTTATGAAAATTTGTGTAGGAGACGATGAAGATTTAGGTTTCCGAGCCTTTTAACGCTTTTTTCGAACCTTTTGAAACACTCTCCGAGCCTTTTAAAAGGCTCGGGTAGTGTATGAAAATGCTCGGGCAGTGTATAAAAAGGCTTGAACACTTCATTAAAAGGCTCGAGTAGTGTATGAAAAGGCTTGAACACTTCATTAAAAGGCTCGAGTAGTATATGAAAAGGCTCGAACACTTCATTAAAAGGCTCGACAAAAGTTCAAAAAGGCTCGATAACAGTTTAAAAAGGCTCGATAAATGTTCAAAAAGGCTCGGATAACTGTTTAAAAGGCTCGAACTGTGTATTAAAAGGCTCGAAAATGCACGAAAAGGTTCAAAAAGGTTTTCTCTCAACGTTTGAAAAAGACACAAAGTGACAAAAAATGGTATTTTTGTCTAGTCACCTAAATAGGTACCTTTTAAACTTTAGTTAGTAATATGGTGCCTGTCTTACAAAAAGCGCCCCAAATAGTGACAAAATTTTTTTGAACCCGTTTTAACTCATATGCTACATCAAATTTTTTTTTTTAACAACACATGCCAGGTCATTTGAGTATGTATTTAGTTATTTAAGTATTTTTTTTAAATTAAGTTTTAGTAACATGTCAATTTTTTTTATTGGATAATCTAAAGGGATATTATTATTCCCCCCCCCCCCCCCCCCCCCCCTTGTAGTTTGCTATATTAATAACTTTGCCCCCTCTAGTTTCAAAAATGGTGATGTGGTAAAAGGTAAATTAAACAATTAATAATAATTTATTTAATAAAAAAATAATATTAAATTAAATAATAAATAATTTTTTTTATTAGTTATTAAAAATAATATTTAAAAAAGCAATTCAAACCCTAATTTCCTTCTTCTTCTCTCTCTCTCTCTCTCTCTCTCTCTCTCCCCCCCGATTGTCTTCTTTCTCTTCCTCTTCCTCTTCCACCGCTCTTTTCTTCTCTTTCTCTCTCCCCGATTCTCTTCTTTCTCTTCCTCTTCCACCATCTATTCTTCTTCTTTCTGTCTCTTCGATGCTGATAAGAACTCGTTTCCTCTTAGAGCTAAAGCTAGAGCCCCTACTCTGTTTAACGAACTAGGGAAAGAGGAGAATCAAAGTGATTCGATTCGCCAGCTTGCTGCCCGGCCCCTATTTGCTTACTTGTTTGTTCAATGCATCGTTTGTGTAACATGTATTGACGATTCTTCTCTTTCTCTCTCCCCGCCGCTCTCTTCATCTCTTTCTCCGGGTTTAGGTGTTAGGATATGCGTTTGGTGGTTTAGTTTCTAGGTTCGGTGGTGGGTATGGGTGATTGGTGAGGGGTTTGGTTTATGGGATTGGATTGGGGGTGGTGACTGTGGTCGATTTTGATTTAGGGTTTTCGATTGGGGGTAGTGTCTATGGTTAGTTGATTTTGATTTAGGGTGAGGCTTGTGGTTGGTTGATTTCGATTTAGGGTTTTCGATTGGGATTTGGGGATGGTGGCTAGATTTTAGAGGTGGTGGCTGAATTTTGGAGTTGGTGATTTTTTTGAGTTGCTTGTGGTTTGTTAGGGTGTTTGTGGCGGCATGGAAATGGTTCGGTAGAGCTAGCAGGCTGGTCTGGTGGTTGAGAGAGAGAGAGAGAGAATTCTGTTAGGATTTTTTTTTTAAATATTGTTTTAGTTTTTTTTTTTTTTTTTTACAATTATTATTTTTTATTATTTTTGATATTAATGTTTTTTTTATAATTATCTCCACCGTTCATGTCTGAGATGGATGGTGGAGATTGAATCTGGAGATGAAAGGATGAGTTTTTATTTTTGTAATTCTAATTTTTCTTTAAAAAAAATCAACAACAAGGGGTAAAAATGTACTTTCTTTACTACTTTCACGGTCAAACCACTATTTAACGGAAATCCTAATGGCAGGGGGTAAATATTCGAATAGTTTGGTTTTCAACAGGAAGACCAACTATTTTTAAAACTAAAGGGGGCAAAGTTATTAATATGGCAAACTGTAGAGGAAAAAAAATAATAATATCCCTAATCTAATTCAATAATTTAATACAAATTGTAAAATGGTTTATTTGTATTTTCTATCACGTTTAACAATTAAAATTAGGGTCAGAAGGATTTATTGGGACTAGGGATGGGATTGGGGGAGGGTCCCCCCACCCCCACCCCTATTCCTAAAACCTGCCCCCACCCTCGTCCCCCATTTCTTCCATTTCTAATCCTAAAATTTTTCAATCTGAAAGCCGGAATTTAGAATTCAGAATTCAGAATTCGATCAGACCAAACTTTTGTTTCACCCTATTTCAATATCCAATCCAATAATTGACAAAATATACAATCCAAAATCTATAATTGATTTAATTTAATCCAAAATTAATACAAATAACTATAATAATATAGTATTAGTGTATTATACATAAAAGTCTAAACAAATTTAACTGTGCAGAGAATAATCAAGTATATGAGTAATTGACTAATAGAGTTAGAGTTCTTTTTTTTTTTTTTTTTTTTAAGAAAAAAAAATATATATATATAAATAAAATATATGGGGGAATTGGGGCCCCACCCCCACCCCCACCCCCACCCCCACCCCATTCCATTCCATTCCATTTAGGAAATGGGGGTGGGGGGAGGTTCCCCCACCCCAATCCCCATCCCTATTTAGGTTTTGGGGGGAAAATTTGCCCCCACCCTCGCCCCTAAACCCCATTTTGGGGCAAAATTTGCCCCCAAATGGGAGCGGGCCCCGTGGGGGAAATTTCCATCCCTAATTGGGACACCGTACTATAAAATCAACATATTTAAAATTTAAATATTCCACCGAAACTTATTGACTAAAATGTATATTCATTTTTGTGACTAAATTGTACGTTCCCTTCTTCATTTTTGTGACTTGTCTGCTTCCTCCAAAGGTTGACGAGGTTGACGCTTCGGTTCCAGCCGAAGTTCTTCATCTCGAAGGTAAGTTTTTGTTTTTTTTTTTTTCTTTTGTTTTCTCTTTGAAGTTTGTTTTCGTTCGTTGATTCAAACTTTTTTTTAATACACAATAGATACTGATTTCATGAAAATTCATTTTGCTTCTTTTTATACACAATGGGTACTAATTTCTTTTTGGTTTACATTAATCTAGTTCAGAGATTTTGGAAACTCCTTTGTGAACGAACTTGTTTTATGTTTGTTTATTTCAAGTAATTCAAATAGCTGATTTTGGTTTATGTTAGAAGTTAATTGGAATATGTGATTGATTGGTTTTTAGTTAATAAATATTATAATAATAATCATAAAAGAATTGATGTTTATGTGATCTTTTGCATGAAATGAGAAGTGGGTATTTGTAAAAATTATGCCTTGCTTGAAGTGGTAGTGGTGTTGTTGATGGGTTTGTTTTACTTTTTGGGTTTTTCAATCTGTTCCTCTAATGTGAAATGTGAAATGTTTTTGGATCAACCATAATCGGTCAATTCCAACATCTGACCATCACTGTGTCTGATGCATCTAGCTCTATCATCATCATCATCCGGGTCACTGACCATTTCAAGCCATGGATTTCCCAGTAAGAGAAGCAACTGTAGCTGAACTCCAGCTCGCTTTCAAGAAAAACCGCCTCACGTCAAGACAACTGGTTGAGTTCTACCTTGGAGAAATCAGCAGACTCAACTCAGTCCTCAGAGGGGTCATAGAGGTGAACCCAGATGCACTTCATTTAGCTGATAAGGCTGACCAAGAGCGAAAAGTGAAAGCACCAAGGTCACTGCTTGGTTTACATGGAATTCCAATTCTGGTCAAGGACAACATAGCTACCAAAGATAAAATGAACACAACAGCTGGCTCATTCGCTCTTCTAGGCTCTATCGTGCCAAGAAATGCATTTGTGGTCACCAAGTTGATCGAAGCTGGAGCTATAATTCTCGGAAAGGCTAGCCTGAGTGAATGGGCCAATGCAAGGCACGTACCAAATGGTTGGTGCGCTAGAAGTGGCCAAGGAAGAGTAAGTGCACATTACTACAACAGCATCATTTTTTCAGTTCATTTTAGTGTCTCTGTTACTTACTTGAAGGCTCACTATCAATGATCGAAGTTGTAAAATTTGATTGCAGAATCCTTATGTTCTGTCAGCTGATCCTTCTGGGTCGAGCAGTGGATCAGCAATATCAGTAGCAGCAAACATGGTAGCAGTGTCACTTGGGACTGAAACTGATGGCTCCATTTTATGTCCATCTAGTTCTAACTCAGTTGTTGGAATCAAACCAACCGTCGGTCTCACCAGCCGAAATGGTGTCGTCCCAATCACTCATAGACAGGACACTATTGGGTAATTGAGTTTGTCATGGAAGAGAATTTATCAATAGTGTAGAGTAGATCATAACATTATGTGAAATCCATTGGCACATATAAACATGGATTAACGAAGAACCTCTCTACTGTTCGGATTGAAACAGGCCGATTTGCAGGACTGTAGCAGATGCTGTTTACGTTCTTGATGCCATTGTAGGCTTTGATCACAACGATGAAGCGACAAGAGAAGCATCAAGATACATCCCACTTGGTGGCTATATACAATTCCTGAAGCCTTCTGGGCTCAAAGGGAAGAGATTGGGGATAGTGAGGGATCCTTTTTTCACCGACATTAAAGAACCTGAAATTATCAGAGCATTTGAGCACCATTTCCAGACACTGAGGTGAGCAACAACACATAACCAGGTTTTTCCAAATAATTTGTCAGCATTAACTTGATAATCACAATCAATTAACATGTTATGATTCAGACAACGGGGTGCAGTTATAGTGGACAACCTGAAAATACTTGGCATAGATGCCATTATGAATCCCTTCGTTAGTGGCGAAGGAAAAGCAATGGATGCCGACCTGAAACTGGATTTGAACAAGTACCTTGAAGGACTAGTGGTTTCTCCGGTGCGAACGTTGGCAGATGTTATAGAATTCAACAAATTTGAAAAATTGGTGAGTTTCTGTAGATTTACAGGTCCATCCATACCGGTTACTCGGTTAGGATACTAAACCTGAACACGAGCTTTTAATCGTGCAGGAGATGACCGAGAAATATGGCCAGCAAGGTCTTCTAGACGCGCAAGAAACAGATGGAATCAATGCTGAGGTGAAAGAGGTATTGTTGAATTTAGAAAATCTTTCGAGAGACGGATTGGAGAAGTTGATGAAGGAGCAGAAGCTAGATGCAGTAGTGACTCCTGGAGCCGATTTCTCTCCAGTTCTTGCAATCGGTGGATACCCTGGAATCAATGTCCCTGCTGGATATGATAGTAATGATGTTCCTTTTGGCATTTGCTTTGGGGGATTAAAGGGCACAGAACCAATGCTTATAGAGATTGCATACGGGTTCGAGCAGGCTACCAAGATCAGGAAGCCTCCTCCTCCATTCAAGCCTTGAAAAAAGATTTTACAGTAAAAACATGATTGATTGTTGAGTGTAAGTGTGTAACATTGCAGTCTAGTGAGGTGTTAAAAAAATAAGTAAACAAGTTGAATTCACCATGTTACTCCTAGCTGGAATGCAGCCGAAATCGATTAATTTTAAAGCTGGTTTTTGCGGTATTACTTCCTTTTATATGTAATACTGTTGAATTTTTTTCATTTTAAAATCCCGAACCTACCCTCAAGCTTGTGAAAGCCTAGCCCGTAAACCTACTAACCTTGTTAGTCAAGCCTCCTCCTCCATCTCATATGTAGTACTTCCTTTTAGTGGTAAAAAACACTTATTCAGCGTTACAACATCCTAATTTCAAGTTGCATCATTGGAGATGGTATATATAAAAAAAATAAAAAAATAAAACAAATAATTTCTAAATTTTCCTTCAAGTTAATTTCATGATCACTAGCTTTTTTTTAAAGTATTGCGATAAATTTTGACATTACCGGTCGAGTCAGGGATATATTTAGACCTATCGAGATCAAATAGTACATATACGAGATATCATGGGGAAAACTCCCTTCCCTACACATGTTTATAAAATGTGTATGGTGATATTCAAACTCGCCATCACTAACATGGACTACCACCCGTGTTAATTTCAAATTTAAATGAAAAATGCTCTACGAGGCGGTTTTTGATAAACAATCAATGAATTTTTTGTTTATTAAATTTTGAAACTACAAAGTGCTAGTGGTATATAATAAAATAGTCTTTTATCTAAAATTGAAACTAGAAGGTTGACTATCAAAACAAAACCCACATGTTGGTTTTGTATTTCAGGTTCAATGTTATTTGTACACACAATTCACGATTTGCTTTTCCATGTGAAACATGATACTGGACCTGTTGTTTGGTTGTGGAATAAAACTGACCACTGAAAGTGCCCTCACCAACTTTAAAGAAGCGAGCCACAAATGAAAAAAAAATAAAAATCTTCTCTTTGTTTGTTGTGTTCCTAGAATCATAGGCCCCATCCAAAAAGAAAAGTTGTATCTATCCTTCTTTTTCCTATCTTGGGTGCCAATCAGTGATCATGATTTGCACAAAATCCACAACCAATGTGAACACAGTACTTAGTGGAAAATCGCCGGATAGTTTTGTCGGAAAGGAAAGGGCGTAGTGACACCCATTCTGATACCGTTACAAAAGCTTAAGCCGTCGGGCAAGAACCAACCAGTGATATATAAAGAACTCAACAATTAAAGCCACCTCAAGCACAATGGCTACCAAATCTTCACCACCAAGTGTTTCTCTCCTCTCATCACTGTTTCTGATGCTTCTAGCTCTATCATCATCATCATCATCATCATCATCCGGGTCATTGACCATTTCAAGCCGTGGATTCTCAGTAAAAGAAGTAACTGTAGCTGAACTCCAGCTCGCTTTCAAGCAAAACCGCCTCACATCAAGACAACTAGTTGAGTTCTACCTTGGAGAAATCCACAGAATCAACCCAGTCCTCAGAGGGGTCATAGAGGTGAACCCAGATGCACTACATTTAGCTGATAAGGCTGACCAAGAGCGAAAAGCGAAAGCACCAAGGTCACTGCTTGGTTTACATGGAATTCCAATCCTGGTCAAGGACAACATAGCCACCAAAGATAAAATGAACACAACAGCTGGCTCATTCGCTCTTCTAGGCTCGATCGTGCCAAGAAATGCATTTGTGGTCACAAAGTTGATCAAAGCTGGAGCTATAATTCTCGGAAAGGCTAGCCTGAGTGAATGGGCCAATGCAAGGATCATACCAAATGGTTGGTGCGCTAGAAGTGGCCAAGGAAGAGTAAGTGCACATTACTACAACAGCATCATTTTTTCTGTTCATTTTACGATCACGTCTCTGTTACTTCAAGGCTCACTATTGATGATCAATGTTGTAAAATGTGATTGCAGAATCCTTATGTTTTGGCAGCTGATCCTTGTGGGTCGAGCAGTGGATCAGCAATATCAGTAGCAGCAAACATGGCAGCAGTGTCACTTGGGACTGAAACTGATGGCTCCATTTTATGTCCATCTAGTTATAACTCAGTTGTCGGAATCAAACCAACTGTTGGTCTCACCAGCCGAGATGGTGTCGTCCCAATCACTCATAGACAGGACACTATTGGGTAATTGAATTTACCATGATCTTGAATGCTTAGGAAAGTTCAATACTGTAGGGGAGATCATAAAATTCTGTGAAATCCTCTTGACACATAAACATTAACTAACAAAGAACCTCTGACCTCTTCGGATTGAAACAGGCCGATTTGCAGGACTGTAGCAGATGCTGTTTACGTTTTTGATGCCATCGTAGGCATTGATCACAACGATAAAGCGACAAGAGAAGCATCAAAATACATTCCAGTTGGTGGCTACATACAATTCCTGAAGCCATCTGGGCTCAAGGGGAAGAGATTGGGGATAGTGAGGGATCCTTTTTTCACCGTCATTGAAGAACCTGGAATTATCAGAGTATTCGAGCATCATTTCCACACACTGAGGTGGGCAACACATAACCAGGTTTTTCCAAGTAGTTTGTCAGCATTAACTTGATAATCACAATCATTTAACATGTTTTGATTCAGACAACAAGGTGCAGTTTTAGTGGACAACCTGAAAATAGTCAGTATAGATGCCATCTTGAATCCCCTCGTTAGTGGCGAAGGAAAAGCAATGGACACGGACCTGAAACTTGATTTGAACAAGTACCTTGAAGGACTAGTGGTTTCTCCAGTGCGATCCTTGGCAGATGTTATTGAATTCAACAACAAATTTGCAAAATTGGTGAGTTTCTGAACATATATTTACAGGTCCATCCATAGCTGTTAGGATACTAAACCTGAACGCGAGCTTTTAATCGTGCAGGAAATGACCAAGGAATATGGCCAGCAAGGTCTTCTAGACGCCCAAAAAACAGACGGAATCAATGCTGAGGTGAAAAAGGCATTGTTGAATTTAGTAAAACTTTCGAGAGACGGATTGGAGAAGTTGATGAAAGAGCAGAAGCTAGATGCAGTAGTGACTCCTGGAGCCGATTTCGCTACAGTTCTTGCAATCGGTGGATACCCTGGAATCAATGTTCCTGCTGGATATGATAGTAATGGTGTTCCTTTTGGCATTTGCTTTGGGGGATTAAAAGGCACAGAACCAAAGCTTATAGAGATTGCATACTGGTTCGAGCAAGCTACCAAGATCAGGAAGCCTCCTCCTCCAATCAAGCATTGAAAAGATTCTACAATAAAAACATGATTGATTGTTGAATGTAACATCAGTCTAGTGATGTGTTAAAAATAAGTAAACAAGTATTGATCATCATATAATTCCTAGCTCAAATGCAGCGAAAAATGAAGCTATGTCTATCCTTGTGACTCTTATTCGTATTCGAACAAAAGTGTTCCAGCTAGATTCAAGCTCAATTTGATTACATAAACAAGTCATATATATGATCAAGCTATTTTTGTAAATTTTGATGATTTTTGATCCTTGTTTATTCTCTCAAAAGTCAAAACTATGAATTTGAATGTATGTTCGTTATTTGACCTGAACAAGTCTATTTTCATGAGTCTCTAACAAGTAAATTTACAAGCTTTTTTATTTTATCGAAACCGAATTCGAACAGTTCATACAAAATGGAACAAAAAAAATTTGAACTTGAATTTGAATTTGAAATAATAACTATCTACCTTAAGACTCTCAACGACTTCGTGCTCGAGCAATCCAGGAAGGTTGAAACAGTGGACGAGCAAGCTGACTCCGCCGCCGACGGGAGTCTTCAGGCCGACCTTTTTCTTCCAGATGGAGTCGAGCACACGCGCCGTGGACCTTATACTTCTCGAAGTGGTCGTACGCGCGTGTGCGCTCATCGCCTCCATCACCTGCTCCACCGCGTTCGTCACCACCAAAGAGCCAAATCCGTCGCCGGGCCGGGGAAATGTAGGTGATGGATCGGGTCTACTAGTATTATATTTATATTCGGATCTTTATTATATATGAAATTCCCAAATTAATGGGCACGTCACCATCTGACGTTGACACGTCAGCGGATTTATGCTGACGTGCTCGGACACCTCTGTAATGTCAGCAATTTTTTGTCATATCATTACCAATCAGCTGACGTGCCCGGGTACATCAGCAATCGGAGCTGACAAATCCGGACACATCACAATACAATGAGGGGCACGTCAGCGGATTTATGCTGACGTGACAGAACACAGCAGCAATATCAGTAATATTTTATTATATCATTCCAAATCAGGTTATGTGTCTGAGCATGTCACCGTACGGGGTGGACACGCCAGCCGATTGGTGCTGATGTGATCGAACACATAAGCAATGTCAGCAATTTGTTGTTACGTCAGCATCTATCCGCTGACTGTACGGTCTCGTCAGCAATTGGTACTGACGTGTCCATCTTCGTCAACAACAATTAACGTCATTGTTGTCCTTGTCGTACAAAAGACTTGGAACTGGAAAGGTGGGAACACATCTTCGTTGACCAAACAAAACCAGAACCAATTAACTTAAAACGATGATGATGATGATCAATCGACAAACTTGTGGAGTCGTCATCATCGCCATCGCCATCGCCGCCGCAATCCTATCGTTCAACCCAGTAATCAAGGGCGGAGAGGATTTCACTTTCCTTGAAGCAACCATAGACGAGATTCAGGCAGCATTTGCAGAAAACAAGTTGACATCGAGACAGCTAGTGGAATTCTACATTACCCAGATAGAGAACTTGAATCCTCGACTTAAAAGCGTGTTGGAAGTGAACCCAGATGCGAGAAATCAAGCGGACGAGGCTGATTTGGCGAGGAAGCGAAGAAGCCGAGATGATCAGGGCCGTCGATCTTTGGGGAAGTTGCATGGAGTTCCGGTGCTGCTTAAGGACACTATAGCGACCAAAGACAAGCTGAACACGACTGCCGGGTCTTATGCTCTGGTAGGTTCAGTGGTGGGTCGTGACGCGACTGTTGTGGAGAGGTTGAGAGATGCTGGGGCTGTGATTTTGGGGAAAGCTAGTCTCACTGAGTGGTACTCGTTTCGATCTCTTGGAAAAATCCCAAATGGGTGGTGTGCTAGAGGTGGACAAGCCCAGGTCAGCTCTCTCTACTTTTATTCGGTTTCCATATATATATAAGGAGTCCAAATTCACCGTATTCAACTGTGTGTAATGTGTATATAATGTAAATGCTCCAAATCGTTAATCAGGAATTGATGATTTTGCATAGAATTCAACTTGTTAGGCTATAGTTCTTTGGATAAAGATGAGATTTTTCATGTATGTATGTTTGTATATAACATTGCTGCAGAATCCTTACCTTCCATCAGGAGATCCATGTGGTTCAAGCAGTGGATCGGCTATTTCTGTTGCTGCGAATATGGTTGCAGTTTCACTCGGTTCTGAAACTCATGGCTCCATCCTCTGTCCAGCAGATCATAACTCTGTTGTTGGATTCAAACCAACTGTTGGACTCACCAGCCGGGCTGGTGTCATTCCAGTTTTGCCTATCCACGACACCATCGGGTGAGATTTTGTATATTTTATAAAAAAGGCCTTCAATATACCTACTACTATAATCTATAAAAGAGTGAAATTGGGGTTGCATTACACATCTATAGTTATGAACTAATGTTAAATTCTCATCATGATCAAATCACAGACCTATTAGCAGGACAGTATCTGATGCAGTTTATTTGCTTGATCTGATTGTTGGATTTGACCCAAGAGATTATGAGGCGACAAGTGAAGCAGCCAAGTTCATCCCTGTTGGTGGCTATAAGCAATTCCTCAACCGAGATGGGCTTAAGGGGAAGAGACTAGGGGTTGTTCGAAATCTCTTCAACTCTCGAAATGTGTCTACTATCATTCCAGCTTTTGAGCATCATCTTAACACACTGGCTTAAAGGGTACTGAACCGAAGCTAATTGAAGTAGCTTATGCTTTTGAACAAGCTACTCTGGTGAGGAAGCAGCCTCCTCTCTCCAAATCAATTGGATTTTGATAACTCTTATTTATTCATGAAGTGTTCCCCCTTATTTGTATCTTGTATGCTTGTTTTCCGGGTAAACCGGGTTTTTAACGGCTAAAAATAAGTGTTTCAGGAATTTTTCCAGATCAGGGGCGTAATTGCAAAAAGATGGAAATATTGGGGCCAAAGCGCAATTTCAGGAACTTGGAGTTCTGTGCCCCATTTCTGCGTTAAGGGGCCGCAGCGTAGAAAGGGACCAGAATGTCACCCTTTCTCGCCTCAATTCGGCGCCCTAATCGGCGGCCATGGGCCGCAAAACAAGGGCGCCGATTCCTAGTCAGAAGTTCCCCTGTTTCCCATTTCTGCGCCCTTGGGCGCAAAACAGGGCGCAGAGTAGGGCGCAGATTTAGCTCGTTAGGTGCCCAATTCTGTCTTTCCACGAAGTTTTCTTGAGCCACTAAGCTTGGATTGTTCAGCTTTTGTCTGAGATTTTGTGTGGGCTGTGAGGGGAGAGGAGAATGATTGCAAATCTTGGTGGGCCATGCTCAATTAAGAGGTATGGGATGTTTGTCCTTGAAAGGATGTTTTTTGGGAAGTTGAGAGGAGGCTCCCTAAGGCTCTCTCACAACCAAGTCCGGCCACAACACTTTCCAGCAGAAAACATACTCTTTTCTCTCAAGTTTTGGAGCTTCTTCAACATCTTTGGAGCTTGGAGGAGTTGATCTTGAGGAAGGAAACCATTGGAGACTAAGCATTGCAAGAAGGGGATCAACATTCTAGTTTACTTCTATAACTTTTCTTTCTCTTCTTGCATTTGTTATGGTTTATGCTCATTGGATATTTTGTATGGTTTTAATGTGTAATATGAGCTAAATATCCTTGTGCTAGAACAAAGATGAAACCAAAACCTTGATTTATTGATAATGACTATTTAGTTTCTCTACAAGTGCTTGTATGGTTATATGAATGTTTTGTATGCTTAATGCTTTTGCCTTGATTTGCTACCTTGTTGAATGATCAATAGATAAGCAAAACATTCACTATAAATGACTAGAAAGTGAGAGATGCACTAGGCTAGCTTATAGGGTTCATGTATGTATTCCATTAATCTTAATGAGTTCATGCATATTTTATATGTTGGATACAATCTCTAAGACATCGACAGAGATTAGATGTTGATTTGAGGGAATATGAACCTATAATCCATACTTGCACAAATGAGAGATTAAGTGAGTCAAGAGTCGATTTAGATAGGTGAGGTGGATTCAAGTTCTAGCACATTATCCTTCTACTATCACATTCATCTTAGTTGTGGTTGGTGTTTACTTGCTTTCATAGAAATCAATTTAGTGTTAGAAATCTAAAAGCTATCAATTTTAATTGTTTAAATAGTATATAAATCGATAAAAGCCAGTAATCAATCCTTAGTCCTCGTGGGAACGATCCCTACTCGGCCATTGTATTACACACTGACCTCGTACACTTGCGAGAGTCAAACCGTGTGGTTGTGGACCGATCAGATTTACAGAAGAAAATCTTTTTCAAAGTATATGATGATGCCTTTGGTGTTATTGCATACGAATATACGATTCCTGTATCGTTATTGCTCTCTCCAAAAACTAGGAAATTTTGTAAATCAGAGCAGTGTTGTAAGTTGTAACCACATCAATTGACTCCCACTCGTAACCACATCAATTGATTACGTTTTGTTTATTGACATTGATGAAATTCTTATGACAATTCTGATTTCGGAGATCTTCATTTGTCTATAAATTGTATGTACCACTAGATTACTGGACCACTAGATTTTTGTTGTTGTGGAAATATAGACCACTAGAATTTTACACAATTAATATTAGCTTTTGTCTTTTCCCTTCTAGAAAATGAGATGAGTTGTTCTCTTTGTAAGTCATAGACTCGGATCGAGATTCTCTGTTGAGTTGATCAGTGGTTGAAATTAATTTTTTTATTTTTAGTTTTTTCCTTTTCATTGTCTTTAAATACAGTGCATTATCTTTAAGTTTTTGAGGTCGGGACAGAATTCAACACCGTAGAGGATCTGAGTCGGATAGACTCATGGTTCACATGCTCGAAAAAATGCAGATAGCTGCCCCACTGAACATGACTTTACATGAAGAGCTTAACCACTAAATTACTCAACTATGGCTTCCAAATTTTCACCACTGAGTAATTCTCTATTCTCATTGCTGCTTCTGGTGCTTCAAACAACATTATCATCCGGGTCATCTGCCGTTACAAGTCCTGCATTGTCGATAAGAGAAGCAACCGTAGCTGAACTCCAACTCTCATTCACACAAAACCAACTAACGTCAAGGCAACTTGTTGAATTCTACCTTGGAGAAACAACAGACTCAACCCAATCCTCAGAGGCGAACCCTGATGCACTACATCTAGCTGATAAGGCTGATCAAGAGCGTAAAGCAAAAGCACCAAGTTCACTTCTGCTTGGTTTGCATGGAATTCCAATTATGGTCAAGGACAACATAGCCACCAAAGATAATCTGAAAACAACAGTTGGATCATTCGCTCTTTTAGGCTCGATCGTGCCAAGGAATGCATTTGTGGTCACCAAGTTGATCAATGCATTTGAAGTGAGTGGGCTCATTTCAGAGCTGATGCACCTAATGGTTGGTGTGCTAGAACTGGGCTAGGAAAGGTTACATGTAACTCTCATAATCGTCTCATTGTATTATTACATGTCTCTATACTTTGCTTATCGTTATGATGTTAATTTGATTGCAGAATCCTTATGTTCTATTGGCAGATCCTTGTGGGTCTAGCAGTGGATTGGCAATATCAATAACAGCAAATATGGCAGCAGTGTCACTAGGGACTGAGAGTACTGATGGTTCCATTTTATGTCCATCTAGTTACAACTCAGTTGTCGGAATCAAACCAACCGTAGGTCTCACCAGCTGAGATGGTGTCATCCCAGTTGCTCCTAGACAGGACACTGTTGGGTAACTGATGTTAAATTTAATAATTTACAGATTCTAAATTAAATGGATGGAAACAGGCCTATTTGCAGGACAGTAGTGGATGCTGTTTACCTTCTTGATGCCATTGGAGGCTTTGATAGTAATGATGAAGCAACCAGAGAAGCATCAAAGTATATCCCACTTGGTGGCTGCAAACAAAATCTTAAGCCTTGTGGACTCAATAAGAAGAGATTGGGGATAGTGAGGAATCATCCATTTTTTGATAAAGAATCTGAAGTTAGTCAAGCGTTCGAGCTCCATATCCAGACTGTAAGGTATTCAACACAACCTGTTTCAACATGATCATGAACACATTACTTTTTATCTTATTTTTTATATATAAATCGTAAATTAAGACAAGAAGGTGCAATTGTGGTGGACAATCTGAAAATAGCCAACATAGATGATATCCTGAATTCCAGTGCTAGTGGTGAATTGTTAACTCTTTTAGCTGAATTCAAAGTGTCCTTGAATTCATATCTTAAAAGGACTTGTGGCTTCTCCAGCCAGGTCCTTGGCAGATGTTATAGATTTCAACAATAAATTCTCAAAATTGGTAAGTATTTTGAGTTCTCATAGTCTCACACATGTTTGGAGTTCATACTTGATTGTGATCTATATGAAAAACTGGTGAAAGAGGCATTTCTTAAATCTAGAAAAACTTTCGAGAGATGAATTCGAGAAGTTGATGAGGGAGAACAAGCTAGAAGCAGTGGTGAGTCCTGGTTATGATTTCACTACAGTTCTTGCAATTGGCAGATACCCTGGAATTAGTGTCCCTGCCGGATATGATAGTAAGGGTGTTCCTTTTGGCATTTGCTTTGGAGGATTGAGAGGCACATAGCCAAAGCTTATAGAGATTGCATATGCCTCTGAGCAGGCTACCAAGATCAGGAAGCCTCCTTCATTTCTAAGCATTGAAGCTTTATGATAAGAATGATCGATTGCTGCCTACTGACTACTCAAAAAATAAGTAATGGGATGCCATTTGGTCTGTGTTTTGGAGGATTAAAGGGTACTGAACTGAAGCTAATTCAGATTGCTTATACTTCTGTTTATGGATATTATTTCTTATAGCATGTCTATCCACTCATAGAATGTCACGTAATATGAATATCATATGTGATTGGATGTGTACTGTTTCCATACCCCATGCAACTCTTTGCGGTTACATGCCAACTAGATTTTTACCCACAATTTGTGGCTGCATTTTTACCCAGAAATGTGACCGATTGTCTGGTCATGAATCATGAACATCCATGATCCATTCCAGTTGACTTAGACTTTTATAAGTCTTTGGATTGGTGGGCCCCTGATAGCTTGAATGTGTGCTTTGTTTTCTTGTTTGAGTTCCACGTGGACGACTTTGAACAAGTCAACGGTCAACCCAAGAAAGGAAGGGACTGGGTTCTTGCCTTCTAAATTCTAATATGAAGAGCTTTCTTTCCAGGTTTATTCTGTCCACAAGTTGTGCACATACACTTACCATGTGTTTAAAGGGAAACACTTTGACAGTCTAATTGTTTTTTGTATTTTGAGAAAATTCCAAAAATGAAACAACACCTATCTATTATTTTCTGTGCATTTCCTATTGTTGAAAACTTAGTCCAGCTATGGCTACCAATTCTTCACCACTGAGTGTTTCTCTCTTCTCATCGCTGTTTCTGATACTTCTGGCAATATTATCATCTTTGTCACTGACCATTTCAAGCCACGGATTCTCGATAAGAGAAGCAACCGTAGCTGAACTCCAGCTTGCTTTCAAGCAAAACAAGCTCACTTCAAGGCAACTTGTTGAGTTCTACCTTGGAGAAATCCACAGACTCAATCCAGTCCTCAGGGGGGTCATAGAGGTGAACCCAGATGCTCTACGTTTAGCTGATAAGGCTGATATAGAGCGAAAAGTGAAAGCACCAAGGTCACTGCATGGTTTACATGGAATTCCAGTCCTGGTCAAGGACAACATAGCTACCAAAGATAATAAAATGAACACAACAGCTGGATCACTCGCTCTTTTAGGCTCGATTGTTCCAAGGAATGCATTTGTTGTCACCAAGTTGATCAATGCTGGAGCTATAATTCTCGGAAAGGCTAGCATGAGCGAGTGGGCTCATTTAAGAGGTGCTGCTCCAAGTGGATGGTGTGCTAGAAGTGGCCAAGGAAAGGTTTGTGGACAATCAACGTTTTTTCTGTTTTATGTAACTCGTAATCGATCTCATATTATGTATGTGATTGCAGAATCCTTATGTTCTGTCAGCAGACCCTTGTGGATCGAGCAGTGGATCAGCAATATCAGTAGCAGCAAATATGGCAGCAGTGACACTTGGAACTGAGACTGATGGCTCCATTTTATGTCCATCTAGTTACAACTCAGTTGTCGGAATCAAACCAACCGTTGGTCTCACCAGCCGAGATGGTGTCATTCCAATCGTTCCTAAACAGGACACTGTTGGGTAAGTGTTGTCGAATTCAAATACATTTTGCTTTCTAAACTACAAAAATAATTGAACAAGTTTGCAATTCTACAACCATTTTAATCAATTGAGGAACTCTTTTCCTTGTCGGATCATGTAAACAGGCCTATGTGTAGGACTGTGGCAGATGCTGTTTATGTTCTTGATGCAATTGTAGGCTTTGATCGTAACGATGCAGCCACCAGAGAAGCATCAAAATACATCCCACTTGGTGGCTACAAACAATTTCTCAAGACTTATGGACTTAAAAAGAAGAGATTGGGGATAGTGAGGAATCCATTCGTCAATGGATCTGTAGTTACTAAAGTTTTCGAGCACCATATCCAGACAATGAGGTATGCAACACAAGTACACAACTAGTTTTTGAGTGATTGTTGTCAGCTTCAATCTAGTAATCATAATAACATGTCACATTTTTATTATTAAGACAACGAGGAGCGGTTGTGGTGGACAGTCTGAAAATAGCCAACATAGATGATATCCTGAATTTCAGTGCTAGTGGTGAATTGGTAACTCTTTTAGCTGAATTCAAAGTCTCCTTGAATTCATATCTAAAAGGACTTGTGGCTTCTCCGGTCAGGTCCTTGGCAGATGTTATAGCTTTCAACAATAAATTCTCAAAATTGGTAAGTATTTTCAATTTTGAGTTCTCATAGTCTCATACATGTATGGAGTTCATACATGATCATGATCTATATCAATGGTTATGCAGGAAAAGATCAAGGAATATGGTCAAATTATTTTCGAAGCTGCCCAGGCAACAAAAGGAATTGATAGTGGTGTGCAAGAGGCATATTCAAATCTAGCAAGACTTTCGAAAGACGGATTGGAGAAGTTGATGAGGGAGAACAAGCTAGATGCAGTGGTGACTCCTGGAGCCAATTTCGCTACAGTTCTTGCAATCAGCGGATACCCTGGCATCAATGTCCCTGCTGGATATGATAGTAATGGTGTTCCTTTTGGCATTTGCTTTGGGGGATTGAAGGGCACAGAGCCAAAGCTTATAGAGATTGCATACGGGTTTGAGCAGGCTACTAAGATCAGGAAGCCTCCTTCATTCAAGCATTGAAGCTTTTTTACAATTGATGGTTGATTGCTGCATACTCTATTGCAACCTCGCTGAGGTGCTAAAATAAGTATATCAATTTTGCTGCATACTCTATTTCCTTGATCAAATGCAGTAAAAATGAAAAATTTCTATGGCTGCATACTCTATTTTTGCCATTCAGTCTATGTTTCAGAGGATTAAAGGGTACTAAACTGAAGCTAATTGAGATTGCTTATGCTTTTGAACAAGCTATAGTCTATAGACAATATCTGTAACATTTTATCTTATTATAAACTAGAAAATCTGTAATTCATAATAGTGTATTAGGTTAAACAAGACATGATCAACTGATATAGAATAAATGTGGCAACTACCTAGTTCTAGATTTGTGGTGTCATTCCATGTTGTAAATTCACCATTACTTCTGTTTATGGATATTGATATTATTACTTCTAGTCATCAGGGGTGAGTCTGTCCACTCATAGCATGTCACGTGATATAAATATTATATGTTAATGAAAGGGCTATGTCCATGCCCCGTGCAACTCTTTGTGGTCATCCCACCCATGTTTTTCTTGGTTACAAGCCAACTAGATTTTCCCCCCACAATTCATGATCTATTGATCTCAAATATGCATAAAATCCACTAAATAACTCAACAAATTTGAACTGAATATTCAAGGCCTAGCCTTTTTTATACAATAAAACCTTTTTTATACTATCTACGGTGCGGCATATCAAACCGGTAATCAACATTTTGAAGGGAAGATTTATGCAATAAAATAAACAGTTGAATATGCATACAATTTTATTTAAACTCAGAAGAGTTTGTACAATTAACCTTTTTTTTATAAAAATTATAATGAAACAAAACAAATCAGGTCGGATTAGGTATGAGCCACTTTGTCCCAAATGGATTTGTGTATGTGGAGAAAATTGAACACTGTTATGGTTACGGTCATTACCGGTTGGGTATGGGCACCTGGCCCCAACCGAGTTTCAGGTATACGTCGGGTCGGGTATATCACTCCGTCCCAAATGGATTTGCGTATGCAGAGGAAATTTGAACCGTTCGGGTTAGGCCTTACGGGTCGGGTATGGGCATCTCGTCCCAACCGAGTTTTTTAGGTACGCGGCATGCTGATGTGGCCCCGATCAGAGCCATGCTAAAGTCAACCGAGTTTTTGGTATGAGGTATGCTGACTTGCTGAGATAGTGAGATCTATTGCCATTCTAAAGTCAAAGTGAGAGTCTTTCCATTCTTTTCATTGCTCAACAACATCTATGGCTACTACCAATTCTTCACAACTATCACTGTTTCTGATACTTCTAGCAATATTATCATCTGGGTCACTGACCATTTCGAGCCATGGATTCACAGTAGAAGAAGCAACAGTAGCAGAACTCCAACTAGCATTCAAGCAAAACCAACTCACTTCAAGACAGCTTGTTGAGTTCTACCTTGGAGAAATCAGCAGACTCAATCCAGTCCTCAGAGGGGTCATAGAAGTGAACCCAGATGCACTTCATTTAGCTGATAAAGCTGACCGGGAGCGAAATGCGAAAGCACCAAGCTCACTACTTCCTGGTTTACATGGAATTCCAGTCCTGGTCAAGGACAACATAGCCACCAAAGATAATAAAATGAACACAACAGCCGGTTCATTCGCTCTTTTAGGCTCGATCGTGCCAAGGAATGCATTCGTGGTCACCAAATTGATCAATGCCGGAGCTATAATCCTTGGAAAGGCTAGCTTGAGTGAGTGGGCTAATTTCAGGGGACTTGCACCCAATGGATGGTGTGCTAGAAGTGAACAAGGAAAGGTTTGTGTAGAATCATGTTTTTATTTTTATTTTTTATATTTATTTTTTATTTTTTATGTTATATGTAGTTTGTAATCAATCTCATATCATGTAATGTGATTGCAGAATCCTTATGTTCTGTCAGCAGACACTTGTGGGTCGAGCAGCGGATCAGCTATATCAGTAGCAGCAAATATGGCAGCAGTGACACTTGGAACTGAGACTGATGGTTCCATTTTATGTCCATCTAGTTACAACTCAGTTGTCGGAATCAAACCAACTGTTGGTCTCACTAGCAGAGATGGTGTCATCCCAATCACTCCTAAACAGGACACTGTTGGGTAAGTGAATGTTGAACTGAATCTTATTTTTTAGTAGATTTATGTTTCAATGATTGAAAATTGACTAGACAATGAAATGAAATAGAGGGATTGTTTTGTTTTAATAGACTTATGATCTAAACATTAATTAACGGGAGGACTCGCGAATGTAAACAGGCCTATGTGCAGGACTGTGGCAGATGCTGTTTATGTTCTTGATGCTATTGTAGGCTTTGATCGTAACGATGAAGCCACCAGAGAAGCATCAAAATACATCCCGCGTGGTGGCTACAAACAATTTCTCAAGCAATGTGGACTTAAAAGGAAGAGATTGGGGATAGTGAGGAATCCATTTGTCGTTGAAGGATCTGAAGTTGCTGAAGTTTTTGAGCACCATATACAGACAATGAGGTATGCAATGCAACACACACACACAACTAGTTTGTAAGCTTCAATCTAGTAATCATAATAACATGTCATGGTTTTTTATTTTTATGTAAAATTTAGACAACGAGGAGCGATTGTGGTGGACAATCTAACAGTAGCCAACATAGATGATATCCTGGATGCCTCTGGTAGTGGTGAATTGGTGACATTTGTAGCTGAATTCAAACTCTCCTTGAATGCATATCTTAAAGGACTTGTGTCTTCTCCAGTGAGGTCCTTGGCAGATGTTATAGCTTTCAACAACAAATTCTCAAAATCGGTAAGTCTTTTGAGTTCTAGATTTACTCATACTCTCACACATGTTTGGAGTTCATACTTGATCATGATCTATATCGATGGTTATGCAGGAAAAGATCAAGGAATATGGCCAAATGCTTTTCGAAGCTGCCCAAGCAACAGAAGGAATTGATAGTGGTGTGCAAGAGGCATATTCAAATCTAGCAAGACTTTCGAAAGACGGATTGGAGAAGTTGATGAGGGAGAACAAGCTAGATGCAGTGGTGACTCCTGGAGCCAATTTCGCTACAGTTCTTGCAATCGGTGGATTCCCTGGAATCAATGTCCCTGCTGGATATGATAGTAATGGTGTTCCTTTTGGCATTTGCTTTGGGGGATTAAAGGGTACAGAGCCAAAGCTTATAGAGATTGCATACGGGTTCGAACAGGCTACCAAGATCAGGAAGCCTCCTTCATTCAAGCCTTGAAGCTTTTTATAATTGATGGTTGCTGCATACTCTATTGCAATTTGCACCCTTGTTGAATTAAAATTTGTCTAGAGAGACTCCAATCTACTGCTGTTTTTCTAAAGTTGAAGATGTTCAATGTTGCTGTTTTGATTAGATGAAAGCTTCTGCTGGAAAGCTTGCTACTGTCTATGTTTCTGTTTTGTATTTTTTTGTTATGGTCTATGTGTAATGCTCGGTTCTGATTGAAGTGGATTTTAGTTACTTTTCAATGGTCTGAAATGTATTAGTTTAGTTAAGTTACAACTAAGTTCTATGATTGGTGGTGTTAGGTGAGATTTGGTGGTTTATACGCTGTCAAGTATGGGCTGCTGTACTCATTGTTTTAGAGCAGTTCTACACCTTGTAACTGATGTATATATTGTCTCAAAAAGTAATCTGAGAGCTAGGTGCTTGTTGCTTCAAATGGTTTTATGTCTATGTAATTTTTATGTTTATGGTATGTTAAGTGATTCTCTTCCTCTGGTTTCACCTGTGTGAAAATAGTAGAGTGATTCTCTGATCTCACATGTGTGAAACTAGTAGAGTGATTCTCTTCCTCTTGCTTCATGTGTATGAAACTAGTTATGCTAGAATGTATTGCCTTATCAGATGTCCTGATGATTAAAAAAATTAACAACCCTCACTGTCACTGAGGTGCTAAAATAAGTATATCAAGTGTGTAACCATGTATTTCCTTGATCAAATGCAGTAAAAATGAAAAATTCTAAAACTATATCGAAATTGATTCTTATTCGAATTCTGAGGCTGTTGATTCGATTTGGAAGGAACCAGTCTAAAAGAGTTCAATTAGGCTGTTTGTTTATGTATTTTTCCTGCAAACATGATCAAGATTTTGGCTTATGAGCATGTGCATGCCAGACAAGTAGAGAGAGCCAATAAAATGAAGAATCTGCTGGAATTGAAAAGCCCTTTTAAACAAACTTACTGGAATTGGACGGCAGAGGCCTTGAACTGGTCATACACCGAATGAATAAACTATGACAATGTCACATCCACGTTGCTAGCTAGCGAGTGATGGAGGTCTAGGGCTTGTATATAAGTATCGATATTGCCAAGCTATCTATCTATATAAATATTGCCTGAGTTTTTTGATTCATTCAGTATATTTTCTATTACAATATTAGTCATGAGTATCCATATTTCATTGCTTCTTCTGATTCTTCTAGCCATATCAACTCTGTCCATCTCCAGTTACGCGTTCTCGATAAGAGAAGCAACCATACAAGATCTCAAACTTGCTTTCAAGCAAAACCAACTAACATCAAGGCAACTGGTTGAGTTCTATATTGGAGAAATCCATAGACTCAATCCAGTTCTTAACGGGGTCATAGAGGTGAACCCAGATGCATTGTACCAAGCTGATAAGGTTGATTACGAGCGAAAGGCGAAAGCACCAAGATCACTGCTAGGTTTGCATGGTATTCCTATTCTTCTCAAGGACAACATTGCAACGAAGGATAAGCTGAACACCACAGCTGGCTCGTTTGCGCTGCTAGGCTCAGTAGTGCCCAGAGATGCTGGTGTGGTGATGAAGTTGAGGAAAGCTGGTGCCATTGTTTTGGGCAAAGCTAGCTTGAGTGAGTGGGCTGCTTTTAGATCCTTAAATGCTCCCAATGCTTTCAGTGCTAGAGGTGGCCAAGGAAGAGTAAGCTAAATTCAATCCCTTGATCAAATTCTACCTGATGATCATCATTAGAACTTTTTTTTTTGTTTGTGTGTGTGTGTGCATATTCTGATTAAGAAACTTAGACATAATATTTTGTGAAACTAGCTAGCTTAGCTTGTAAAATCTCGCTCACTCTGGGTGTGTGGAGGGTCTTACGGTCTTACCATCGGACCTAAAAGTTTAAGCTTGCGGTTAATAATTCAATAATAGTATTTAAGCAATCTAACATACCCCCTCACGTGCAAGACCAACAGGCTTGCCACATGTGGCTCAAACCAAAACATACACACCGGGAGACTTGAACCAAGGACTCCTGGAACAACCTAGGCTCTGATACTATGTTTGTAACCGGATATAATGTTCTGATATTGTATGCAGAATCCTTATGTTCTGTCAGCAAATCCTTGTGGATCTAGTAGTGGATCTGCAATATCAGTAGCAGCAAACATGGTTGCAGTGTCTCTAGGAACTGAAACTGATGGCTCCATATTATGCCCTTCCAATTTCAACTCAGTAGTTGGAATCAAGCCAACAGTTGGTCTCACCAGCCGTGCCGGGGTCATCCCAGTATCTCCTAGACAGGACACAATTGGGTAGGTGAACAGCACATTTGGATTCAATTTCAATCAAATTTGTTACACAATCTTATAAGTTTAACAAAAGGACTCTTCACTCTTGTTCTTGTACTCGCCAGGCCAATCTGCAGGACTGTAGCGGACGCAGTTCATGTTCTTGATGCCATTGCAGGCTTTGATCACAATGATCCAGCGACTAAAGAAGCATCAAAATACATTCCATACGGCGGCTACATACAATTTCTCAAGCCTTATGGACTCAAAGGGAAGAGATTGGGAATTGTTAGGAATCCATTCCTTAAATATGCCAAGGGATCTGCTCTAGCTCAATATGAGCACCATCTCCGGACACTAAGGTATTCAAACACGCTTTTTTAAGCACACTACTTTCAATCTAACCAATTATTATGTGATTTTGATACCGATTTTGATCCCAATCCAGACAAGAAGGTGCAGTTTTAGTAGACCATCTAGAAATAGCCAACATTGATGTTATATTGAATGTTACTGTAAGTGGGGAAGCAGCAGCATTGCTAGCTGAGTTCAAACTGGCCCTGAATGCATACCTCTATGAGCTAGTGGATTCCCCGGTGCGATCCTTGGCAGAAATTATAGCATTCAACAATAAATTCTCGGAATTGGTAAGTCTATTTACGAGCATTAACTAAACGTTATGGTTTGAACGCTTACAACAAGGGGCAAAACCAACTTCATCAAATTTGGAGGGTATGAGGATCAATTTGAAAATTTGATAAAATTTTAATTGAAAAATATAAATAACAAAAACAAGTAGGGTAAAATTTAAATAAAATGTTTTTAAAAATTGTGGGCTTGTGTGGTCATGACCCCCTCACATCATAAGGTGGCTTCGCTGACTGCTGCTTACAACCAACCCAAAAGACTAAACGAGCCTTATAAAGCTCAGGATTTCGGTCCATTAAGCCTTGTTCCAAAACTAATCAAGTTCATTTATTGGATGACTTCCAGGAAAAGATAGAAGAGTTTGGCCAAGACATCTTTCTTCTAGCACAAGCAACAAATGGAATTGGGAATACAGAGAAGGCAGCATTGTTGAACTTGGCAAAACTTTCAAGAGATGGGTTTGAGAAGGTGATGATGGAAAACAGTCTAGATGCTCTGGTGACTCCCGGCGCCGGTATTGCTCCTGTTCTTGCAATTGGAGGATTTCCAGGAATTAGTGTCCCTGCTGGATTTACTGATCAAGGTGTTCCTTTTGGATTTTCTTTTGGTGGATTGAAGGGTACAGAGACAAAGCTTATTGAGATTGCTTATGGTTTTGAACAAACTACTATGATTAGAATGCCTCCTTCATTCAAGCCTTGAAGTTTTTTATATCCTTAAATATTGGTTTTGGTGAAAATACTGGAAATCGCCAATATCATGGATATTTGAGGATATTTTTTTTATTTTTTTTATTTTTTTATATTGGTCCCCTAAAATATGAAAAATATCGGAGATATTTCAATTAACATATTGATATTTCCTTCCTTGTTTAACCTGTACGGTGTATGGTCATTAGACTTTGAAATTAATTAGCTGGTGATTTTGATTGAACAAATGCTTATATATTTAGCATATCTTATATACAAGCAAATCGAAATTGATCTTTTATTGATTCGAGTTATTACTTGAACACATTTAACGTGCATAAAAATTCTACCTATGTCTATTATTAATAATACTGATGTGTCACCACTCACCATACGTATTTTACAAGCTTATGTGGGAAGTTTTCTCCCACTTTGTAGGAGTAGTTATTCGAGACTCTCATGTATTGTTTTATCGTGACAGGTTTCAACAGTCCTATTGAATAGTTGTAACCCGTAATATTTCGAAATAATAATAATAATAATAATAATAATAATAATACTGATGTGTCACGAGATTATTCGTTTTTTTAATGTCTGTTATTAATAATACTAATGTGTCACGAGATCTTCCGTTTTTATAATATTGATGTGTCGCATGCAGAATCCTTAAGCATAAGCTCCCCAGGATTACGTTAAGCTCGACAATTACTTGCTTGGATTATTAATACCAAAAGATGTTGGATTTTTTTAAAACTCTATGGCAAAAACATATATAATTAAGTATTTCATTAACTCTATATAGACCTAAATTATGCTGATATCAAATCCACCTTTTTATATGTAAACAAAAATCATAATAAATAAAATTCTATATAGACCTGATTATTGCCAATCAAATAATGGTTGTTTATTAATCAGGAATCCTTATTGAGAAAGGGAATTAAGTTACTGATTTTTGAATTCCTATATTTGATTCTCCCACTCACCCTGGGAATCAAGTTGGGCTCAAAAATTAAATAGCACCTTTTGGGTTGGTTTTTGGGGAATAGGCACCAAGTTAATAAGTTAAGTTTAAAAGGCACCATTTAATGGGACCAGACGAAAATACCCCTTTGTTGTCTGTTTCTTTGTTTTGAAACTTTGGAAGAAAAGCTCTGAGAGAAAACCCCGACGGCGCAACAGTCGACCAAATTGTGACGACGAACCACCGTCGACGGAGCTACAGTACCGACGTACCGGCGAAGTCAATACCGACCACGGTATGTCTTTATCTCTCACGCATTTGTTGTCCATTATGTTTGTTTGATGAGTTTAGGTTAGGGTTTTAGTTTAGGAAAAAATTTCGAGCCTTTTGGTAGTGAAAACGATGAAGTTCTGGGTTTCCAAGAGTTTTTGAAACTGAATCGAGCCTTTTTGCAGTCTTATCGAGCCTTTTAGAAAGGTTATCGAGCCTTTTAGAAAGGTTATCGAGCCTTTAGAAAGGTTATCGAGCCTTTTAGAACCTTTTAGAAAGGTTATCGAGCATTTTTAGAAAAGTTATCGAGCCTTTTGAAAAGTTATCGAGCCTTTTAGAAAGGTTATCGAGCCTTTAGAAAGGTTATCGAGCCTTTTAGAACCTTTTAGAAAGGTTATCGAGCCTTTTTAGAAAAGTTATCGAGCCTTTTGAAAAGTTATCGAGCCTTTTAGAAGAAACTTTTGTCGAGCCTTTTAGAAAGGTTATCGAGCCTTTTAGAAAAGTTATCGAGCCTTTTAGAAGAAACTTTTGTCGAGCCTTTTAGAAAGGTTATCGAGCCTTTTAGAAAGGTTATCGAGCCTTTTAGAAAAGTTATCGAGCCTTTTGAAAAGTTATCAAGCCTTTTAGAAGAAACTTTTGTCGAGCCTTTTAGAAAGGTTATCGAGCCTTTTAGAAAAGTTATCGAGCCTTTTAGAAGAAACTTTTGTCGAGCCTTTTAGAAAGGTTATCGAGCCTTTTAGAAGAAACTTTTGTCGAGCCTTTTAGAAGAAACTTTTGTCGAGCCTTTTGAAACAAAATCGAGCCTTTTAGAACCTATATGTTATCGTGCCTTTTGTTACTGTTATCGAGCCTTTTGAAAAGTTATCGAGCCTTTTAGAAACTTTTGTCGAGCCTTTTAGAACCTATATGTTATCGTGCCTTTTGTTACTGTTATCGAGCCTTTTTGAACTGTTATCGAGCCTTTTTGATATGTTATCGAGCCTTTTTAAACATTGATGTTATCGTGTCTTTTTATACTTTTATCGAGCCTTTTTGAACCTTTATGTTATCGTGCCTTTTTGTAATGTTATCGTGCCTTTTTGTAGTGTTATCGAGCCTTTTTGAATTTTATCGTGCCTTTTTGCACTGTTATCGTGCAGTTTTGAATTTTACCGTCAGTTTTCAAGTCTTTTCAGTAACTTATTTGCTTTTTTTCCATCAATATGCAGATGGCGAATCCGAATGATTTCCTTAAAACCCCGGTGGGAGAATGGTTCAATGGAAAAATTATTCGGCATGACCATTTTGATGACCTTAGAGATATCGACAATGCACTTGAAAGAGTACCTGAAAATCTAAGGATCGAAGACCGACGTCGGTTTACTGAGTCATGTTTCGGTCATTTCCTCCGGATGCATCGTGAGATTAATTTTTCTGGCGGCATTGTCCATCGGCTACTTTTACGTGAGTTGCATCACAACGGGCCGGAAGATGAGATGCGATTTCTGTTAGGGAACCATACGGTCCGGTTCTCCGAAGACGAGGCATGTCGACCCTCCATTGGTCTACCTGATTGCCTCTTCGCCTTTGGATTTAAAACCACCCGTGATGCGATGTCGGATGGCACAACCCATGAAGCAGGATGGCCAACAGGCATAATAGGAACTGAGTATGCATCAATAAGTGTCTCCCTCTTGTAGTAGTCCGCACACAAAGATGTAAAATCCAAATTTCGCTCCCTGCAACAATGAAAAGGGTGAGACTCACGTTTGGATAATATAAACCGTTAACTGTAAATTGTAATGTACCTTGCCGCTGCAAGTGCGTGTTTACATGGTAAAAAGTCCATTTGGAATTTGTTGCATGTGCATGTCTTCCGGGCTAAGTCAACCGTCCACTGTTTTCCCTTGTGTCTGACGGAGAATATGTTCCAGTCAACTGGATTTACGGTCATATAACCGCACTTCTCGACACGTTTGAGGATCAAAAGATGTGCGGCGTCGGTCAATCGATGACGCATGGACTGTGCATTTGCATGACGATCATGAAACCACTTCTGTATCATATTCCGAATGAACTCTGCCAGTGTCATTAGTGGCAGTTGCCGAGCGAATTTTAGGCATGAGTTTATGCACTCTGCAACATTTGTGGTCATCAACCTGTACTTTCTTTGGGGACAGTGAACGCGGGACCACTTCTGTGGACCGGCATCAATGGCATAATCGTATGCACCCTGGTGCAGCTTACGTAACTCCTCCATGTGCCGATCATACTGGATTTCAATGTACGACCTAGCAGCGTAATCCATTATCTGGGCAACATCCTTTCTGTGGAATCGCTTCTTCATATTTTCACCAAAATGCCAGACACAAACGGTATGGGTTGCATAAGGGAACGCTTTAGAAATCCCTGCTTCAATGCTTGGATGGCGATCGGAAATGAAAACCAGATCATCTATATGACCAAGGGCACCCCTCAAGCATTCTAAAAACCACTCCCATGAAAGGTTGTTCTCTGAGTCACCGTACCCAAAAGCAATTGGATACACCTGTTCGTTTCCATCTTGTGCAGTTGCCACAAACATTGTACCCCCGAATCTTCCCTTCAAATGGGTACCATCTACTGCAATAACAGGACGCATACACCTCCGAAAACCTCTAATTGAGGACCCTAACGACATGAAAAAGTAGAGGAATTTACCATGATCATCGCACTGTAAGTCCGTGATTGTGCCCGGATTTTGCTGTTCGAGAACATACGCAAAAGATGGGAGCAGTTGGAAACTTTCTTCATGCGTTCCATAGGTTAATGACAATGCATATTGCAAGGCATCATGTGCCTTACTGTACATGATTTGGATGCCATACATTGTTTTCATATCGGCGATTATGTCCTTCGGACGCATGAGACGACCATCGGTTTGTTGAAGTCTAGGGGCAACGACTTCTCCGATTATGACTGCACCAGCTTGTCGGTGGCGACGGTGAATCTCCTCCAAGGGACAGCTGTGTTCGTTGACAAAACTTCTGACTTGAAAGTAAGTACCTTCTTCTCTCCTCACCGCTCTTAATTTCCACGTACAGTCGTCAATGATGCAAACCAAATGTAAAGTTGTCTTATTAGACCTTTTCACCTTCCATTCAAAGTTCTGCCGCATCGCAAAATAGCCAACTAGCCTCTTCAAATCCTTTTTACTCGGAAAAAATTGACCTTTATAAATCATGGTTCTCGGTTCTTGCGCTGCCAAGGTGCTGCTTGTACCAATACCAAACGAGTATGAATCTGCTCCTGGAATAACCCAAGTTCTCGCATTAACAGAATCAGATGATGTCATATTACAACGGACCTCGGAAGTCCCAGGCATATCTGGTGCAGTGCAACTAACTCCTTGTACACGTCTACCGCTTGTTTGCATTTGTGCAGGCTCTTCATCTACATTTTGGAGATCATGAACATGTTCATTATTTGCCTCAGTATCAACCTGTTCATGGTTCGGGTAATTGCTCTGTTGATTGTACTGCGCATCGTACTGTTCATTGTCCTGTGCATCATACTGCTCATTGTACTGCTCATTGTACTGCTCATTATACTGCTCATTATACTGCACATCGTACTGCTCATTGTACTGCACATCGTATTGCTCATTGTACTGCTCAATTCGACTGCCAAACACATCACCCACATCACCCAATTGAATTTCAGCTGCATGTGCATGGTCGACCGCAACTTCTGGGACACCACACATGTTTCCCACACCTTCGCTGGGACCCCCTTGGGTGAACACTTGGTTGCTACCGCTAAAGGATCCAAACTGTTGGGTATTTTCAGGAGGAGGAATATTATTCCCTACCACATCTCCAGCTGTCCGCTCAGTTAGACTGACACATACTTGAGGGATCACTCGATCTTCCCCTAGCATAAACTGGACATCGTCGTCATTCCTTATCAATGTGCGACACGTACTGCCAGGAACGAGTGATATTGATGACAACTCAAAATTGTATTTGTTTACATCATAGTTCACAATAGTATGCACGATCGTCACCAATTCTTCGTAAGTCATATTGTTTGACACGTACATTCCCCGGTTATCGGATCCAACAAACCTCTGACTTCCGTCGGGTAACTGGTCCCATCGACCGTTGTAAGATATTACTATTCTAACCCGATTCATGAGGCTGTCAAATTAATAATCACAAACCATTAACAAAAACCCATGATTACACAATGTCTTCAAATATTACATGAAAAGCCTCGAATATTTTTTGAAAAAGGCTCGAATATTTTTTCAAAAAAGCTCGAAATATTTTTGTCAAAAAGGCTCGAAATCAATTTCGAAAAGGCACGAATATTTTGTTAAAAGGCTCGAAACTTTGTTCAGAAAGGCACGGATATTTTTTGAAGAAGGCTTGAAATCAACCAAAAGGCTGGAAACTTTTTTCAAAAAGGCTCGAAATATTTTTGTCAAAAAGGCTCGATAATAACTACAAAAGGCACGATGACATTGTTAAAAGGCACGAATAAATTTGAAAATCAATCCAGCCTTTTAGAAAGGTTATCGAGCCTTTTGAAAAGTTATCGAGCCTTTTGGAAAAGTTATCGAGCCTTTTACAAAGGTTATCGAGCCTTTTAGAAAGGTTATCGAGCCTTTTGGAAAAGTTATCGAGACTTTTCCAAAAAGGCTCGATAACAATTTCAAAAGGCACGATGACAGTGTTAAAAGTTATCGAGCCTTTTGGAAAAGTTATCGAGCCTTTTACAAAGGTTATCGAGCCTTTTGGAAAAGTTATCGAGACTTTTCCAAAAAGGCTCGATAACAATTTCAAAAGGCACGATGACAGTATTAAAAGTTATCGAGCCTTTTGGAAAAGTTATCGAGCCTTTTACAAAGGTTATCGAGCCTTTTGGAAAAGTTATCGAGACTTTTCCAAAAAGGCTCGATAACAATTTCAAAAGGCACGATGACAGTGTTAAAAGTTATCGAGCCTTTTGGAAAAGTTATCGAGCCTTTTACAAAGGTTATCGAGCCTTTTAGAAAGGTTATCGAGCCTTTTGGAAAAGTTATCGAGCCTTTTAGAAAGGTTATCGAGCCTTTTGGAAAAGTTATCGAGCCTTTTAGAAAGGTTATCGAGCCTTTTAGAAAAGTTATCGAGCCTTTTGGAAAAGTTATCGAGACTTTTCCAAAAAGGCTCGATAACAATTTCAAAAGGCACGATGACAGTGTTAAAAGGCACGAAAATATTTCAAAAAGGCACGAAATGTTTTTCAAAAAGGCTCGATAACAACTTTAAAAGGCACGAAATCATTTTCAAAATGGCTTCAAGTTTACATACTAAAATGTGAACAACTTCAAAGAAGCAAGTTCAAGAAATATTACCTTATTTTACTGAAGAAGAAAGTCGGGGCAAGACCTTGAACTTTTATTTGTAGAACTGAGTATTTCAAGCCTTCGTTTGAGTTGCAGAGAACAACTCAAAGAGAATAACATAAATGTTTAACTAAGGGCAATTTTGGTAGTTCACCATAATAGGTGCCTTTTAAACTTAACTTATTAAACCAGTGACATTCTCACCAATTCACTTTAAAAAGGTGATATTTTGGACCAATTCCTCGAATGAAGTTCCCTTTCATGATTTTGTTTTTTTGAAAATGGAAATTTCATTAATCAACAAACAGGGCATTCACCCATTACAACAGGAAGCACACAATATGGAACCTCTTACATAAGGAACACATCATGCTCATAAGTCAAGCTAAACGCCTAAACCTAGCAAGACTATGAGCCACCATGTTAGCTTTCCGGGGAACAAAAACAATCTTACAGTTCACATCATGATTGAAAGTGAACTGTTGACTTTGCTTTGAATTTATTTTGAACCGCCAAAAAAAAAAAAAAGTTGTGAACCGCCATTAAGTCATAGTGTTTGCTTTGAATTTTTTTTTCTTTAAAAAAACTTATTTATTTATTTATTAGCTATACTCAGACATCTCCCATATGTGTATATACAACTACTTTTTGTATACAAGGGTATTTTTGTAATCAACTATGTATAAATTTGATTCAAGGGATTTTCTCCTTATAATCCCATTTTTATCTGTTCACACATTTTTATCTGTTCACACAGCTTTTCTAAATATACTCATTTTGTTTCAATTACAAAAGCTGGTGCTTTGTTTTTTGTTTGTGGTTGGTTTTAATGTTACTTTTTTTTTGAACGGTTTTAATGTTACTGTTATTTTAGTCCTTTGATGCCATTGAAATTTAAGTTATTAATCTAGTGATAATCTTAAAATTCAACATGAAAAAAGTATTATTATAGAACATTCAAGTCACTCTATAATGATATATAGCTCACTATTTGACGATACTCTCATGGTTTGGACTTGATCTTAAGTTTAGGGGTTTACATTTGAGAAGCTCTCTGTCAAGATGATCATTCTGGTTAAATGTCACTAGGGATCAATTAAAAAACCAGAGCTTTTGACAATAATTCCCAGTTAATTATTCAAAAAAATTATCTATTAATGTAGTAGGTGAAAACAATTATTAAATATATAATATGGTAGCCCATTTATTTGGCAGCTTATTAGTTGTATATAGCCAACCAAATACTTGAAATTCTTTGCTTTGATTAGGTGAAACCTGTAATTTATAGATTTTTCTTCAAAGAATAGATTTTGAGAGAAAATTGTTTAGGTGACCTGCATTACCATTTTGACGATCTTTTTTCGTTTGTCAACACCATTGACTAATAGCATATGAATAAGGTTCTGAAAATCCAATAATGTCTCATTGTAATTTGTATCATGGCCATTTAAATTTATGCGTGGCAAATTTTTAATGAACGAATGTAAACTGTTTTCGTACATTCATCCCTTACTAGAATTTTAATAAAGCCAATTGATGTCCATAAGGTAAGTGTCCGTGGTGGAGGGGTTGAGTATTGAATATGTGCATTTTATAAGTATATGTGAAGAGTTTTCTTCCTAGTATTATGGAAGTAGATATCGAAATGCGTGTAGTAGTTGATTTCGCTAATTTTTTTTTTGTTTTTTATTTTTGTCAATTCAATAGTGGACCTACTTTGAATCGAATCTTCCACATGTGACTTTGCACTTTATATAACATATAATAATAGTTTGCAAAGTCACTTCACTTGAATTTCCTCTATAAAGTTACAATATTCATGAGCTTTCAAAATCATTCAAATTGACCCTTCAAAACGCTAACTAGCTTCTCTTGTTTAATCTCCATGGAAGAGTTTAGTAAAGTTATGTTTCTGATCATGATCAGCCTGGCAGCCATTTTAGGAGCTCAAAGCTTCAATGTAGATGGTTGGGCCAATACCAGGCTTGTAGCTGAAAAACAAACAGTGACCAACCTCCAATTCTACTTCCATGACAAACTTAGTGGCAAGAACCCTAGTGCAGTCAGGGTGGCTCAGGCTGCTGAGACGACCGACAAGTCCCCGACCCTTTTCGGGATGGTGATGATGGCGGACGACCCACTGACCGAAACCCCGGATCCCAAATCGAAGCTTGTGGGCCGAGCACAGGGGCTTTATGGGTCAGCTAGTCAGGCTGAACTAGGTCTGATCATGGTCTTTAACTTTGGCTTCACTGATGGTATGTACAAAGGTAGCTCCATCAGCATCCTTGGCTTGAATTCAGCAATGAATGTGGTCCGGGAGATGTCGATCGTAGGCGGAACCGGCATTTTCCGACTGGCACGGGGCTATGCAATAGCTCATACACATTGGTTTGATCCTGCCTCTGGTGATGCTATAGTTGGCTACAATGTTACAATTGCTCACTAGGACATACATGAACATGATAGAACCTTTGTTTACATAAACAATGTTTGTTTGTTTACATAAACATTTGTTTTTTTTAGTTTGGCTGGATTTACCTACGGCTTATAGTGTCATTTTGGCTTTTATTTTATTTTATTTTTTTATTTTTCTAATATTTATATATTACAATAATTCGGGGCTTCGGTCTTTGGGGGAAGGGGAGAGACTCGAACCCACAACCCCGTTGTGTAGGTGTGAGGGGCATACCCCTAGACCAACCTCATCTTGTCGTCATTTTGGCTTTATATATATTAAAGAGTGGCGATATTTGCACCCCTCAACAACTGTATGTATACCCCAATTTAGTATTTTTTTTGAAGATCCAATATTACCCTTGAGTAAAATTACTTAAATGATTAAATAGTTTGTACTCCCTTAATAATTATTAATTGGTTTTATATTATCTTTTGTAAAAAAATGAAAAAAAAAAAGTTTCCTATTAATTGTTTGAAATTCATATATATAATAAAAACTATTTTTTTTCTCAAATCCTAACTAATATTTTAATTAAATATTATTTTCACTTTCTTCTACAGAATACAAATTGATTGCAAATGTTTTTTTTTTTATTTTAAATTTTTAATTTTAAGAGAGATTGTAGATGGGTTTTGAGAGACAATAAAGGACAAAATGTGTCAAAATACTTTTGTCTAATAATGTAAACAGCAAGTGTTTGATGGATCCAAGAGTGGCTTCTGTTCACTCACCAAAATAGCAAACGCTATCATCTCACCAGCCATGCCGGATGATTCCATTTTAAATACAAATCAACGGGCAAAAAGGCTCAGGGGGCTTCGAGTGTGAGCTTGCTACTTCTGTCTGCCTTTGGAGTGCTTCATCACGTCCTCCAACTTCGTGATGTTTTTCAACCAATCTGGATTCTTCAAATTTATCAACCAAATCAATTTCATCAATCTGAGCTTTTTCAATTAGATGGAATTGGAGAAACTTAAGAGAATTTTTAGCTTACAAAAAAAATTAAAAAATTAAAAAAAAAAAAAAAGTTTCAATACAATGATAAGAATTTTTTTTTCCAGACACTGTTTGAGTGATCTCAAATACCTGTAGGTGTTAGAATTTTTTTTTTTTTAAAAAAAAAGAGAAATTATTTATTTGAATAAAAATATATAAAATAATAAAATTTTTAAATAACAATAAAACAGATTAAATAACAAAATAGTAGGGTTTACTTACAAAAATAAAATACAATAAAATTTAAGAAAGGATATTTTTGACATTAAGTGGGGTTTATTTACAATATAGAGATTTTAAAAATATTTTAGGGATATACTTATGAAAGGGGTGTACATACATTTTTTGTGGGGTGCCAATATCGCCACTCTATATTAAAATTATCAAGTTCAGAAATCTCATACGCTTTTTCATGTAGATCCTAGCTAGAGAGGGAGTCTAGCCCAATGAGGGCTATTACTAACCCACATTGAAGAATATTTTTGTAATTTTATGAGGGTGTTAGCTAGGAGGATATTTTGGTAATCTTATGAGGGCGTTAATAACCCAACCCTAAATACTAATATAAAAACACAACACAAAATGTAAATAAACCCTACTTAATGACAAAAATACCATTTCTTTATTTTTATTATATTGGATTTGTGTAACTACACTCACCCACACCTATTTTATTATCTAATCAACTTTATTAATATTTAAAATTTTTGTTATTTTATTTTTTGTCTTTCAGAAAATAATAATTTCTAACTCCTAAATAAATAAATAAATAATATGTTAGGTTTTGAGTTTATTATTATTATTATTATATTTTTACAAATAGTAGATTAAAATAACAAAAAAAGAATATTAAAAAAAAAAAAAGAAGAAAAAGACAATTGACTTTGCTGGCAAAGACCGATGGCAGTAACTGAGAGCATCTCCAATAGTATCCGTAAAAGTAGGAGAGTAATCAAAATTTGATTATTTATCCAAAAAACAGTGTCCAATAAAATCACTAAAATTTAGCAATAGCAGTTATCAATAATTAAATTGTCTCTTCAATAATCAAATTTAAAGATTGATTTTCAATCATCAAATACAAACTTAACCCAAAATATTGTAATTTTATTCTTTCTCTTTCATCTGTGGCTTTTTAATTTCTCTTTTTGTCTCTGATCACCTATGTATCTCATCATTGTTTCGGCCCCAAAAATTTCAGTCAGGTAAATTTCATCTTTTCATTACGAATGAATCCCATATCATATACCTTTATATTGTCTTTTATAGTTTTTTTTTTTTAGCCAAAAAAATAATAATGTACCATTACCAAGTGTACTATTGTGAATTATACAATCATCAAATTTAGTAATCTCTGAAAACAATTCTCAAATGCTGAGGTGACAACTTTTAAAGATTCAAATTTGCTTATACCATTCGAGATGCTCTAAGAATTTTTTTTAAAAAAAAAATTATATATATATATATATATATAAATAGAGAAATGGCGTTAAGTTCTGGACCGAGTTGTGACTCCGTTGCTGCCACCTGCACACATTGTCTTATTATTTGAGAAAAATTAATATGATTAATTTATCCATTTCGATTTCATTTTCTAGTTTCGGTTGCTTGTTTTTTATATTTATTTATTTAGGTTTTAAGATTGTTTTGTGTTTTAGGGATTGTATGAGAAGAGAGAAAGAAAATGGCAGCAGCAATAATAATAATTGTTCTGACTTTGGGGGTTTTAATTAATAATTTTGGATTTTGTTGTTTTTGCACTGTTAATTTTATTTGTTGAGTCTGCCTTTGAGACTATACTGGCCGGGTGCCGTAACACAAAGTAGTTCAATGATGATTGTGACAGAATTTAATACCAACCTCCGATTCTACTTCCATGACACACCTTACACTTAGTGGCAAGAACCCTAGTGCAGTCAGGGTGGCTTAAACCTCCGAGATGACCGAAAAGTCCATTTTCGGGATGGTGATGATGGCGGACGAACCGCTGACCGAAATCCCGGATCCCAAATTGAAGCCTGCAGGCCACGCACAGGGGCTTTATGGGTCAGCTATACTGGGTGCCATTTATCAAAGCATCAAATTATATTTGTGAAATTTCGTAAAATCTTTCAAATTGTTTTTATGACGAGTATGAAAAAATTATGGTGATTATTGGTCTCTCAAAAAAATCTAAGACTACTCAATTGTATGGTGAATCCTTTTTGAGGAAAATAAATAATTCCACGGCCACTAGTACAATCATTTTGATGAGTGGTGGAGTCCATACAAGAAGAATCAAAATATTAAACAATGTAATGTGTAATTTTTTTTACTAATCAATGGAGGACAGTACTTGTAAAAATATTCAGAAGATTAAGTGGAAGATCAAATAGAAATAGAAGTTTAATGTTCAACCAAATAGGATGTTCATATTCATGAGTTGTGTAAAAATGAAAAATAGCTCAATAGTTTTTTTTTTTTGAAGCACCGAACTTTCAAGTCAGAAGACTACCAATGTAAAATAATATATATAAGGTCTTGATATCTACTCCCGCGACATTGGAAAAAAAGTGTGAACTACCATCTGTTTTAAAGAGGCTAGCTATGTGCAAAAATATTCAAAAATAAAAAATTAAGTGGAAGATCAAATAGAAATAGAAAATGTTCAACCAAGTGTATTGTATTTCATATCCTTAAGTGGTGTAAAATAGCTCAATAGTACAATTATTGTAATATGGACTGATCTCTAACAACTCAACCAAACTTTATTGCTGAATGGGAGTCCACACTAAAGTTGCTGAAACATCAACATCTTACCTTCAATCATTGTTGACGATGATCATTATTATTAAGAGATGGCCATTTCAACGTTTTATGAATCCTATCCTATCACCGCAAGGCTAGAGAGCAGGGACGATAATCAAATTTGTTGACCGTCCAATGGGTACTTGGGACTGTAATATGCCATGGGTCCATGCACACCCACTGTTTGACAAAAGTCCTGAGTTGTGCGGTTTGCAATTTAAGAGTTTTGACAATAATGAATTAATGGTGGAAGGATGCAAGAATGTCAGTTGAAGACTTGTAGGTGGAAACTGGGACAGGAAAGAAAAAGATAGTACACAATTTTGATGTGTTTAATTTAAATATAAAATTTTCTTTTTGGGTGTTACATATCCGTTTACTCTCAAGAGTTTCCTGTATTTGTGTCTTGCAATTTTCACTGCTCAAATTTAGTCTTGCAATTCTTCTCTATGGGCAATTTACAATCAACTTCTTCTTCCAACAACACCAACATCAAATATGATGTCTTCCTCAGTTTCAGAGGTGAAGACACCCGCAATGTTTTTACTAGCCATCTTTATGCAGCTTTGCGCGGAAAACAAATTGAAACCTTTATGGATGACCGACTCATAAGAGGGGATGACATCTCCTCCTCTCTTTCAAGAGCGATTGAAGAATCAAAGATTTCGGTAGTTATTTTCTCCAAAGACTATGCTTCTTCCAAATGGTGCTTACGTGAACTTGTAGAGATTTTGAAGCACAAGAACAAGAATAACCAAATTGTCATACCTGTTTTCTACCGCGTTGATCCATCCGATGTACGTAAAAAGACTGGAAGTTTCAAGAATTCGTTTGACAAGCATGAAAAAGAATTACCAGAAGAGGTGCAAACTTGGAGAGAAGCTTTGACTAAAGCATCCAATATATCTGGATGGCATTCCTCTGTAGGGAGGTAAATCTAACTCTTACTTTATTTTACTTAATCCTAATTTATAAAATTAAAATTCGTAATTTTGTTCAAAATAAGTAAACAAGAATCCTCCTCTCCTCTCCTCTTCTTCACATATTTTTGAGAGAATAGATCTGGATTCATTTTTCAAAAAATTTCATTTTAGTTTTTATTTCCTTTTCAAAACAGAGACCAATATTCATGATAATATATATATATATAATTTTGTCAGTTAATTTACTTGTGTAAATGGACCCGCCCCCTTTCTAATTATCTGAACTATTGCTTGTAAAAAATTATATATGATGTGAATATAAGTTTGTGCATAGATATACTTCAGAAAAAGAAAAAAAAAAGGTTTGTGCGTTAGATTTCCTCTGCACAATTTTTATATGATCAACTAAAATTCTTTGTAGTCCTTACATATTTAAATAGAATACGATGTGATTGATGCTGGTAGGTTTGTGTTTCAAATTTCCTGTTACCATGGTATTTTCATTTGGCAGAACTGACGCTGCACTTGTTCTCAAAATTGTCAATGATATTTGGGAGAAATTGATGGGTCAATATATATCGCCTGGTTTTGGAGGACTAATTGGACTTGAACGAATTAACCGGATTATATCATTATTATGTCTTCATGATAGGACAAATGTTCTAATTATCGGGATTTTGGGGATGGGTGGTATTGGTAAAACAACTCTTGTTGATGCCGTTTTTAATCAAAATTCTGATCAATTTCAAGGTGTTTGTTTTATTCAAAATGTTAGGGAAAGATTACAAAACTCTGGAGGATTAGCTTCTTTGCAAAAGGAAATTCTTTCTAAGGTGTTAGAGGATGAAAAACTAGAATTAGACAGTCCAACTATTCCCCCAAAAATCAAGGAAAGGCTCAATCGCACAAGGGTTTTCATTGTTCTCGACGATGTGGATGATTTTTCACAAATGGAAACTCTAGTTAAAGGTGTTGATGGATTGGGAAAAGGAAGTAGAATCCTAATAACTTCAAGAGATAGACATGTACTTCGGAATTGTCATGTGAATGATGATAACATATATGAGGTTGAGGGGTTTAACCCTCATGAAGCTCTTCAACTCTTCCGTAGTTATGCTTTCAAAGATAGCCATCTCAAAGAAGATTTTACGGTACTCTCAGAAAAGTTTGTAAATTATGCAAAAGGTAACCCGTTAGCTCTTAAAGTGTTGGGTTCGTCATTATACCTAAAGCGCAAACAAGAGTGGGAAAGTGCAGTAAACACATTACAAACAAATTTGGATCGTAAAATTTTTGACGTGTTAAAAATTAGTTTTGATGGATTGGATTATAGAGAGAATAATATATTTCTTGATATTGCATGTTTTTTAAAAGGGGGAAATCGAGAGTATGTAGCAAAAATACTAGATGACTGTTACTACTCGCTAAGTGTTCTCATTGGCAAGTCACTTATAACAATGTCATACAATCGTATACAAATGCACGATTTGCTACAAGAAATGGGTAGGAAAATTGTCCATAATGAATCTCCAGACAAGCCAGGCAAACGCAGTAGGCTGTGGAGACAAGAGGATGTTATTGACACACTGAAGCGTGATGATGTAAGTCTCTAATCAATTTGTATTGCTTTTATGATTAGATGCCCCATAAAATTTGATGAATCTGTAGAATACTATACTTACTACAAATTAGTTTGGTAAAACTCTTAAGTGTAAGATGAAATGTTGCTCTTAACAGGATCAACATGCAAATATTTTGTCTATGAATGTTTTAGAATATATATATATATATATATATACAGAAATTCTATTATCAGTTCGAACTGACAAAAGTTATATCAGTTTCTTTTATGTGGGCCACTGGATTTAAATACTTTGACTGACAAGTGCATACAGCCAAGTCAAGGAACTGATATAACTTTTGTCAGTTCAAGGGATGATATAACTTATACTTTGCTTTTGGCTGTTAGGGAACTAATGCAGTTCAAGGGATAGTCCTAGATATATCCAAGATAAAGGCCGTCATGTGTTTGAGCCCTCAAGCTTTCAAGAAAATGTACAATCTTAGATTACTCAAATTCTACGATTCTACGTGGATTAAAGATTCTTTTGGGGATTTTTACTCATCTCACTCACCATATTACTCTAAAGTGCATATTGGGGAAGGTCTAAGTGATCTATTTGACAAGCTGAGGTCTCTCGTTTGGCTTGGATATCCTTTACTGACATTGCCATCAAACTTTAATCCAGATAACCTTGTTGAACTTGATCTGAATCGTAGCAATGTTGAAACACTTTGGGAAGACTCTGTGGTATTATTTTAACATTTAAAGTATACGTTTTATTCTTTGTATATATTTATTTTGTATAGTTCACAAAAACTTAATTATTTATCATAATCATTTTACTTTTTTTTTTTTTTTTTCACAGCATGCCCCAAAACTAAAATGGCTTATTCTCGCTCACTGTACACGTCTTATTAAGATCCCTGACCTCTCAGAATCCCCATTGATCGAGGAGATAGATATCCAAAACTGCAGCAGCTTGCTTGACTTTCCCCTGCTTGCTCAACATGGCAACAACCTCTGTGATTTGTCTATGTGGGGTTGCAAAAGTCTTAGGAGCTTTCCTAGTGATATTCATTTTGAATCTCTTTTATCTCTTGATCTCCATGGTTGCAACAACATCACAAAGATTCCAAAAATTTCCGGGAGTATAATACATTTGAATTTGAGTTGGACTGCAATAGATGAAGTTCCACCATCAATTCAGTGTCTACGCAAGCTTTGCAAGTTGAATCTGTCACATTGCACAAGGCTCCAGCATATTCCGACCAGTATCTGGCAATTGAAATCTCTTTACGAGCTAAATCTTGAGAATTGCTCCAGACTTGAGAGTTTTCCAGAAATCTTGGATACAATGGAATATGTGAAAACACTTGAATTAAGTGGAACAGCAATTAAGGAGCTTCCGGAGAACTTGGGGGATTTAAAATCTTTGAAATTTCTCTATGCGGACAGAACTGCCATAACTCAACTTCCGTCTTCAATGAAGCATTTGAAAAATCTTAAAAAGCTATCATGTCGTGGATGCAGAGGTTTGAGATTTACTCTTTCATCAGGTTTACCGTGCTCTTTAACAAGCTTAAGTTTAAGTGATTGCAATCTAAAAGAAATCCCGGAAGATATTTGCCGTTTATCCTCTTTGTTACATTTAGACCTAAGTGAAAACCATTTTGAGCATCTACCAAAAAGCATGAAGCTACTTTTTGATTTGAGATATCTCAACTTAAACAATTGCAATATGCTTCAATCAGTAACAGAGCTTCCATCAAGTCTACGTCTTTTAAGCGCAAGTGATTGCGAGCAGCTCCGATCAATACCAGATGCATCTGAATTTGCAAAAATAACGAGAAATATGTTTTCTGAGTTCATATTTACCAACTGCCTGAACCTTGAGGCAACAGTCGGCAACATGTTGGCATTACTGATAACATACCTTAACAAGGTAATTACTCTGTTAATCAATCTCTCTCTCTCTCTCTCTCTCTCTCTCTCTCTCTCTCTCTCTCTCTCTCTCTCATTAAAAATAATTATTATTTTCATGTTATAGAAAAGTGGCATTTTTGCATTTTGTTACTCGGGAAGTGAAGTTCCAGGGTGGTTCATATATAGAACTGAAGGATCTTCAATCGAATTTGGAGTTCCTGAATGGCATGAGTTTTTCAGTGGTCAGCTCATGGGATTTGCAGTATGTGCTGTTATTGCATTGGAGAAATATTGTTGCGATGGTGATTGTTCAAGATATGGTTTTGGAGCTCGATTGTATGTCAGTTACAAGTTCAAAATTAATAACAAAGAATGCAACAGAGGTGAAATTGCGGTTGTTCATAAAAACAAAACATCAATTGACTCCGATCAAGTCGCATTAGGGTATCTACGATTTTCATTATCTTGGATACTACGAGGTGAGTTCACAAATTGTTCATTTGAATTCTCGCTTTCAGAGGAGAGTCCTAATTGCAGAGTGAAATATTGTGGGGTATGCCCAATATATGCGAATCAAGATATACAGGAAACAGGTGGAAAGAGAATTGGGGAATCAAGTGGAAGGAGAAGTCCTACATCTAATGAACATCAGGAGGAGGAGTGGAACCTTGATCTTTCTCTTTCTCTTTAACCGCATTTCTCATTCTAAAATTGCTTATTATTCTACATTTGTTGGATTTGGACTTCTCATCTTTCATGTAACTCATTCAAGCAACTTCACTTCAACTATTTAATTTGATTATTAAAATCTGATATTTTATCTATCGATCAAACATCTAGAATTTAATTATTTTTTTTAATATATTACCTATGGCGTCACTTGAACCTTGAAGTCGGGGCTGAATCAACCCCTTCCACCAAACCAAGTTGGCTTAATATTGTTCTACAATTGTATTTTTTTTTTTTTTTTAAGTGTAACAAATATTGTTCTACAATTGTAGTTGGATAGTTAGTTGTTGTGTTTTGATGTGTATGTTTAGCAAAAAAAACAAAAACAAAATTACTCACATATGAATAAGTTTAATGTTTTAGTACTGGAATGGGACTATTGATCACATTTTTCATGAACTGTTGATATATTATCGTTGTCATTAGATTATATATACTCTCATTTGCATTGATATATTATCGTTTCCTATCATAAAATAATAATAAAAATTGAGTAAATAAAGCTTTTTAAGAAATCAGCGACAAATCCTGTTAAAGAAGAAGAAAAAAAAGCATCTACAAATGCAGAGGCTACATCAGCACTCAATCAAATTATTTCTGCTGAATATTATTTTGCTTACTAATTATAAGTTGTAGCTGTTTCTCTGTGTACTTTATAATATGAAAAAATTAATGTTGTGATTGAATGGAATGGAACTTATGATAATTATTTTAATTTACTGTCCAAGATTATAATAAGGGATACTCGAAGTACTTGAAGATAATCTAGATATATGGAGAAAAAGCCTTTTTATGATCCAAACATTTGTCCCAAACCGGTAACTAAAATAACTCATTGGTTTGATATTTAAGAAACATGAATTAATTAGCTGTGAAGATGTTGTTATCAAATTTTTAACATTTTGTTGGCTTTCAAATATTTTTATGGATAGTAATGACGACACGTCGTTGCGGTGTCGGTCAAAAGATGAACATTTAAGTTCGACATCGCTAGAGCACGAGTCACAGGGACTAGCACAGCGGCAAGTGAGGGTATCGTTCCGCAGGGAGGTGGGATTCGCCAACCGTCACCGGTTCTAGCTATTATTACAACACGCGGAGAGAACTCGTGTGTTACGGTTGCGGAAAAGTGCAAATAATACTATAAATAAATAAATAAACTAAAATAATATATACATGGATATGATGGAATGGAGAGATAGCATGAAATGTGGTTACACTAAGGAAACGACTCAACCGTAACAATCCTCCTAATTAAGTGCTAGACTCACTTAGTCCCTCAATGTGCAAGTATATCATAGGCTCGTGTTCCCTTAATTGATCTCTAATCTCTCTCGAGTCTTAGAAATCACATCCACACATACAAAGTACACATGAATTCATTAAGTGTCGTGGCACACACACAAGAGCCCTGTATGCCAGCCTAGTGTATCTCTCACTATCTGGTCATATACAATGGTTATTTCGTTGGGCATATAATGCACAACTGCGTGGGTCATACTACAGCCAATAATTCATTCACAATGGCTAACCAAATACGGGATGGCAACCAAGTGAAAGCATTAAGAATACGAGATACCCATACAACACGTATGTTATATGCTCGTGTCCCCTTAATTAATCTCTAATCTCTCTCGATGTCTTAGAGATTACATCCATGCATAAATGTTTGGATTCATTAAGGACTGTGGGACACACATACGAGCTCTACACGCCAGCCTAGTGATCTCTTAATTTACTGGTCAAATGTAGAGGATATCACGCTGGACATGTTAATGTGAACCACGCGATATATAACACACAACCTAAATATCATCCACAATGTGGCTAGCCGAGTGAAAGCATTAAGCAATGAAATACCCATATAACTACACAAGCACAAGAGGAATTCTGTTTGTCTTTACTCTAGATACGGATTCGGTTTTATCAATCTCCTTAGGATGGCTAGACATGGGAAACAAGTTTACCAAACAAACAATGTGCAAATAAGTTGGTTGTTATACATTAAGAACATTCAATCTAGGCTAAGGGTTCATCCTCTTGATTTGGGAATTATCCCTAAATCAATTTATTACCCAATCCAGCCAAGGATGAGCAATTGTGTCTTGATAAGAAGACCCATTAAGCACAAGGATTTGAACCAAGTCCAATTTAGCAACTAAATGCCTGAACTGAAACCTTTTCCACTCTTTGGAGCTAAATCTCTAACACTCCAATTACTCTAAATATGGCATTTTGGCCATCTATCAATCAATCAACAATCATGGGATGCTAAATTACACTACTCCTACATTAAATTACTCTACTCCTAATCCCAATCATGGACACATATCAATTTCGGACCTCTACACACATGGATATTGCAATTAGAGCTTAATACATGTAATTAGCAAAGAGTAAAACAAAACCCACATGAATTTAAGAACAAACAATATATATAACACAAGTGTAGGGTTTACAAATTTTCCCAAATTGGGGTTACACATCAAAGAAGCAATAAATACAAAGATATGAGTAAATAAGAGCAAACCCTTGAAGACAAACCCTCCAAAGATGCTCCTAGCTTTCCTAGCTCGGATTTGGTCCGAAAACCACTTCTAATTCCTTGCAAACTGCCCTAAGATGGATGGATGAAGTATGAAAATGGTGGTGGAGGTGTGTGGTGAGCTCCCATGGAGGAAAAACCTCCATGGGAGCTTGGATCCTCTCCTTATTTGGTGAAGAAGGTGAAGAAGATGAAGAAAATGGAAGAGAGAGAGAGGGAGTGAAGGGATTCTGTAAAAACTGAGAGAAAAAGGGATATTTATAGTGGGGAGAGTCTTAGGGCAGAAATGATGGTGAAATGATAAGAATGCCCTTGCATAAATGGCTGATTTTGGGGGCTTTGCGGGTGACTTTCCAGTAGCACACACTGTCGGGGATAACTTTCTCCACCAACATCGGAATCGCGTTCTTGAAGAACCGTTGGAAAGAAGACTTCTAGGGATTTCCAACCATATATAGCACGAAGCCTAGTTCGTTCTGAGGAGAGAGATATGTCCCCCGCAAGTTGTGCATTCTGCAAGAAGTTTTCGTCAAAAATTCTGTCTTGATTTTGCACCCTATTCTGTGTCCATGGGCAGCCGATTTACAAAATGGGGGTCTTCTGGTCCCTTTCTGCTCCCTAAACGGCAGCCCCTAATCGCCGAACTAGGGAGCAAAATTTAACTTTTAAAAATTACACTTTTGCCCCAAACTTCTTACATTTTTGCACTTTAGCCCCTATGATTAAAAATAACCTGAAACACTTATTTAAAACGTTAAATACCCGGTTTTACCCGGAAAACAAGCATAAAAGATAAAAGTAAGGGGCTACACAACGTGTAGAAATAAGAGTTATCAAGTAACTAGTAAGCGATGTGATGTGTGGTATCCTCAAGAAGGAGATGATGTGAATGTGATGATATCCTCAAGAGGCAATGTAAGTACTATATATAATTTCCGAAATTAAAGTATTGTCCACTTTTCTATCGGTTCTCTTAACAATGCATATACATTTGACACTCCTTCCTTTAATCGATGAACATTATGAGATATTTGAATATATTTATGCAGTACTTAGCTTATGCTTTATTTATCAAAGCATAATATTTACTGACTTGTTTAATTTACACAGTGTGAGACATTGCATAATATGTGCATTTATTCTTTTTTGGACGGATTGCATTGTTTGTGGATGATTCAGAAGAAAATCCTCCCTGTTCCCAAGTAATTAGTAATGTAAGTAGTGTTTTATTATTTGATGTCTCTGTTTAAAACTCTGTTTCTGAGTAATTAGTCCAATGTTGCTATTTGCTAATGCAAATGTTTCTAAACTGGTTGACACATTTTAGTTTTAAAAACGTAAGAACACAACTATCAAAATAGTTTGGGTGAATTGCATTACCATTTTGACAATCTTTTTCATACAAGTTTGTCAGCACCATTGACTAACAGCATATAAATAAGGTTCTGAAAATCAAAATCATTCAAATTGACCCTTCAAAAAGTTAGCTAGCTTCTCCTGTTTGATCTCCATGGAAGAGTTTAGTAAAGTTATTTTTCTGATTATGATCAGCCTGGTAGCCATTTCAGGGGCTCAAAGCTTCAACGTAGATGGTTGGGCCAATACTAGGCTTGAAGCTGAAAAACAAACAGTGACCAACAAGAATCTTCGAATTCTACTTCCATGACACAATCAGTGGCAAGAATCCTAGTGCAGTCAGGGTAGCTCAAGCCTCCAAGACGACCAACAAGTCCCCGACCCTTTTCGGGATGGTGATGATGGCGGACGATCCACTGACTGAAACCCTGGATTCCAAATCGAAGCTTGTGGGCCGAGCACAGGGGCTTTATGGGTCAGCTAGTCAGGCTGAACTAGGTCTGATCATGGTCAACTTTGGCTTCACTGACGGTATGTACAAAGGTAGCTCCATCAGCATCCATGGCTTGAACTCAGCGATGAATTCGGTCCGGGAGATGTCGATCGTAGGCAGGACTGGCATTTTCCAGCTGGCACAGGGATTGCAATATCTCAGACACATTGGTTTGATCCTGCCTCAGGTGATGCTATAGTTGGGTACAATGTTACAATTGTTCACTAGGACATAACATGAACATGATAGAGCTTGATCAAATCCTGTCATTTGTAGTCGTGTTTGTTTACAGAAACATTTGGTTTTTTTAGTTTGGTTGGATTTAAATAAGATTTTTAGTTTGGTTGGATTTAAATAAGATTTTTGTTTAATTACACAGTATACAACAGTTTATAACGTCAGTTTAACTTTTTCTATTGTTTTTATATGTGCATGTGAATTATTAGGTTCAGAACTCCCATACTTTTTTCCTACGGAATCTCGATTGGCACCGATGTAAAATGAAAAAAACATAGATATTTTTACACCGGTGTCGATTGGGTCCCCACACTCAAATTAGTTTACACATCATTTGAAATGATTTTTGGGTAAACTTGTTGAGTTCTGTAACATTTCTGTTAAAGTTTAAGATTTATAGCAAAAAGCTAGTGTTGATTGAATTGGACAAGCTAGTTTCAAATGTTACGTCCGTGTTTATGTTTCAGGTTCTGTAGATTTTTGTGAAGTAACAACTTGAACTGCATTCACAGGATCAAAACATGAAATAAAACTTAGTGGAATTCATTTGGGCTTGTCAGCTAGCTACAGTAAATCCTGGGCTAGCTGACACTAAATCCGTTCTACACTGGTTTCCTGTTACATATAATATAACTATATTTAATGGCAGACACTAAATTGTCAAAATCATGCGAGGTGGGGTAACATGATAATGCCTTCGGCCACAGGCACTCGTGAAGAATAAGGACCTCGAACCTTCGAATGCACGACCTACGTACACGAATGCCGCTCCAATTGGACCGTGAGAGTCCAGTTGACTTTTTACCACTTCCCTAAGTCAACGTTTTGTGAAGAATAAGGAAAGTTTTAATTGTTTGGATTCTGATTTCTTACTTGATCACTAAGAATACAAAATCGGGTTTTTATTCTTCTCATACGAATCATCTGAGAATACACACAGCAGCAGCCGAATTCCTTCTTCTCTTTTTCTGTTCTTTGGTAAGTTTGAACTCGGTTTGAGTTCGCTGAGAGTGGTTTGTGCTTCACACTTCCACTGTTGAACCGTTGTATCTTGGGAGACGATCGCTAACACATACGGTGTAATATACGGTGAAATCGTCTTAAGGACACCGTGTGAAACACGGGCCTCGGTTTCTTTGTTTTGAATTTCTGACGTGATTGTTTTGTGGTTTATTTACATTCTCTTGCTGCAGGTTCATGCCAGATTGTGGTTTTTGGATTCTAAAATAACAAAAAATACATTTTCATAGAGATTAAGGAAGAACAAAATATAACTCAGCAGTTATATAAACACCACAAAACATACAAAATCAGACAGAATTTATGTTAATCTAATATCAACGCTCAAATAAGTTGGTAAACCGAAAGAAAAGAATTGGAAAGCTAGCAAATTAAAAGAAAACTGAGATATGATCAATATTCACACCCATAAGAAAATTATAATTTGACAATAGCCGTAATTGAACAAAAATCACAAAATATCTAAGAAAGAAATTACTGATCCAAGAAAGATATTACGAAAAAAAAGAAGAAATAGATAATTACCCCGGTGACCATCAATTTGATGACATACTATCAAAATAGCCACTAGATTGGGAATTAGTTTTAAAATAGCCATTGTTTACGAAAAGTGTGACGTTAATGGTCATTCCATCCAATTTCATCCAATGAGTGGCATTTTGATAAATAAAAGGATGACATTAATTTGTTTTAGATGTTTTACACAGAAACCAAACAGGGTAACACAGGCCCAAACGAGACAAAGAGCAAGAAAAACAACCGAGCAAGAAAAATAACCAAGCAAAAACCGAGAACAAAACAAAACAGAGCAACACTGCCCAACCAGACAGCCACAAAACACCAGAACAGAGCACTACAGAAAAGAGAAAAACAACCAGGAAGAAGAACACACAGAAGATCAGAAATCTCCCCACTCCACGAAGTCCCCCGACAAGCTAGATCCCATCTTAGCCAAACTATCCGTAAAAGGGTTAAATATCCTGGAGTCAAAAACCACCTCCATACCACCAACCGAATTGCATTTGTTGAGGAAGAACAAACAGCTTTCTCAATAGAGGAAGGAGGCCAACTAATGCTATTTGAAGCTTCTCCGAGCTATTTCAAATTGGCACGAGCAATCAAATTTGTTGACCATCCAATGGGTACATGGAACTGTATATTGCATCCAATGGCAAGATCACCATGCCAATCCATGACAGAGAGCCCAAGAGTTGACAACGAACGACCAAGAGGATAATCCTTATCTCTCAACTGAGCCTCCAAACTACCCCCATACGTAACATCACTACGACCTATCATTGCACCACCTATCGTAACAACTTGTAATCGTTTGCTTACAATCAATTTGTCTTCAAGTTTCAACCCAGCTGATAGAGTATCACCCAAGTGCGTAACTGAGAGACCAGTTGTTGCCTTATTCCTCCTAAAATTCATTAACCTTGTCTCCCTCTGCAGTGTATAAGCCAAGTTATGATCCTAACCATGAGTTTCTAGAACATGCCTAACATGCCACTGGTTGTTGGTGTTAGCGAACAAACGTCACTATACGTGCGGAAGTGTTGTCGGATAGAACACAAACAAACACAATAACAAAGAAAAGATAAGATGAAGAGAAGTAATTAAATCCAATCATACACAACACAAAAATTTACGTGGAAACCCAAATCAGGGAAAAAACCGCGGTCGTCAGGACGATAAGAGAAAGTTCCAATATGTAGTAAATTGTTACAACCACACACTCAGGATCTCTCTCTAAATAATACTCCAAACCCAATTACACCCAATGCTCACTTTGAAATCTCTCTAGTATTTGCTATTTTGTTCCACCACTCTCAGGTGTTTTTCACACACCTAATAACCTAGTTATTATGGTCTATTTATATGTATTACATGGAGTTTAAACTAACAAGGAAATCTATCTCCTAGACATACAAGATTTACTTGTTCTACATAAACTCTATTTCCTCTTATGATAAGTCTTCTTGTAAAGGAGAAATCATTTTCCCATTAGAACTTCCAGAAGCAACATATTTTCTCTTCCATGAATATTTTCTGATTCAACGCATGCTTATGATTAACTACGATTCAAGTTGCAGTTGGCCATCCGTTTCCTAAACCGTGTTAAACTTGACCACTCAGAAAACCGTGATTCATGCGCCACATCATTGTCGACCGCTATCAAAGCCACAGTGCCACCCACAGCGTGAAGCACTGGAATTGGACCGCTCTCATTGCTACTGCAGAAATTCATAGCACTTGACCACCGCTGTCAAAGCCACAACAGCAATGACAGCGGTAAGCAACGTTCTTCACTTCTACTGTTCGTCACGTCCTCCAAACTTCCCTAAAATATAACCTTATACTCCCAAACGCTCTCACGTCTCCAAAAAGTCTCCGTATTGGTAAATTGTGTTTGGTAACCATTAGAGAATTCCAGTCATATCCAACAGTTGGAATCAAGATAAAGATAACAGTGGGTGGGATTATCAGAGTCAAAAGAAGCAGGTAAGGCCAAATCCGGCATTGCAACTGGCACAGTTCCTGTAGCATTACTTTCTTCATCTTCTTCATTTTCAGTGTAATCACTAGGCAGATTCTTAGCTACAGCTACCATTTTCTTCTTCATCTTCCGTTGCCTTTTCTCTTCCTTTAACTGTGCTTCTTCATAAAAAGTCTTTCCCTGTATTCTAACTCGTCAAAATACGTCTTCTTTCGAGCTTTGGAAAGCTTTGACAACAGAGCCTTAATTTACTAATTTAGTAAACAGTGGAATTTAGAAATAGAAATTTATTCCCTTTCTTAAGTAGGATTTCTGATTATTAAACACGCCATGTATGTAATACTATTGAATTTTTTTCATTTTAAAATTCCGAACATACCCTCAAGCTTGTTAAAGCCTAGCCCTCTAAACCTACTAACCTTGTTAGTCAAGCCTGGCCCAGCCACTCAACGGGCTTGGACACAAGCTTAGCCCTCCATTTAAGGATATTTGACGCCTCTAGGCTCAGCTAACAAAGTCTCCTGTAAATTCATTCCTTGCAAGTGAGCATGCATTTTAATTTTATCCATAAATTTTCCTCTCAAATTATACACTTTGTTAGGATTGCTTATATTATTTTTGTATGTTATATTCTGCTCTTGATATTGAGTATATGCTATAGTGAATTAGTGTATCGAACATTTGAACACTTTTTATTATCTTGATTAATGATTCGGTTTATGGGATCATTAACGACGTTGTTATTAATAATGTATTGTTGAACCGAAAGGCACCCAATAGGGGTGAATTGAGCTTCGAACAAATTAAAACAATTTCATAACCACATTATACAATTGTTTGAAGTAAGTTTGCTAAGGAAGCAGAGTACTAACATTATAATATAAAGAAGCCAAAAGAAAATATATAATATACTTCAACATTTTGAAGGGGTAAAATCATGTGTTGTACGATTTATTCACGTGGACGTGGAGATAGTACAATAATGGAGATACTCAACTCAAACATTCAATGCAGTGCATCCAACAACAGAATTTCAATAAAACTTGGCCGGTGGATATCAATCAACCATCAAATTGTGAAACAAATTTCATATGGGTTAAAAAATTAAATAGCACTTTTTAGGGGTGGTGTTGTGCAAGTAGCACTACATTAATAAGTGTTGTTTAAATAGCACTAAAATATGTGTCCGGACCAAAATACCCTCATATTAGTATTTTATTCTTGATTTTTTTATTTACTTTTAACTATTGATTTTATCTCATCAGTTGTTACCCGTTGACTCTAAAGTAGGAAAGACAAAGTTGAAGCCCCACCAGCTGAAGTAAAAAAGACAAAGTTGAAGCCCCACCATTGACGGCGAGATCTGCAAGCAGCCAAGTAGTTCGATGGCACCAGCTTCAGCCCCGAGGTCTTCGACGGCACCGGCCACAACGGCAAGGTCTTCGACGGCACCGGCGACAGCGAGGACTTCGACGGCAGCCCCACGACTCCGGCGAGTCGTCTAACACCGATCTCGTCAATCGAACACAATTCTTGTCAATCTATTTGAGGTATTTTCGTTTGGGTTTTGTTTTGAAATTTGATATTGTTGATTTTCATAAATTTAAACACTTATCGGTTGATTTCCATTTAGTTTTTTATGAATTTGAAATGTTGTTATTTGAATAAGAATGGTGGTTGATGTTTGTGAACATGTTGTAGCTTTTACAATTGAGGAGTTAGCTAGACATTAAATTCACATACACATCTTTGTTTGAAGTTCTATATGAATGCTTGTTCTGATTTCTAATCTTTATAGGTTGTCTCTTATCTTTTCTTCTCCTATTATGTGTTGTCTGAAATGCTCTCAAGGATTTGAAGATTCTCTTATTGTTAGTGGTTGCTTGATGCTGTTAGTGTACTAGGATAAAGTTGATCCTTTATAAGATCGAAATTTTCCCTAGTTGACTTCAAATTGTTCAACTTTTTCCTGAATTTTTATCTGGTTAGGTGAGTCATTACCCTTTAAGCTGTGTTAGATGGATGTTTAATTAAACACAGAAGTTGAAGAATTGGTTAGTGTGGCAGTTGTTATGTGATTTGAAAAGATTAACAGTATTACTGCTTGCCTTACTGTTTTCTGGTTTTTAAAGCAATCCTGAGTAGTTTCTTCCCATATTTGGTACTATATCTTTTGTCAGTGGAGATGACATGTCCTTCCTGTGCTCTTTATTAGAGTCTCATCAGGATGTACCTATATCGTAATCACAAATTTTCCCATTTAGCCACGTTGTGTTATGCAGATACTGTTCTAAATTATTACAAAATTTCCCATATAGCCCTTTATTTATTTATTCTTTTCTTAAATAATTTTTATATCCTATTGTCATTATGTGTCTAATTTGTTATCCAAAGTGTTCATGAACTATGCTTCATTGTTGAGTCAAGTGGGCTTCATTGTTGAGTGGAGTGGTTGTGTCTGGTCTTTGGTGTCTCAATTTCGATTTTAATGTGAATGGAACACAGGTTGGTGGTTTTGGTGTCATGTATTGCATTGAAAACCACAGATGTGATGATGCTAAAGAAAGAAAGAAATCAGTTAGATGTGATGTGTATGTGACTATGTGCTAATGCTAAAGAAAGAAAGAAAGAAATCAGTATGGTGGCAAAACTTATTTTCGGGACTTAAATCATAATTATCGAGACTTATATCATTATATTCGAGACTTATTTTATATTTTCGAGACTAAACATATATATTCGAGACTTAATTGTGAATATTCGAGACTTATTGTTATATATACATTTAAACCCAGTTGAAAAATTATGCTGATATTTATGCTTTATAACCGATTAATGTCTTTTTATTTAAAGCTTCTATCAAATTCTCACAGATTTTATTCATTTGGGTTTAGTGTTTGATTCCTTATTCGCATTTAATTTTGGGTTTCTGTGGGTTGAAATCTGTGGTTTAGTGGAGCTGATTTGTGATAATTTTGAGATTAAATGGTGACCAGAGCATTTGACAGATGGGATTCAAATTAGGAAAAGTTTGGATTCTCCCGAGTGTGTATTAGTGTGGCATTGATTCAATCAAGTAGTCAACTTTAAAGTTTAAACATTCTGTGAGTGAAGAAAATGTATGATTTGTGTTAGTTTTGGGACTTATCATACGTTTCAAGACTTATTCAGGAATAATCGGTACTTATTTCAATATAATCGAGACTTAATCATAATTATTCGAGACTTATTCATTCGTATTCAAGACTTACAGGTGTATATTCGAGACTTAATTGTTTATGTTCGATACTTATTGTGTGATGTGTAGTTATGTGATGTGTATATGTTTTGTTTGCAGATGGTGAATCTGAAGAGGCTGTTGAAAACTTCTGAGGCGGAATGGAATAATGGAACAATTACTCGCCACAATCATATCGAAATTCTGCAAGTAATAGACGATGTACTTACCGGCATAGATGACTGGGGGGGGTGGGGTGGTTTCCAAATGCCTCATATGCAACTGAAAATGGCTGTGGAAGTTTTTTCAAACTCCATTGTTTCGGTCTAGTGAATACGATTACAATGGATGGATTTTTTATTTATTACGAATGGATGTATGAATGTATTTATCATGTTCATTAACAACGGATGGATTTTTTGGTTACGGACGGATGTTGATCAATTATGTTGATTACTTTTGAATGGTTATGTTGGATAGAATTGACATAGACATCTATAGATTGACTATGTTTATAATGAATATTTTTGAATGAATGGAATTGAATGGTCCATTATCAATGGAAAGTGGTTTATTTATTTATTTATTTTATGAATGGTTTTGTTGTCAGTAAGTCTCGAATTTATTATATTCGGGACTTGATATCCAATATTTGAAACTTATTCAAAATATTCGAGATTTATTACAATTATTTCGAGACTTAATAGGTACTTTCGAGACTTATTACAATATATTCGGGACTTATTTGGTAATTTCGAGACATATTGGGTACAAATTATATTATGTATTAGAAACCTTTACACCTACAATAATGAATTTTATAATGCAACATAACACCTACTAACCATCCATATGCAAATTACAAACCAAGAAATGTCATTTAGCTTTTACAAATAATAAAGTGGATGTCAATACATATCATCTAGAAAGTACGATTAATGACAATGGAAGCATTACAGTCATCCAGAAAGTGAGATAAAGTAAAATAAATTCATTACAATCATCCAAGGATTTCATCCTTCTTTGGGCAAGTTTTTTTGTTGTGCCCGACTACATGGCACAAACTACATTTCCGACGGTATGCATCTGGAATGGTACTGCTGGAACTGGGGCCCGGATTCGTACACCGTCATGAATTGTGACCTTGTGTTCCGCATTTTTTACATTTTTGTTTACTAGGCCTCTCGGAGACGGAGGCAAATCAAGTTCCATCGGGTAGTTCATTCCATCGTCCATATGTCAAATTCTTCCAACAACCCCCAACAGTTTTTTATATGTCAAATTCTTCCGGACATATACACCTTTATTAACGGCGCTGACATATCTCTGGCTTCCATCGGGTAGTTCATTCCATCGTCCATTATATGATATCAATATTCTAACACGATCCATCGTCCTGGAAAAAATAACACTATCAAAAAACCATATGAAAACTAGTCAAAAAATTACTGTCAAACTAATTCATCCCAGTAAGTCTGGAATTTTTCCATTTAAATCTCGAAATAGATAAAAATAAGTCTCGAAAAAGGTATAAATAAGTCTCGATAATATATAAATAAGTCTCGATAATATATATATAGGTATCTAACATTATATAAGTCTCGATTATAGAATAAAAATATGTCCCGAAAATAACAACGTTAAGTCTCGAAAGAATCAAATAAGTCTCGAAAAACAGACACTATTCCAGGTAATCAGATCGAAATGGAGAATTAGCTTCAGTTCAACATAAACATCTAACAAATTAAAAGTGCAAGTTTCCAAACCAGAACTAACAAAAATGTCATTCACGAGTTAATCTCATACTTTATGGAGGAAATGTACCTTATCAACTCTTCCAATAATCCAAATAGCTTGTCAAGATCTGAAATTAAAAATGGAGAAATTGCATTAGTTCAACATCAACATCTAACAAATTCAAAGTGCAACCTTGAAGATCAAAACTGAAAAAATTGTCTAACAAATGAACGAGTTTCTTCAAATTTACCTTCCAAAAATCCAATTACCTTGTCTGAATCTGAAATTACTGCACGAAATTACTCTTCAAGAATGGAAGATTGAGCTGAAAACTGAAACCTGGTTGAGCTGAAATTACTCTTCAAGAATGGAAGATTGAGCTGAAACGACTTTGGTTGAAAACTGAAAATGGAAGATTGAGCTGAAACCTGGGTTGACTTTGGTCAAGAATGGTGCTTGAAAAGTGAAGATGGAAGAATGCTCTGTGTCTTGGAAGAAAGGAGTTCACTGTTTGCCAAAGTGAGGGAAAACGAAAATTGAAAATGAAAATGAATAGTGGACAAAAGTAATGAAAGTGGACAACAGTAAAAGTGGGGGCATTTTGGTCTGAATTCCCTTTTTGGTGCTATTAAAACTAGACTTATTAATGTGGTGATAGTTGCACAACTCCAAGTTTTAAAAGTGCTATTTTGCCCCATTTCCTCAATTTTCATATTTCATTCAAGAAATGCCAAAATTTGATTCCAAAAATATACACATCAAACTTCTTCCGATGCAAATTAAACCAGCTATCCATTTCATATGTACGTAGTCTCAGGCCACAAAATTTTATCAATGGCATATCTGTAATACTTTACATAAATCGAGGTTTCTTTGTTTACTACACTACTATAAAACCTGTTCGTAACTCGCCAATACTTATTTAACAGGTTACGTCAGCTTTGAAAGATCTTATGACACGAAAACAGAAGTGAACAAGCATGAAATTGGTGCAAGCAAGATCTGTAATGCTATGGAGCTTCACTGCATGTCTTCATGTTCTCCATAATTTTGCTTCAACACTATCATCACTCACTGAGATCACACCATCAACTACTCCTAGAGAAGGAGACCACCCTCCACTTTTTCTTGCATGACACTCCGGGTGGACCAAACCCTAGCGCGGTGAGGATCATTCAATCCAACGCCTCAGCAGCAAACAGCACTGCACTGACACCATTTGGCACGGTGTGGGTTGTCGATGATCCTCTAACAGTGGGACTGGAACCTTCATCAACAATCATTGGGGACTACCGGGGGGTTCTACGTTTCAGCCGGGCAAATTGAGTTAATGCTGGTGGCATACCTTGATTTTGGGTTCACCGATGGGGAGTTCTCCGGGAGCTCGATCAGTATGTTGTCGAGGAATCCGGTGAGGGAGGTTGAACGCGAGTTTGTGTTGGTTGGCGGCCGAGGGAAGTTGAGGATGGCTAGAGGGTTTGCAAGCTTAAGTGCATATTTTATAATGAGAGCAATGGCGATTCCATTGTGGAGTATGCAGTGATAGTGAGGCATTTTATCACTTAATAGAACGAATTATTTCACCACCGTTGATGGTAAAAAACACTAATTCAGCGTTATAATGTTTTAAGTTCAAATCACACTTCTATAGCAACTGGTATATCAAAATAATAAATAAATAAAACAAATCATTTCTAAAGTTTCCTTCTAGTTTCAGGATCATTAGCCTTTTTTTTTTTTAAATTACAATATATTCTTACGTTAACGTTTGGGTCAAGGGTTTATCTAGACCTGTTGAGATAAAATAGTACATATGCGAGACATTAATGGAGAGAAAACTTCTCACATATGTTTGTAAAATGCCCATTGTAAGATTTGAACTCATATTACTGACGTAGATTACCATCTATGTTAATTTCTAATTTAAATGAAAAATACTCTACAAAGCGGTTTTCGATGCACAATCAATGAATTTTTTGTTTATTAAATTTTGAAACTACCAAGTACAGAGTGCTAGTGGTATATAATAAAAGAGTCTTATCTAAATTCGAAACTAGAAAGTTTATTATCAAAACAACATCAATCAACCCACATGTTGGTTTTGTATTTCAGGTTCAATCCGTTCAATGTTATCTGTATACACAATTTGCTTTTCCATGTGAAACATGATACTGGACTTGTTGTTTGGTTGTGGAATAAAACTGACCACTGAATGTGCCATCACCAACTTTAAAGAAGCGAGCCACAAATGAAAAAAAATTATTCTCCTTGTTTGTGAATTGTGATGTTCATAGGCCCCATCCAAAAAGAAAAGTTGTATCTTGGGTGCCAATCAGTAATCATGAATTATTGTACTCACATTTTCACAAAATCCACAACCAATGTGAACACAGTTGGTGGAAAATCGCCAGAGAGTTTTGTCGCCTAGTCGGAAAGGAAAGGGCGTAGTGTTACTAGTGTAGTGATATTCACACCCAAACCGTCGGACAAGAACCAACCAATGATATATAAAGAACTCAACAATTAAAGCCACCTCAAGCACAATGGCTACCAAATATTCACCACCAAGTATTTCTCTCCTCTCATCACTGTTTTTGATGCACCTAGCTCTATCATCATCATCATCATCATCATCATCATCATCATCATCCGGGTCACTGACCATTTCAAGCCATGGATTCTCGGTAAAAGAAGCAACCGTACCTGAACTCCAGCTCGCTTTCAAGCAAAACCGCCTCACATCGAGACAACTAGTTGAGTTCTACCTTGGAGAAATCCAGAGACTCAATCCAGTCCTCAGAGGGGTCATAGAGGTGAACCCAGATGCACTACGTTTAGCTGATAAGGCTGACCAAGAGCGAAGCACCAAGGTCACTACTTGGTTTACATGGAATTCCAATTATGGTCAAGGACAACATAGCCACCAAAGATAAAATGAACACAACAGCTGGCTCATTCGCTCTTTTAGGCTCAATCGTTCCAAGGAATGCATTTGTTGTCACCAAGTTGATCAATGCTGGAGCTATAATTCTCAGAAAGGCTAGCCTGAGCGAGTGGGCCAATGCAAGGAACATACCAAATGGTTGGTTGGCTAGAAGTGGCCAAGGAAGAGTAAGTGCACAGCAGCATCATTTTTTCAATTAATTTTACGATCACGTCTCCCTGTTACTTCAAGGCTCAATATTGATGATCAATGTTGTAAAATGTGATTGCAGAATCCTTATGTTTTGTTAGCTGATCCTTGTGGGTCGAGCAGTGGATCAGCAATATCAGTAGCAGCAAACATGGCAGCAGTGTCACTTGGGACTGAAACTGATGGCTCCATCTATGTCCATCTAGTTATAACTCAGTTGTCGGAATCAAACCAACTGTTGGTCTCACTTGTTAAGAAATTTTTAGCGAAACGAACCGTTCACTAAGCGCGTAGAAGCGTTGCCGGATAGAACACAAACAAACACAATGATAAAGAAAAGATAAGATGAAGAGAAGTAATTTAAATCCAATCACACAACACAAGAATTTACGTGGAAACCCAAATCAGGGAAAAAACCACGGCTGTCAAGACGACAAGAGAAAGTTCCAATATGTAGTAAATTGTTACAACCACACACTCTCAGGATCTCTCTCTAAATAATACCCCAAACCCAATTACACCCAATGCTCACTTTGAGATCTCTCTAGTATTTGCTATTTTGCTCCACTACTCACAGGTGTTATTCACACACACAATAACCTAGTTATCATGGTCTATTTATATGTATTACAGGGAGTTTAAACTAACAAGGAAATCTATCTCCTAATCATACAAGAATACTTGTTCCACATAAATACTATTTCCTATTTGAGTATTTATGACAAGTCTTCTTTCAAGGAGAAATCCTTTTCCTATTCGAACTTCAAGAAGCAACCTATTTCCTCTTCCATAAATATTTCCTGATTCAACGCGTGCATGTGATTGACTACGATTCAAGTTGCAGTTGGCCACCCGTTTCCTAAACCGTGTAGAACTTGATCATTCAGAAAACCATGATCCATGCGCCACGTCAACAATGTTTCATCACGACTGCTGCCGGTACCGCTGTGACAGCCACAGCGGTCACCGCAGCGGTATCCACTAGAATTGGACCACTGCCAAAGTGTTGCCGATAAATTGGCAGCGGTGTCCTACCGCTGCCAAAGCCACAGCGGCTCGGCAGTGGTTTGGGCTGTTCTTCATTTCTTCTATTCGTTTCGTCTTCAAGCCTCCCTCAAACATAACCTCATACTCCCAAATGCTCTCACGTCTCCAGGAAGTCTCCGCATTGGTAAATCGTGTTTGGTAACCATTGGAGAATTCAAGCCATATCCAACATCACCATCTGAGATGGTGTCGTCCCAATCACTCATAGACAGGACACTATTGGGTAATTGAATTTACCATGATCTTGAATGCTTAGGAAAGTTCAATACTGTAGAGTAGATCATAACATTCTACGAAATCCTCTTAACACATATAAACATTAACTAACAAAAAACCTCTGCCCTGTTTAGATTGAAACAGGCCGATTTGCAGGACTATAGCGGATGCTGTTTACGTTCTTGATGCCATCGTAGGCGTTGATCACAACGATAAAGCGACAAGAGAAACATCAAAATACATTCCAGTTGGTGGCTACATACAATTCCTGAAGCCTTCTGGGCTTAAGGGGAAGAGATTGGGGATAGTAAGGGATCCTTTTTTCACTAACATTAAAGAACCTGGAATTATCAGAGCATTCGAGCACCATTTCCACACACTGAGGTGGGCAACACAACCAGTTTTTTCTAAGTAGTTTGTCAGCATTAACTTGATAATCACAATCATTTAACATGTTATGATTCAGACAACAAGGTGCAGTTTTAGTGGACAACCTGAAAATAGTCAGTATAGATGCCATCTTGAATCCCCTCGTTAGTGGCGAAGGAAAAGCAATGGACACGGACCTGAAACTTGATTTGAACAAGTACCTTGAAGGACTAGTGGTTTCTCCGGTGTGATCATTGACAGATGTTATTGAATTCAACAACAAATTTGAAAAATTGGTGAGTTTCTGTAGATTTACAGGTCCATACATACCTGTTAGGATACTAAACCTGAACGTGAGTTTTTAATCGTGCAGGAAATGACTGAGGAATATGGCCAACAAGGTCTTCTAGATGCCCAAAAAATAGACGGAATCAATGCTGAGGTGAAGAAGGCATTGTTGAATCTAGCAAAACTTTCTAGAAACAAATTGGAGAAGTTGATGAGGGAGAACAAGCTAGATGCAGTGGTGACTCCTAGTTACGAATTTCGCACAGTTCTTGCAATTGGTGGATACCCTGGAATCAATGTTCCTGCTGGATATGATAGTAATGGTGTTCCTTTTGGCATTTGCTTTGGGGGATTAAAAGGCACAGAACCAAAGCTTATAGAGATTGCATACGGGTTTGAGCAAGCTACCAAGATCAGGAAGCCTCCTCCTCCAATCAAGCCTTGAAAAGATTCTACAATAAAAATATGATTGATTGTTGAATGTAACATTGCAGTCTAGTGATGTGTTAAAAATAAGTAAACAAGTATTGATCATCATGTAAAATGCAGCGAAAAATGAAGCTATGTCTATGCTTGTGACTCTGATTCACTCAACTATAGTTATTCGTATTCGAACAACAGTGTTCCAGCTAGATTCAAGCTCAGTTTGATTACATAAACAAGTCATATGATCAAGCTATTTTGTAAATTTTGATGATTTTTGATCCTTGTTTGTTCTCTCAAAAGTCAAAACTATGAATTTGAATGTATGTTCATTATTTGACCTGAACAAGTCTATTTTCATGAGTCTCTAACAAGTCCTATTCATTTTAATTAAGCCAATCAATCACCAAACAAGTAAATTTACGAGCTTTTTTATTTTATCGAAATCGAATTCGAACAGTTCATACAAAATCGAACAAAAAAAAATTGAACTTGAACTTGAATTTGAAAATAATAACTAACTATCTACCTTAAAAGACTCTCAGCGACTTCAAGCTCGAGCAATCCAGGGAGATTGAAACAGTTGACGAGAAAGCTGACTCCGCCACCGACGGGAGTCTTCAGGCAGACCTTGTTCTTCCTGATGGAGTCGATGTGGACCTCGTTCTTCTTGAAGCAGACGTGCTCGTGGAACGCCTCCGTCACCTGCTCCACCGCGTTCGTCACCCCCAAAGGGCCAATTCCGTCGCGGGCCGGTGAAATGTAGGTGATGGATCGGGTCTACTTGTGTTATATTTATATTCGGATCTTTAATATATACATAAAATTCCAATATTAATGGGCACGTCAGCAGATTGGTGCTGACATGCCCGGACACATCAGCAATATCAACAATTTTTGTTACATCATTTCCAATCAGCTGACGTTCCGGGCATGATAGCAATCAAAGCTGACGTAATTGTGAACATCACCATATAATGTGCGGAGTTCATTTTTGAATACCCCCTTGAAGGGGGTGAACATTACCCCCCTTTCACAAAAATAAATAAATAGATAATTGAAATCAAAATCTCTCTATACCCATATTTTTGTTAAAAGAAAAAAAAAAACCATCTCAAGAAATCGACGGCCACCATCTCAAGAAAACAAAAACATATATTTGAAATTTAAAAAACAAAATAAAAATAGATAGTTGAAATCAAAATCTATCCACCCCTGGTTTTTGTATAAAAAACAAAAATTCCATCCCAAGAAATCAATGGCCACCATCTCCAGAAATCACCAACCATCATCTCTGGAAATCAAAAACATATATTTGAAATCAAAATCTATTCACCACAATCAAACCCATTTTCAAAAACATATATGAAGTAGCTAGAGCCAACAACTTTTCCTGGAGTCTCAGATGCGCCTGTTAGGTTTTGACTTGTATTCCTAAGTGAACCAAATGTGAACCAAACAAGACTAAACTAATGTGGAGCTTTCTGGAGACGTGGGATATGTTTAGAAATCTGAATGGTGGTGTTTAAGGGAGATTGAAGATTGAAGATTGAAGAAGAACTAAAAAAGCGTAATCTGGCAGGTACCGCATCGTAGGACCACGGCGTAGGCAAGTGTCTGGGCCGCGACACATGGAGCGGTCAAGAGCATAATTGTTTCGTGGTGTTGTAAGTGGGGTGCACACCGCGACTAATACGGTGGAGACGATGTATTGCTAAGATCAGGAATGTTGCGCGGAATAGGAAAATGTATTCTTCTTAAAGTTCTTGTACTTGAAGGAAAAGGATTTACTCTGTAAGGATTCCCATATCTTGATTGGCTTATTTCGTGGACAAACCATATACTGGGGATTCTTTGTAAGGGTAGCTTAGGTATTGGTGTCCATGTTCAAGGCCCTTTAAAGACCTCATCGTGATAAGCACCGAAGGTAATTTCTATGTGCTTAATTGCTTTGAAGAGATAGTTGTACACACTCACAACTCATGCATAGTGTTTAATTCATGTTTGTTGTGTGTCTTATTTATGTGCATTAATGTTCATTAACATCTCTTCTTGCATGCTTACATGATTGCATTTTGTATGACCTAAGCCATGTCTTTTAAAGACTTATGATTGCATTCATTGTGTTAAGCGCTGTACAAAGCGCTGTACGTACATCACCTATATGAGACCTGGTTGAAAATGGTCTTTTAAATGCATCAGGTCTAATGCATTTTGAAGTGGCGCTATACGAGCACTGTTCAGAAGCGCTGTACGTATAACGCCTATCTGAAACCCGAGAAGACAGAGTTCTGGCGATGTTCAGAAGCACTGTTCGAATAGCGCCAATGAAGAATATGCTTCATTTTCCCAGGAAGGCGCTGTACAAAGCGCTCTACAAAGCGATGTACGTTTGTACAGCGCCCAAGGCAAATTTTGTGTCATTTATCAAAACGCACCACTTTGCTTTTGACACCCTATAAATATGCCTATTTGACTTTAGGTCAATGAGCTGAGTTCAAAATATCATATATTTTCCTTAGAATATATTTCAAGTGAAAAATTATCAAAGAACTCACCTTTAATCACTCAAATCAAATCCTTTGTGCATCAAATTTCATATTGCATCTTCTATGACTATATAAAATGCATCCATGCATGGGTTTGCATCATCACAACTTGCTTGGTAAGATTTTGATTAACTTCATCTTATTTTAGTATTTTTACTATCAATCTATCTCTTTAAATTACTTGTATGTTTTAGATCATATACTAAACACAAGAATAGAGAATTGATTGTGATGAATTGATTGAGTGTTGTATTGTGATAGCTAATTAGGTTTTTGCTTAATCTTGATTAGCTAAACTATTTGACATGTCATTTAGCTATTGATATATAGGGTTGATTTAATTGATTATATCATCATCCTAGATAAGCATCTAAGGTTCCCTAACCTTGTTTGTTATTTGAATATTCATACATATTCACATAGGTTGCATAATCTCTTCATTGAGAATTAAGTCTTGGGGCTAAGATTGCTTAGGCCTCAAGCAATTGGACTAGAGCCACTTTTAAAGGCCCGCGTGGTAGAAGTGGGAGGTTATTGACCGGAGTGTTAGACGAGATCTACATAGGTTGTAAACTCCATTTCAATTAGTGGATTTCAAGGTTCGAGTGTGGCGCACTATACAGCCCATGGTTTTTCCCAGTAGTTGGGTTTCCACGTATACATCAAGTGTTATTTACATTCCGCACCATATTACAGTTGTTTGTATTTTTGACTAGTAGGGGCATTTTCGTAAAATTGACTTACATGCGAAAATTGGGTAATAAAGCTTAAAATCTATTCACCCCCCTCTAGATATATTTATCATACACACCGAGCGTTTATTCGTTTCTTTCAATTGGTATCAGAGCGGGTTCCTAGATATACTTAGGTGATCCTACTCATTTTTGGTGTGTTTTGCATTTGTGTGATATTTTGCTCATTCATACATTTTGCATACATTTCACTTCATTCATTTTATACAATGAGTGGATACGGTGACAACCACAAGGGTGCGTCAAGTACACGACCTCCTCTCTTCACTGGTGTGAATTATGCTTCATGGAAAGGCAAGATGGAAGCATACGTGTGCCAAATCCATGATAGGGCATTGATGGCTATTGAAGATGGGTATGCGCCTCCTAAGATGACTCCCATGGGTGGTGGAGAAGAAGTACTCAAGCCTAAGGCTCAGTGGTCCACTGAAGAGTTTGAGACTTCAAAATGGAATAGGAAGGCATGGCACGCTCTTCTATGTGTAGTGGATGAAAATCAGTACAAACTAATTCAGAACACTAGGATAGCCAAGGAGGCATGGGATATTCTAGAGGTTGCACATGAAGGAACCGATGTTGTCAAGGATTCCAAGCTTCAAGTCCTTCAAACACAATTTGAGTTGCTCAAAATGGAGGAGGAGGACGAATGCTTCAATGACTTTGAAGTCAAGTTGATGGATATTGTGAATCAAAGCCATCAACTCGGTGATCCATATTCGGATAGGAGAGTCAACCAGAAAATCATGAGGTCTCTCCCCGATAGATTTGAATCAAAGGTGACGGCTTTAGAAGAAAACAGTGGATATAAGGATATGAAGCCGAGTGAGGTAATTGGAAGACTCCTTGCTTATGAGTCTACGAAGGCTCATAGTATTTCACCTCCTAAAAAGCAAAAAGGGATTGCTTTGAAAGCTTCCAAGGTTGAGAAGGAGGAAAAAGGTGACTCGGACGAAGACACGACATTGTTGCTTAGAAGATTCAAGAAATTCATAAAGTTCGAGAAGAAAGGCTTTGGATCAAAAGGCCAAGACTTGCCCTTCAAGAGTTTTGAGCCTAGGCAAGAGCATAGTGAAAAGAAAGGGGTCCAATGCTATGAGTGTGGCGGTATAGGACACATCTCACCCGATTGTGGGAATTTGAAGAGTAAGATGGCAAAAGTTATGACCGCCACTTGGAGTGAAAGTGATGACTTCGGAGAGGGAGACAAGTCATCAAGTGATAATGAGTTTACCATCGACTACACGACATTTGGAGCCACTTGTGTAGAAGATAAAGTTGTTGGTAAGAATGCCTTGACTAGTGATCCCATAGAAGAAAGAGATGAAGAAATAGCTCTAGAGGAGATAGGTGTAGCTACTCATTGGGACATGGCACTCATTAACTCAAGAGACCAAGGTGAAGGTCTTAATGAGGGAAATGACTCCATAAGTGAGAAGGAGAGTGGAGGAGATAACTCAAGTGAAGATGACTCCTCATCTAACTTTACAAATGGAAATGTAGAGAAAATGGATGTTCATGACTTTCTAGTCAAGTGTGAAAGTTTATTGAAGAAGAACAATAGAAAGTTGAAGATGTTAGAGGATGAAAATCTAGAGCTTTCAACACACAATGACCCCTTAAGTAAGCAAGTGGAAACATCCAAGATGATTGAAGACAAGTTAAGGGATGAGTTAGCTATGTCTAAGAGGAATGAAGAAGGGTTGAAGAGAGAGCTTGATGAAGCTAAAGAGTCATTGACTAGGATGACTACAAGCATCAAGAAGCTTGACCACATTCTTGGTAGTGGAAAGAACCCTTGTGACAAGAGAGGTATTGGGTATGAAGATAGTAAGGAGATCTCTACTCCAACCAAGACCGTCTTTGTCAAGAGTTTGGGTAAGATAGAAGCCTCGCCGGTGCACACTCCTAGGAAGAAAATTGATTTAGGACAATGTTCAAGAAGTGCATAAGTGAATGAAGCCCCAAGGAGACAACCTCAAGCTCAACGCATTAGAGTTTCCCAAGTCAACATTCCTCATCAAATGACTCTGAATGGAAAGAGGCCAATCATGCAAAATGAACCAAGGAAGCAAGCTAGACCGGTTCAACAACAAAAAAGATTTGAACCCACTCAACCACAAAGTCATGGGAAGGCTCCTATGCATGCACAAGGACATGGTATGATTTCTAAATTCATCCCTACATGTCACTTTTGTGGTATTGATGGTCACATTAGACCAAATTTCTTTCATTTCATTAAATTATGTAGAGTCAAAAGCATGATTGAAAAGAGAATGACAACAGCTAGAATGCATGCTAATAGGAAAGAAAAAATTCATGTTCATGATCCTATTATTTCTAGAACTCTTGAACCATTGACCACTAGAAAGAAAAATGTCATATCTATGTGGATAAGGAAAAATGAACCCGCTTGCTACGAGACTAACAAGTTTCAAATAGGTTCAACCAAGTCAAATGGACTTGGGAGGTCTATAGGACCTCATGACCTTCATTGATGAAGGATGGTGATTGACCCCATATGGGGAACTCAAGCAAGGAGAGCTAATGCATGCTTGTTGCATGCAAATATTTGAAAAATCTTATGCTTCTTTGTTGATTGCTTGGGTAAGCTTGGTTGCACATATGTATATATGTTTTTAATTCAATAAGTGTGAACCTTGCTTGTTTACAATCCATGTCATATTTATGTTCAAACATGCATTTTTGGACTAGGAGATTTACATAGAAAGTATGATTTGAATGGCCTATAGTTATCTCCATGACATGATGATTCTTTTATAACATGCTAATGACATATGAAAAGCATGAAATTCAAATGACATGCTCAAATGAAAAGCATGAATTGATGATTGCAATTTTTTAAATGCAAAACTTGTGTGAAAAAGCTTATGAGACTCAAAATGAATAAAGGATCGTGTATCCGTTCAAAGGAATTTAGATTCCAAATGTCTCTATTTCTTTATTAGTTGAACATGGCTACTATCATACGGGTATCATTCCCGGAAAAATCAAATAAGATGCAAAGTCGCTCATGCCATGTTTCGATTATAAAGTTGGATATAGTTGCTCATATATTAAAATCAATGAATTCTTTATATTCTTGCTTCTCCCATGACAATGGTAAAATTGGTTTGAATTCTTATTAGAAACCTTTGTCATTTGCTTTGCCAAATACCATTGTATTTTGGACTTGAATGCTACATGTCTTGTATGTAAAACATTTTTGATTCACATATTTTATCAAAATAAATCTCCTTGTTTCTCTCCAATTGATTGAGTTGCATAAAGTGCCTTATTTGATTATGCAAGTTTCTAGTATGCTACTATCTCTCTTTGCTAAGTGACCCGGTTGGGGACTACTCCTTTACCTATATCATGACAAAAAGGGGGAGTAGAATGGTGGTAAGGGGAGTTACAAATTGTGGTAGCAATTGTGCATGTTAGGGAGACAATACATTGAGGGGGAGCATTGCATTCACATACATTGCATGATGTTGTACTTAAATTCTTAGAATTGCAAATGCTTGTTTATGTTCTCACTTGATTAATCTCACATTTTACTTGAATTGGAAAGTATAGAAACTTTGCTTTTAGGGATTGATTGTTCTACAAGAGATTGAAGACTTCAAGTTTTTTTTTTAGATGTCTCTTTGTAAAGTAGAAAATCATTGTTGACCCGTAGTTTCTATTATATTGTGAGGAATCAATGTGAGTGGTGGTTTTGTCACGAAATAGCCAAATGGCGAGATTGTAAGGATTCTCATATCTTGATTGACTTATTTCGTGGACAAACCACATACTGGGGATTCTTTGTAAGGGTAGCTTAGGTATTGGTGTTCATATTCAAGGCCCTTTGAAGACCTCATCGTGATAAGCACCGAAGGTAATTTCTATGTGCTTAATTGCTTTGAAGAAATAGTTGCACACACTCACAACTCATGCATAGTGTTTAATTCATGTTTGTTGTGTGTCTTATTTATGTGCATTAATGTTCATTAACATCTCTTCTTGCATGCTTACATGATTGAATTTTGTATAACCTAAGCCATGTCTTTTAAAGACTTAGGATTGCATTCATTGTGTTAGGCGCTATACAAAGCGCTGTATGTACATCGCCTATATGAGACCTGGTTGAAAATGGTCTTTTAAATGCATCAGGTCTGATGCATTTTGAAGTGGCGCTATACGAGCGCTGTACGTACAGTGCCTATCTGAAACCCGAGAAGGCAGAGTTCTGGCGCTGTTCAGAAGCGCTGTTCGAACAGCGCCAATGAAGAACATGCTTCATTTTCCTAGGAAGGCGCTGTACGTTCAGTGCCTATCTGAAACCCGAGAAGGCAGAGTTCTGGCGCTGTTCAGAAGCGCTGTTCGAACAGCGCCAATGAAGAACATGCTTCATTTTCCTAGGAAGGCGCTGTACGTACAGCGCCCAAGGCAAATTTTGTGTCATTTATCAAAACGCACCACTTTGCTTTTGACACCCTATAAATATGCCTCTTTGACTTTAGGTCAATGTGTTGAGTTCAAAATATCATATATTTTCCTTAGAATATTTTTCAAGTGAAAAATTCTCAAAGAACTCACCTTTAACCACTCAAATCAAATCCTTTGTGCATCAAATTTCATATTACATCTTCTATGACTATATAGAATGCATCCATGCATGGATTTGCATCATCACAACTTGCTTGGTAAGATTTTGATTAACTTTATCTTATTTTAGTATTTTTACTATCAAGTCATCTCTTTAAATTACTTGTATGTTTTAGATCATATGCTAAATACAAGAATATAGAATTGATTGTGATGAATTGATTGAGTGTTGTATTATGATAGCTAATTAGGTTTTTGCTTAATCTTGATTAGCTAAGCTATTTGACATGTCATTTAGCTATTGATATCTAGGGTTGATTTAATTGATTATATCATCATCCTAGATAAGCATCTAAGGTTCCCTAACCTTGTTTGTTATTTGAATATTCATACATATTCACATAGGTTGCATAATCTCTTCATTGAGAATTAAGTCTTGGGGCTAAGATTGCTTAGGCCTCAAGCAATTGGACTAGAGCCACTTTTAAAGGCCCGTGTGGTAGAAGTGGGGGGTTGTTGACCTGAGTGTTAGACGAGGTCTACAAAGGTTGTAAACTCCATTTCAATTAGTGGATTTCGAGGTTCAAGTGTGGCGCACTATACAGCCTGTGGTTTTTCCCAGTGGTTGGGTTTCCACATATACATCAAGTGTTATTTACATTCCGTACCATATTACAGTTGTTTGTATTTTTGACTAGTAGGGGCATTTTCGTAAAATTGACTTGCATGCGAAAATTGGGTAATAAAGCTTAAAATCTATTCACCCCCCCCTCTCGATATATTTATCATACACACCGAACGTTTATTCGTTTCTTTCATACTCCTTACAAGAAGACTTGTCATAAAAGGAAATAGTATTTATGTGGAACAAGTAAGTCTTGTATGTTTAGGAGTAGGATTTCCTTTTATCTTAAACTCCCTGTAACTAGTATATATAGAACCTTATAATTAAGTTTATTTGTGTGGAGCAAAAGAACACCATGTAAACATCATAGAGTATGAGTGAGATCCGGGGAGACCCAAAGGGAATATCCGAGGAGGGATCCAAGGGAATATCGGTGGATCAAGTTAGAGATCCGTGGGTGATATTTAGGGGAGACCTAGGGGATATTGTGGGGTACTCGATAAGGATCTTGTGAGTGGGGTTTAGGGTTGAGGTGAGAGAGTTAATCCTGAAGTATATGGTTGTAATAGTTTATTATATAGTGGAACTTTCTCTGTCATCCTGACGGTCCGTGGTTTTTTACCCGTTTTGGGTTTTCCACGTATATCTTGTGTTGTGATTGTTTTATTCTCTCTCATATATTTTTCTGCTTATTGACGTTATTATTTGCTATGAGTTATGGGCATATATTAGGCACGGCGTTTTCGCGTTCATCGTTCTAGAGGATTATCCCCAACAATTGGTATCAGAGCCATATGGTTTGGCGATGGCGGTGACAAGTATTTGCGAGAGATTGTATGGAGGACTTGGTGGCATTGGGATAATGATGATCATGGTTACCTAGTATGGTTTAGCAAAGGAGATACGTCTTGAAAGCAGTTTCGAACTCGGTAGGGTTTGATAAAAGGAAGAATATTGATGGAGGAGAAGTTTGGCTTGTGGTGGCAGGTACGAGGCATGGAGATTCAATCTGGGTTACACAAGGAACTGATTAACTATCTCAAAAAAAAAAAAAAAAAAAAAACTCCTGACTACTAAAAAAAAAAAGAAAAAATCTCTGTGGTATGTTGTAGGGCTTATCCGGTAGAGCACTCCCAATTTCTAATAGCAAGTCTTTCACCAAGTATGTGATGCAAGGACAGAAGGTCTTTCACAGGTTTGGGTGATGTAAGGACATGTTTATCCTTTTGGCAGTTTTCTCCACTGGCCATGGAAGAGGATATATTGCTGCTAGTGGTCCATAATTGTGCACAAGGCATTGGTCAGAAAGTGATGCAAGGTGTATGGTGGACAAAGATGTCGATGGTTGACGAACTCCCTGGAAATCTGACTTGAGGAGTTGCACCACAATTTCAGCAGGTTATTTCGACATGGTGCTGGAACAACGAACAAAAAAAAAAATGGTGTGTAGGAAAATCCTAGGATGGTTCGTTCCTAAGTGGTTATACCTTGTGATGGGGTATGGTGATTCTCGGTGATGAGAATTGTGGCCGTGGACAAAGGTCTTGAGAATTCAAGTCAAATGGGAGAATTGTTAGGTTTTGACTTGTATTCTTAAGCGAACCAAATGTGAACCAAACAAGACTAAACTGATGTGGAGCTTTCTGGAGACGTGGGATACGTTTGGAAGCATGAATGGTGGTGTTTAAGGGAGATTATAGATTGAAGAAGAACTAAAGAAGCGTAATCTGGCAGGTACCGCAGCGCAGGATCGCGGCGTAGGCAAGTGCCTGGGCCGCGACACATGGAGCGGTCAAGAGCATAATTGTTATGTGGTGTTGGAAGCAGGGTGCACACCGCGACCAATACGGTGGAGACGATGCATTGCTAAGATCGGGAATGTTGTGCGGAATAGGAAAAAGTATTCTTCTGGAAGTTCTTTTGCTTGAAGGAAAAGGATTTACTCCTTACAAGAAGACTTGTCATAAAATGAAATAGTATTTATGTGGAACAAGTAAGTCTTGTATGTTTAGGAGTAGGATTTCCTTTTATCTTAAACTCCCTTTAACTAGTATAAATAGAACCTTGTAATTAGGTTTATTTGTGTGGAGCAAAAGAACACCATGTAAACATCAGAGAGTATGAGTGAGATCCGGGGAGACCCAAAGGGAATATCCGAGGAGGGATCCCAGGGAATATCGGTGGATCAAGTTAGAGATCCGTGGGTGATATTTAGGGGAGACCTAGGGGATATTGTGGGGTACTCGGTGAGGATCTTGTGAGTGGGGTTTGGTGTTGAGGTAAGAGAGTTAATCCTGAAGTATATGGTTGTAACAGTTTATTATATAGTGGAACTTTCTCTGTCGTCTTGACGGCCCATGGTTTTTTTATCCGTTTTGGGTTTTCCACGTATATCTTGTGTTGTGATTGTTTTATTCTCTCTCATATATTTTTCTTCTTATTGACGTTATTATTTGCTATGAGTTATGGGCGTATGTTAAGCACGGCGTTTTCGCGTTCATCGTTCTAGAGGATTATCCCCAACAGTGCCTTCTTCGTAACAACATCAAAAGACAAAACAAACAATAGGCAAAAAACAAAAACAAAAAACTAGACAAAGCAAAGCAAGAAAATAGAAAAAACCACCGACTGGGTTCGAATCAGCCTCAACACCTTTGTTCTCAATTCAACATCAGATTCAAAGTAAAATTGAAAAGAAAAAAAAAGTTAGAGTAAAACCAAAATCAAAGTAAAAAATCAATTTCAAAGCAAAACCAACAAGATTCAACACTCAAATCCAACTACCAAATCACCACTGGAGGAGACCGCCGGAGTTGCATTACAGAATATCGTTGGATTTGAATAAGTACCTTGAAGGACTAGTGGTTTCTCCAGTGTGAACCTTGGCAGATGTTATAGAATTCAACAACAAATTTGAAAAATTGGTGAGTTTCTGTAGATTTACAGGTCCATCCATACCTGTTACTCGGTTAGGATACTAAACCTGAACACGAGCTTTTAATCGTGCAGGAAATGACCGAGAAATATGGCCAGCAAGGTCTTCTAGATGCCCAAGAAATAGATGGAATCAATGCTGAGGTGAAAGAGGCATTGTTGAATTTAGAAAATCTTTCGAGAGATGGGTTGGAGAAGTTGATGAAGGAGCAGAAGCTAAATGTAGTAGTGACTCCTGGAGCCGATTTCTCTCCAGTCCTTGCAATCGGTGGATAACCTGGAATCAGTGTTCCTGCTGGATATGATAGTAAGGGTGTTCCTTTTGGCATTTGCTTTTGGGGATTAAAGGGCACATAACCAAAGCTTATAGAGATTGCACACGGGTTCGAGTAGGCTACCAAGATCAGGAAGCCTCCTCCTCCATTCAAGCCTTGAAAAAAGATTTTACAGTAAATACATGATTGATTGTTAAATGTAACATTGCAGTCTAGTGAGGTGGTAAAAAAATAAGTAAACAAGTAATCACCATGTTACTCCTAGCTGGAATGCAGCCGAAATCGATTAACTTTAAAGCTGGCTTTTGCGGTATTACTTCCTTTTATATGTAGAGAGCTTTTTTTGACAATTCAATTTTTTCTTTTTACACTTCTTTTCTAAAAACACTCCATTCTCAAAATTTAAATTTTAAAAAATTCTAAAGACACTTCATTTTGTTACAAGATTATCATTTTTATCTTTTTTGAATTAAATTATTAAAAAAATAAATTATCTCTCAAAAATCATTTGATTAATTATTACATATTAAATACTCTCTCCTAAATTTTTAATTACCATATTAAACTCTCTCTCCTCCAATACATATCTCTAATTTTCTATCTCCATTCTAATATGCTTGATTTTTAGGATACATATGTATGTATATATTTAAAAAAAAAAAAAAAAAATCAAAATATGAAAATGATTTTTGTTACTCTTTTAGGTATGTGATTGCCTAGAAAACTTTAATTCTTTCATTGGTTTTAGAAATTATGAGTTTAATCGAATCTAGTTGAAACAATTCAAACTTTTATATATATATATATAATTTTTGAAAATTGAATTTTTAATATGAGTGGTGCTATTGGCACACCTCATACTGGTCTATTTATGCCCCACTTTTTTAATTATTTAGTATTATTTTTTTTTCCTTTATCAAAATTACTAAAAGAGACATACAATTTAAGAAAAAAAAAATTCTATAAAGTAAATCTAATAAAACCCCACATTCCTTTACAAAAAAAAAAAAAAAAAAAAAAAAAAGATATTCTTTTAATCCTTTTATTGAAATATATATATTTTTTCATAACTCTTAAACCCTAAAAATACTTATACGTATCCTATTTAAACAATAAATCAAACACTTTGGGTATATTAGACAAATGAGATATTGATTATTATTTAATCTCATTACTTTTTTAGAATCTAAAAGTGAAATGATGATAACCAAAACAAATACTTGCTATTTGCTTCTTATTTCGTTTTGTTTGTGGGCTATTTCGTTTTTTTCTGTGTGTGTGTGTTTTGTCTTGGGTTGCAATGTTCTTTGCTCTTTTCTTGGGGTTGTTTGCATGTTCTTTATCTTGTGATTTCCTGGCTTTTTCTATAAAGCTTGATGTTAAAATAATAATAATAATAAATAAATAAAAAATAAGAAGAAGAAAAAAAAAATTCGTTCATGGAAGGTGAGAGAAAGACGAGACTAGAGATAAAGAGATCTGAGATAGATAGAGATATTAGAGATGAGGTTTATTAAGTTTGAAAAATAAGTAAAATGATAGTTTTTGGAAATAAATAAAATAAAATAATAAAAACATTTAACTTTATTTAATTAAATCAAAATTTAAACAAATGGTGCATAAATATATCAGTAGAGGGCGTGCCAATAGCACCACTATTTTAATATATATATATAGTGGCGAATGTATGGGGGGTCCATAGGGGCCATGGCTCCCCAAACCAATAATAATAATAATAATAAATTCTAATATACATTAAATTAGAATATAAACCAACCAAAAAAAATAAAATAAAAAACTATTATACATAAAATGTGATATATATATAGTAGGTAATAATATTCTCTTGTCCTTTTTAATAATATAAATTAACTTATAATTTTTGTTTTCATAGTTCTAATTGCCATGAAAATAGGAGATAAAATCAGTCCATTTTAATATTTTAATTTCCTATTATTTCATACATTACTACCTAATCTAGTGTGCATTATATATGAGTAACGCTAGGTTTCCCAAAAAATTTCCCAAATTTATATAGCACGTGAGGTGTCAACAATCTTGTAAATTATGAGATTATGTGGTGAATGATATGATGTTGACACATCACATTTTACAAACATTTGGGAAAGAATTTGAAAAAAAAATTGGGAAGCCTAGCATTCCTCATTATATAATATATATATATATATATTTATAGATTTTACTAGAACAAACTAAGTAAATATTGAACTCTTATAGCGACTACCTTTATTATTTATTTTGTTAGGTTAAATATTAATCTGATTTTGATAAATTTACTTTATTAGTTTATTATTTAAATTTTCTTCAAAATTATTATAAGTTAATTTGGTTTGACATGAATATTATAAAATTAAGTTACAAGTATGTAAATAATTGTGATTTAAATATTTCAATGGTATAATGATATTTTAATTAAGCTATTGAAATTTATATTTTATAAGTTGAGAACTATTAAAATATTTTTTTTCAGTTATGCATACCGTTAAAAACATGCATAAATTTTACAACAAAATAAAAGATGTTTTCTCATACACTCTTTGATTATGTAATTGAAATGGAAATTAAGAAGAAAATTAGATTGATTTGGTTATAAATAATTTTCTAGATATAAAATAGACATGTTACATTTTAATTAGTTAATGTCTATTTTATTTATATATTTGTATCATTACTTTTAACACCAAACAGTATCACATTTTGTTGAAAAGTATCAGGTGCGGGATTCCGAATTTTTTCTTGTACATGATTCCTACTGACCTACAATATTAGTTTTTGTTTCGGCCCCCCCAAAGCCAAAATCTTGGCTTCGCCCATATATATATATTACTATTAGTAAAAATCTAAAATATTCATAAGGTTTTTTTTTTTTTTTTTTTTTTTTAATCAGAGATTGATCGAGAAAGTATAAAAATATAATAATGATTTTTTTAAAAAAAATGGAGAGAGATTAATTAAGAGAGAGTGTTTAATATGGTAATAACAGATTTAGAAAATAGAGTTTAATACGTGATATTTAATCTAATGATTTAGGAGAGATGATTTTTTTTTTTAATAATTTAATTAGTTTGGAGTGTCTTTAAATTTTTTTTGTCTTGTTTAGTAATTTTAATTTAGTTTAAAATCGCCATTAATAAAAAAAAATTAATTGAAGTGTGAATAGATAATTTATGGATTGTAAGGAGAAGCTCTCTTATATATAATACTGTTAAATTTTTTTCATTTTAAAATCGCAAACCTACCCTCAAGCTTGTGAAAGCCTAGCCCTCTAAACCTACTAAGCCTGGCCTAGCCACTCAACAGGCTTGGACACAAGCATAGCACTCCATTAAAGTAGCTATCCATCTCATATGTAGTACTTCCTTTTGGTGGTAAAATACGCTAATTCAACGTTACATCATCCTAATTTCAAGTTTGCATTGGTGGAGGTGGTATATATAAAAATAAATAAATAAATAAAACAAATCATTTCTAAATTTTCCTTCAAGTTAATTTCATGATCACTAACTTTTTTTTTAATAATTATTTTTAAAGTATTACGATAAATTTTGATATTAACGGTTGAGTCAGGGATATGTTTAGACCTATCGAGATCAAATAGTACATATTCGAGATATCATGGAGAAAACTCCCTACACATGTTTATAAAATGTGTATGGTGATATTCGAACTCTCCATCAATAACATGGATTACCACCCGTGTTAATTTCAAATTTAAATGAAAAATGCTCTACAAGACGGTTTTTGATAATCAATGAATTTTTTATTTATTAAATTTTGAAACTACAAAGTGCTAGTGGTATATAATAAAATAGTCTTTTATCTAAAATTGAAACTAGAAGGTTGACTATCAAAACAAAACCCACATGTTGGTTTTGTATTTCAGGTTCAATGTTATTTGTACACACACGATTTGCTTTTCCATGTGAAACATGACACTGGACCTCCTGTTTGGTTGTGGAATAAAACTGACCACTGAAAGTGCCCTCACCAACTTTAAAGAAGCGAGCCACAAATGAAAAAAAAATTCTTCTCCTTGTTTGTGGTGTTCATAGAATCATAGGCCCCATCCAAAAAGAAAAGTTGTATCTATCCTTCTTTTTCCTATCTTGGGTACCAATCAGTGATCATGATTTGCACAAAATCCACAACCAATGTGAACACAGTTTGTGGAAAATCGCCGGATAGTTTGTTGGAAAGGAAAGGGCGTAGTGTAGTGATATTCACACCCATTCTGATACCGTTACAAAAGCTTAAACCGTCGGGCAAGAACCAACCAATGATATATAAAGAACTCAACAATTAAAGCCACATCAAGCACAATGGCTACCAAATCTTCGCCACCAAGTGTTTCTCTCCTCTCATCACTGTTTTTGATGCTTCTAGCTCTATCATCATCATCATCATCCGGGTCAATGACCATTTCAAGCCATGGATTCTCGATAAGAGAAGCAACTGTAGCTGAACTCCAGCTTGCTTTCAAGCAAAACAAGCTCACTTCAAGGCAACTTGTTGAGTTCTACCTTGGAGAAATCCACAGACTCAACACAGTCCTCAGAGGGGTCATAGAGGTGAACCCAGATGCACTACATTTAGCTGATAAGGCTGACCAAGAGCGAAAAGCAAAAGCACCAAGGTCACTGCTTGGTTTACATGGAATTCCAATTCTGGTCAAGGACAACATAGCTACCAAAGATAAAATGAACACAACAGCTGGCTCATTCGCTCTTCTAGGCTCGATCGTGCCAAGAAATGCATTTGTGGTCACCAAGTTGATCGAAGCTGGAGCTATAATTCTCGGAAAGGCTAGCCTGAGTGAGTGGGCCAATGCAAGGATCATACCAAATGGTTGGTGCGCTAGAAGTGGCCACGGAAGAGTAAGTGCACAGCAGCATCATTTTTTCAATTAATTTTACGATCACATGTCTCCCTGTTACTTCAAGGCTCACTATTGATGATCAATGTTGTAAAATGTGATTGCAGAATCCTTATGTTTTGTCAGCTGATCCTTGTGGGTCTAGCAGTGGATCAGCAATATCAGTAGCAGCAAACATGGCAGCAGTGTCACTTGGGACTGAAACTGATGGCTCCATTTTATGTCCATCTAGTTATAACTCAGTTGTCGGAATCAAACCAACTGTTGGTCTCACCAGCCGAGATGGTGTCGTCCCAATCACTCATAGACAGGACACTATTGGGTAATTGAATTTACCATGATCTTGAATGCTTAGGAAAGTTCAATACTGTAGAGTAGATCATAACATTCTATGAAATCCTCGACACATAAAAACATTAACTAACAAAGAACCTCTGCCCTGTTCGAATTGAAACAGGCCGATTTGCAGGACTGTAGCAGATGCTGTTTATGTTCTTGATGCCATCGTAGGCGTTGATCACAACGATAAAGCGACAAGAGAAGCATCAAAATACATTCCAGTTGGTGGCTACATACAATTCCTGAAGCCTTCTGGGCTCAAGGGGAAGAGATTGGGGATAGTGAGGGATCCTTTTTTCACCGTCATTAAAGAATCTGGAATTATCAGAGCATTCGAGCACCATTTCCACACACTGAGGTGGGCAACACATAACCAGTTTTTTCCAAGTAGTTTGTCAGCATTAACTTGATAATCACAATCATTTAACATGTTATGATTCAGACAACAAGGTGCAGTTTTAGTGGACAACCTGAAAATAGTCAGTATAGATGCCATCTTGAATCCCCTCGTTAGTGGCGAAGGAAAAGCAATGGACACGGACCTGAAACTTGATTTGAACAAGTACCTTGAAGGACTAGTGGTTTCTCCAGTGCGATCCTTGGCAGATGTTATTGAATTCAACAACAAATTTGCAAAATTGGTGAGTTTCTGAACATATATTTACAGGTCCATCCATAGCTGTTAGGATACTAAACCTGAACGCGAGCTTTCAATTGTCAGGAAATGACCAAGGAATATGGCCAGCAAGGTCTTCTAGACGCCCAAAAAACTGACGGAATCAATGCTGAGGTGAAAAAGGCATTGTTGAATTTAGTAAAACTTTCGAGAGACGGATTGGAGAAGTTGATGAAAGAGCAGAAGCTAGATGCAGTAGTGACTCCTGGAGCCGATTTCGCTACAGTTCTTGCAATCGGTGGATACCCTGGAATCAATGTTCCTGCTGGATATGATAGTAATGGTGTTCCTTTTGGCATTTGCTTTGGGGGATTAAAAGGCACAGAACCAAAGCTTATAGAGATTGCATACGGGTTCGAGCAAGCTACCAAGATCAGGAAGCCTCCTCCTCCAATCAAGCATTGAAAAGATTCTACAATAAAAACATGATTGATTGTTGAATGTAACATCAGTCTAGTGATGTGTTAAAAATAAGTAAACAAGTATTGATCATCATATAATTCCTAGCTCAAATGCAGCGAAAAATGAAGCTATGTCTATCCTTGTGACTCTTATTCGTATTCGAACAAAAGTGTTCCAGCTAGATTCAAGCTCAGTTTGATTACATAAACAAGTCATATATATGATCAAGCTATTTTTGTAAATTTTGATGATTTTTGATCCTTGTTTATTCTCTCAAAAGTCAAAACTATGAATTTGAATGTATGTTCGTTATTTGACCAGAACAAGTCTATTTTCATGAGTCTCTAACAAGTAAATTTACAATCTTTTTTATTTTATCGAAACCGAATTCGAACAGTTCATACAAAATGGAACAAAAAAATTTGAACTTGAACTTGAATTTGAAATAATAACTAACTATCTACCTTAAGACTCTCAACGACTTCGTGCTCGAGCAATCCAGGAAGGTTGAAACAGTGGACGAGCAAGCTGACTCCGCCGCCGAAGGGAGTCTTCAGGCCGACCTTGTCTTCCAGATGGAGTCGAGCACATGCGCCGTGGACCTTATACTTCTCGAAGTGGTCGTACGCGCGTGTGCGCTCATCGCCTCCATCACATGCTCCACCGCGTTCGTCACCACCAAAGAGCCAATTCCGTCGCCGGGCCGGGCAAATGTAGGTGATGGATCGGGTCTACTAGTATTTATATTCGGATCTTTATTATATATGAAATTCCCAAATTAATGGGCACGTCACCATCTGACGTCGACACGTCAGCGGATTTATGCTGACGTGCTCGGACACCTCTGTAATGTCAGCAATTTTTTGTCATGTCATTACCAATCAGCTGACGTGCTCGGGTACATCAGCAATCGGAGCTGACGAATCCGGACACATCACAATACAACGCGGGGCACGTCAGCGGATTTATGCTGACGTGACAGAACACAGCAGCAATATCAGTAATATTTTATTATATCATTCCAAATCAGCTTATGTGTCTGAGCATGTCACCGTACGGCGTGGACACGCCAGCGGATTGGTGCTGATGTGATCGAACACATAAGCAATGTCAGCAATTTGTTGTTACGTCAGCACCTATCCGCTGACTGTACGGTCTCGTCAGCAATTGGGTACTGACGTGTCCATCTTCGTCAACAACAATTAACGTCATTGTTGTCCTTGTCGTACAAAAGACTTGGAACTGGAAAGGTGGGAACCCATCTTCGTTGACCAAACAAAACCAGAACCAATTAACTTAAAACGATGATGATGATGATCAATCGACAAACTTGTGGAGTCGTCATCATCGCCATCGCCATCGCCGCCGCAATCCTATCATTCAACCCAGTAATCAAGGGCGGAGAGGATTTCACTTTCCTTGAAGCAACCATAGACGAGATTCAGGCAGCATTTGCAGAAAACAAGTTGACATCGAGACAGCTAGTGGAATTCTACATTACCCAGATAGAGAACTTGAATCCTCGACTTAAAAGCGTGTTGGAAGTGAACCCAGATGCGAGAAATCAAGCGGACGAGGCTGATTTGGCGAGGAAGCGAAGAAGCCGAGATGATCAGGGCCGTCGATCTTTGGGGAAGTTGCATGGAGTTCCGGTGCTTCTTAAGGACACTATAGCGACCAAAGACAAGCTGAACACGACTGCCGGGTCTTATGCTCTGGTGGGTTCAGTGGTGGGTCGTGACGCGACTGTTGTGGAGAGGTTGAGAGATGCTGGGGCTGTGATTTTGGGGAAAGCTAGTCTCACTGAGTGGTACTCGTTTCGATCTCTTGGAAAAATCCCAAATGGGTGGTGTGCTAGAGGTGGACAAGCCCAGGCCTGCTCTCTCTACTTTTATTTGGTTTCCATATATATATATATATATATATATATATATATATATATATATATATATGTATGTATCAGGAGTCCAAATTCACCGTATTCAACTGTGTGTAATGTGTATATAATGTTAATGCTCCAAATCGTTAATCAGGAATTTATGATTTTGCATAGAATTCAACTTGTTAGGCTATAGTTCTTTGGATAAAGATGAGATTTTTCATGTAAGTATGTTTGTATATAACATTGCTGCAGAATCCTTACCTTCCATCAGGAGATCCATGTGGTTCAAGCAGTGGATCGGCTATTTCTGTTGCTGCGAATATGGTTGCAGTTTCACTCGGTTCTGAAACTCATGGCTCCATCCTGTGTCCAGCAGATCATGGCTCCATACTGTTGGACTCACTAGCCGGGCTGGTGTCATTCCAGTTTTGCCTATCCACGACACCATCGGGTGAGATTTTGTATATTTTATAAAAAAGGCCTACAATATACCTACTACTATAATCTATAGAAGAGTGAAATTGGGGTTGCATTACACATCTATAGTTATGAACTAATGTTAAATTCTCATCATGATCAAATCACAGACCTATTAGCAGGACAGTATCTGATGCAGTTTATTTGCTTGATCTGATTGTTGGATTTGACCCAAGAGATTATGAGGCGACAAGTGAAGCAGCCAAGTTCATCCCTGTTGGTGGCTATAAGCAATTCCTCAACCGAGATGGGCTTAAGGGGAAGAGACTAGGGGTTGTTCGAAATCTCTTCAACTCTCGAAATGTGTCCACTATCATTCCAGCTTTTGAGCATCATCTTAACACACTGAGGTATAAAAAAAATAAAAAATAGATATCTATATATATATATTTATATATTTCTTTTAAGGCATCACTTATATATATATATATATATATATATATATATATTGTGTTTTCATTTTGAAAATCGAAAGGAAAAGTGGTGCAACTATAGTGGACAATCTAGAAATATCGAACGTTGATGTTATTTCAAATCCTTCTAAAAATGGTGAACTAACAGCAATGCTGGCTGGGTTCAAGACCTCTGTGAATTATTACTTGAAAGATCTTGTTTCTTCTCCGGTGAGGTCGCTGGCTGATATTATCGCCTTCAATCAGAAGAATTCTGTCTTGGTAAGCATGTGATTTCGACTAACTTGGTGTTTCAGTTGTCATATAAATTACTAGCACTGGAAAATCAATGCACTTTTAGTTAAATATCAGTTGGTTTGTTCGATGTAGGAGAATATTAAAGAGTATGGTCAGGACACCTTTATATCTTCAGAGAAGACAAGTGGGTTTGGAGAGAAAGAGAAAGGCAGTCGAGTTGATGGAGAAACTGTCGCGAGATGGAATTGAGAAACTGATGACAGAAAACAAACTGGATGCAACGGTGACACTGGGTACTCATTTCATTTCTGTTCTGGCAATTGGTGGCTACCCGGGGATTACTGTTCCAGCAGGGTATGACAGCAACGGGATGCCATTTGGTTTATGTTTTGGTGGCTTAAAGGGTACTGAACCAAAGCTAATTGAAGTAGCTTTGCTTTTGAACAAGCTACTCTGGTGAGGAAGCAGCCTCCTCCCTCCAAATCAATTGGATTTACAGATGAAAATCTTTTTCAAAGTATATGATGATGCCTTTGGTGTTATTGCATACGAATATACGATTCCTGTATCGTTATCGCTCTCTCCAAAAACTAGGAAATTTTGTAAATCAGAGCAGTGTTGTAAGTTGTAACCACATCAATTGACTCCCACTTGTAACCACATCATTTGATTACGTTTTGTTTATTGACATTGATGAAATTCTTATGACAATTCTGATTTCGGAGATCTTAATTTGTCTATAAATTGTATGTACCACTAGATTACTGGACCACTAGATTTTTGTTGTTGTTGAAATATAGACCACTAGAATTTTACACACAATTACTATTAGCTTTTGTCTTTTCCCCTCTAGAAAACGAGATGAGTTGTTCTCGTTGTAAGTCATAGACTTGGATCGAGATTCTCTGTTGAGTTGATCAGTGGTTGGATTTTTTTTTTTTTAGTATTCTCATTTTCATTGTCTTTAAATAAAGTGTATTATCTTTAAGTTTTTGAGGTCGGGACAAAATTTAACACAATAGAGGATCTGAGTAGGCTAGACTCATGGTTCACATGCTCGAAAAAATGCAGATAGCTGCCCCACTGAACTCCAGTTTATTCTGTCCAAAAGTTGTGCACGTACACTTACCATGTGTTTAAAGGGAAACACATTGACAGTCTATTTGTTTTTTGTATTTTGAGAAGATTCCAAAAATGAAACAACACCTATCTATTAATTTCTGTGCATTTCCTCTTGTTGAAAACTGAGTCCAGCTATGGCTACCAATTCTTCACCACTGAGTGTTTATCTGTTCTCATCGCTGTTTCTGATACTTCTAGCAATATTATCATCCGGGTCACCGACAATTTCAAGCCATGGATTCTCGATAAGAGAAGCAACCGTAGCTGAACTCCAGCTTGCTTTCAAGCAAAACAAGCTCACTTCAAGGCAACTTGTTGAGTTCTACCTTGGAGAAATCCACAGACTCAATCCAGTCCTCAGGGGGGTCATAGAGGTGAACCCAGATGCTCTACGTTTAGCTGATAAGGCTGATATAGAGCGAAAAGTGAAAGCACCAAGGTCACTGCATGGTTTACATGGAATTCCAGTCCTGGTCAAGGACAACATAGCTACCAAAGATAATAAAATGAACACAACAGCTGGATCACTCGCTCTTTTAGGCTCGATCGTTCCAAGGAATGCATTTGTTGTCACCAAGTTGATCAATGCTGGAGCTATAATTCTCGGAAAGGCTAGCATGAGCTAGTGGGCTCATTTAAGAGGTGCTGCTCCAAGTGGATGGTGTGCTAGAAGTGGCCAAGGAAAGGTTTGTGTAGAATCATGTTTTTATGTTATATATATGCAACTCATAATCGATCTCATATCATGTTTTTATGCATTTGTTTTGTGTAGAATCATGTTTTTATGTTATATATATGCAGAATCCTTATGTTCTGTCAGCAGACCCTTGTGGATCGAGCAGTGGATCAGCAATATCAGTAGCAGCAAATATGGCAGCAGTGACACTTGGAACTGAGACTGATGGCTCCATTTTATGTCCATCTAGTTACAACTCAGTTGTCGGAATCAAACCAACCGTTGGTCTCACCAGCCGAGATGGTGTCATTCCAATCGCTCCTAAACAGGACACTGTTGGGTAAGTGTTGTCGAATTCAAATACATTTTGCTTTCTAAACTACAAAAATAATTGAACAAGTTTGCAATTCTACAACCATTTTAATCAATTGAGGAACTCTTTTCCTTGTCGGATCATGTAAACAGGCCTATGTGTAGGACTGTGGCAGATGCTGTTTATGTTCTTGATGCAATTGTAGGCTTTGATCGTAACGATGCAGCCACCAGAGAAGCATCAAAATACATCCCACTTGGTGGCTACAAACAATTTCTCAAGACTTATGGACTTAAAAAGAAGAGATTGGGGATAGTGAGGAATCCATTCGTCGTTAAAGGATCTGTAGTTACTAAAGTTTTCGAGCACCATATCCAGACAATGAGGTATGCAACACATGTACACAACTAGTTTTTGAGTGATTGTTGTCAGCTTCAATCTAGTAATCATAATAACATGTCATGGTTTTTTTTATTAAGACAACGAGGAGCGGTTGTGGTCGACAGTCTGAAAATAGCCAACATAGATGATATCCTGAATTTCAGTGCTAGTGTGAATTGGTAATTCTTTTAGCTGAATTCAAAGTCTCCTTGAATTCATATCTAAAAGGACTTGTGGCTTCTCCAGTCAGGTCCTTGGCAGATGTTATAGCTTTCAACAATAAATTTTCAAAATTGGTAAGTATTTTCAATTTTGAGTTCTCATAGTCTCACACATGTTTGGAGTTCATACTTGATCATGATCTATATTGATGGTTATGCAGGAAAAGATCGAGGAATATGGTCAAAAGCTTTTCGAAGATGCCCAGGCAACAGAAGGAATTGATAGTGGTGTGCAAAAGGCATATTCAAATCTAGCAGAACTTTCGAGAAACGGATTGGAGAAGTTGATGAGGGAGAACAAGCTAGATGCAGTGGTGACTCCTGGAGCCAATTTCTCTAGAGTTCTTGCAATCGGCGGATACCCTGGAATCAATGTCCCTGCTGGATATGATAATAACGGTGTTCCTTTTGGTATTTGCTTTGGGGGATTGAAGGGTACAGAGCCAAAGCTTATAGAGATTGCATACGGGTTCGAGCAAGCTACCAAGATCAGGAAGCCTCCTTCATTCAAGCCTTGAAGGTTTTTTACAGTTGATGGTTGCTTGCTGCATACCCTATTGCACCCTCTCATTGAGATGCTAAAATAAGTATATCAAGTGTGTAACCATGTACTTCATTCGATCTAATGCAGTAAAAATGAAAAATTCTATGGCTGCATACTCTATTATTGCCATTCGGTCTATGTTTCGGAGGATTAACAACTGACAGAGAATAAATGTGGCAATTTCCCAGTTCTAGATTTGTGGTGTCATTCCATGTTGTAAATTCACCATTACTTCTGTTTATGGACATTGATATTACTACTTCTGGGGGGTGTGTCTATCCACTCATAGTATGTCACGTGATATGAACATTATATGTGATTGAATGGGTGAACTATGTGACTATGTCCATGCCCTGTGCAACTCTTTGTGGTCATCCCACCCATGTTTTTCTTGGTTACAAGCCAACTAGATTTTTCCCAAAAATTCATGATCTACTGATCTCAAATATGCATAAAATCCACTAAATATCTCAACAAATTTGAAATGAATAGTTAAGGCCTAGCATTGTTTTTTATCAATTTTGAACATTATATATCCAGCCTTTTTATATATATTCTATCTATGGTGCGGCATATCAAACTTGGAATACTGGCACGGTTAAGTTGACCGTCATCAAACCGTTAATCAACATTTTGAAGGGTAGATTTGTGCAATAAAATAAAATTTTGAATATACGTACAATTTTACTTAAACTCGGAAGAGTTTGTACAATTACCTTTTAAAAAAAAAAAAAATCGGGTCGAATTAGGTATGAGCCACTCCGTCCCAAATGGATTCGCGTATGAGGAGCAAATTGAAAACTTTTATGGTTATGGTCATTACAGGTTGGGTATGCACACCTGGTGTAATAACCGTAATGTTCAAGAGTGCATGGTATCATGTGCATATGTCTCTACCCAATCTTTTCTATGTACTTCTAGTACTACATAAGTAATTGCATTGTAAAGATAATGGGAGACAAAGACCTACATCATATACAATTTTCTTCATAGGGGCATGACTTAAGGCATGGGTCAAGGCCACCAACCCACTTACCTTATTATAATAATAATACACTTATTTTTGTAACCCTAGTTCTTATTCCTTCTCATGTAAGCCTAATTTTTGAGAACAAATTTCTCTCCCTTTCCTACTCAACTTTACTCTTCTTTTCTCAACAAAAATAAGAGCATATCACTAGTTTGAAGAACTTGATTCCAAATAAGTATTCTTCTCCTTCTCATGTATCATTCTCACGTCATAGACTCTCTATCTATAGTAGGCTATTCTTGGGTGAATTATTTAGGAGAATAAGCATGATTTTAATTAGATTTTCAGACCATCATAGAGATTTCTAGAGATTTTTTACAAAACTAGCGACAGATTTCGTATAATTATTTTGGGTTGGTGGATAATCATTAAAAATTATGAAAATTTATATGAAGGTATATGTATATGTCTAGTATTATTTTGTTAAGTTTCATGATTTTTAAGCGTGTATAAATATAGCATATGATTTTTGGAATAGGATGAGGTCAGTAATTGAATCTTGCTAGACAGTTTCTGGAAACCATGAAAGATCAATATTTTTGTATGTTCTAATGACTTCGTATTGATCTGAAACTTTTACCACAGATTACCTTATATGTCTAGATTAAATCTGCAAAGTTTCGTAATTTATGGAGCTATAGAGAATTAATTAAAAATCGTAGATCAGAGGATGGTCAGTGGTGATAATTAGCTGGGAAAGAGATTTCTAAGTTTAGTTATATATGTGTGAAGCTATGTTGATTTAAATGGCTGTGATGATGAGATTATGACAGTTAATCCAAATTAATATTTGATAGGTTTGAGTGATCTTGAGTTTCTAAAGCTAGAACGGATTTGAACGTGTTCGAGATAAGTAAATTCATTCATGGTGTGTTATGTTTGAAATCACCAAAATTACTGTTTTCTTTATTGTATTTTACTCTATTATATTTGTCAAAGATATTACTGGCTTTGATCAAGTATTTACGTTGTTTAAGACTTGTACATAAACTGTTTTGAAATTGATCCACTTCTTATATAATGTCAAATACCTTTTGATAACTATTATTTAAATTCATATAGTTTTACTAAAATACTACTGTTATATGGTACTGATAGTTATATAAAAATGCTGCCGCTACCATTTATATTGTTATATGAAAATGCTACTGATTTAAATATATGTGAATTTATAAAACTGTTTTGGGCTCATCGTTCCGTAGTTACCATTATTGATATTGGCTTAGCTGGGATTATGTGTGCACACATTATTATTGCCGTGTCACTCGGGTTAATTGTGACATACTGTTGCCGCATCACTCGGGTTAATTGTGACATACTGTTACAGTGTCACACGGGTACTTGTGACACTATGGAACGTGAGCTAACTGATATATTGATTTTTTGTTATCACTGTATTTATTACTATATATAGATGCGTATATGGTGTTTTAAAGGAAGCTTTTGTTCACTACTTTGCTTACTATTAATGTTTGTGAAAATGATACTGAATTTGGCATTTGAAAATATTGTCATATGTTCATAAACTTATACTACGGTATATAACTGTATTTTCATCGATATCAAATGTCATGCATGAATTTATTTACCGAGTTGACGGCTCACCCCTCGTCACCACTATTTTGCAGAGTAGTACCGGTTTATAGGAGATGGGTATTTAGAGTCCTGGATTTGCTTCAGTAACGGATTTGATCTCTAGAGCCTATTTTCTTATATTATGTTACTTGGAGAACATTGTTAGTTTTTCCCTTACTGGATTTTTGTATTGTAACTTGTAATGATTGAATTTTATTAAAAGGTTATTTTTGGAGATTGAAAATTTGAAATTAAATTATTTAGGATTAAATCCTGTCTTTTGGGAATGTATAATATTTATAGTTTGTAAGTTTAGAAGATTTTCATAATTATGACCGAGTATCATCCTAATCCGTTGATATCGGATTTGGGGTGTTACACCTGGCCCCTACCGAGTTTCAGGTATAGGTCGGGTCAGGTATAAGTAGTGGTGACCCCGGTTCCGGTTAACCGTCGGTTTTGTCCGCGGTTAAACCGGAACCGTACGGTCAAAACCGAACCGAAAACCGAAAACCGAAAACCGAAACCGGCGGTTTTCAAACCGGTAGGAAACCGAACCCTCCGGTTTCGGTTTTGGGTGGGAGAAAACCGGACAAAACCGGCGGTTTCCGTTAAACCGCCGGTTTTCAATTAACGGAAAAAAAAATTATCCAATTAGACGCTGCCACGTGGCAGCGTCTGAGCGAAAACCGAGTGGAAACCGGATAAAACCGACGGTTTCGTCCGCGGTAAACCGCCGGTTTAAAAAAAAAAAAAAAAAAAAGAGCCAATCAGACGCTGCCACGTGACAACGTCTGAACGAATACTTCTTTATAACCGTTAGAAGGGAAAAAATATATATATATATATATATATATATATATATATATATATATATATATATATATATATATATAAACCAATCAGCCACTGACACGTGGTATGAGTTTTGAAAAAAAAAATTCAAATTGTGCCGTTGGGCACTGGGCGGCTCAGGCAGACGACCGTTCTGACGCCCAGCGGCCAGCCCAGTCCCAACGGCAGTTTCTTCAATTTTTTTTTTTAACCTTTTATTTTCTCTATTTGCAAACCCACCCCTTTCTTCTAAACTATAAATACCCCCCAGCACTCTATTTTTCTTCACACCACTCTCACTCTCTCAAATCTCAAATCTCAACTCTCAACTTCTCTCAATCTCTCTCAATCTCAATTTCTGAATTCTCTATATATTTACAATTTTCTTTAATTCTCAATTTCTCATTTCATATATAAATAATTTATTATATATTTTTTTCTAGCATAAAATATTTATTTCTTATATTTTTTACCATCATATATATTTTTTTTACTTCCTCACCACTCTTATAGTCTTATTCCAACAATTTTTTTTTTCAATCATCTATTTTTTTTTTTACTTTGTTACCATCATTATTCCAACAATATTTTTTTTTTTCGATCATCTATTTTTTTTTTACTTTGTTACCATCATTATTCCAACAATATTTTTTTTTTCAATCATCTATTTTTTTTTTTTACTTTGTTACCATCATTATTCCAACAATATATTTTTTTTCAATCATCTATTTTTTTTTTTACTTTGTTACCATCATTATTCCAACAATATATTTTTTTCAATCATCTATTTTTTTTTACTTTGTTACCATCATTATTCCAACAATATTTTTTTTACATATATCTAAATTTTATTATTATTAATTTTTCAATGGCAAGTGGAAGTGGAAGTGGGGGAGATGGTTCAAGAAATGTGAATAGAGGAAAGGGTCACGTGGAAAACTTGTTGCAAAACATTGGTGATGCTGTCATTGCCGACGATGTGACTTTTCAGCAGTTCATTGAAGATCGATTTGGATCCAATCAGCCTTCTACTCCTAATCCCGAGTTCGACGGACTCAACCCCGCTTACAATACCCCCAATATTAATGAAAATGTATCTAACCCCCCACCCCCTTCGGATGATTTTTTTGCAGGTGAAGGTGATGCTGAAGAAGAAAAGCCGATGAAGTCCGATCTCTTCAAAGTGCATATGAAGAAAATTAATTTTGATGGTACATATTGGCACATCCAGTGCAATTACTGCCCCAAAACATACAAGGTTCCAAGAAACTTCAGATATGGCATGATGTGGACTCATGTCAGAAAAACTCACCCGTCTGAATACGCGATGGCGAATAACCAAGCCCAAATTGCTAGGTACGCAACCTCTTCTAATCAATTATTTCATTACACGTCTGAAAAAAATAGAGAACAATTAGCATTAATGGTTGCAACTGAACACTTACCTTTTGGTTTTGGTGAGAAAGTGGATTTTGTTAATTACTGTCAAAATGCATTTAATCTTGCAATGCAACGTGTTCCTAGAACCACTCTCACACGTACACTAAATGGCATTTACAAAAAAGAAAAAAAATTATTGAAAACATTTTTTGAAAATTTTCAAGGTCGCGTTTCTGTATGTGCCGACATATGGAGCGACAATTTTGGTAGTCATTCATATTTGGGTGTCACATGTCATTATATGGACAATAACTGGGACATGCAAAAAAGAATTCTCGCATTTCGTGTTTTTGATGACTCGCATTCGGCTAAAAATATTTTTCGACTCCTTAAAATCATTTTTGAAGAGTATAATTTACTAAACAAAATTTTTGCTATTGGCTTTGATAATGCTGCAAGCAATACCGCAGCTATTCCTATGTTAACAGATTTGTGCAATCCCTATTTTGGGGGTAAATTATTTCATCAACGTTGTGTATGCCATGTTTTAAATTTATGTGTTCAAGCTGGATTAACAAAGCTTTCTGCTTTTATTAGACCAATTAGAGATAGTATTAACTATATCTGGAGGCATAGCAAAATCCAGAAACAATGGTTAAAATATTGCTGTCAGAATGGTATGCATCCAAAAAAATTTTCTCGAGATATTACCACACGTTGGAATTCAACTTATAAGTTACTTTGTGAAAGTGTTGAATATAATGATTTATTAGTTTCTTTTATTAATTATAATGTTCCTTCAATTTCTCTTCAATTGAACCATTGGGATGTATGTATAAAAATTCTTGAATTGTTACGTGTTTTTAATGATGCTACCAATGCTTTATCTGGTATTTACTATCCCACTACTCATTTATTTCTTATTCAAAGTGTTAATGTTGTTGGTGCATTTAGTGCCTGTGAATTCGATGTTCAATTGAGTCCATGTGTTGCTGCCATGAAAACAAAATGGTGTCAGTATTATGAGAAGATTTCAAATATTTACTTGCTTGCATCGTGTTTTGATCCACGCTTTAAATTAGAATGTTTGCAGGTCTATTTATCTAATTATTACAAATGTTTAGATTTAGAAGTTGATGTTGATGTTCTTGATTGTTGTGATTCCGTTAAGACTTTGCTTTATGAATTATACGATGAATATCTTCAAATATATGGTCAGTCTTTGAACGTACCGGTTTCAACACCCCAACCCACATCTGGACCATCTGGTGTTAGTAGTTCTTCCTCAAAATTTAAATTACAGGGTTTAGGGGATCTACTGTTTTCCCAAAGATCCAAAAAATTAAAAACATCTTCTTCATCTAAATCTATCTCTGAGCTTGACCGGTATTTAGAAGACGATCATAAATTTCCAGATGATAAATTTAGTCTTCAGGATTGGTGGAAGAGTCATGAACAGGAATATCCAATTTTGGCTATTATTGCCAAACAAATTCTTGGAACGCCGGTTTCTACAGTTGCTGTGGAACAAGAATTTAGTGCAGGTGGAAATATTTTAGACCCAAGACGGTCGGCTATGTGTCCACAATCACTTGAAATGCAGTCGTGTGTTGATGATTGGACGAAAGCAAAACATAGACAACAAAAACTCCAGCCGGAGATAGTGAACGACTTCTTCGAAGGTGACCAAACCACGGGAACGGAAGGCAGCGAATAGATTCTGTTCCAACTTCCAACCTCCAACACCGAGCAAGTAATTAAAGGTAAAAGAACTACGTGGCCTTTGATTTCTCTACATTGGTGGAGGATACGTAGGCAGCTTAATTGTGGTAAAAAATTAAGTGCAAGGCCGATATTTTTTTTTTTTTTTTTTTTTTTTTTTAATTTTAACTTTGTGACATTGTAATATTGTATATTTGAATTCAAGCCTTCAAGGCCAATTTGTAATTTATTTATTTATTTTGTGAAATTGTAAAATTGTATTTATTAATAAATGTCAATTTTTTTTCTTCTAAACATTGTGAAATACTTAAATACTTCAATGAAAATGTTTGTAAATATTTTTTTATTTACAACTTCATGATTTTATATTTAATAAATACAAGATTTTATTATTATTTGTCAAGATTTTAATCATACAAACAATCTTTATGATATATTATTATAATAATAATCAATGAAAAGGTAAAAAATTAAAAAAATAATAATTTATAAAAAAAATATTAAAAAAAACGGAAACCCAAACAATCTTTATAATATAATAATCAAAGGTTGAAAAGGTAAAAATATATAATAAAAAAAAAAATTTAAAAAAAAAAAAAAAAAAAAAAAAAAAAAAAAACTGAAACCGAAACCGGAAATCGAAAACCGACGGTTTGAAACCGGTCACTAAAACGGCTTTCCGGTTTCGGTTTCGGTTTCGGTTTAGGGTCCCACCCAAACCGAAACCGGCGGTTTCGGTCCGAAACCGAACCGAAACCGAACCGGGGTCACCACTAGGTATAAGCCACTCCGTCCCAAATGGATTTTTGTATGTAGAGGAAATTGGAAACCGTTTGGGTTAGGCCTTTAGGGTCGGGTATGGGCACCTCGCCCCAACTGAGTTTTTTAGGTCCGGGGTATGCTGATGTGGCCCCGATCAGATAGTTGCCATGCTAAAGTCAACCGAGTTTTTGGTATGAGGTATGCTGAGATCTAAAGTCAAAGTGAGAGTCTTTCCATTCTTTTCATTGCTCAACAACAACTATGGCTACTACCAATTCTTCACAACTATCACTGTTTCTGATACTTCTAGTAATATTATCATCTGGGTCACTGACCATTCAAGCCATGGATTCACAGTAGAAGAAGCAACAGTAGCAGAACTCCAACTAGCATTCAAGCAAAACCAACTCACATCAAGACAGCTTGTTGAGTTCTACCTTGGAGAAATCAGCAGACTCAATCCAGTCCTCAGAGGGGTCATAGAGGTGAACCCAGATGCACTTCATTTAGCTGATAAAGCTGACCAGGAGCGAAATGCAAACGCACCAAGCTCACTACTTCCTGGTTTACGGAATTCCAGTCCTGGTCAAGGACAACATCGCCACCAAAGATAATAAAATGAACACAACAGCTGGTTCATTCGCTCTTTTAGGCTCGATCGTGCCCCGGAATGCATTCGTGGTCACCAAGTTGATCAATGCCGGAGCTATGATCCTTGGAAAGGCTAGCTTGAGTGAGTGGGCTAATTTCAGGGGACTTGCACCCAATGGATGGTGCGCTAGAAGTGAACAAGGAAAGGTTTGTGTAGAATCATGTTTTTATTTTATTTTTTTATTTTTTATTTTTTTTATTTTTTTATTTTTAATGTTATATGTAGTTCGTAATCGATCTCATATCATGTAATGTGATTCCTTATGTTCTGTCAGCAGACACTTGTGGGTCGAGCAGCGGATCAGCTATATCAGTAGCAGCAAATATGGCAGCAGTGACACTTGGAACTGAGACTGATGGTTCCATTTTATGTCCATCTAGTTACAACTCAGTTGTCGGAATCAAACCAACTGTTGGTCTCACTAGCAGAGATGGTGTCATCCCAATCACTCCTAAACAGGACACTGTTGGGTAAGTGAATGTTGAACTGAATCTTATTACATTTTAGTAGATTTTATGTTTCAATGATTGAAAATTGACTAGACAATGAAATGAAATAGAGGGATTGTTTTGTTTTAATAGACTTATGATCTAAACATTAATTAACGGGAGGACTCGCAAATGTAAACAGGCCTATGTGCAGGACTGTGGCAGATGCTGTTTATGTTCTTGATGCTATTGTAGGCTTTGATTGTAACGATGAAGCCACCAGAGAAGCATCAAAATACATCCCGCGTGGTGGCTACAAACAATTTCTCAAGCAATGTGGACTTAAAAGGAAGAGATTGGGGATAGTGAGGAATCCATTTGTCGTTGAAGGATCTGAAGTTGCTGAAGTTTTTGAGCACCATATACAGACAATGAGGTATGCAATGCAACACACACACACACACAACTAGTTTTTGAGTGATTGTTGTACGCTTCAATCTAGTAATCATAATAACATGTCATGTTTTTTTTTTGTTTTTTTATTTTTTATGTAAAATTTAGACAACGAGGAGCGGTTGTGGTGGATAATCTAACAATAGCCAACATAGATGATATCCTGGATGCCTCTGGTAGTGGTGAATTGGTGACATTTGTAGCTGAATTCAAACTCTCCTTGAATGCATATCTTAAAGGACTTGTGGCTTCTCCAGTGAGGTCCTTGGCAGATGTTATAGCTTTCAACAACAAATTCTCAAAATCAGTAAGTTTTTGAGTTCTAGATTTACTAATACTCTCACACATGTTTGGAGTTCATACTTGATCATGATCTATATCGATGGTTATGCAGGAAAAGATCGAGGAATATGGTCAAATGCTTTTCGAAGCTGCCCAGGCAACAGAAGGAATTGATAGTGGTGTGCAAGAGGCATATTCAAATCTAGCAAGACTTTCGAAAGATGGATTGGAGAAGTTGATGAGGGAGAACAAGCTAGATGCAGTGGTGACTCCTGGAGCCAATTTCGCTACAGTTCTTGCAATCGGTGGATACCCTGGAATCAATGTCCCTGCTGGATATGATAGTAATGGTGTTCCTTTTGGCATTTGCTTTGGGGGATTAAAGGGTACAGAGCCAGAGCTTATAGAGATTGCATACGGGTTCCAACAGGCTACCAAGATCAGGAAGCCTCCTTCATTCAAGTCTTGAAGCTTTTTATAATTGATGGTTGCTGCATACTCTATTGCAATTTGCACCCTCACTGTCACTGAGGTGCTAAAATAAGTATATCAAGTGTGTAACTATGTATTTCCTTGATCAAATGCAGTAAAAATGAAAAATTCTAAAACTATATCGGAATTGATTCTTATTCGAATTCTGAGGCTGTTGATTCGATTCGGAAGGAACCGGTCTAAAAGTATTCAATTAGGCTGTTTGTTTATGTATTTTTCCTGCAAACATGATCAAGATTTTGGCTTATGAGCATGTGCATGCCAGACAAGTAGAGAGAGCCAACAAAGTGAAGAATCTGCTGGAAATTGAAAAGCCCTTTTAAACAAACTTACTGGAATTGGACGGCAGAGGCCTTGAACTGGTCATAAACCGAATGAATAAACTATGACAATGTCACATCCACGTTGCTAGCTAGCGAGTGATCAAGGTCCAGGGCTTGTATATAAGTATCGATACTGCCAAGCTATCTGTCTATATAAATATTGCCTGAGTTTTTTGATTCATTCAGTATATTTTCTATTACAATTATTAGTCATGAGTATCCATATTTCATTGCTTCTTCTGATTCTTCTAGCCACATCAACTCTGTCCATCTCCAGTTACGCGTTCTCGATAAGAGAAGCAACCATACAAGATCTCAAACTTGCTTTCAAGCAAAACCAACTAACATCAAGGCAACTGGTTGAGTTCTATATTGGAGAAATCCATAGACTCAATCCGGTTCTTAACGGGGTCATAGAGGTGAACCCAGATGCATTGTACCAAGCTGATAAGGCTGATTACGAGCGAAAGGCGAAGGCACCAAGATCACTGCTAGGTTTGCATGGTATTCCTATTCTTCTCAAGGACAACATTGCAACAAAGGATAAGCTGAACACCACAGCTGGCTCGTTCGCGCTGCTAGGCTCAGTAGTGCCTAGAGATGCTGGTGTGGTGATGAAGTTGAGGAAAGCTGGTGCCATTGTTTTGGGCAAAGCTAGCTTGAGTGAGTGGGCTGCTTTTAGATCCTTAAATGCTCCCAATGCTTTCAGTGCTAGAGGTGGCCAAGGAAGAGTAAGCTAAATTCAATCCCTTGATCAAATTCTACCTGATGATCATCATTAGAACTTTTTTTTTGTGTGTGTGTGTGCATATTTTGATTAAGAAACTTAGACATAATATTTTGTGAAACTAGCTAGCTTAGCTTGTAAAATCTCACTCACTCCGGGTGTGTGGAGGGTCTTACGGTCTTACCATTAGACCTATAAGTTTAAGTTTGCAGGAAATAACTCAATAATAGTATTTAAGCAATCTAACACACCCCCTAATATGCAAGACCAATGGGCTTGCCACATGTGGCTCAAGCCAAAACATAAACACAGGGAGACTTGAACCGGGACTCCTGGAACAACCTAGGCCGGCTCTGATACTATGTTTGTAACCAGATTTAAAGTTCTAATATTGTATGCAGAATCCTTATGTTCTGTCAGCAAATCCTTGTGGATCAAGTAGTGGATCTGCAATATCAGTAGCAGCAAACATGGTTGCAGTGTCTCTAGGAACTGAAACTGATGGCTCCATATTATGCCCTTCCAATTTCAACTCAGTAGTTGGAATCAAGCCAACAGTTGGTCTCACCAGCCGCGCCGGGGTCATCCCAGTATCTCCTAGACAGGACACAATCGGGTAGGTGAACAGCACATTTGGATTCAATTTCAATCAAATTTGTTACACAATCTTGTAACTTTAACAAAAGGACTCTTCACTCTTGTTCTTGTACCCCCCAGGCCAATCTGCAGGACTGTAGCGGACGCGGTTCATGTCCTTGATGCCATTGCAGGCTTTGATTACAATGATCCGGTGACTAAAGAAGCATCTAAATACATTCCATACGGCGGCTATGTACAATTTCTCAAGCCTTATGGACTCAAAGGGAAGAGATTGGGAATTGTTAGGAATCCATTCCTTAAATATGTCAAGGGATCTGCTCTAGCTCAATATGAGTACTATCTCCGGACACTAAGGTATTCAAGCACACTACTTTCAATCTAACCAATTATTATGTATATTTTGATATCGATTTTGATCCCAATCCAGACAAGAAGGTGCAGTTTTGGTAGACCATCTAGAAATAGCCAACATTGATGTTATATTGAATGTTACTGTAAGTGGGGAAGCAGCAGCATTGCTAGCTGAGTTCAAACTGGCCCTGAATGCATACCTCTACGAGCTAGTGGATTCCCCGGTGCGATCCTTGGCAGAAATTATAGCATTCAACAATAAATTCTCGGAATTGGTAAGTCTGTTTACGAGCATTAACTAAACCTTCAACAAGAGGCAAAGCCAACTTCATCAAATCTGGAGGGTATGAGGATCAATTTGAAAATTTGATAAAATTTTATAGAAAAATATAAATAACAAAAACAAGTAGGGTAAAATTTAAATAAAATGTTTAAAAAAGAATTTGGGCTTGTGGGGGGTCATGACCCCCTCAGATCATAATTATAAGGTGGCTTCGCTGCTGCTTACAACCAACCCAAAAGACTAAACGAGCCTTATAAAGCTCAGGATTTCGGTCCATTAAGCCTTGTTCCAAAACTAATTATGTTCATTTATTGGATGACTTCCAGGAAAAGATAGAAGAGTTTGGCCAAGACATCTTTCTTCTAGCACAAGCAACGAATGGAATTGGGAATACAGAGAAGGCAGCGTTGTTGAACTTGGCAAAACTTTCAAGAGATGGGTTTGAGAGAGTGATGACGGAAAACAGTCTAGATGCTCTGGTGACTCCCGGCGCCGGTATTGCTCCTGTTCTTGCAATCGGAGGATTTCCAGGAATTAGTGTCCCTGCTGGATTTAATAATCAAGGTGTTCCTTTTGGATTTTCTTTTGGTGGATTGAAGGGAACAGAGCCAAAGCTTATTGAGATTGCTTATGGTTTTGAACAAGCTACTATGATTAGAATGCCTCCTTCATTCAAGCCTTGAAGTTTTTTATATCCTTAAATATTGGTTTCGGTGAAAATATCTGAAATCGCCAATATCATGGATATTTGAGGGTATTTTTTTTATATTGGTCCCCTAAAATATTAAAAATATCGGAGATATTTCAGTTAACATATTGATAATTCCTTCCTTGTTTAACTTGTATGGTGTATGGTTATTAGAGCACTTTTTAAATTTTAGCTAAATTTAGCTATTTTAGCTAAAAAGGCTATTTTAGCTATCAACTTTTCATGAGATCACTTCAACCATCCTCCCTATTATAGCTGGTCATTAATATTTTAATATTTTTTAAATTTAAAATATAAATAATTTTTTTTTGTTTTAAATTGTAAAAATAAGAGAGAGAATATCAATCAACTTAGAAAAAAATAATAATAATAAGAGAGAGAAGATAGGGAGCTTGAAATGACTCCCTACATTTGGAGAGCCTCTTGGTGGCTCTCTAAAATAGGGAAACCATTTAGGGAGCCCCTTTGAGTGCTCTAAAACCAAATTCACTTCCTATTTTAGCTAAGGACATGGTTTTGGGAGCTCCTTGGAGATGCGACTTTGAAATTAATTAGCAGGTGATTTTGATTGAACAAATGCTTATATATTTAGCATATCTTATATACAAGCAAATCGAAATTGATCTTTTATTGATTCGAGTTATTACTTAAACACATTTAACGTGCATACAAATTCTACCTATGTCTGTTATTAATAATACTGATGTGTCACCATGCATATTTTACAAACCTATGTGGGGAGTTTTCTACCTGTTTGTAGGAGTAGTTATTCGGGCCACTCATGTATTGTTTTATCGTGGCAGGTTTCAACAGTCCTATTACAATAGTTGTAACTTGTAATATTTCAAATAATAATAATAATAATACTGATGTGTCACGAGATCGTCCGTTTTTATAATGTCTGTTATTAATAATACTAATGTGTCACGAGATCGTCTGTTTTTATAATATTGATGTGTCACATGCAGGATCCTTAAGCATAAGCCCACTCCCCAGGATTACGTTAAGCTTGACAATTACTTGCTTGGATTAATAATACCAAAAGATGTTGGATTTTTTTCAAACTCTATGGCAAAAACATAATTAAGTATTTCATTAACTCTATATAGACCTAAATTTTGCTGATATCGAATCCACCTTTTTATATGTAAACAAAAATCATAATAAATAAAATTCTATATAGACCTGATTATTGCCAATCAAATAATGGTTGTTTATTAATCAGGAATCCTTCTTAAGAAAAGGAATTAAGTTACTGATTTTTGAATTCATGTATTTGATTCCCCCACTCACCCTGGGAATCAAGTTCCCTTTCATGATTGAAAGTGAACTATTGACTTTGCTTTGAATTTATTTTGAACCACCAAAAAAAAAAAAAAAATGTGAACTGCCATGAAATCATATTGTTTTTGCTTTGAATTTTTTTTTTCTTTAAAAAAACTTATTTATTTATTTATTAGCTATACTCAGACATCTCCCATATGTGTATATACAACTATTTTTTGTATACAAGGGTATTTTTATAATCAACTTTGTATAAATTTGATTCAAGAGATTTTCTCCTTATAATCCAATTTTTATTTGTTCACACACCTTTTCTAAATATACTTCATCCTAAAACTTAAATTTTAAAATTTTCTAAGAACACTCCATTTTGTTCCAAAATTATTCTTTTTATCTTACACTTTTTTTTTTTTTTTTTTAAAACTTTTTTTTACTTTATTTTTATTTTTTTTTATTTTACCACTTAATCATAAAAACTTAATTTCTTAAAAAAAAATAAAAATAAAATCATTTTGTTTCATTTACAAAAGCTGGTGTTTTGTTTTTTTTGTTTGTGGTTGGTTTTAATGTTACTTTTTTTTTAAACGGTTTTAATGTTACTGTTATTTTAGTCCTTTGATGTCATTTAAATTTAAGTTATTAATCTAATGATACTCTCAAAATTCAACATGAAAATAATATTATTATAGAACGTTCAAGTCACTCTATAATGATATATAGCTCACTATTTAGCTATACTCTCATGGTTTGGACTTGATCTTAAGTTTAGGGTTTACATATGAGCAGCTCTCTGTCAAGATGATCATTCTGGTTAAATGTCACTAGGGATCAATTAAAAAGCCAGTGCTTTTGACAATAATTCCCAGTTAATTATTCAAAAAAATTATCTATTAATGTAGTAGGTGAAAACAAATATTAAATATATAATATGGTACTATGGTAGCCCATTTATTTGGCAGCTTATTAGTTGTATATAGCCAACCCCAACCAAATACTTTAAATTCTTTGCTTTGATTAGGTGAAACCTGTAATTTATAGATTTTTCTTCAAAGAATGTCAAGATTTTGAGAGAATTGTTTAGGTGACCTGCATTACCATTTTGACGATCTTAACACCATTGACTAATAGCATATGAATAAGGTTCTGAAAATCCAATAATGTCTCATTGTATCATGGCCATTTAAATTTATGTGGGCAAATTTTTAATGAACGAACGTAAACTGTTTTCGTATATTCATCCCTTATTGGAATTTTAATAAAGCCACTTGATGTCCATAAGGTAAGTGTCCGTGGTGGAGGGGTTGAGTATCGAATATGTACATTTTACAAGTATATGTGGAGAGCTTTCTCTCTAGTATTATGGGAGTAGATATCGAAGCGCGTGTGGTAGTTCATTTCGCTCGATTTTATTTTTCATTTTTTATCAACTCAATAGTGGTTAATTAAACCTACTTCGAATCGAATCTTCCACATGTGACTTTGCACTTTATATAACATATAATAATAGTTTGCAAAGTCACTTCACTTTAATTTCCTCTATAAAGTTACAATATTCATGTGCTTTCAAAATCATTCAAATTGACCCTTCAAAACGCTAACTAGCTTCTCTTGTTTAATCTCCATGGAAGAGTTTAGTAAAGTTATGTTTCTGATCATGATCAGCCTAGCAGCCATTTCAGGAGCTCAAAGCTTCAATGTAGATGGTTGGGCCAATACCAGGCATGTAGCTGAAAAACAAACAGTGACCAACCTCCAATTCTACTTCCATGACATACTTAGTGGCAAGAGCCCTAGTGCAGTCAGGGTGGCTCAGGCTGCTGAGACGACCGACAAGTCCCCGACCCTTTTTGGGATGGTGATGATGGCAGATGATCCACTGACCGAAACCCCGGATCCCAAATCGAAGCTTGTGGGCCGAGCACAGGGGCTTTATGGGTCAGCTAGTCAGGCTGAACTAGGTCTGATCATGGTCTTCAACTTTGGCTTCACTGATGGTATGTACAAAGGTAGCTCCATCAGCATCCTTGGCTTGAATTCAGCAATGAATCTGGTCCGGGAGATGTCGATAGTAGGCGGAACCGGCATTTTCCGACTGGCACGGGGCTATGCAATAGCTCATACACATTGGTTTGATCCTGCCTCTGGTGATGCTATAGTTGGCTACAATGTTACAATTGTTCACTAGGACAATACATGAACATGATAGAACATTTGTTTACATAAACATTTGTTTTTTTTTTAGTTTGGTTGGATTTAAATAAGATTTTTGTTAAGTACTCTACGGCTTATAATGTTATTTTGGCTTTTAAAAAATAATAATCTATATACTACAATAATTCAGGGCTTCGGTCTTTGGGGAAGGGGGAGAGACTCGAATCCACAACCCCGTTGTATAGGTGTGAGGGGCATATCATCGGACCAACCTCATTTTGTTGTCATTTTGGCTTTATATATATTAAAATTATCAAGTTTGGGAATCTCATACGCTTTTTCATGTGGATCCTACCAAGATCAGGAAGCCTCCTTCATTTCTAAGCATTGAAGCTTTACAATAAGAATGATCGATTGCTGCCTACTGACTACTCTAAAAATAAGTAATGGGATGTCATTATTGACCCACTACCCATTATCCTTTACATTATTGCATGCCACTTCTCATTGTTTCCTTAAATTTATGCATTAGTGGCCTTAGTGGCAGTGAGTGGTAACGTTGCTCATGGTTAGTGGAATAAGTTAGGTAAAGCTTTAGTGGCTTTTGTTATTGCCTTTGTTTTTGCACCACTCACATTAGTGGGTTGCCTGTAAGGCTGTAACTTGGCTTATAAATAGCCAATGATTTAACAAGAATAGATATGGAAAATATATGACAATTTATCTCCCCTGTTATCTCCTCTGTTTCTCCTCTTTTATTTCTCTTTTTCTGTATTTCAGGTCTGAAATACCCTTCAAAATTCTTCTTGTAATTTCCTTAACTGGAAAATACACATCAGTTTATGGACATTGATATTATTTCTTATAATATGTGTGTCTATCCACTCATAGTATGTCACGTGATATGAACATCATATATGATTGGATGTGTGTATTGTGTCCATGCCCTGCGCAACTCTTTGCGTTACAAGCCAACTAGATTCTTACCCACAATTCGTGGCTGCATTTGCTTTCTCCCTCGTTAAAAACGGGAGGGCCAGATGGGTCTATTTTGTTCCAAGTCATTGTTCACATACTCAGAAAATAGTTGCCCCACTGATCATGATCTTTGGTCACTTGTGATGAGACAAAGCACAAGCACTTAGTCTCCCTTTTCATTAATCCAAACCAGAAAGAAGTATTTCTATCCTCCTTTATTGCTTTGTCAATGTAATGCATGAACTAGTGACCTTAAATATGCACAAAATCCACTGAACATCTCAACTAGTTTGAACTGAAGCTGATAATTAAACACAGTTTAACTTTCCTAGCTAGCAGCTTCAACAAGGTAAGAAAATGAGTTGTGTTGTTCCATTCTTTGTCACATTAGCTTTTCACTAATGGTGGACCACAAGTTGTGCACAAATTGACTGTATAATATTTTTTGTATTTTGATAGATTCCAAAAATGAAACAACACCTATCTATTTATCTCTGTGCATTTCCTCTTGTTGAAAACTGAGTCCAACTATGGCTACCAATTCTTCACCATTGAGTGTTCCAGCAGGGTATGACATCAACGGGATGCCATTTGGTTTATGTTTTGGTGGCTTAAAGGGTACTGAACCGAAGCTAATTGAAGTAGCTTATGCTTTTGAACAAGCTACTCTGGTGAGGAAGCAGTCTCCTCTCTCCAAATCAATTGGATTTACACTAGAAAATCCCTGTCAAAGTAGATGATGCATTGATGCCTAATGCCTTAGGTGTTATTGCATAAAATTCCTGTATTGTTCCTTCCAAAAACTATGAAATTTTGTAAACTCATGGTTCACATGAGCGAATAAATGCAGATAGCTGCCCCACTGAACGTGACTTTACATGAAGAGCCTCCCCACACAATTACTCAACTATGGCTACCAAATTTTCACCACTGAGTAATTCTCTCTTCTCATTGCTGCTTCTGGTGCTTCAAACAACATTATCATCCGGGTTATCCGCCATTACAAGTCCTGCATTGTCGATAAGAGAAGCAACCGTAGCTGATCTCCAACTCGCTTTCAAGAAAAACCAACTTACATGAAGACAAGTTGTTGAGTTCTACCTTGGAGAAATCATCAGACTCAACCCAATCCTCAGAGGGGTCATCGAGGTGAACCCTGATGAAGTACATCTAGCTGATAAGGCTAACCAAGAGTGTAAAGCGAAAGCACCAAGTTCATTACTGCTTGGTTTGCATGGAATTCCAGTTCTGGTCAAGGACAACATAGCCACCAAAGACAAAATGAACATAACATCAGGTTCATTTGCTCTTTTAGGCTCGATCGTGCCAAGGAATGCATTTGTGGTCACCAAGTTGATCAATGCTGGAGCTATAATTCTTGGAAAGGCTAGCATGAGCGAGTGGGCTCATTTCAGAGGTGATGCACCTAATGGTTGGTGCGCTAGAACTGGCCAAGGAGAGGTTACATGTAACTCTCATAATCGTCTCATTGAATTATTACATGTCTCTACACTTTGCTTATCGTTATGATGTTGTTAATTTGATTGCAGAATCCTCATGTTCTATCGGCAGATCCTTATGGGTTGAGCAGTGGATTGGCAATATCAGTAGCAGCAAATATGGCAGCAGTGTCAATAGGGACCGAGAGTACCGATGGTTCCATTTTATGTCCATCTAGTTACAACTCTGTTGTCGGAATCAAATCAACCGTAGTAGGTTTCACCAGCCGAGATGGTGTCATCCCAGTTGCTCCTAGACAGGACACTGTTGGGTAACTGATGTTCAATTTAACCATTCTAGTATTTAATAATTTACAGATTCTAAATTAACTGGATGGAAACAGTTCTATTTGAAGGACAGTAGCGGATGCTGTTTACCTTCTTGATGCCATTGGAGGCTTTGATCGTAATGATGAAGCAACCAGAGAAGCATCAAAGTATATCCCACTTGGTGGCTACAAACAATTTCTTATGCCTTGTGGACTTAATAAGAAGAGATTGGGGATAGTAAGGAATCATCCATTTTTCGATAAAGAATCCGAAGTTAGTCAAGCTTTCGAGCTCCATATCCAGACTGTAAGGTATTCAGCACAACCTGTTTCAACATGATCATGAACACATTACTTTTTATCTTATTTTTTATATATAAATTGTAAATTAAGACAAGAAGGTGCAATTGTGGTGGACAATCTGAAAATAGCCCACATAGATGATACCATGAATTCCACTGCAAGTGTTGAATTTTTAGCAAATGCAGCTGAATTCAAACTTTCCTTGAATGCATATCTTAAAGGACTTGTGGCTTCTCTGGTCAGGTCCTCGGCAGATGTTATAGATTTGGTAAGTATTTTGAGTTCTCATAGTCTCACACATGTTTTGAGTTCATACTTGTGATCTATATCAATGGTTATGCAGGAAAAGACCACTGGAATATGGCCAATTTCTTTTCGAAACAGCCCAGGCCACAGAAGGAATTGATAGTGATGTGATAGACGCATTCTTAAATCTAGAAAAACTTTGAGAGATGGATTCGAGAAGTTGATGAGGGAGAACAAGCTAGATGCTGTGGTGACTCCTGGTTACTATTTCACTACAGTTCTTGCAATTGGCGGATATCCTGGAATTAGTGTCCCTGCTGTATATGATAATAAGGGTGTTCCTTTTGGCATTTGCTTTGGAAGATTGAGAAGCACGAAGCCAAAGCTTATAGAGATTGCATATGCCCTTTGAGCAGGCTACCAAGGTCAGGCAGCCTCCTTCATTTCTAAGCATTGAAGCTTTACGATAAGAATAATCGATTTCTGCATACTGACTACTCTAAAAATAAGTAATGGGATGACATTTGGTCTATGTTTCCCAGGATTAAAGGTTATTAAGAAGCTAATTTAGATGTCTTATGCTTCTATTTTTATGGACATTGATATTGTTTCTTATAATCTGTGTGTCTTTCCACTCATAGCATGTCACGTGATATGAACATCATATGTTATGAACATTATATGTGATGGATGTGTGTACTGTGTCCATGCCCTGTGCAACTCTTGCGGTTACTAGCCAACTAGATTTTTACCCACAATTTGTAGCTGTATTTGCTTTCTCCCTCGTTAAAAACGAGAGGGCCAGATGGGTCTATTTTGTTCCAAATCATTGTTCACATACTCAGAAAATAGTTGCCCCACTGATCATGATCTTTGGTCACTTGTGAAGAGATAAGCACAAGCACTTAGTCTCCCTTTTCATTAATCCAAACCAGAAAGAAAATTTTCTATCCTCCCTTATCGCTTTGTCAATGTAATGCATGATCTAGTGACCTCAAATATGCACAAAATCCACTAAACATCTCAACAAGTTTGAACCAAAGCTGATAATTAAACACAGTTTAACTTTCCTAGCTAGCAGCTTCAACAAAGTAAGAAAATGGGTTGTGTTGTGCACTTGTGCCATTCTTTGTCACATCATCTTTTCAGTAATGACACAAGTGCACTTGAGTGTATTTTGAGAAGATTTCAAAAATGAAACAACACCTATCTATTTATTTATGTGCATTTCCTCTTGTTGAAAACTGAGTCCAGCTATGGCTACCAATTCTTCACCATTGAGTGTTTCTCTATTGTCATCTCTGCTTCTGATACTTCTAGCGATATTATCATCTGGGTCACTGACAATTTCAAGCCATGGATTCTCGATAAGAGAAGCAACCGTAGCTGAGCTCCAGCTCGCTTTCAAGCAAAACAGGCTCACTTCAAGAAAACTTGTTGAGTTCTACCTTGGAGAAATCCAGAGACTCAATCCAGTCCTCAGAGGAGCCATAGAGGTGAACCCAGATGCACTACGTTTAGCTGATAAGGCTGATATAGAGCGAAAAGTGAAAGCACCAAGGTCACTGCATGGTTTACATGGAATTCCAGTCCTGGTCAAGGACAACATAGCCACCAAAGATAATAAAATGAACACAACATCTGGATCATTTGCTCTTCTAGGCTCGATCGTGCCAAGGAATGCATTTGTTGTCACCAAGTTGATCAATGCTGGAGCTATAATCCTTGGAAAGGCTAGCTTGAGTGAGTGGGCTAATTTCAGGGGGCTTGCACCCAATGGATGGTGTGCTAGAAGTGGCCAAGGAAAGGTTTGTGTAGAATCATATTTTTTTGTTTTTGTTTTTCTGTTAATGTTATATGTAACTCATAATTGATCTCATATCATGTAATGAGATTGCAGAATCCTTATGTTCTGTCAGCAGACCCTTGTGGATCGAGCAGCGGATCAGCAATATCAGTAGCAGCAAATATGGCAGCAGTGACACTTGGAACTGAGACTGATGGCTCCATTTTATGTCCATCTAGTTACAACTCAGTTGTCGGAATCAAACCAACTGTAGGTCTCACCAGCAGAGATGGTGTCATCCCAATCTCGCCTAAACAGGACACTGTTGGGTAAATGATGTCGAATCTAACAACATTTTGCTTTCTAAACTACAAAACAATTGAACAAGTTTGCAATTCTACAACCATTTTAATCAATTGAGGACTCTTCATGTAAACAGGCCTATTTGCAGAACTGTGGCAGATGCTGTTTATGTTCTTGATGCAATTGTAGGCTTTGATCGTAACGATGCAGCCACCAGAGAAGCATCAAAATACATCCCACATGGTGGCTACAAACAATTTCTCAAGCCTTATGGACTTAACAAGAAGAGATTGGGGATAGTGAGGAACCCTTTCGTCGTTAATGGATCTGTAGTTACTAAAGTTTTCGAGCACCATATCCAGACAATGAGGTATGCAACACATGTACACAACTAGTTTTTGAGTGATTGTTGTCAGCTTCAATCTAGTAATCATAATAACATGTCATGTTTTTATTATTAAGACAACGAGGAGCGGTTGTGGTGGACAATCTGAAAATAGCCAACATAGATGATATCCTGAATTTCAGTGCTAGTGGTGAATTGGTAACTCTTTTAGCTGAATTCAAAGTCTCCTTGAATTCATATCTAAAAGGACTTGTGGCTTCTCCAGTCAGGTCCTTGGCAGATGTTATAGCTTTCAACAATAAATTCTCAAAATTGGTAAGTATTTTCAATTTTGAGTTCTCATAGTCTCACACATGTATGGAGTTCATACATGATCATGATCTATATCAATGGTTATGCAGGAAAAGATCAAGGAATATGGTCAAATTCTTTTTGAAGCTGCCCAGGTAACAGAAGGAATTGATAGTGATGTGAAAGAGGCATATTCAAATCTAGCAAAACTTTCGAGAAACGGATTGGAGAAGTTGATGAGGGAGAAAAAGCTAGATGCAGTGGTGACTCCTAGATCCAATTTCGCTACAGTTCTTGCAATCGGTGGATACCCTGGAATCAATGTCCCTGCTGGATATGATAGTAATGGTGTTCCTTTTGGTATTTGCTTTGGGGGATTGAAGGGTACAGAGCCAAATCTTATAGAGATTGCATACGGGTTTGAGCAGGCTACCAAGATCAGGAAGCCTCCTTCATTCAAGCCTTGAAGCTTTTTTACAGTTGATGGTTTCTTGCTGCATACTCTATTGCAATCTCACTGAGGAGCTAAAATAAATATATCAAGTTTGTAACCATGTACTTCCTTGATCAAATGCAGTAGAAATGAAAAATTCTATGGCTGCATACTCTATTATTGCCATTCGGACTATGTTTCAGAGGATTAAAGGGTAATGAACCGAAGCTAATAGAGATTGCTTATGCTTTTGAACAAGCTATATACAATATCTGTAACATTTTATCTCATCATAAACTAGAAAATCTGTAATTCATAATAGTGTGTTGGTGTTAAATAAGACATGATCAACAACTGACAGAATGTAGATGGTGATTATGTATAGTGGGGCGATCTGTAGCTCTGTTTTTGGTTTTCGTTATGTCTTTGCTGTTGCTGGGTCCTTGTTTCCCAGCCTTTGTGTTTGGGTCTTGTGTTTGGCTTTGTTTTGCTGTGTGTTTGCAGTTGCTTTGGCTTTTTGGTTTGCCAGGTGATGTATCTTTGTGCTGTTCTGTTCTGCGCTCTGCTGCTATTTGTTGCACTGGTTTTTCAATAAATTTGCCGTTTAAAAAAAAAACACAGAATAAATGTGGCAACTACCCAGTTCTAGATTTGTAGTGTCATTCCATGTTGTAAATTTACCATTACTTCTGTTTATGGACATTGATATTATTACTTCTGGGGGTGTGTCTGTCCACTCATAGCATGTCATGTAGACCTGATGCCGGTTCCGATTCCGGTTCGAAAGCTTTTGAAGGTTCCGGTTCTGGTTCTGAACCGTTTTTTTTTTTTTTTTTTTAAACCCAGATCAGATCAGTCATCAATCCAAGCTCACTGAGATCACATTCATGTGAATCTCTGATCTCTGATTCTCATTTCTCCCTCACAAATCTGAAACTAACCACAAATCAACCCCAAATCACCCCCAAATCAACCCCAAACCACCACCAAATCAACTTTCGTGAATCGAAGAAGAAGATTGAAGAAGAAGAAGAAGAGATCGAAGAAAAACAACTTTCGTGAATCGAAGAAGAAGATTAGAAGAAGAAGAGATCAAAGAAGAAGAAGAAGAAGAAGAAGAAGAAGAAGAAGAGAGAGAGATCAGAAATTAGGGATTTAGGGATTTAGGAATTTAGGAATTTAGGATTTATAAAAAAAATATAAAACATTATGTTGTAACCGCTGGTTCGAATCAAACCGGAACCGCTAGTTCCAGTTCGGTTCGAACCAAGCGGTTCCTTGAAAATTGGAACCGGAACTGCCATCCTCCGGTTTCGGTTCAGTTCGCCGGTTCAAACTGAACCAACGTTGGGTTTTGTCACGAGATATGAACATTATATGTGATTGAATGGGTGTACTATGTGACTATGTTGGACACATGTTCCACACATGTTTGGAGTTCATACTTGATCATGATCTATATCTGATGAGGGATCATCCGAAGAGTTATCTAGAGAATTGAATTCTGAAGCATCAATTGATATTCCCAACACCTGCCCAAAAAGGAAGATTAAAACTCCCATCAAGTTTCAAGACTAAAGTCTATTTCCAAGACTAAAGTCAAGTTTCAAGACTAAAGTATTTATGTTTGCTTAGTTGTGTTCCTTTTATGCCTTTAATTGTCAATTAATATTGTAAGCCCCTTTCAATTATAAGTAATGTGCAAGGGATATGGTCGGCATCCAAGTTTGAATAAAAAAGAAACCTTTGCTAATTGAGTTTGCTGTCAAAGCTTCTCTTTGTGCTTGTTCTTGCTATCCAACCCAAATTCTCTGCAGTTGCTAGTTGAACTGCATCAATATCGATGGTTATGCAGGAAAAGATCGAGGAATATGGTCAAATGCTTTTTGAAGCTGCCCAAGCAACGGAAGGAATTGATAATGGTGTGCAAGAGGCATATTCAAATCTAGCAAGACTTTCGAAAGACGGATTGGAGAAGTTGATGAGGGATAACAAGCTAGATGCAGTGGTGACTCCTGGAGCCAATTTCGCTACAGTTCTTGCAATCGGTGGATACCCTGGAATCGATGTCCCTTATGGATATGATAGTAATGGTGTTCCTTTTGGCATTTGCTTTGGGGGATTAAAGGGTACAGAGCCAAAGCTTATAGAGATTGCATACGGGTTCGAACAGGCTACCAAGATCAGGAAGCCTCCTTCACTCAAGCCTTGAAGCTTTTTATAGTTGACGGTTGCTGCATACTCTATTGCAATTTGCACCCTCACTGTCACTGAGGTGCTAAAATAAGTATATCAAGTGTGTAACCATGTACTTCCTTGATCAAATGCAGTAAAAATGAAAAATTCTAGAACTATATCGAAATTGATTCTTATTCGAATTCTGAGGCTGTTGATTCGATTTGGAAGGAACTGGTCTAAAAGAGTTCAGTTAGGCTGTTTGTTTATGTATTTTTCCTGCAAACATGATCAAGATTTTGGCTTATGAGCATGTGCATGCCAGTGAAGTAGAGAGCGCCAATAAAATAAAGAATCTGCTGGAAATTGAAAAGCCCTTTTAAACTAACTTACTGGAATTGGACGGCAGAGGCCTTGAACTGGTCATAAACTGAATTGAATAAACTATGACAATGTCACTTCCACATTGCTAGCTTGCGTGTGATCGAGGTCCAGCCATCCAGGGCTTATAAATTTGGTGGGCAAAGTAGCATTATTGACATCCATATAAATTTGGTGGGTTACATCAAAATCTGAAGAAAAAGAAAGAAAACAAAAATCAAAATCATGAAAAGATCACGGGCAATTCTTGGTTTGGCTTTGATCCTTTGCATCGCCACCGCAACAGCGCACAGTGAGTACTACTCCAAGACAAAGTCAGCTGTCCACATGAAGGAGAAGGTAACACATCTCCATTTCTTCCTCCATGACATTCTAAGTGGCAAAAACCCTAGTGCAGTGATGGTGGCCCGTCCTAATCGGACAGATGACAAGTCACCAACACCGTTTGGCAGCCTATTCGCCATTGATGATCCCCTGAGGACGGGTCCCGAACCGACCTCAGAGGTCATTGGAAATGCTCAAGGCCTTTACTTATCATCGAATCAAGATATCAACCAATTTACCATAGTGTTGTATGCTGATTTTGCATTTACGACGGGAAAATTCAAGGGAAGCTCGTTCGGGGTGTTTTCGAGGAATCCGGTGGTGGAGCCCAACCGTGAGGTGGCGGTGGTCGGAGGGAGAGGTAAGTTTAGGCTGGCTAGAGGGTTTGCTAAGGTCACGACTGCTTACTTCAATGGTACCAATGGTGATGCCATTCTTGATTACAAGGTTACATTGTTTCATTACTAGATAATTAAATTGATGTAATAATGTTAATAAGTCAGAGAAGTGTTAGTTGTTATAATAAAGTGGGTATTTTAGTTGCCAGGATTCACGCTCATCATGCAAGAGTGTTGTATGAGTGCTCCCACGATTGTTTCTGTTTCTTAGTGGTAGACTGTACAGCTCATTCGTATTGTTAGGCCTATTTATAGCCGACATTGGTTGAATGAGATTATGACAAAAAATATATGAATCTTCCTATGTTGTTTCTCTTCTCTCTTCCCACAATCTCTGTTTCTTTTCGGTCTCTTCTTTCTAAATTCTTCATGTGATTTCCTTAATCAATTTTCCTCTTACCTGGAAAATTCAAATAGACTTTTGAATTTGATCTTTGAATAATTATATTCTTTAATCTTGGGTTCGAAAATTTAATAGCGCGCACTCTTTAAAGTGTGAGTTTTAAGACTATCACCAAATTCATAACTTAAATTTTAATAGCACCTAAAGTGTGGATTTGACAAAAATACCCTTAAAACACACTCATAAAAATAAGTCTCGCGTTATTTTTTTCGAGACTTATCTTTTGTGTTTTCTGCAACTTATTTTGGTATTACTGAAACTTATTTTGGTGTTTCCAAGACTTTAAAAGTTTTCGAAACTTTTCTGAGACTTTTAAATAATTTTGAGACTTTTTGCAATTTTTGAGACCTTCCGGTAATTTCCTGTCTTTCCAAGAACCATAACGGTACAAGAAAAATCAAGGGGTTCCTGCCAAGCTGCCTCAAGTTGCTCTGCCATGGCACTTGCACGGTCAAAACTGAAGGCCTTCCAGCTCGTGAGTCTCCTTGTTAGGCTCAGAATCTAGTCCGGCTGAAGTATCTTTCGCTTCTCCATTCTGACCATTCCGATGTTCTGTCTCAAATTTAGCCAAGCTGCCATTGCTTACTTCTTCACCCATGTTGTTCCCATTCTCTAAACCTAGGGCATGACTCATGAGTAGCTTCTTTCAATTCCTCACTCGTATTTTCTGATTGGTCCATGGTTACACTAGCCAAATTATCATTAACCTTTTACCGTTATCATCCAGAAGCTCCATAGGGAAGCCAGCTGAAGTATCAACCAATTCCGCAGCCTTGTCATTTTGATATTCTGCACCCAATTCACTCTCACCATATTCAGGTAGAACCTGCCCACTTGACCTAATTTCTCTATCTTCCTCAACCATAATGGCATTCCCATTCTCCGATTTGGATTCCACTTCAAAATTGACGGTTTTCTTTCTCTTGTTCACAGTTGTCATGTGTGAAAATGTTGGGTACTTGGTTACATGTTTTTAACTGACAGTATCAAATAACTTCCTAACACATTATCAATAAATTTTCATCCTTTAAGTACACTACAATTTATAATGTCATTTTGGCCTTTTATATGGTTTATTTATTTATTTGAAAGGACCTTTTATACGGTTTATATATATATATATATATATATATATTAGTATGTTTATGAATCCCACACATTTTTTCATACGGGATCTCAATTGACACTGATATAAAATGAAAAAATCTACATTTTATCACCGGTGCCAAATGAGATCTCACACCAAAAAACATGCGAGATCCCTCGCTTAAATTACTTTTCACATCATTTGAAATGATTTTTTTTGATAAACTTGTTGAGTTGTGTAACATTTATGTAAATCATAAGTTTTATAGCAGAAAGCTAGTTTCAAATGCTACAAGTGTATGTTTCAGGTTCGGTAGATTTACAAGTCAGAGGGTGTAAATGAGAGGGGTGATTGTCTCTTATATGGAAAAAGAGCCGTGTTGGTGTTAAGTTCACCAATATTTTAGTATATCGATCATCGATCGATGATGTACCAATATTGGACCATTTCCATTTCCACCACTATTATTCAAGGAATGGAATAAAAAGAAAAGGTCGTTGAGTTTCTAAGCGGAACTGGAAGTCTTGAACTGTTGAAGTTGATCGAAATTCCAATTATTATTATTTTTTGCAAATTTATTTAGAGTCAAAAGTTGTATTCCAATTATTATTATTTTCTTGCAAATTTATTTTAGCATATCGATCATTGATGATGTACCGTTGGACCATTTCCATTTTCCATCACTATTATTAATTTATTATTATTATTCAAGGAATGGAATGGAAAGAAAAGGTGGTTGTGTTTCCAAGCGAAACTGTTGAAGTTGATCAAAATTCCAATTATTATTATTTTTTGCAAATTTATTTAGAGTCAAAAGTTGTATTCCAATTATTATTATTATTATTATTTACAAATTTATTTTAGTATATTGATCATCGATGATGTACCGTTGGACCATTTCCATTTTCCACCACTATTATTAATTTATTATTATTGTTATTATTATTATTCAAGGAATGGAATGGAATGGAAAGAAAAGGTGGTTGAGTTTCCAAACGTAACTGTTGAAGTTGATCGAAATTCCAATTATTATTATTATTTGCAAATTTTTTATTATTCTTCTCCAAGGAAGTTTCGGTGCATGTACACCCAGTTGATTTGGACAAGCCAGTTTCAATTGCTACAATTGTATGTTTCAATTGTTCGGTAGATTTTGTGAAGTAACAACTTGAACTGCTTTCGAGTTCTTGACAGGTTGCTACAATTATATATGATACTTCTAGCAGGCAGCCATTTCTTGTTTTTATTTAATTATTTTGGTGTTTTTTACTTTGTCTGGGACTCAGCTGGATTATTGCCAATTGGAGCAATATATATAATTTAATTATCTGTGATTATTGCCAATTGGATATTTTTAAGATTATTTACTTTTGAGCATTTTAGAACTGGTTTCGAGGGATTGAATTGAACTATTTTTATAGAATTAGATTAGATTTGATAGAACATGATTACATTGTCTTTAATTTGGTATAGTATGAGATTAATCAGGATAATATTAGATTAAATTAATTTTTTAATAAACTAAAATCATTTGAAGTCAATTCCAAAAAAAATATTATAATCAAATTTAAATTTCAGCATAGGAGTTAGTAGGGGTTTAGATTTATTTATAATAATAATAATAATAAGTTATTAGAGAGTTTAAAGTCAATTTATAATTTAATTTGAATTCATTAACTTATTCTAAGAACCGAATCAAAATTATTTTTATTTGTCTTTTTATTAAGTCAGTAAGCTGCTGTGAGTGCTGTCAATCTTGCAATGCAAGGTGATTTTATTATTAAAATAAGGGTAAATTACACTCACACCCTTAAGGTTTGAGGCAAAGACACTTAGATGGAAAAGTTTAGTTATTCTACACTAACACCCCTGTATTGTCGAAAATGCCCTTGTATAATAATAAAAAATAAAAGTTTTTTTACACTAACACCCAAGGGCATTTTGGACCTTACAATGGTCAAATAGGGGTGTGAGTGTAGAATAACTAAAATTTTCCATCTAAGTGTCTTTGCCTCAAACCTTAAGGGCGTGAGTGTAATTTACCCTTAAAATAAATAAAAATATGTACTCCTTTCATCACACAAAGTTATGTTTGTAGGACACGTCATGAGTACGATTGGTCGATTAACGCAAGCGATTTGTAAATTGTAATTGGGAAATTTTTGACTCAATTAAATTGACAAGTAATGTTAGTCAACTAATCATTTAAATTAGAATTTGAGGAGGGTATGGAGGCTCCTTCGATTTGTATTTTATTTTATTTTTATTTTTCTATTCCTTTTGTTTTGTTTAATTTACATTTTTTATTATTATAATTCAAGGGCAAATTGGGCATTTCATAAATCAGACTTGATCAAACTAATGTTGCCCATAGTTCCAGGTGGGTCTCAGTGTAGAATAACCATCTTCACTCATCTGGCTGCAATTGTGCCAAACCTTAGGGTATCTGAGTGTAATTCTCCCGATTGGTAAACTAAAAAAGCCCTGTGGACTTGATCAAAAGCTTTTATTTGCTTTTTATTTATTTTTTTATTCCATGTTTTTTATCAGTCACATGTCTGCATCAGACTGCATCAGTGAAGACACAAGTACACAACGAAAGAGAGAAAAATTAAAAAAAATTCAGTAGGTAGAAGGATGCAAGAAAGTAATGGTGTAAATATGGGTCGTGCCCAGCCCGGCCCGACCTGACCTGGCCGGCCCATTAACAATGGTAGGCCGTGCCAAGCACGGCCCGCAGGTGGGGTGTGCTAGGCCAGGCACGGCCCACATGCTTGACACATGCTGGCCCTAGATCGGGGCACGGCGTGTCGGCCTGGCCCGGCCCGGTAGACTGGCTTGCCATGCCCGCCGGGCCGGCACGGCACGCGTTCCACAGTACCGGTTCTGACTACTCCGAGGCCCCTGGGCAAAATCTAAAAAATGGGTCCCATACCAACAAAATCATCCCCACTTCATCCCAAAATAAAAATTAAAATTAAAAAATCCATGATTTTTATGTCTACAGTTGGCCCTTTTTTTTTTTTTTTTTGGGTCTTTGGTGTGTGGAAAAGAAATGGAGAATATATAGGTAATAGGTGATAGGAAAGTATGAAACTTTAAAAAATTAGGTTTTGTAATAGAATAAAACGATTTGGGCCAGGTTCTAATTTTTTTTGATATTGTTTGATTTTTGATTTTTGATTTTTGATTTTTTTACAACTCAACCCATAATAAAAACTCACATCATATATTCATATATTTGGGGCCCCTAGGCATGACGGGCCGGGGGTGGGTGCCCACCCCTGAAGTTTATTATGTACATTGTTGTGCAGCTCAAAATTAAATTAATAGTCCATGTTCTATTAACTTAAATTAATAGCAAAAATTAAATTATGGTTGAGGTGAATTATTAGAATATTTTATAAAGCATCTAGCCCCCAATGTTTCATTTTTCAGCTTTGTCAAAAAGCTTCCAATATTGTAGAAAAAATCATACTAAAAGTTCATTTATCCCACATCCCATATCAGATAAATAGATAAGTGAATGAGATGTCTAATTTATATATTGAAAAACAGTAATGCTACACATCCCACCTCAAATCCCACCTCAAATCCCACCTTTTTCATCCCACTACATGTGGCATGTGAGGTGTCAAATTGTGAGTGGATACATGGGGTAGGTGAGATAAATCATAATTAATGTGTATTCACTCACAATTTGACACCTCACATGCCACATGTAGTGGGATGAAAAAGGTGGGATTTTAGGTGGGATGTTTAGTATTATTGATATAAAAATGAGGAGAATGGAAGGAAAAACATAATTACTTAGACAAGGGTACTCTACAAGACTACAATGTCCTTTCTTTTTTAAACATTTTATTTATATAAATAAAGTGTTAATTTTTTTAATAATTAAAAAAAAAAAAAAACATAGGAACCGTCGGTTTGAACGGAACAGAACCGGAATCGCCGGTTCGATTCCGGTTCGAATTGGGTGGTTTCGGGAAAAGTGGAACCGAAATTGGAACCAGAACCGCCCTGGTCCGGTTCCCAGTTCGGTTCCAGTTCCGGTTCGGTTCGACTGTTCGAACCGGAACTGTGTCGGGTCTACCATGGAAGAGGTTCGGTGGAGCCTACAATGGTTATGGTTGAAAATATGGAATTCTGTTGTTTAGAAGGTAAATTGACGGTTCGTTTAAAAGTGAGCAAGGGAGGGCGGGGAATCGGGGATTAGGGGAGTTTTGTGTAACTCGAAAGGAGAGGTCTTGTGTTCTTTTTCAGCCTTTGTGGGGGAGTGTGGATGCCTCCACAGCTGAACTTTTAGCAATTCAAAAGGCTTGTATGTTATGTGAGTTGAATAATTCGCTTGGGGGGAGAATTGTTAGTATCGAAAGCGACTCGAAAGTGGCAGTCTCTATTGGCTATCAAGTGTTTCAGTTGTGTCAAACTACAACTACTGTCTATATTGTTTTCTTTATTATTAGAATCATATAAGGATTGTATAGCTGTTAAACTTATCTCTAGGAGGGTTCAATATTAAGTTGCTTTTAATGCGTTGCAATCAATAAATAAAGTCTGCAGTCTTGCAACAAATCAATTTGTGTTTACATGGTATCAAAGCTACGATCTATTCCTTAAATTAAATTTTTTTTTTTTGCCTTTTATCATTCAATGACTACCTCCACCGACGACACCTCTCCTGCCAACAGCCCTCCTGAAAATAGCTCCTACCGTCGTTAATGTCACGCCAGCCACCTCTACCTCCCTCCGTTCCAATGAGTTTCATCTTATCACCATCAACATCACTGCCCAGGCACCCCTCAAACTCACCACCAATAACTATATGTCCTGGAAGATACAGTTTCAAACTCTCTTCACGGGATATGATCTTCTAGGCTTCATTGATGGCTCCAAGCCTTGCCCACCGGCCTCCACAACAGTTGGTGATGTCACCACTCCGAATCCTACCTACGGAATATGGGTTCATCAGGACCAGCTCATCTTGAATGCGATCATTGGTTCATTATCTCCTACTCTCATCTCCTTCGTTGCTAGAGCAAAAACGTCCATGGAAGCGTGGACTATACTTGCAAATACATATGCCAAACCGTCTCGTGGTCGTATCAAGCAAGTTAAAGCTCTCCTCAAGAATTCCACAAAGGGTACACAGTCCATCACTGATTTTCTTCATTCCGTTAAGGCTCGTGCGGATGAACTTACCTTGCTAGGTGCTCCAGTTGATGACGATGACCTCACTGAGAGGATTTTAGACGAACTTGATGATGATTACAAAGAATTAGTTCGGGTAGTCCAAGCCAGAGACAATCCCATATCCTTTAATGAGCTACATGAAAAATTGCTAACCTTTGAGGCTTCACTTCAGAATCACAAAAAGGAGGCACCATCTTTTCCTGCTACCGCGAATCCCACATTCAAAACTGGCTCCAATTGGCACCCACAGCAAGGTGCTAACTCTTGGCGTCCATCGTCATCTGGAAACAATGGTTGGCGTCATCCTTCTTCCTATTCATCTCGGCCTCCCTTCAACAACACATGACCACCAAATCGTGGCCATCAACATGCTCCACGCCCCTACCTTGGTCGCTGTCAGGTATGTGGTGTCCAAGGCCACTCAGCCAAGCGCTGTCCCTCATTCCAACTGGTCCCAGTTCAGCCGTCTGCTGCTCCACCTACTGCTGCACCACCTACTGCTGCACCAGCTTCTTCAACACCCTGGCAGCCTAAGGCTAATTATGCGGCTGCTGGCTCTTCCTCAAATTCTACCTGGCTCCTAGACAGTGGGGCTTCTCATCATGTGACAGCAGACCTGAACAATTTGTCACTCCATGCTCCTTACAATGGATCCGATGATGTCATGATTGGTGACGGCACAGGTCTCTCGATCACGAATATTGGCTCCGCCACTCTTAGTACTTCAAATAACAAATTTTCTTTGCAGGATGTTATTTGTGTGCCAAATATGAAGAAAAATTTGATTTCAATTTCTCAATTTTGTGCTACTAACAATGTTTCTGTTGAGTTCTCATCAACTTCTTTTCATGTGAAGGATCTTCGTTCGGGGGCAATTCTTCTGAGAGGTTCAACTAAGGATGGAGTGTATAAGTGGCCAACTTCCAGTCTCATGTCAACACTGGTCTTCGCTTTTTCAGGTGTCAGAACCATCACCTCCACCTGGCATCATAGATTAGGTCACCCCGCATATCCCATATTACAACGTATTGTTTCAAATTTCAATTTAGAATTGTTGTCTCCTATTTCAAAGGATTTTTCATGTCATTCATGTCAATGCAATAAAAGTCACAAGCAACCATTTTCTTGTTCAACTCTTGTCTCATCTCAACCTCTTGACATAATATTTTCTGATGTTTGGACTTCGCCTGTTTTCTCTCATGACAATTTTAAATACTATGTGATTTTTGTGGATCATTACACCAAATACATATGGCTCTATCCCCTTAAGAAAAAATCAGAGGTCAAGGACACTTTCATTAGGTTTAAAGCCATTGTGGAAAAAAATTTTAAACAAAAAATCATCACATTTTACACAGATAATGGCGGTGAATACATGGCACTCAAAGACTACCTAGCCACAAATGGTGTCTCTCATCTCACTACCCCACCACACACACCTGAGCATAATGGGTACTTTGAAAGGAGACACCGTCATATTGTTGAGACAGGTCTTACCTTGCTCACTCATGCCTCCCTTCCACTCCACTTTTGGCCTCATGCGTTTGCTACGGCTGTGTACTTGATCAATCGCATGCCAACTCCAACTCTCGATCTCTTGTCGCCTTATGAGAAAATTTTTGGTCAGCCTCCGAACTACTTAAAGTTGAAGGTATTCGGGTGTCTTTGTTACCCTTGGCTTAGGCCATATACATTTCACAAACTTGACAATCGGTCCACCTCCTGTGTCTTTCTTGGGTATTCCCTATCACAAAGTGCCTACCTATGTTATGATCCATCCAGTTCGAAAATGTTTGTCTCCCGCCATGTCAAATTTGTAGAGACAATTTTTCCCTATAAGTCGTTACACACAATTCTGGACCGTCCCAACTCCACCACTGTCAGTTCTTGGGTTCCATCGGTCATCACATTATCTCCATCCACTGCTGTCCTCTCTCTTGATTTGTCTCCAAGTGAAGCTCCCATACGTGTGACACAAGATGCTCCTCAGCTCTCTTCACCGGCGGCTAGCACAGCAGCTAAACCAGTGCCACTGTCACCTCGGTCTGCAGCCTCTTCATCGTCCACTTCAGCGGGCTCAATCCGAGTCACCAGGTTTGCTTCCACCCGCCATCAGTGCTAGCTCCGAGTCGACCACTTCAGCTGCTGCTCCATGGCTCTCCACTACAGGTGTGTGCTCCACTTCTCAATCTTTCTCATCAGGTGAAGTGTCTCCACCTAACAATTATCACCCAATGACCACCAGAGCCAAGAATTTCATTCACAAGCCTATTCAGAAATTGAACTTGCACACAAGCCTACAATATGCGTCAGAGTCTGAACCAACGACAGTCACACAGGCTTTGAAACACTCTAATTGGCGTCGGGCTATGTCAGAGGAGTACGATGCTCTAGTTCACAACGGTACTTGGGAGCTTGTTTCTCTGAATGAGGCCTCTAACATTGTGGGATGCAAATGGATTTTTCGGATCAAACGGAAAGCTGATGGTTCAATTGACAGATTCAAGGCTCGTCTGGTTGCTAAGGGGTTTAATCAGAGACCGGGTGTGGATTATTTCGAGACCTTCAGTCCTGTCATCAAACCAACCACCGTACGACTTGTCCTCAGTCTAGCTACAAGTCACGGCTGGCCCCTCCGTTAGCTGGATATTAATAATGCGTTTCTTCAGGGTCGACTCACAGAAACAGTTTACATGGCACAACCTCAAGGTTTTGTCGACTCTGATCGCCCAACACACGTTTGCAAGCTCCAGAAGGCTATCTATGGCCTTAAGCAGGCACCGCGAGCTTGGTACCATGAGCTGAAACAATTTTTACTCGCTGTTGGATTCAAGAATTCTCATGCGGACACCTCTCTCTTTGTTCTGAATATAGGTGGTAACATCATCTACCTTCTTATATATGTAGATGATATAATTCTCACAGGTAATAACTCAGCTCATGTGAATCGGTTTGTTGAGAGTCTTGCTCAGAGATTCTCTCTGAAGGATCTTGGTCCCCTCTCCTATTTTCTTGGTGTTGAAGTGGTTCCTCATGAACATGGTATTCTCTTGTCATAGCGGCGCTACATACTGGATCTTCTCTCTCGCATTAACATGTCCGGTGCCAATCCTGTCCAAACACCCTTGCCTACCAGTCCACCTCTTAGTCTCCACTCGGGTACTTCTTTAAGTGATCCTACCACGTACAGAACAGTTGTTGGCAGCCTACAATATTTATCGCTCACTCGTCCGGACATTTCCTACGCCGTCAACAAACTATCTCAATTTATGCATCAGCCCACTTCTGTCCACTGGGACCTTGTGAAGCGTCTTCTACGTTACTTGTGTGGATCGTTGAATGAAGGGGTTGTGATACATCGGAATTCTCAAGTTGCTCTTCATGCCTTTTCCGATGCCGATTGGGCTGGGAACAATGACGATTACTCATCTACAAGTGCCTACATTGTCTATCTTGGGAGGAATCTGATTTCATGGAGCTCGAAGAAGCAAACAACCATCGCTCACTCCTCTACGGAAGCTGAGTACAGGTCGGTTGCAGCCACGGCAGCAGAGCTGAAATGGGTGTGCTACCTCCTTACTGATCTGGGTATCACACTATCAGCTGCACCTGTTGTTTACTGTGATAATGTGGGGGCTACCCAGCTGTGTTCGAATCCTATTTTTCACTCTCATATGAAGCATGTTGCAATTGATTTTCATTTCATTCAAGACCAAGTGCAGTCCGGCGGTTTACGTGTTTCTCATGTTTCCTCCAACGATCAACTCGCGGATGCGCTAACTAAACCACTGTTGCGACCCCTGTTTCAGTCCCTCAAAGACAAGATTGGACTCTCTTGTCGTGGTCCATCTTGAGGGGGCATATTGGCTATCAAGTGTTTCAGTTGTGTCAAACTACAACTACTGTCTATATTGTTTTCTTTATTATTAGAATCATATAAGGATTGTATAGCTGTTAAACTTATCTCTAGGAGGGTTCAATATTAAGTTGCTATTGTATATATATATGCGTTGCAATCAATAAATAAAGTGTGCAGTCTTGCAACAAATCAATTTGTGTTTACAGTCTCTTGGGTCAAGGATGGCGATTTCAGAAATTTGGCTTTGGTGAATGTCATTTATGAGATTCGTTCAAAGCGTCGTTCCTTAGGCAACATCTCAGTGAGTTACACTCCTCGTGCCTCAAATTTGGCCGCTGATGGTATGGCTAAAAGGGGCTCTGCTATGGATAGGGAAAATGTAGTGTGGAGTGTGTTTTGATGCTCGGTTTGGTTTTTCTGTTTGTTGCCCTCTGTTTTTGTGGTGTTTCTCTTTTTGGAGTGCCCCTGTTTTGGCTTAGCTTTGTGCGGTTGCCTTGCTCTGGCTGTTTGTTTGGCTTTGTTTGAATAAAGTTTGCCGTTTCAAAAAATAAATAAATAAACGTTGATGAAAGGTACTTTTGCAGTTGAAGATGGTCTTGGAAACTCAAGCTTGTAAATCCCACAATCAAGACATCCCCGGAGTAGTATCTTGCTCTTTTGTCAATCCTTAATGAGAAAAAGACGGGTGAAATTCAAAAATAATATTATCTTTTTTTGAATTATTCCAATAATTTAGGATTTAGGGGAAGGCGATAAACTGGAACCCACACCCTCTTGGTATAGTTGTGAAAGACAAATCACTAAGCCAACCTCATCTTATTTCAAAAATAACAGTATGATCCGTAGAAATTTATGCAACACTTGTGAGAATTTCCTAATGGAAGGAACGTGCAAAAAACTATAGAGATGTAACGAATGAGAAAGTGAATTTAAATTAGAAGAACCAACATGAGAAATTGTCAAATTTGTTCCATTGCCTACAATGATCTTATTTGACCCATTATACTCGGTACGTATTTGCAAATAATCAAGATCAAAGGTCAGATGATTTGTATCACCCGAGTCTAGATACCAAACATGATCGTCTATGGTTTCTGGTGATGCAACAAATGTCTTCATTTGATCATTAGAGTTGGTAGCATGCTGATATGACTAATCTAGCCAATAATAGCAAGCAGGAGCAGTATGCCGTGGTCTTCCAAAAACCTGACAATGCATAAAATAATTAGGATTTTATCCTCCATTACTGTGTCCTCTAGCACGGTTAGTTCCATCACCATGTCACACATTTTGGTTTTGTTTTTTAGTACCTAAAGCACCACGAGAATAATATTGATTGTGTTGACCATTGCTTCGACTGTTTTGTAGCATAACGACATGATGGCATCAAAGATGTATTTTAGGTCAGATTATTATATTGTTCTATTCTCTACACAAATCCTCCTAAATTATTGATTGAGAGGTGGGATTAGCTACTATGGCATCATACTCTAATCCCAAACCTTGAAAAACATATTGAATAAGTTATTTCCTTAAACAGTATTATTTTTTTTTTTGTGCAAATATTCATTCATTAACGGTGCCCCTACGATAGTTTCGTCTTGTTTGTTGCAAGATATTTTGATGGACAAGGGTGTGTACCGAGAACAAACTTCTTAAGATCACAAGCTTCTAAAATTAGAAAAACTTTATTTTCCTATAAAAGAAATTGTTGCTTTCAAGTTTAATCGATAAATAATGACCGAATGATTTGGATAAAGGATAAGTTTCATGCAAAGAATTTTGATTGTCCATGGAATTAACATTCGAGCGTTTTGATGAGGAGTCTGTGATTGAATTTTTATCAACAACGTCTTTGGTCTATGGCTCTGATACCATGAAATAAAACATAAAGATCTAGTGTATTGTATCTATAGAAAAACTTATAAACCGACTAACTTAAACATAAAGATATATATAAACATAACGATAATAAATTTACATAAAAGTTAATCTACATCCTCATCCAGTATCAGTATCAGTCGAAACATCTTTATCTTTATCAATAACAATAATACTAAAATAACAAAAAAAAAAAAAACAAGAGTACACTATGAATTCCACCACTTGTAGATTTCTTAAAATTTAACGTAGAAACATATCTAATTTGATGACTGATTAATGATAATTATTAAAAGAATGTCTCCAGAAAACATCTAATTCAAAGACTGATTAAAGGTGATTATTAAAAGAAAATGTCTAGGCAGAAGGATGGGATTCAGAGGGCATTTTAGCATCCACCTGCATCCATGAAGATGGATTTGTGCAATATCCACCAATAATCAATCTCAATCCTCTTCTACCATCTTGTTTGTATAGTCCAGGTACCCCTACCAAATGTTATAGTAACAAGAGCGACTTAAAACCCAATTGCAACATTTCGGAAGTTAAAATGGAAATGTTCTAATTTGATAGGTTAAAGGAGATTCAAATTAAAGATTGTTGAAAATTTTGAAATAACTTGGTAAATAAAATTTTAAGAATTACCAAATTTCATTTGGCTCAATCTAAATAACTAAAATTAAAGGTCAATGCCAAATCTCCTATGTCAATGTGACAAAGAAAATCTGCAGTGCACAAGGACATGGGAAAATTGACACATCAACAATATTAACTTTTAGAAAAATAAAAATAAAAACACATTAGGAGGAAAAAGAGTGAGAAAATAGGAAAGATAATGTGTAAAACCAAGACAAATAACTGACACATCAAAAAATTGAACTTTAAAAAAAATTAAAAAATCATTAGGAGGAAAAAGAAAGTGAGAAAACAGGAAAGAAAATGTGTGACAACTGAGACAAATAATTGACACATTGTTGATGCACCACTCAACGGGTGAACCGAAGATTTTCTCCAATATGACAAGTGCTAATCGATTGTCTTTATCCGTTTTCCTTGGAATTCCAAATAAACTCATAAAACGTTGGAATACAAACTATTATCATAAAATAAACTAAGGGGGGTGTATTCAATTAGGATTCTTGAGGACATTTAAAGACATTATAAATCATGGTGTATTCAATTTGGACATTTAAAGACTTTAAAAGAGTCCATATGAATCCAGTGGTATTCAATTAGGATTTCTATGGACTGTTAAAGAATCCTTTCAAATCCAGGTGTATTGAATTGAGACTTTAAAAATGTCTACAAGAATCAATGTGTATTCAATTAGGACTAGATTTTAAAGGATTTTCTTAGGTCATGGATTTTGATGGATTTTGGTGGACTTGATGGTGAGAGATATAAATATCAAATGTCATAATATGTCCAGCCTTCTCCCCAAAGATTTTGGTGGATTTTGAACAATATACCGTGTATTGCACAATACATAATTCCTCACAAATTAATTTTCTTTTTCTCTCTTCCCATCCTATCACCGAAGAATCTATAGTTGCATAGACAACTTTTTTTTTTCTTTTTTTCTTTTTTAGGTGAAAGCAGGATTGATACAATGTTACTGATGAGAGATTCTAGGCGACTATGCACATAGATCACGGCCATTGAAATTATGTTATCTGTTATGAAAATTAATATCGAAATGTTTTTAATGATTATATGATATGCAGAGGCAGGCTGTGTCCACAACCATTCAGAATTTACTTGTGATCCTAGTTAACCTGACCTGGAACATCAAATATATCTAGAAAGTACATGGATGTTTTACGCAATATTGGGTCCACGTATGAGTACTATCACACTATAATACAATCGATCCAAACCTTACTAGTTTAAATCCTTTGAAAGATAAGATTTTTAGTTTCCAAAGAATAAAATGATAATAAATTAATAATGTTTTGAAAGTAAAAATATTTTAACTTCTTCGAATTTGTTTTAAAATTTTGAGATGCATGACGCCGCAAATTATATGTTTATAAGAATTTTTATATGCATCGTACATAATAACAACCACCTTGTCAATATTTGTTGTGGTAGGTGTGTGATCTAGTCAATATTTGCAATTTTGGGTTCAATTCAATCGTTACAACCTCAGACTACATGCTAGTTTATTTTCAAGTTACATGCCAGAGTTGCATGCCAATACATAGCTTACATGCTAGTACAAACAACTAAATTCACGTGGCATGTAACTTGGAATACAACTAGCATGTCATAACTATACAAATCGATTGAAACCAAATACAAACTTTACTATTATTGATCATAGTATCAACAAAATTAGACATAGAATACTTGTCCAACATTCAACATACTCTCATGAGTAACATGAAAATTGCACTATGCTAATTGTACATCTTCCTAAGAAGCATTTTCACACTGATAGTGAAGTGAGAGTTTTGTACAAAACATTTACTACTACTCTATCATCCAGTGCTTTGTATATCTCATTGCTCATAACCTGCATATTCACCGAACACTTTATTAATCAAGTAGTTATATTAAGAAAAAAAAAATCATCAAATTATCAAACAATGTAAAAAATTTATCAAAAACCCCACACAGCTTCACTTTGCAGTTCATTAACACCATATCAATTGCTATACCACTATTAACAAGCAGATTTTCCCGATCACTAAATCGAATTCAACTCTTGAAATAAAGCTTCAAATCAATATTTTTAAGAAAAAAAAATCCAGTCTCACATGAGAAGCAGCTGTGCCCATTAGAGATGGTGCCAAACCTCCGTACAACTGTCCCCATCCCTCTTGTTTTACAACCTTCACAAACCAATCCAAAAACATAAATTTCCAAACTCAACTTCAAGCTTTCATTTCTCAATAATTATAATCTGTAACCTAATTAGGTCCTATTAATGTCAGTTTTTAAGATTTTATTCAATTAAAAAAAACACACACACATACAGTTGAATTTCAACAAATCAGCAAGAACAATCAGACCTGTACAGTGCTCGACCATAAGGGCAGCGACAGTAGCGGCGATGGCACTCTACAGCAGCGGATTCGACGACCTAGACCGGCGGTTTCAGTGCGAGGTCTGGCGAGGCTGAGAGGTGCGCGAGGTCAGGTGCGGCGGCGACAACAGGTGCGGTGACGGCAGGTTCGATGGCTTCCACGAGGTCCGGCTTCTCTTTCTCTCTTTCACGATAGTGGCTTCTCATTCTCTCTTCCTTTCTCTCTCTTTCTTTCTCTTTTTTTTTTCTTTTGCCTGATTTCACTTAACCCTACCAAAACAACTCAACTTTTGATTTTTTAATTTTTTTTTTTAATTTCAAATTTAGGGGTATTGTTGTCCAAAAGTGGTCAAAAGTTACAAAAACAATAAAAAATAAACTTGTGGCTAAAAACAATAAACCCATAATTTTTTTGGCTCTTTATGAATTCATCCCATATCCTTAAATATTGGTTTTGGTGAAAATATTGGAAATCGCCAATATCATGGATATTTGAGGGTATATATATATATATATATATATATATATATATATATATATATATATATTTTTTTTATATTGGTCACCCAAAATATGAAAAATATCTAGATATTCCAATTAAAATATTGATATTTCCTTCCTTGTTTAACCTGAATGGTGTATGGTCATTAGACTTTGAAATTAATTGGCAGGAGATTTTGATTGAACAAATGCTATATATTTTGCATATCTTATATACAAGCAAATTATCGAAATTGGTCTTTTATTGATTCGAGCTATTATTCTATTACTTGAACACATTTAACGTGCATAAAAATTCTACCTATGTCTGTTATTAATAATATTGATGTGTCACCATACGTATCTTACAAGTTTATGTGGGGAGTTTTCTCCCGGTTTGTAGGAGAAGTTATTCGGGCTGCTCATGTGTTGTTTTATCGTGGTAGGTCTCAACAGTCCTATTGCAATAGTTGTAACTTGTAATATTTCAAAAAATAATAATAATAATAATACAGATGTGCCACCAGATCGTCCATTTTTATAATATGTCTGTTATTAATAATACTAATGTGTCACGAGGTCGTCCGTTTTTATAATATTAATGTGTCGCATGCATGATCCTTAAGCATAAGCCCACTCCCCATGATTATGTATTAAGCTTGACAATTACTTGCTTGGATTAATAATCAATAATTCTACTTTGTCCAAATTTGGTACTCAAATCTGGTGCCCAAATGATGTGGTATCGTTGTAATCCATTCATTTAAATTGTATTAGATTTGCATTATTTAAATGAATGGATTACAGTGTTGCCACATCATTTGAGCACCAGATTTGGGCACCAAATTTGGGCAAAGTAGCATTACTCATTAATAATACCTAAAGATGTTTTATTTTTTTCAAACCCTATGGCAAAAACATAATCAAGTATTTCATTAACTCTATAGAGACCTAAATTTTGCTGATATCAAATCCACCTTTTTATATGTAAACAAAAATCATAATAAATAGAATTCTATATAGACCTGGTTATTGCCAATCAAATAATGGTTGTTTACTAATCAAGAATCCTTTTTGAGAAAGGGAATTACGTTACTGATTTTTGAATTCCTGTGTTTGATTCCCCTTCTCATCTAGGAATCAAGTTCACTTTCATGATTGAAAGTGAACTATTAACTTTGCTTTGAATTTATTTTGAACCACCACAAAAAAATTTTGTGAACCACCACGAAATCATATTGTTTTTGCTTTGATTTTTTTTTTTTCCTTTAAAAAAACTTATTTATTTATTTATTAGCTATACTCATACATCTCCCATATGTGTATATACAACTTTTTTTTTTTGTATACAAGGGTATTTTTGTAATCAACTTTGTATAAATTTGATAGATTTTCTCCTTACAATCCAATTTTTATCTTTTCACACACCTTTTCTAAATACACTTCATCCTAAAACTTAAATATTAAAATTTTCTAAGAACACTCCATTTTGTTCCAAAATTATCCTTTTTATCTTACATTTTATTTATTTATTTATTTTTTATTTTTTTTATAACCACTTCATCATAAAAACTTATTTTCTTAAAAAAAAAAAAATAAGTTTGTTTCAATTATAAAATCCGGTGTTTTGTTTTTTTGTTTGTAGTTGGTTTTAATGTTACTTTTTTTTAGAATGGTTTTAATGTTACTGTTATTTGGTGAATTGAAAATAAAAATAAAAAAACTGAACTCAAAGCTTTTAATCGAAAAATACCCAAAATACAAAACAATAAAGTACTGAACCCTTGTTTGATTTCAAAGATCACCCTTGTTTGAATTTAATGATCTGCAATCTCCATATCCAATTTTTTTTTTTTTTTTTTTTTTGTATTATTGGATTTTTTTTTAACAAGGAAAGGCTAATTGGCACAGATACCCCCTGAACGAACATAAAGTTCCTCAGTGATTTGAGCTCGACGGTTGAGTGGATAAGTGAGGAAGATTTCGGGAATCTCTTGCTTGTGAACTTGATCTACGACATTCGCTCTATGCTCAGTATTTTAGGCAATACTTCTGTCATTCACATCCCTAGAGCTTCCAATTCCTTTGCTGACAGCTTGGCCAAGAGGGGCTGCTCCAAGGACGGGGAAACGATGGTTTGGGGTGACTTGTCTGATGGCTCTTAATGGGGCTGTGGGTTTCTTTTATGTTGTTGCTTTGCTGCAGCTTGCAGGGTTTGTATTTTGTTTTTGCTGCTGCTGTGCTGGGTTGTTTTTGCTATTGCTATGCTGGGCTGCTTGTGTTTCGTTCTGTTTGATGCCCTATTTTTAGTTTTCTTTTTTGGTTGTTAGCATGCCTTGGCTGTGTCCCCAGCTTGCTTGGTCGTTTCTTCTCCTATTGTTGGGTGTGCTGGTTGTTTTGCTTTGTTTTTGGCTTTTGGCCTCAATAAATTCTCTGCTGTTCAAAAAAAACTATACCCGAATTTGCACCTTGCCCCTTATACTTTTTTTTTCGGCATTAAACCCCCTGAACTATCATAAATTTGAAATGGCTAACAGAAACCTAACGGAAGTGAGATTCCGTCCAGGGAAAATTGCATTAAGCTCCCCTGATTATATATATAATTATAAAAAACCAGAAAAAATATAATAATATGACCCAAATACCCCTCTAACCAAATTTTAAAATAAAAATTTAAAATTTAAAATTGAAATAATGGTTAAATAATAATAAAATTCTGAATTTTATTATAAAGACAAATTAAATCGATTTAACAATTATTTAAATTATCTTTTTTTATTTAAATATCCCTAAATATAAAACCCAGATAAATATTTAAATTATTTAAGGGAAATTATCATTTAAATTATCTTTTTTATTTAAATATCCATAAATATCACTTGTTCATTTACAATAACAAGGGTATTAATAATGTCAAAAACAAAAATAAAATAATAAAATAATAAAAATAAACTAACAACAACAACAACAACAACAACAATAATAATAATAATAATAATAGTACAAATTTTTAAAAAAATGAACATCGATCCAATTAAAAAACACTTATAGAAGAATTAAAAATTAATTTTTTATTTTTTGGTTTCTGGGTGTTGGAAATTTAAATTTTTTAATTTTCTTTAGAGAAGGGAAAATTTTAAGGATTGGATGGAGAAACGAATGATTTTTTATTTTAAGGATTTCCCTTCTCTATGTTCACAAACTAAACATGAAATCGACGCGGCGGCTGGAACCAGATCCGTAGAGAGAGAGAGAGAGAGAGAGAGAGAAGACACGGTGGCAGCTGAAGGACATCGAGTGCGAAGCGAAGAAGACGCCGTCCATTTATTTTATTATTATTATTATTATTATTATTATTATTATTATTATCATTATTATTATTATTATTATTATTATTATTATTATTATTATTATTATTATTATTATTATTATTATTATTATCATTATCATTATCATTATCATTATCATTATCATTATCATTATCATTATTATTATTATTATTATTATTATTATTATTATTATTATTATTATCATTATTATTATTATTATTATTATTATTATTATTATTATTATTATTATTATTATTATTATTATTATTATTATTATTTTATTATTATTATCCTTATTATTATTATTATTATTATTATTATTATTATTATTATTATTATTTTACTATTTTTTTTTTTTGATATTATTAATACCCTTGTTATTGTAAATAAACAAGTGATATTTAGGGATATTTAAATAAAACATATAATTTAAATGATAATTTCCCTTAAATAATTTAAATATTTATCTGGGTTTTATATTTAGGGATATTTAAATAAAAAAGATAATTTAAATAATTGTTAAATCGATTTAATTTTTTCATTTCTCTATTTATTTACTTGTCTTTATAATAAAATTCAGAATTTTATTATTATTTAACCGTTATTTCAATTTAAAATTTTAAATTTTTATATTTAAAATTTGGTCAAAGGGGTATTCAGGTCATATTATTATATATTTTTTCCGGATTTATACAATTATATATGTAATCAAGGGAGCTTGGTGCAATTTTCCCTGGACGGAATCAGGGTTCCGTTAGCCATTTCGAATTTATAATAGTTCAGGGGTTTAATGTCAAAAAAAAAAAGTATAGGGGGTAAGGTGCAAATTCGGGTATAGTTCAGGGGGTATCTGTGCCAATTAGCCAAAAGGAAATCTATAATCTCCATTAATAGAGATTAATCTCCATATAAAGAAGAAGATGAAGATGTTTTAGGGTTTGTAAACCATTAAGAGAAGGAAAAATAATTTTGGATTATAAAACAATGTTTGTAGTGTCTTTAGAATTTTTTTTTGTCATCTTTTAGTAATTTTAATTCAAGTTTAAATTATCATTAATAAAAAATAAAAAAAAATTAAGTCGAGTGTAAAATGATGGATTGTCAACAGCATCGCTCTTGATTCAATTTCTAATTCTTTAAAAGTTAGTAAACACAATAATGGATTTTAGTAACTTAATTATAATTCCCTTTCATCCCATTTCATGTGGAACTTGATTCTGATTCCACTCATTTCCAATTAGTAAATGCGCCATAAGATATTGATTTCTGTGATCATTTCCATTTTAAAATCATTACCATTAAAATTAAAATCCAATTTCTGTCATTTCCATTTTCTTATCATTGCCATTAAATCAGATTCAAATGAAATATATAGTTTTGAGGAGAGGTCGAAGAGAAAAGCCAAAAAAAAAAAAAAAAAAAATGGAAGGAATTAGATCTATACTATTCCTCTCTTGTGCTTTTTTGATCCTCTGTGTCACCTTCTCACCTGTTCATGGCAAGTACTACTCTAAGACGGTGCCATGTGTTCGCATGGGGGAGAAGGTGACCTACCTCCACTTCTTCTTTCATGACACTCTCGTTGGCAAAAACCCTAGTGCAGTCCTCATAGCCAAAGCAAGCCTCCCCAACAACGGCACATCACCAGCGCCATTCGGCAGCCTCTATGCCATCGATGATCCGCTCACGGTGGGCCCTGAGCTTACATCAGAGGTCGTTGGTAGCGCGCAAGGGCTTTGGGTGTCATCCGCTCAAGGCTCACAGACGTCTTTAATTGCATATTTTGATTTTGGTTTCACGACGGGTGAGTTTAATGGGAGCTCGATCTCGGTGTTTTCGAGGAATCCGGTGTTGGAGACGGAGCGCGAGCTTGCTGTAGTAGGTGGTCGTGGGAAGTTCAAGATGGCTAGAGGGTTTGCTGAGCTTAAGACCTACTTTGTCAATCCAGCTACTGGCAATGCCATTGTTGAATATAATGTAACTGTGATTCATTACTGAATTAGGGACGTTATTGTAATGTTCTATGTTCATTATCTGGCTTAGTTTGTTGTCTTCTTTTTTTAACAAAGTTCTTTTTTTGTTAAAAAATAAATAAATAAGAGTATATCTGTATATGTGCTATCATTTCTTCATTTCATTCCATTAGCAAATCAAACGGTTAAAATACTTGTGACACATCAACATTATTAATAAGGGTATTCGCTAATTAGGATTTGATTAATTTGTGTTTGTGTTTGTTTTACTGTTTTGTATTTGTGGGATTTGGATAAATCATCTCCTTACCTCATCATTTTCCTAACCTCATCTAATCTCATAACACATAAATATTGCAATGAATGTGTGATATTGATTTCCACAACCACTTTATCAACAATCAATCACATGCTTTAAATAGATCAGGAAAAAAATGAGGAAATTAGAGAATCCAAATCCGTATTTGTGACACGTATGTTATATACTTATATATAAGTATATAACACCTTGAGATTTAGATATATAGGTACAAATTAGGGTAATCTCTCTTTAGTTGTAATTGAAATACACATTTACCCTTTTAATTCAAACCTTGAAGGATAAGTATGATCTTTGAAAAGTCTAGGGGATAAATGCATTTTTGTTGAAATCAATATTATAATTTTTTTTTTCGAATCACGTCATGCACATTTTACAAGCCGATTTGGATCCTCTACTGATCTGATTTTTTTCCTGATTTTTTTCCTGATCTTTTTGAAGTATGTGATTGGTTATTGATAAAGTGGTTGTGGAAATCAATAACATCTTAACCATACATTCATTGCAATGCTTATGTGCCATGAGATTAGGTGAGGTAAGACAAAAGATCACATCATCAAAGGATCCAAATTCTTTACAGGCATGTGTATGAGCTTTCTCTCCGATAAAGTGAGACCACCGTAGAAAATCCACACTCTCTCAGTACTGTGAAAGTAAAGTCCGGTCCAAACAAGACCTTTATCAAAGAAAAAAACGTCATTAAATGAAAGAATATCCTTGCAATGGTGGATTAAGAATAATGCTTAGGTACTGACCAATTAGAACCCAAAATACTGACCCCACCAATGTAAGTGTAGCACATGGCCTTTTTTCTTTTACTTTTTACATTTATCTCACACTTCTTATCGTGGAGGGGTGTTTGTCCTCCGAAAGTTGAGGTCTTCATGTGGCAACTTTTACGGGGTAGGATCCTTGTGAGAGGGGTGTTAGATCGCTTTGGTTGCAAGTTTTCCACTGGTGTGAACTGTACGATGTGTAATTTGGAGGTTGAAGGCATTGACCATCTTTTTCTTCGATGTTCTTGGGCGTGAAAGGTGTGGAATCGATGCCTTGGCTGGGGGGGGGGGGGGGGGGGGGGGGGGGGGTTGTGTGAATGATTCTCTTCAGGATTGGTTCATGGGGTGGGATGAGTTTTGCCCGTCGGTTAGCAAAAAAAAAAGCTTGGAGAATGGGGTTTATAGCCACTGTTTGGACAATATGGGAACAGAGGAATCAAGTCGTTTTCAAAGAGATGAATAGTGATATAGAGGCTGCTGCTGATTTGATAACATTCCGGGTTGCTTGGTGGTTTAAATACAACGGGAAAGGTTCGGAGGACTCAGTTACGTCCCTTTTACTTAATATTAGGGACTGCTGCAGGGATTCAAAGTCTAAGGCCATTCCCAAGAAGGAAGTTTGGATTCCTCCGGATGTTGACTCCTTAAAATTTAATGTGGATGGTGCGGTTAGGGGTGCCCCCGGGCCAGCGGGGTATCGGTGGAGTTTTGAGGGATTTTAACGGGAAGGTGTTATGCTCTTTCTCTTCTTCTATTGGCCTGCAATTCGCTGAGTCGGCAGAAATTTTGGCTATTTTACGAGCTTGCCAGCTGTGTGCCACACAGCTTACTCTTAATGTCAAGAAGATTATCATCGCTTAATCTTCGCTTCCGATTCGAGTTCTGTGGTCTCATGGGTGAACGACGACGGAATGGGTAATCTTCGCCATCTAGACTACATCATGGATATTAAGCATTGGTTGAGAACTTTAGGCAATGTCACTGTCATATTCAATTCCAGAGTTACGAACTCCTTGGCGGATAGTTTAGCAAAAAGGGCTGTAGATTCTCAGGCTGATTCTGTTGATTGTTGTTTAGACTGATGTTTGGTGGGGTGTCTGTTTGTTCTTTGTTTGGTTTCTTGCTGCCTTGGTTCTCTATGTTGGTGGGGCTGGGCGTGTTTGTTGTGCTGTTGTGTTTTGGGTTTCTGCTGTATGTTCTGTTTTTGTCATGTTTTGTTTGGGTTGTTTTGGTTGTTTCTCGCCTCTTTTGGGCGTTTTTTGTGTGCCTTGGTGTTTGGTTGGCTGTTGTTGCCTGTTCTTGTTTCTCCCAGCCTTTTGGGCTCTTCTTGAATAAATTCCTTTTAAAAAAAAAAAATTGGGCCACATGCTACACTCTCATTGGTGGGGTCAGTATTTTGGGTACTAATCGTTAGTACCCTAGCATTATTCGTGGATGAAATATCCCATATCAAAAACATTATATGGAAAGATATTATCTAGGTAATTAATGGTAAATTTATCTTTTCAAGAAAAAAAATTAATGGTAAATTTATTGATTATTCCTTATAAGAGCATATCCAATGCAATAAAAAAAAAAAAAAAAAAAAGTTCTAATGCGTGTCAAATATTGTGCTAAATTTGGCATATGATATTCTTTGTATCAAATTTGGCATATGCTATTCTTTGTACCAAATTTGGTACAGAGTATAGCATATACCAAATTTGGTACAACAATAAATGCTATTTTTAAGGGATAATCCTATTTTAGTCCCTCTGGTTTGATGTATTCCGGAATTTAGTCCACTAGTTTGGAATATTGTTTTTTTTTAGTCCAAACCTTCATTGACAATCCCTTTAATAGTCTCTATTGTCCAATTCTGTTAGGGTTTCTCAGAATTCCACTAGGTCAACGAGGGTAAAAAGGTAAAACAGCGACAGAGGTTCTAGAATGCTGTCTGACGAAAGAACATAATGGTATTTTTCAAATTAATAAAAAAAAAAAAAAGCAAAAGCAATAAGTAATATTAAATTAAGTAATAGATATTTAATGGTAAATTCACTAATTCAGTGTTAAAATTAATAAGTAATATCAAATTAAATAGTAAATATTATTATATTAAATTAAATAATAAATATTTTTTAATAAATTAAATAATAAATAAATTTAAAAATAAAAATCTTGTTCTCTCTCTCACGCCATCCATCTCTCCCTCTCACTCAATCTAATATCTCTCAAACATTCAATCATCTTCTCCACCATCATCTCCACCCAAACCCTAGCCACCACCAGTCCACCACTCAAACACCAAACCCAAGCCAGCACCCTAACCCACCAACATCACAATCAAACCCAATTTCCAAACCCATAAATTCCTTTCTTCAACCATCATCATCAACAACACCAAACCTAAACCTAGAAATCACCATCACTGTCAAACCCACACAAACCACCACCGGCGGCCGAATCAAACCCACACCAAGTGTCGGTCGAATCAAACCACCACCGGTGGCCAAATCAAACCCATTCTCTTCCCCCTCTTCTTTCTCTCTCATCGAATCAAACCAAATCGAGTTGATGGGTGATGGTGTAAGATCGAGTTGGCAAGATTGAGCGCTGATCTCTTCGTTGATTTAGCCTATATCCAGCGAGATCGAGATCGTGTGTGTCTACAACACCAATCTCTTTTGAAGGTACGAGATCGAGTGTGGTGATGATGATGAAGTGGTAGTGCCTAGAAATTGAGTCAATGGGTGGTTGTGCGAGATCGAGTTGATGGTAGCCAAATCGGTTATGGGTTCTTGGTTTGGTGGCTGGTGGTGGTTTGATTTGGTTGTTTGATAGATTTTGGGTGGGTTTGTTCTAGGTCTGTGTTTGGGTTTTTTTTGGTTAGTTTTAATTATTATTATTTTGTATTTCGTGGAGATCCAGCACTGTCCATCTCATGAGACGGATGGTCCACCAAATCAAAATTTAAAATTTAAATTCTTTTCTATTTTTGAAATTTTTAAATAATTAGTATAAGGGTAAAATTGGAGGGCATCAGGGTCTTTTAACAAGTATCGACATTACTTAAGGGCAGCAGGGTCATTTTGCCCTATGTCCATGTCAGAATGTGTGATTTTAATGAAAAACGTGACAAAATGACTAAAAATGACAAATTTCCAAATTAGTGGACTGAATTCCGGAATACATCAAACTAGAGGGACTAAAATATGATTATTCCTTTTTAATTACAAAAATACCATTTTTATAATTGTATTGAATGAATTAATTGTTGCCTCTTATAATTTTAAATGATAAAAATATTATTTAAATTGAAATTATTAATTATATTTGTTGAATTTTATAATTTTAAATAAAAAATTAAAAATAGCATTTCAAATAAAATTATATATTGGAGTGCGATGTTAAAATGATGTGTTACATATATCATTTTACTATTTTTCATGCCAAATTTGACATTGGCATTAACATATGCATCAGAGATGGTCTAATCTATTCTAATCCTAAAAGTTTTTTATTTTTATTTTTATTTTTTTTTAGTAAACTATCCATCAGATAAGGTAGATTATCCTTGCATATGGATGTATTAACCCTAAATATCTTATTGATTTTCATTTCAAAAAAAAAAAAAAATCTTATTGATTTCTGTCATTTCCATTAAAATTAAAATCTAATTTTAGTCATTTCCATTTTCTTACCATTACTGTTAAATTTCTTTAAGAGAGTTTCTCCATACAATCCATAAATTATCTATTTACACTCCGATTTTTTATTTTATTTTTATTAATGACAATTTTAACCTGAATTAAAATTACTAAATAAAACAAAAAAAATTCTAAAGACACTCCAAACTAATTATATTATTAAAAAAAAAATCTCTCTCCTAAATTATGAGATTAAATATTACGTATTAAACGCTCTCTCCAAAATCTGTTATTACTATATTAAACACTCTCTCCTAATTACTCTCTCTCTCTCTCTCTCTCTCTCTCTCTCTCTCTCTATTTTTCAAAAAAAAAATCCTATCTCCATACTTTCTCGATTAATCTATGATTAATAGTTAAAAAAAAAAAAAAAAAACTTATGACTATTTTTGTTTTTTACTAACAGTAATATATATGTGTATATATATATATATATATATTCATTCAAAAGTCAATACAAATACTTTTTTTTTTTTTTAAGATAGATATATGGAAACTTGATTTGTTGCAACTATATTCGATTAAACTTAGAATTTATAAGACTAATGCAAGAATTAAAGTTCTCTCTCTCTCTCTCTCTATTTTTTATTTTATTTTTAAAGATAGATATATGAAAACTTGATTTGTTGTAACTAGATTTGATTAAACTCAGAATTTATAAGACTAATGAAAGAATTAAAGTTCTCTAGGCAATCACATACTTACAAAAGTAACAAAAAACATTTTCATATTTCAAATTTTTTTTTTGAAAAACAAGGTATTTGTTTTTCGAGTTTTTTTGAGTTTTTTTAAATTTTTTTTTAATATATACATATATACGGTTCCTAAAAATCAAGCTTATTTGTAAGTTTTTTTTTTTTTTTCCTTAACTGTTAGTCTTGCTTGAGAAAGAATGGAGATAGAAAGTTAGAGATATGTATTGTAAAAGAGACAGTTTAATAAGGTAATTAAAAATTTAGGAGAGAGTGTTTAATATGTAATATTTAATCTAATGATTTATGAGAGATAAATTTTTTTTTAATAATTTAATTAAAAAAATATTACTCCTTAGATGAATTCAAAGGCTATGATGGTTCATCATAACTTTTATTAAAATAAAATGGAGTGTCTCTAGAATTTTTTTTTTTTTTTTTAAATGGAGTGTCTTTAGAAGAGGAGTGTCAAAAAATAAAAAGGATAATCTTGGAACAAAAAGAAGTGTCTTTATAATTTTTTTAAAATTTAAATTTTGAAAATGAAATGTCTTTAGAAAAGAAGTGTAAAAAGAAAAAAATGGATTGTTTTTTTTTTTTAAAGGAAAAAAAAATTGGATTGTTAAAAGAAGTTTTTGTTCTTTAATGGTAATAAAAACCCATTTTTAGGAATTAGGATCTCAAAATTTTGAAATATTTTAGATCTAGAGTAATGCTATTTGCCCAAATTTAGTGTCCTAATTTGGAGCCCAGATGATGTGGCACACCTAAAATCCAATCATTCAATTATAATACAAAGAAATCAAGGATCCATATCATTTGGATACCAAATTTAGGCAAAACAGCATAATACAAAGAAATCAAGGATCTATATCATTTGGATACCAAATTTAGGCAAAACAACATTATGGACATCCATATAAATTTGGTGGGTTACATCAAAATCTGAAGAAAAAGAAGAAAACAAAAATCAAAATCATGAAAAGATTAAGGGCAATTCTTGGTTTGGCTTTGATCCTCTGCATCGCCACTGCAACAGCGCACAGTGAGTACTACTCCAAGAGCAAGTCAGCTGCCCACATGAAGGAGAAGGTAACACATCTCCATTTCTTCCTCCATGACATTCTAAGTGGCCAAAACCCTAGTGCAGTGATGGTGGCCCGTCCTAATCGGACAGACGACAAGTCACCGACACCATTTGGCAGCCTATTCGCCTTTGATGATCCCCTGAGGACAGGTCCCGAACCGACCTCAGAGGTCATTGGAAATGCTCAAGGCCTTTACTTATCATCGAGTCAAGATATCAACCAATTTACCATAATGATGTACGTTGATTTTGCATTTACGACGGGAAAATTCAAGGGAAGCTCGTTCGGGGTGTTTTCGAGGAATCCGGTGGTGGAGCCCAACCGTGAGGTGGCAGTGGTCGGAGGGAGAGGTAAGTTTAGGCTGGCTAGAGGGTTTGCTAAGGTCAAGACTGCTCACTTCAATGGTAGCAATGGTGATGCCATTCTCGATTACAAGGTTACATTGTTTCATTACTAGATAATTAGATTGATGTAATAATGTTAATTTTGTAAGCTTTAATAATATTGGCTTTTCAAAAAATAATAATAATAATAATGTTAATCTTTTCAATCAAATTGGAAGAAAGAGATTAATATGAACATTTTGATAAGATCTATTTATAGGATCCTTCTCTAATCAGAACGATCCAAAATAAAAAATTCAGCTCATTTGTTATCAACCTTTCATAAATATATATACTCAAAATTTTGTGTTTGAATTTTCATTACTTTTGCACTAGAGAATATATTATATTGTTGGGATGAGAATCCATCTTTGTTATTTCACATAAATTATAAAAACAATATGTAAATCATTAGATTGATACACGTCGAATTGATGAAATTAAATTATGAATGCCAAATTCAATTTCATTGTTAAAGAGTGCATCTATACAATAATTTAATTATCTTTAAGAAAAAAAAAAGACTTATGAATTTGATCTTTGAATAAATATATTCTTTGATCTTGGGTTCGAAAATTTAATAGCACTCTTTAAAGAGTGAGTTTTAAGACTATCACCAAACCAATAACTTAAGTTTTAATAGAATCTAAAGTGTGGATCTGATAAAAATACCCTTAAAACACACTCATAAAAATAAGTCTCGCTTTTTTTTTTTTCTTCTGAGAATTATTTTTCGTGTTTTCTGAGACTTATTTTGGTATTACCGAAACTTATTTTGGTGTTTCCGAGACTTTTTGGAAGTTTTCGAGACTTTTTGGTAATTTTCGAGACTTTTAGGTAAATATCAAAACTTTTTGCAATTTTTGAGACTATGAGCAAAAAATGAAATATTACAAAAAATAAAAATTAAAAACAAATTGGTCATCTTCTCCATCGAAACCTCCGTTGGAAGTCGAACTGACCTCCAATGGTTGTCTTTCATCTCCATTGGTCCTCCATCCATGGAGGTTTTTGAAAACAATAACCCTAAAAATGACACAAATGTAATAAAAGAAGGAGATGGGGTTATTTTAGTCCTTTGGTGACATTTAACCTTAAGTTATTAATCTAGTGATATTATCAAAATTCAACATGAAAAGAGTATTATTATAGAACGTGAAGTCACTCTATAATAAAGCCCACTATTTAACGATACTCTCATGGTTTAGACTTAATCTTAAGTTTATGGGTTTACATATGAGAAGCTCTCTGTCTTTTTTTTAATAGCTGATTTTATTGAGCCCAAAGGCAAAAAGCAAGCCGCAGACACATCCCAAAGTAGGGGAAATAGAGAAGCACAACAAAGAGCCAGCAGAGGGCAGAAAAAACAGAAGCCCCAAAAAAACCAACCAGAAAAAATGCAGAAGAACAAGGCTGGACAGCACAAGCCAAACAAAAGAAACAAAAGAAACAAAAGAGATAAAACGTCAATCCACCTCCCACATAACCAAATCCCCCTCCTTATTTGAACCTTTCTTCGCCAAGGAGTCAGCATAACAGTTGCTAGACCTCGGGTTGTAAATCACAGACGTTCTGCTCATAAAGCTCAAAAGAGTGCGAATAATTTCACTAGGGATCAATTAAAAAACTAGAGCTTTTGACAATAATTCGATGCTGATGGATATCCAGTTAATTAAAAAATATGATATATTAATGTAATAGGTGAAAACAAATATTAAATATATAATATAGTAATTGTTCAGTTGAACAAGATCATGAGAGAGTGTGTGTGAAATCTTGAGAGAGATGGTCTGACTCCTTTGGCCGTGAAGGGAGTCAGGATATTATAAGCTGCATGTTGTTGAAGAAGGATTTCCGGGAAGTACCGGTGTCAATCTTTGTTGATAATCTTTGTTCTAGCATTGATTCAGTGGAGTTGTGGAGATTTTTCAAACCTTTGGGGAAGGTTAGAGATGTTTTTCTTTCCTCCAAAAAGATCTTTTGTGGGAGTTGTTTTGGGTTTATTCGCTTCGAGACGATGAAGGAAGCAACCATTGTAGATAAGAAGGTGAATGGGATGGTTGCTTTCAGCATGCAGTTGAGTGCTAAGGTGGCATCATACAGTTGGAAAAGAAGAAGGCATTTAAGGCCTAAGCCTCGAAATGACTGTTCTTTCAAAGATGGAAAGAAAGGTGTTCGTAGTTTTGCAAAGGTTGTCTCAAGCTCCTGGCAGCCTATGCTAATGAAGAATCAGAGGATGAGATCTGAAGAAAATCGAGGTGGTTTTAGGAGGCAAGAAGTTTTCTCAGCAGGCAGGCTAGTGGTGGAGAAGTGAGTGGATTCTTGAAAGATTAGTTAGTAGTGATAGGCAGAGAAAAGGGGAAATCATGACCATGGAATGGATTGAGAACGATCAAGAGTGGCTCAAGAAAAGTGTTATGGGAATTCTACATAAGTTCTTTGATGTGTCTAGTGTCAATGCCCGTTTATCTTGCAAATGTATTAAGTTTTCTTCTGCATATATTGGTGACAAATGTATCCTATGTAGTTTTGATTCAGAAGATAAGAAGGAAGGTTTCATTAAGAGTCATTTTTTATGGGGTGATTGCTTTTCTTCGGTAGTTAATTGGTCCGATTCGTGAATCCCTCAATCAAGATTAGTTTGGATCTTTGTGTCAGGAATTCCTTTGAGATTCTGGAATCATAATTTTTTTATGAATGTGGGTTGGATGATAGGTGAATTGAACCTTTTTTAGTGGATAAGGAGACAAAGTCTAGAATTCGTTTTGATTTTGGTAGAATTCTAGTCTTAATTCCAATTCATCATCCTTGTCCCAATGAGATCAAAGTTATAAGAGGGGATGGGAAGATGATTGATTCCTCTTGGTTGGAAAAAATTCTGGGTTTGTAGAAAAAGTGCGAGAGAGATTAATGGGTTCATATGGTTGATTTGGCTAAGGCAGGTCTTGCTTCTGAAAAAGATAATGGCTTCAAAGACGATAAGGCCTCGTCTTGTTTCAATCCAAGTCAATAAGAGGTGGAGAATCAAGATAAATTCAAAAAAGAAAATAGAAGGGAGAAGAAGAAATGCTTTGAGATTGATGAGAGCTTAATGGAGCTATGGTCTAAAGATAAGGCTAGGGAAAGCTGTGGTAAGAGTGTCAAAGACAAAGGAAAGGGGTTGGAGAACCGTGAATTAAATGGGGCCTCATTTAATTCCAAGAAAGGGGTTAGTGACAGCTCTCCTTTGTCTGTTATCTCTGTTAGGAGGAGTATTGGTTGTAGCAAGTTGGAGCTTGTTCCAAGAAAAGGTTTGGGATGTAGTGTTGTTAATTCTAAGGAAGGCTGTGGTTAGACCTGGCACGGTTCCGGTTCGAACCGTCGGAACCGGTCGGAACCGGAATCGGAAAAACCGGAACCGGAACCGGAACCGGAATCAGAAAAATTGGAACCGGAATCGAAAATCCGGTTCCGGTTCAAGAATCAAAATCGGAACCTGAACCGGAGGAGGCTAGTTCTGGTTCCGGTTCTATGGTTTGCTCGAACCGCCGGTTCGAACCGGAATGGAACCGGCGGTTCAGGTTCCGGTTCCGGTTCGAACCGCCGGTTCAAGGTTTTTTTTTTCAAATTTCTTTTTTTTAAAAAAATTACACTTTATTTATAAAAATAAAATGTTAAAAAAAAAATGATATTGAAGAGTATTGAACCATGGTCCATAACCCTTGTCCAAGTAATTAGTATATTTTCCTTTGCATTCTCTTCCTTTTTATATAGGTTAGATCTCTCTCCACTTCCCTCATTTATCCGATGTGGGATGTGAGATATGAGATTTTCTTTTCCTTTCTATTCTAGTTATAGCTTACTAATTTAAGTAGAAGTGAGAGAGTTAACTTTAGACATTTTGATCTTGGACTTAGTACCATATTTAACTGTGGGTGGAGAATCCATTAAAAAAAAAAAGTTATGGGATTTCAATTGGGAGCCATCAGCCATGTGCTTGCCTACTCATATCTTTTGTTCTTATTCAGTGTCATTGAATTATTCATTATACAAAGCACTGCCTTTCTTCTTCTCTTTTTATGCTCTACCATTCTTCATTATCTAATATATCTATATATATCTTTTGTCCCAGTGCCCCACATTTCTTATCTCAACGTGAATTTATTTCTTAAATACTTAATTTTGTGTACGTTAATTTACTTACAGTAGAAAATGGTGTGGGTTGAGGTAGATCTAGGTCTAAGTGGATAGAAATAACAACAAAGAAAAACAAAACAATTAGAATAGAAAGGATAAAAAAATCTCACATCCCACATTGGAAAAATACGAGAAGTGGAGAGAGGCTTAACCTATATAAAAAGGAGGAGAATGTAAAGAAAAATATAATTACTTGGACAAAGGTTATGGGCCATGGGCCAATACTTTGTAATGTCCTTTTCTAACATTTTATTTTTTTAATAAATAAAATGTAATATTTTGTAATGTTAAAAAAAAAAAAAAAAAAATCCGGTTCAGAACCGCCGGTTCGGTCGGAATCAGAACCAGAACCAGAACCAGAACCGGAACCGGAAAAGTCTAAGTCCGGTTCCGGTTCCGGTTCCACCTAACCATGGAACCGGAACCGGAACCACCGGTTCCGAACCGGAACCGTGTCAGGTCTAGCTATGGTGGGATGGTATGGAATAAAAGTGATAATGTTAATTTATTACAGCTTAGGTCTAAGGATGATAGGGTAGGTAGTGGCAAGATTGCTAAATATAAAGGAAAGGGGTTGGGAAATCGAAATTCTAAAGGGAAGCTTGACAATATCAAAGGCATGGGAGCAGCCTTAGAGATGTTGGTGTGGTCAGTGTTTCCTTGGCTAACGTGGATGATAGAAGGAAAAGTTTTCAAAAAAAGGCTTGAGGTGTTGTGTTAGAGTATCTTGCAAAAAAGAGCATGGAATGTAGCGATGCCAGAGGTAGCTACAGACCTTTGTGTGTTCAAGAAGGCTCCAAGGGCAAAGTAGTGGTGGAAGGGTCTGATAGGCCTAGGTTATGTGTAGTGGGAGGTGATTTGGGAGGTCCTCCCATTGATGTTTATGTTGATCTTGGGAGTCATGAGTTTTTGATTGAAGAATGGGTTTTTAGAAAATCAAGCTCTAATAGTGGGAAGGGAGGTGGAGCTAAGAAGGATGGGGTCCTTGTAGTGTCTAAGACCTCTGATACAAAAAGGAGGGGGAGGAAAAGTTATTTCCCTTCAAGAAGTCATTGTATGAAGACTAGGAGTGTGGTTCAAGGTCTAGATTATTGTGGTTTAGAAAATGAGATGGTTAATCTCTTTGTGAAGAGGGATAAAGATGAAAGGACTGTTATTAAAGAGAGTGAGTGAAGCTTTTCTTGTTTGTGTTTGTTTGGTGGAAGAGATCCGGCCTGGAAGAGGTCACCATTGTCTGGGTTGATTTTGGAGTTTTCTTGCTCTCCCTGTTTCGTCTCTGATGCGTTTTTGTTGCTGTTGGGTTCAAGTTTAGGGTTTAGAGCTAGCTTGGCTCTTCTCCAATACTTTGGCAGTTTGGTGGAAGGGCTTTGTTGGCTTCTTATGACTCTGTTGTTAGGTTTGTTTTGGTGATTTGTGTTTTGGTGCAAATTGAACTGGCTAGGAGTATTCAGCTGGTTTTCTTCTTTTGTTTTTGTGTTGTCATTTTGCCTTGCTTTTTCTTTTGTTGTCTTATGCTCTGTGCTAGTTTTGTTGGTCTTTTGCTTTGGTTGTTTTTTTTCCTCTAGCAGGATTGGTTCCTGTGTTGTTTTTGTTGCTTTTAGCCTTTTTAGCTCTTTGAATAATATACTTGCAGTTCAAAATATATATATATATAAAATATAGTAGCCCATTTATTTGGCAGCTTATTTGTTATATATAGGGGAAATACCCCTTTTTAGTCAAAAAAAATTAGGAGGATTATTGTTTTTACCCAAGATTAGTATTTTTATTGTTTTTACCCAATAATTGGCTGTGAAGACTTATATGCCCCTCATTTTCCCATTTTTCATTATTTTATTTACCTCTCCTCTCTCCTCTTCTCTCTCATTTGGTCAGAACATTTTTTTTTCTTCTTTCTATCTCCTCCCAAATTTCTCTCACGCCTCTCGCCTCTTTAAGACAAAACAATTTTTTTTTTTTTTTTTTGCAACCTAGATCTCCTCTCTCACGCATCTCTCCTCTTTAACAAGTAACAAATGGGTTTTGGTATGGGGTGTTTTTTTTTGTTTTGAGTCTGGGTTGCAGATCTGTTATTATTATTATTTTCTTATTTTTTTTGTTCCTCAAGATTTGTTCTACTTCTTCTTGTCATTTTAAAAAAACAAAAGTTGTTTTTTTTATGAATATTGATGAAGATTTGTGTTGTACTGTTGTTGTTTGATATTGATGATGAGAAGAATTTCTAGGTTTTTTTATTTTGAAAATTTTCTAGATTTTTTTTTATTTTGAAAATTTTCCAGATTTTAAAAATTTTCCGGATTATGTTTTTTAATTTTTTTTTTCCAGATTTGATTTTGTTTAAAGAAAAATTCCAGGTTTTTTATTTTTTGTTTATTTTTTTTTTCCAGATTTTGTTCCATTGAAACAAAAATTCCTCCCTAAAAAAAAATAACATTTACTAGAGATCCATTATTTCAAAGATTTTTTTAATTTTTTTTTGTATGAGGAAATCTTGAAAATTTCCAAATCTATTTAAATCTGGAAATTTTTCTAGATTTCTTTAAACACACCAAGCCACCAATTAAACACACCAGGTCAACCCAATTAAATACACCACGGCAACCCAATTAAACACACCAGGGTAGACCAATTAAACACACAAGGTGTAAACCTGTTGACGGTGAAATTTGGATTATCACTTGACCAACAATTATATCAAAGTGAATAGTAAATAATCAAGAAAACAATGCATGCAAGAGACATGTTTTACGTGGAAAAACCCTTGAATGGGAAAAAACCATGGCACCCCAGAGGGCAGAAAGATAATACTATGATTCGCTGTTTGATTACACACTCAGATCTCTCGAATTACTGCTTTTTTTCTCTCTAGGTTTTCGAACCCCCTCCTCGTGGGATAAGTGGTTCTATTTATACATAATAATTAGGGTTTTCCCTTGATTTTTGCCGTGTTGGTAGTAGAATTTCCTCTTGGACTTGTATTGGGAATCCCACGTTGCAACGGATTAGGATTTGCTTCCTATCATTTCCTTCTATGATTCCTCGTTGTAAGGGGTCTTCCTGGAGTAAGGGTTTTATTCCTGTGTTTCTGCCGAGTCGGTTTGTGCTCAGTAAGCTGATGCAGCGAACACTTTCACCCTTAGGTATCACCCTTCGGCGACCACGTTTTTATCCCTGGCGAGTACGTATCCAAATCTGGCGACCACACATTTGACTTATTGACTTAAGACTTGTTGACATGCTAACTGGTCCTCGTTTCCCCTTTGACCTGGTCAACGAGTGACATGGCAACGTTTCCCTCAGCATTTATTGACTCCTTTGATAACGTGTCTACTTGGCGAATTTATACATATAACAATACCCCCATAAATACTTCGAGCTGAGCGAATGATTTGGCCTTCCAATTCGTTTGTCTCCGCGAGTAGTATTTATATCCATGCTTAAGCTTTCGGCGCATTTCGTAAATAATTTTCCTTATTTTTCATTTTCACCACGTGTTGAATTTGTTAGTTGATTCTTCCGGTGCAAGCCTTTATTTCTGGCCACACAATTTCTAACGCCTCCACTTACTTGACACGGTGAAAATATGTTTTAACTGCTTGGTGATCCCCGAGGCACCACATGTCTGTTACTTGGTGGATGATGTTGCGGCTGTTCACCGTGACTGTCATTCACCTTAATAGCATTCCATTTTCTGATTTTTGAATTTTAAAACTCCCTCTTTTAATGCTTAGACGTTTCTTCTTCCTCTCGATCTTTTCATATCTCTACTAATTCCTTCGTTTTCTCAGAACAGAGCTCCTTCATTGTTTTTCATTCGTCTCACTTTTTCGCTTCCTTAAAGGTTTGCCACAGCTTTCTTCTTCTATCTCTCATTGTCAGACGGCTCACTGAACTTAACCGTGCTTATTCCTTGGCATCCCCAAATCTCCTGCATACTCTCTGAATCTAGGGTTTTCTGGTGAGTTCCCATAGACCCTTCCTTGCGTTCTTCTCTTTTTAATTAAATGATGCAAGCTTTAGAACTTGGTGACAAGCGTACTACGGATCAAATTGAATCTTTGATTCGTAACTTTCATCCAGATTCTCCGACTCTGATTTCTGTTTACGTTCCTTCTACTGAGGAAAATTTTGTCCCTGACATTTCTTCTCCTTCGTCTTTTGATAGTGATTCTCCGGTGATGACGATGTCTTCTAAACCTGGTGGCAGTAGACGACGGGCTTCTAGGGTTCCCCGAGGGTCTTTGCTGGATGCTCAGACAACGGTCGACTCAGATGTTGATGATCACCAACGAGATAGACTGCATTTCTCGTTTGATCGTCCGTGTTCCTTTGACTGTGAGGTCAATATGGTTGGCGAGGAAGAACTTCGCAAATATAAAAGTCGCTTCAAAATCCCGGATGCAGTGACTTTGATGCTACCTAGTGATCGAGCAGCGTGGAATCCTCCCGAAAATGCGGTTGCCATTTATGGTGCAATGCTCAGCTGTGGGGTAACCCTTCCCATTCAGCCTTTAATCGCCAGATTCCTTGCGGAGGCTTAGATTGCGCCTGCCCAACTCGCCCCCAATAGTTAAAGGATTTTGATGTGTTTGTGTTTGATGTGGAAGCTTAAAGGTTACGGATCCCCTACACCCGGTGAGATTTGCCATTTTTATACTTTGAGGCAAGCGGGTAATAGTGGCACGTATTTCCTTCTTTCTTCAGCCGTGGAGAACTAGATTCCTAAGGGTATGGTGAACCCTGGGCAAGTGGAGGTTTCCAGTGACGAGAAGAAGAAAGGCTTCATTTGGGGTTTTCCTACTTCGAATAAGCGGTGGAAGAACAGTTGGTTCTTCGTTGGTGGTGAATGGGGCAGAGATGTGCCCGCTAGTGATCGACATAACCTTCCGGCGAGGAAAGTCCCCAGACACTTCACTTCTCTTGAAGCCTAGTTGAAGGTAATCCCCGTTCTATTGGATGTAGAGATATCTCATCTTGCTGCTGCCGCTGTCCTCCCTTTGGATGAGAGGGGCCGATCATTCTTCTTACATGAGGAGAAAATGATTACTAAGCGGGTTTTTCCGCATTTGCCTGCCAGACTTCCTCGCCGTAAGTTTCACATACTTTCCTTCAGTATTATTGTTTTGTTTCTTCCGTTACTAACGTTTGGTTGCTCTTTGTAGTGTGCGATTTTGACACAGTTTGCGATTTACAGGCCCGGGCAGTGAAGAACTTTGAGGCCGCTAGCAAAAGGCACGCTGCTGGCTTGGCCAATGAAGGGATCGCCAGTCCAGATGGTGGTGATCCTTCCGATGACGAAGATGTTGGTGATGGCCATGGGGGAGGTGTCGAAACGGGTCAACCCCCCGTTCGTCAGGAAGTGGCTGCAAGTACCCCCAGTCGCAAGGGTAAAGAGAAAGTGGGTGCTTCAAGGGTACAAGATGACATTCATGTTTTTGATGCGAATGTCCCTGAAACTCCCCCCAATCTTGCAAGTGATTTGAACCCCAGGACTGGCAGGGGAAAGCGCCCCGCCGAGAGTACCCTCAATCATGTTGTTCGACCCCCAAAGCGGGCGTCAAGGGTTGTGCAGTATGTAGTTTCTTCGGATGAGGAGGGTGCCGGTGAACCTGTGCTCGCCGAGGCTGCCCCTATTCAAAAAACTGCTCATGAGGTTCCTGTTGAAGGGGCGAACGCGGTGGTGCCTCCCCCTTCTGAGAGGGCTAATGATTCAAATGCCCCTACTCCTACCCCGCCCAGAGTGGCTTCTCCTCCGGCGGCCGCAAGTGAGCCGAATGTTTCCTCCGCTGGTCATCCTGGGCTATCTAGTCAGCCAGGGTCAGCTGGTCAGTTGGGACCGTCGAGACAACCCGTGGTGTTTGCATCTGCGTCTGGTTCGGGTGTTGCCCATGAAACTCCTCCCATGGGCTCGATTGAAGTTGATGAAGGATCCGGTTATATTTCCCTTTCGGACTTCTCAGATGCGGAAATTTGCTCACATCTAATCAACAACGACGTCTATGTTGGTGAAGGTTATGAGCATGTGAAGGGCAAGTCTTGTAATAGGAAAATGAAGTTTTTCTTCAACTGTCATTCTCTGGTAGGTTTCTTGTAGCACTTCTGTTATATCTCCGTTTATGCATACTTCCTGACTTGTATGTTTTCTTTTCATATGATGTATGAGTTGGCTGACAACTATAGGCGTGGGAACTCACTTTCCAAGGAGAATAAACGTATGTGAGAGCAGGCTTCCATCTTGGCAGCCAAGAAGCTTTTTGCTGAAGAGTCCTACGCTTAGTAACTCGCTCAGCTGAGTGAATCCACGGACGGGTACCTGTCTGCTCAGCTAGTCACCGAGGAAAAACTATCTGCCGCTGAGGAAGAAATTCGCTCACTAAAAGAGCAATTGTCTGCTAGTTAGGATTCACTCGCAGCGCACTTGGAAACTGAGCGGCTAGCTGAAGAAGCTAGAGAGAAAGCTGAGCGAGAATCGCAAGACTTGCACAACCAGCTATCCTCGAGGGATGCCATCTTCAGTGGTTTGAAGGCTGTATTGGAAGTCGAAACAGTCGACCGTTTTAAAAGATCCCCTGCCTATGATGCATTTTTGTTGCGCGAATTTGAAAGAGGCATGAGGCAGTCGAAGAGGTTCTTTGCAATAAAGGATCATTCGAATGAGAAGGCTTTAAAGCTTTTCGACAAATCCCTTCAGTTGCATATGGGCAACGCGGTGGGCTCAATTAAGGAACAAATAAAATGCTGGAAAGCTCACTGCCGCTATACAGGGACTGAACCTTACCCAATGCATTTAGAAGTTCCCACCAAGCGTGCCTTTAATACTTACTACTCTGGTCGAAAAGACAGCTTTACTGGTTCCGGTGTCGAGCCGGATTTAGGTCCTGTTACCGGCAGGGATTATGAACCTTTTATGCCTGACGGGGATGAAGCGATAGTTTGGCCATCAGAGGATGAGGCCGATGAGGATGATGAGGATGATGAAGATGGTGGTGATGCTCCGGCTGACACTTAGAGTTATATGTTTTTGTTTCCTGTACTCACTTGTAAATGAAGTTTATTTATGCAATACATGTTTTCGCCTGCCATGCTTTTCTTTATGGTTCAATTATCTTTTGGATCTATTCGCATTTCTCCAACTTCTGCTAAATATCTTGGTCCGTTGTTTTTTTATTCAGCTGTCTTTGCTGAGTTTTCAGCTTTATTATTTTTGTTCAGCTGCCGTTGCTGAGTTTATGGCTTTATTATTTTTGTTCAGCTGCCGTTGCTGAGTTTTTGGCTTTATTAGTGTTTGTCAGGTTGTGTCCGACCATACACCAAGTTTCTTTAAGCATACTATTGGGACGTTGATCGGATGATTTATATACCTATTTGAGGTCCCCATTTCCTAGCTTTTGTGCTCGTTTTCGAGCGTATTTTTGTATATAATGTGTTTTGTGAGCCATGTGTAGGTACATGTTCCCTACAATTGGTGTTTGAGCATAAAGTCAAGTTTGGGAGGCAAAAATGAGCTAAAAAGTGAAGAATGGAATCCATGTAGAGTTGTCGCGGTCTCGCCGTTAACCCAAACCGTGGCGTGATTCATGGTCAATCACGGCAAGCAAAACCATGTTTCCGTGATGGATCCGCCGTTGAGCTAGAACGCGACATTGAGACCGCGGCACTGGTCAACTCTGCTTTCCAAAGGTTAATGGGCTGACATTGCAAATGCCCATGTAGAACATATAGATTTCGGGGCCTATATCTCCCTCCTCTTTAAGAACTGGGCTTTGTGCCATATATTTTTGAAAAGCCCCAAAAGTCTACTTTCTAGCGGTTTTTACGGATCGCGATTCTGGGTTTTCTAGAGGGAGTTATGGCAGTTTCCGTAACGGTGCGCGAGGCTGGAAACATGACCGCGGCAGAGTACATTGTGCAGAATAGCCAACTTTCGGGGGGCATATCTCCCTCCTTAGATCGAACCACGTTGAGCTCTACATATGTTCGGAAAGCCCCGGAAGTCTACTTTCCAGCAGTTTTTACGGATTGCAATTCCGGGCTTTCTAGAGGGCGATATGAGCATTTCCATAACGGTGCTCGAGAAGTTCGCTGCCAAGTTCGCCCCCTGACAACGACTTTGGCAGCGACCTAATATTTTAGCACCAGGGGCAGAGATCTTCGCCCCCTAGCTAGTCGCCCCCTGACAGCGAACTTGGCAGCGACCTTCCGTTGTCAGCTCAGCGAAAAGTCAGTTTTCAAGCCAATTCAGAAGGGCATTTTGGTCCTTTCATACCCAGATCGTGCCCTAAGTTTCCCAACCTATTTATACACCATTTTAAGCCCTCTCTTGAGACAACAAACCAGCCACCAACACCAAGAACACACAGCTGCTGCACTTCATCTTCTTCCCCAAATCAAGAGAGAGAGAAGCTTCCAAAGCTCCCATGGAGGTTCTCCTCCATGGGAAGCTCACCACCACCACTTTCCACACATCCTCCACCACATTTGGGAGTAGATTGCAAGGAGATAGGAGTGGTCTATGACCAATTTCGAGCTAGGGATTCATGGAGCTCTTGGAGGGATTTCTTCAAGGGTTGTCTCCTTAAAACTCATTCTCTTTGTATTTCTTGTTTTCTTGATTGTGTAATCCCCACTTGGGAAATATTGTAAACCTTATTTGTGCTCATTTATGTGATGATTGTTCTTAAATCCATTTGGGTTTTGATTTGTTCTTGTTATTATTGCAAAATCTCTTGTCTTGATATGCATGTGTGTAGAGATTGGAAATTGATGTGTGCTCATGGATGGGATTAGGAGTAGATTAACTTAAATGTAGGAGTAGTTGTAATCAAATATCCTATTTGTGTGTGTATGTTGATGGAAGGTCGAAATGCCTTGTTTTGATGGGTTTGAGTGTATGTGGGTTGGGATTGTACTTTCATGGATGACCTTCCGGGTATAGTCTTGACTACTTAGCTCTAAAAGAATGGATAAAACTTGTTTTATGCATGACCGTGCTAGAATAGGTTTTGGCTACATGTTCATATGCTTAATGGTAGGGACTTGAGGCATAATTGCTCTAGCCATGACCTTTGGGGAGTGATTCGTGTCTCGAATCCCTTAGTTGAGATTACAAGCTCAATTGCTCTAGCCATGACCCTTGGGGAGTGATTTGTGTTTGTGAATCTCTTAATTGAGAGAATAAGCTCATAACTTGAATTGGATGTCCTTAATGCCTAACAATCAACTAGGTGTGCACTTGTTTTTGGTGAACTAATAAATACCTTGTGTGATCATTATCATACATCTCTCCTAGCCACCCTTTTATTATTTGTCATTTTAAACACCATTCTCACCCCTCCATATTCCTTTTAATTTATTAGCATTCTTTTTATTTACATTCCTTCACACACACACACACATACACCTCACACACACCATTCTCACCACATCCGTGTTCTATTTACATGCTTCAAATAAACACTAGAACTCGAAATGGTCGATGGATGACACCTCCCTGCGGAACGATACCCTCGCTTACCGCTTTACTAGTCTTTTGCTAGTTAGAGCACATTGCGTAGGAACTTTTTAAATATAACTAATCTTTTGATAATCGCAATTTGGTAACGACACAAAAAGCGAGCTTATCAGACGTCTCCCATTTTTGCTTTTGACTTTGTCATTTTATTTACAGCTAGCCTTTTTGACCCCCAACGTTTTTATTGAGACATCTCATATACGCTTTCGATTGGATGCTTCTCGCGCCTTTCCAGGGGTCTTGTTTTACCAGCGGTGGTGACCACCGATCGGTTTTATAATATGTTAGGGCTGTGGTGACGTATTCGCCTTTAGCCCGCTGTAATGTTTGGGATCATCCCGCTCGCCTTTTGTGTCGTTGCGAGTTTTTAAACTCATCTTTACGCAATGGCGAGTAGCTTGTAATATACGACGGCGAGTAACTTTTGTAAATTGGTTGCTTCCAGTGGCGAGCCAAATCATGAGTTCACAGTAATTTATTACTTTTTATTGAATATCTCATGCAACCTTTGACAAAATAAAAGGGAAAGAAAGAATGCTAAAAAAGGAAAAAATGCCTAAAAAGAAAATATTAAAATAAGTCTTGAAAAAAGATGAAGAGGTCAAGGGTAGTATATTTTCAAGTACTGCGCATTGCATGGTCGAGGTAGTTCGCCAAAGCCTTCTCGAGTAATGTGATATGCCCCGTGACCAGTGACGACACGTCGTTGCGATGTCGGTCAAAGCGGTGCCACTTTGACGACACGTCGTTGCGATGTCGGTCAAAAGATGAACATTTAAGTTCGACCTTGCTAGCGCGCGAGTCACAAGGACTAGCACAGCGGCAAGTGAGGGTATCGTTCCGCAGGGAGGTGGGATCCGCCGACCGTTACCGGTTCTAGCTATTATTACAACACTCCGAGAGAACTCGTGTGTTGCGTTTGCGGAAAAGTGTAAATAATACTATAAATAAATAAATAAACTAACATAATATATACATGGATAGGATGGAATGGAGAGATGCATGAAATGTGATTACACTAGGGCAATGACTCAACCGTAACGATCTTCCTAATTAAGCTCTAGACTCACTTAGTCCCTCAATATGCAAGTATATCATAGGCTCGTGTCCCCTTAATTGATCTCTAATATCTCTCGAGTCTTAGAAATCACATCCACACATACAAAGTACACATGGATTCATTAAGTGTCGTGGCACACACACAAGAGCCCTATATGCCAGCCTAGTGTATCTCTCACTGTCTGGTCATATACAGTGGTTATTTCGTTGGGCATGTAATGCGCAATCGCGTGGGCCATACTACAGCCAATAATTCATTCACAATGGCTAACCAAATACGGGATGGCAACCAAGTGAAAGCATTAAGAATACGAGATACCCATACAACACGTATGTTAAATGCTCATGTCCCCTTAATTAATCTCTAATCTCTCTCGATGTCTTAGAGATTACATCCATGCATAAATGCTTGGATTCATTAAGGACTGTGGGACACACACACGAGCTCTACACGCCAGCCTAGTGTATCTCTCACTGTCTGGTCAAATGTAGAGGATATCACGCTGGACATGTTAATGTGAACCACACAATATATAACACATAGCCTAAATATCATCCACAAGGTGGCTAACCGAGTGAAAGCATTAAGCAATGAAATACCATATAACTACACAAGCACGAGAGGAATTCAGTTTGTCTTTACTCTAGATACGGATTCGGTTTTATCAATCTCCCTAGGATGGCTTGATAACTCTTATTTCTACACATTGTGTAGCCCCTTACTTTTATCTTTTATGCTTGTTTTCCGGGTAAAACCGGGTATTTAATGTTTTAAATAAGTGTTTCAGGATTTTTTCTAGAAGAGGGGCTAAAGTGCAAAAATGGTGAAATATTGGGGCAAAAGTGCAATTTTCAAAGGTTTGTTCTGCGCCCTTGTTTTGCGATTAGGGGCCGCAGAACAGGGCGCAAAAAGGGACCAGAAGACCCACTTTTTGTAAATCGGCGCCCTAGGGCGCAGAATAGGGCGCAAAATCAAGGCGGAAATTCTGACGAAAGTTTCCTGCAGAACACTCATCTTGCGGGGCCCATATCTCTCTCCTCCGATCGAACTGGGTTTTGTGCTATATATGGTTGGAAAGATCCAGAAGTCTTCTTTCCAACGGTTCTTCAAGATCGCGATTCCAATGTTTGTGGAGAAAGTTATGCTCGTTTCCGTAACGATGCGCGCTGCTGGAAACCCTTCCTCGAAATGCCCAATTTTCAGCAACTTAAGGGCATTTTCGTCCTTTCCCCCATTTCTGACCTAAACCCTTCTCCCCACTATATATATCCCCTCTTCTCTTCAGTTTTTTGACAGACCCCCTTTCACTCCCTCTCTCTCTCCTCCGCCCAACTCTCTCTCTCTTCCATCTTCTTCATCCTTCTTCATCTTCTTCACATAATAAGGAGAGACCCATGCTCCCATGGAGGTTTTTCCTCCATGGGAGCTCCCCATACATCTCCACAACCCCATTTTACACTTCCTCCATCCATTTTAGGGCAGATTGCAAGGAATAGGAGTGGTTTTTTGACCAATTTCGAGCCAAGCATGGAAAGGAGCTCTTGGAGGAATTTCTTCAAGGGTTGTATCTCCTTTTACTCATTCTCTTTGTATTTCTTGCTTCTTTAATGTGTAACCCCGATTTGGGGAATATTGTAAACCTTCACATGTGTAATATATGTATGTTTGTGCTTAAATTTGGTTGGGTTTTGTTTTACTCTTTGCCAATTACATGTTTTAAGCTCTAATTGCAATATCCATGTGTGTGGAGGCCTGAAATTGATATGTGTCCATGATTGGGATTAGGAGTAGAGTAATTTACTATAGGAGTAGTGTAATTTAATTTCCCATGATTGTTGATTGATTGATGGATGACCAAAATGCCATGTTTAAAGTAATTGGAGTGTTAGAGATTTAGCTCCAAAGAGTAGGAAAGGTTTCAGTTCAGGCAAGTTAGTTGCTAAATTGGCCTGGGTTCCATATTCTTGTACTTAATGGGTCTTGTTATCAAGGCACAATTGCTCATCCTTGGCCGGATTGGGTAATAAATTGATTTAGGGAAAATTCCCAAATCAAGAGAATGAACCCTTAACCTATATTGAATGGTCTTAATGAATAACAACCAACTTATTGCACATTGTTGTTTGGTAAACTTGTTTCCCATGTCTAGCCACCCTAGGGAGATTGATAAAACCGAATCCTTATCTAGAGTAAAGACAAATTGAATTCCTCTTGTGCTTGTGTAGTTATATGGTATTTCATTGCTTAATGCTTTCACTCGGTTAGCCACCTTGTGGATGATATTTAGGCTATGTGTTATATATTGCGTGGTTCATATTAACATGTCCAGCGTGATATCCTCTACATTTGACCAGACAGTGAGAGATACACTAGGCTGGCGTGTAGAGCTCGTGTGTGTGTCCCACAGTCCTTAATGAATCCAAGCATTTATGCGTGGATGTAATCTCTAAGACATCGAGAGAGATTAGAGATTAATTAAGGGGACACGAGCATATAACATACGTGTTGTATGGGTATCTCGTATTCTTAATGCTTTCACTTGGTTGCCATCCCGTATTTGGTTAGCCATTGTGAATGAATTATTGGCTGTAGTATGGCCCACGCGGTTGCGCATTACATGCCCAACAAAATAACCACTGTATATGACCAGACAGTGAGAGATACACTAAGTTGGCATACAGGGCTCTTGTGTGTGTGCCACGGCACTTAATGAATTCATGTGTACTTTGTATGTGTGGATGTGATTTCTAAGACTCGAGAGAGATTAGAGATCAATTAAGGGGACACGAGCCTATGATATACTTGCATATTGAGGGACTAAGTGAGTCTAAAGCTTAATTATGTGGATTGTTACGGTTGAGTCATTGCCTTAGTGTTACCACATTTCATGCATCTCTCCATTCCATCCTATCCATGTACATATTATAGTATATAGTTTATTTATTTATATTATCATTTACACTTTTCCGCACCCGCAACACACGAGTTCTCTCGGAGTGTTGTAATAATAGCTAGAACCGGTGACGGTCGGCGGATCCCACCTCCCTGCGGAACGATACCCTCACTTGCCGCTGTGCTAGTCCTTGTGACTCGCGCGATAGCGAGGTCGAACTTAAATGTTCAATCTTTTGACCGACATCGCAACGACGTGTCGTCATGGCTAGACATGAGAAACAAGTTTACCAAACAACAATGTGCAATAAGTTGGTTGTTATATATTAAGATCATTCAATATAGGTTAAGGGTTCATTCTCTTGATTTGAGAATTTTCCCTAAATCAATTTATTACCCAATCCGGCCAAGGATGGATAATTGTGCCTTGATAACAAGACCCATTAAGCACAAGAATTGGAACCCAGGCCAATTTAGCAACTAAATGCCTGAACTGAAACCTTTCCCACTCTTTAGAGCTAAGTCTCTAACACTCAAAATTACTCTAAACATGGCATTTTGGTCATCCATCAATCAATCAACAATCATGGGAAGTTAAATTACACTACTCCTACATTAAGTTACTCTACTCCTAATCCCAATCATGGACACATATCAATTTCGGACCTCCACACACATGGATATTGCAATTAGAGCTTAAAACATGTAATTAGCAAAGAATAAAACAAAACCCACATGAATTTAAGAACAACCAACATATATAACACAAGTGTAGGGTTTACAATATTCCCCAAATCGGGGTTACACATCAAAGAAACAAGAAATACAAAGAAATGAGTAAAAAGGAGACAACCTTTGAAGACAAACCCTCCAAAGAAGCTCCTAGCTTTCCTAGCTCGAAATTGGTCCAAAGACCACTCCTATTCCTTGCAATCTGCCCTAAAATGGATGGAGGAAGTGTGAAAATGGTGGTGGAGGTGTGTGGTGAGCTCCCATGGAGGAAAAACCTCCATGGGAGCTTGGATCTCTCCTTATTTGGTGAAGAATGTGAAGAAAATGGTAGAGAGAGAGAGTGGGGCGGAAGAGAGAGAGAGGGAGTGAAGGGGTTCTGTCTAAAAACTGAAGAGAAGAGGGGATATATATAGTGGGGAGAAGGGTTTAGGTCAGAAATGGGGGAAAGGACGAAAATGCCCTTAAGTGGCTGAAAATTGGGCATTTCACGGATGGGTTTCCAGCAGTGCGCACCGTTACGGAAACGGGCATAACTTTCTCCACAAATGTCGGAATCATGATCTGGAAGAACCGTTGGAAAGACGACTTCCGGGGCTTTCCAACCATATATAGCACGAAACCCAGTTCGATCGGAGGAGAGAGATATGGCCCCCGCAAGTTGAGTGTTCTGCAGGAAACTTTCGTCAGAATTTCCACCTTGATTTTGCGCCCCTTTCTGCGCCCTAGGGCGCCGATTTACAAAAAGTGGGTCTTCTGGTCCCTTTTTGCGCCCTTTTCTGTGGCCCCTAATCGCAAAAATGGGGCGCAGAATCCAAGTTTCAAAAATTGCACTTTTGCCCCAATATTTCTCTATTTTTGCACTTTAGCCCCTGTGGTGAAAAATTACCTAAAACACTTATTTAAAACATTAAATACCCGATTTTACCCGGAAAACAAGCATAAAAGATAAAATTAAGGGGCTACACAACGTGTAGAAATAAGAGTTATCAACCAGCTATGCCCGTAATTTGATAAGGCCCTTCCCATTTATCTATGAGCGATCCTGCAGCCTTGTCTTGGGTTCCCAGATTCACCCTTTTCAGCACTAAGTCGCCGAGTGCGAACTTCCTTTCACGCACATGTGAGTTGTAGTACCTGGCTGCCCTTTGTTGATTGGCAACGTTTCTTATTTGTGCGCACTCTATTCTTTCTTCTAACTCGTCCAGACTAAATTTTAGCATATCAATATTGAGTTCTGGTTGAAAGAGTTGTACTCTTGGTGAAGAGAAAAATATTTCCACGGGGATAACAGCTTCAGCCCCGAAAGCCATGGAATATGGGGTCTCACCTGTTGAGCTTCTTTCTGTGGTTCGATATGCCCATAGTACCTATGGCAACTTCTCTGCCCAACTACCCTTCTTCGCAGCCAGTTTGGCTTTCAGGTTATGCTTTACAACTTTGTTCACTGCTTCAGTTTGGCCATTTGTCTATGGGTGTGCTGGAGATGCATAGTAGTTGTTGATTCCATACTTGTCACACAGTTCCCTGAATTTCTTGCAGTCGAATTGGGTTCCGTTGTCAGTGATGATGGTGTTTGGTATCCCGAATCTGTACAGGATATTTTTCTTCACGAAGCTTATAGTGTTTGCTTATGTTATGTGCACCAATGGTTCGACTTCTACCCACTTTGTAAAATAATCCACGGCTACAATGGCATGTTTTGCTCCTCCGGGTGCTGTTGGCATTGGGCCGATCAAGTCAATTCCCCACATGGCGAATGGCCAAGGCAAAGTAATGCTCTGCAAGCGTTCAGGTGGTTGGCGAATGTTGTTAGCAATTTTCTGACACGCCTCACACCTTGTTGCTATCCTCTTTGCATTGGCGAACAACGTTGGCCAGTAAAAACCCTGTCTCAACGTTTTATAGGCTAAACTGACACCCCCAGCATGGTTCCCACAGTTTCCACTATATATGCTTTTCAGGATCCCTTCTGCTTCTTCAGGTCCAACACATCTCTGCAATACCCTTGAATATCCCCTCTTGTACAGTTCTCCATTGAGGACTGAATATCTTGTAGCTTTGTACTTCAGCCGTTTTACCTCCAATGGATCATTTGGGAGTACGTCATTGACGAGGTACTCTTTGATTGGTGTTATCCAACTGTCTGTCTCGCCGAAGACTGCCCTAACTTCCATTTGTTTGATTATACTCAGCTGCAGTAGGTGGATCATGGGAATGGTTCTAGGCCAGATGTTGATTGTGGCGGATGCCAATTTGGCCAAGGCGTCGGCCTGCTCGTTTTCTTCTCTGAAGACCTGAATAATTCTGTACTCTTTAAATCCTCCCAGCAGTTCCTTTGCTAACTTTAGGTACGTAATCATGCTTTCGTCTCTCGCCTGATACTCAACTAGTACTTGATTAACGATGACTTGGGAGTCGCTGAAAATTTCAACCTCGTTGGCTCCTAGAATTGTGCAAACTCTTAGTCCTGCTATGAGTGCTTCATATTCGGCTTGATTGTTAGTAGCTTTGAAGTCAAAACGCAAGGCGCATTCAACTAAATCTCCTTCTGGGGTTGACACTACTACCCTTGCCCCGTTGCCATACGTGTTTGACGACCCATCGACGCGGAGTTGCCACTTGAATTTTTTTTTAGTTTGTTCCACCATCATCCTCGCCACTTCCATGTTTGGTTCCGTAAACTCTGCCACAAAGTCCGCCACCGCTTGGCCCTTGATTATTATCCTTGGGAGATACTCTACATCAAACTCACTTAGTTCGATTGCCCACTTCATTAGTCTGCCGGATACTTCTGGTTTTTGTAAAATCAGTTTTAGTAGGCAGTTGGTGTATACTCTGATTTTATGAGCCTGGAAATACGGCCTTAACTTCCTTGCTGCTGTTATTAGGGCGAGTGCCATCTTCTCGGCTGACGAGTATCTTGTCTCAGCTGGTAACAGCGCTTTGCTTGTGTAATATACCGGTTTTTGGGCCCCATCTTCTTGTCTCACCAATACCGAACTTGTAGCTGCTTCAGAGACAGATAGGTACATGTATAGTGTTTCTCTAACTACTAGTTTTGATAGCAGTGGTGCTCGCCCGAGGTATTCTTTCAAGGCTTGAAAGGCCTTTTCACAGTCTTCGTTCCATTCGACTCATTTGCCTTTCTTGAGAGCTTTAAAGAATGGTAAGCATCGATCTGTTGATTTTGCTATGAACTTGTTCAATGATACCAAGCACCCTGTGAGTTTTTGGACGTCCTTCAGTGTCTTTGGGGAAACCATTCTAGCCAATGCTTGGATCTTGTCAGGGTTCACCCCTATTCCTCTCTGATGTACCTGATATCCGAGGAATTTTCCAGATGGTACGCCGAATACACATTTTGTAGGGTTTAGCTTCATTCCGTATTTAGTTAATACATCGAATGTCTCTCTCAGGTCATCTACATGCTTGTCAGTTGTGATGCTTTTTGTCAGCAAATCATCGACGTATACCTCCATATTCTTTCCTATTTGTCTTGCGAACATCCTGTTGACTAGGCGCTGGTAAGTTGCTCCAGCATTTTTCAGGCCAAATGGCATGACTGTATAGCAGTATAACCCTTGATCCGTGGTGAATGCTGTTTTCTCTTCGTTTGGCTTATGCATCTTGATTTGGTTATATCCTGAGTATGCATCCATGAAGCTTAACGTCTCGTGTCCAGCTGTTGCATCGACTAACTGGTCGATTCTTGGTAATGGGAAGCTGTCTTTGGGGCAAGCCTTGTTCAGATCGGTGAAGTCTACACACATCCTCCACTGATTGTTCTTCTTTTTTACAAGGACTACGTTCGCCACCCATTCCGGATATTTAACCTCTCTGATTGATCCTGCGGCCAGCAACTTAGACATTTCTTCTTTTATTGCTATGCTTCTTTCCGAGTTAAAGCTTTTTTTTTTTTTTTTGCACCACTGGTTTGCTTTTTTCGTCTACAGCCAAGTTGTATGAGATCACGCTTCTACTAATTCCTAGCATGTCTTCATGGCTCCATGCGAAAATTTCCTTGTACTCTTTCAACAAGTTCGATACATCTCTCTTGACTTGTTCAGCCAGCCTTGCTCCAATCTTGACTGTTTTATCAGGTTCCATCTCGTCTAGAACAATGGACTCAGTGGGCTCCTCTTTTTCTCTGCTTGCTTTATCCCTTGGATCCAACTCAAAAGTTTCCGGATTTTCTTCTTGCATTTTCTTATTCACCTCGAATATGATTAAGGTTTCCACTCCTGTCTTGTCTTTGAAAATCGAGAGGTTAGCTCGGTGAGCCATCTCCTGTGATCCCTTTAACTCTCCGACTCCAAACTCCGTAGGAAATTTTACTTTCAACGCGTGGATTGAAGTGACTGCTCGAGCTTTGTTGAGGAATGGTCGGCCGAGTAGAGCATTATACGGCCAGTTGTGAATGTCGACCACGACAAAATCCAATAGGATTGTTCGCCGGTACGGTGCTGTCCCAAACCTCACCGGTAGCTTCACGGTCCCCAATAATCTCACTTCCGTGCCTTCAAAACCTTTCAATGGCACGTGGAAGGGCTCCAAATCTTTCCTGTCCAGTCGCAGCTCATCGTATACTCTGGCACTCAAAATATCAACTGAACTCCTGTTGTCTATCATTACTCGGAGGAAGTCCTTGTGTGCTATTTGAACTCCCACTACAATTGCATCATTGGGCTTGGCATCAATCCCGTCTGAGTCTTCTGCTGTAAATGTTATGGGGTCATGTCCTTCTCTTCCTTTCTTAGGGTTTCTCTGCACAGAGTTTATCTCCATATTTCTGCTCTCGTACATTACTTCTCGGACTTCTGACATCCTCTCTTGATTGCTTTTGCCAGTGTGAGGTCCACCAAAAATGGTGTTTATTGTAGCGTTGGGGCTGCTTCTCATTGGGCTTTTCCTTTCCTGCCCACTTCCTTGGCGGCTATCTTGGCCACCGCCGTGTTTGTCTCCTTTCATAGTGAAATCTTTCAGGTGTCCATCTCTGATTAGGCTTTCAATATGATCACGCAGCTGAAAGCATTTTGAGGTGTCATGCCCATGATCTTTGTGGAATCGCCAGTATTTGGTTGTGTCCCTTTGAGCGTTAGCCGATTGTTGCCGAGGATACTTGGCGAGTCCCTTGTCTTATACTACAGAAAGTATCTCCTCTTAATTGATAACTCTTATTTCTACACATTGTGTAGCCCCTAACTTTTATCTTTTATGCTTGTTTTCCAGGTAAAACCGGGTATTTAACATTTTAAATAAGTGTTTCAGGTAATTTTTCATCACAGGGGCTAAAGTGTAAAAATGGAGAAATATTGGGGCAAAAGTGCAATTTTTGAAATTTAGATTCGGTGCCCCATTTCTGCTATTAGGGGCAGCAGAAAAGGCCATAGAAAGGGACTAGAAGACCCTAATTTTGTGATTCGGCGGCCTAGGGCGCAGAATAGGGTGCAAAATCAAGATGGAAATGTTGACGAAAGTTTCCTACAGAACACTCAACTTGCAGGGGCCATATCTCTCTCCTCCGATCGAACTGGATTTTTTACTACCTATGGTTGGAAAGCCCCAGATGTCTTCTTTCCAACGGTTCTTTAAGAATGCGATTCTGATGTTTGTGGAGAAAGTTATGCTCATTTCCGTAACGGTGCGCGCTGCTGGAAAGTCACCCGCGAAGCCCTCCAAATCAGCCACTTATGCAAGGGCATTCTCATCCTTTCACCATTATTTCTACCCTAGCCTTCTCCCCACTATATATATCCCCTTTTCTCATCAGTTTTGACGTAATCCCTAACCCCCCCTCTCTCTCTCTTCCATTTTCTTCACCTTCTTCACATTCTTCACCAAATAAGGAGAGGATCCAAGCTCCCATGGAGGTTTTTCCTCCATGGGAGCTCACCACACACCTCCACCACCAATGTCACACCTCTTCCATCCATCTTAGGGCAGTTTGCAAGGAATTAGGAGTGGTTTTTGGACCAAATCCGAGCTAGGAAGGTTTGGAGCATCTTTGGAGGACTTGTCTTCAAAGGTTGTCTCCTTTTTACTCATTTCTTTGTATTTTCTGTTTCTTTGATGTGTAACCCCGATTTGGGGAATATTGTAAACCTTCACATGTGTAATATATGTATGTTTGTTCTTAAATTTGGTTGGGTTTTGTTTTACTCTTTGCCAATTACATGTTTTAAGCTCTAATTGCAATATCCATGTGTGTGGAGGTCCGAAATTGATATATGTCCATGATTGGGATTAGGAGTAGAGTAATTTAATGTAGGAGTAGTGTAATTTAACATCCCATGATTGTTGATTGATTGATGGATGACCAAAATGCTATATTTAGAGTAATTTGAGTGTTAGAGATTTAGCTCCAAAGAGTGGAAAAGGTTTCAGTTCAGGCATTTAGTTGCTAAATTGGTCTTGGTTCAAATCCTTGTGCTTAATGGGTCTTTTTAAGACACAATTGCCCTTCCTTGGCCGGATTGGGTAATAAATTGATTTAGGGATAATTCCCAAATCAAGAGGATGAACCCTTAACCTAGATTGAATGGTCTTAATGAATAACAACCAACTTATTGCACATTGTTGTTTGGTAAACTTGTTTCCCATGTCTAGCCATCCTAGGGAGATTGATAAAACCGAATCCGTATCTAGAGTAAAGACAAACTGAATTTCTCTTGTGCTTGTGTAATTATATTCTTTAATCTTGGGTTCGAAAATTTAATAGCTCGTACTCTTTAAAGTGTGAGTTTTTAGACTATCACCAAATTCATAACTTAAATTTTAATAGCACCTAAAGTGTGGATTTGACAAAAATACCCTTAAAACACACTCACAAAAATAAGTCTCGCGTTATTTTTTTCGAGACTTATCTTTTGTGTTTTCTGCAACTTATTTTGGTATTACTAAAACTTATTTTGGTGTTTCCAAGACTTTAAAAGTTTTCGAAACTTTTCTGAGACTTTTAAATAATTTTGAGACTTTTTGCAATTTTTGAGACCTTCTTGTAATTTCCTGTCTTTCCAAGAACCATAACGGTACAAGAAAAATCAAGGGGTTCCTGCCAAGCTGCCTCAAGTTGCTCTGCCATGGCACTTGCACGGTCAAAACTGAAGGCCTTCCAGCTCGTGAGTCTCCTTGTTAGGCTCAGAATCTAGTCCGGCTGAACTGCTGAAGTATCTTTCGCTTCTCCATTCTGACCATTCCGATGTTCTGTCTCAAATTTAGCCAAGCTGCCATTGCTCACTTCTTCACCCATGTTGTTCCCATTCTCTAAACCTAGGGCACGACTCACGAGTAGCTTCTTTCAATTCCTCACTCGCATTTTCTGATTGGTCCATGGTTACACTAGCCAAATTATCATTAACCTTTTACCGTTATCATCCAGAAGCTCCATAGGGAAGCCAGCTGAAGTATCAACCAATTCCGCAGCCTTGTCATTTTGATATTCTGCACCCAATTCACTCTCACCATATTCAGGTAGAACCTGCCCACTTGATCCAATTTCTCTATCTTCCCCAACCATAATGGCATTCCCATTCTCCGATTTGGATTCCGCTAGCAATTCCTCCACAGTTGTCATAACATAAGTACCTAACCACTTCAAAATTGACGGCTTTCTTTCTCTTGTTCACAGTTGTCATGTGTGAAAATGTTGGGTACTTGGGTTACATGTTTTTAACTAACAGTATCAAATAACTTCCTAACACATTATCAATAAATTTTCATCCTTTAAGTACACTAAAATTTATAATGTCATTTTGGCCTTTTATACGGTTTATTTATTTTGGAAGGGCCTTTTATACGGTTTATATATATATCAGTATGTTCATGAATCCCATATATTTTTTCATATGGGATTCCAATTGACACTAATATAAAATGAAAAAATCTACATTTTGTCACCGGTGCCAAATGAGATCTCGCACCAAAAAACATGCGAGATCCCTCACTCAAATTACTTTTCACATCATTTGAAATGATTTTTTTGATAAACTTGTTGAGTTGTGTAACATTTATGTAAATCATAAGTTTTATAGCAGAAAGCTAGTTTCAAATGCTAAAAGTGTATGTTTCAGGTTCGGTAGATTTACAAGTCAGAGGGTGTAAATGAGAGGTGTGATTGTCTCTTATATAGTTATATGGAAAAAGAGCCGTGTTAGTGTTAAGCTCACCAATATTTTAGTATATCGATCATTGATGATGTACCGTTGGACCATTTCCATTTTCCACCACTATTTTAATTTATTATTATTGTTATTATTATTATTCAAGGAATGGAATGGAATGGAAAGAAAAGGTGGTTGAGTTTCCAAACGGAACTGTTGAAGTTGATCGAAATTCCGATTATTATTATTATTTACAAATTTATTATTATTCTTCTCCAAGGAAGTTTCGGTGCATGTACACCCGGTTGATTTGGACAAGCCAGTTTCAATTGCTACAAGTGTATGTTTCAATTGTTCGGTAGATATTGTGAAGCAACAACATGAACTGCTTTCGAGTTTTTGACAGGTTGTGTTATGGGGTATATATGATACTTCAAGCAGGCAGCCATTTCTTGTTTTTATTTATTTATTTTTGTGTTTTTTACTTTGTCTGGGAGCAATATATATAATTGAAAGCAACATGTCAATATCTGTGATTATTGCCAATTGGATATTTTTAAGACCCTAAAGATTAATTACTTTGAGCATTTCAGAACTGGTTTCGAGGGATTGAATTGAACTATTTTTATAGAATTAGATTAGATTTGATAGAACATGATTACATTGTCTTTAATTTGGTATAGTATGAGATTGGACAAGAATCGTGTCTTATAGTTGATACAGTATGAGATTAGTCGGGATAATATTAGATTAAATTAATTTTTTAATAAACTAAAATCATTTGAAGTCAATTCCAAAAAAAAATATTATAATTAAATATTTTAGATTACATTAACTTAAATTTGGTTAGCAAAATTGAATTAAATTATTTTAAATAATTGCATATAAAGTAATTTTTTTTATGATAACTTTTAGAATAAAATAAAATATTTAAAATATTTTTAAAAATAAATAAAAAAATTTGAAACAATATATTATTATTTTTTTAGTTGATATTGAATAATATTAAAATTTGAAATGTTTTAATAAAATATACTAAATTAAATTTTAAAATAAAATAAATTCAAATTTTAATATGTAAATAGTTTGATAAAAAAATTGGAAAAAAAAAAAAGAAGAAAAAAAATGGACAAATAGTCCTGAGACTCTAATCCTGTGTATCCCATACACAAAAACATGGGATTAAACTAAATTAAGTCTAATCTGACCACCATAACATGGCCACATGTAAGATAAATTCAAATAAGTTTCGAAAAAGAAAAATAAAATTTAATTTAATTTAACTGGTAATATTATTGTTGTACAAGATATATCAAATTTAAATTCAGCATAAGAGTGAGTAGGGGTTTAGATTTATTTATAATAATAACAATAACAATAATAATAAGTTATTAGAGAGTTTAAAGTCAATTTATAATCTAATTTGAATTCATTAACTTATTCTAAGAACCGAATCAAAATTATTTTTATTTGTCTTTTTATTACTGGATTTGAAGATATAATCAGTAAGCTGCTGTCAATCTTGCAATCTTGCAATGGTGATTTTATTATTAAAATAAATAAAAATATGTACTCCTTTCATCACACAAAGTTATGTTTGTAGGACACGTCATGAGTACGATTGGTCGATTAACGCAAGCGATTTGTAAATTGTAATTGGGAAATTTTTTACTCAATTAAATTGACAAGTAATGTTAGTCAACTAATCATTTAAATTAGAATTTGAGGAGGGTATGGAGGCTCCTTCTATTTGTATTTTATTTTATTTTTATTTTTCTATTCCTTTTGTTTTGTTTAATTTACATTTTTTATTATTATAATTCAAGGGCAAATTGGGCATTTCATAAATCAGACTTGATCAAACTAATGTTGCCCATAGTTCCAGATGGGTCTCAGTGTAGAATAACCATCTTCACTCATCTGGCTGAAATTGTGCCAAACCTTAGGGGACCTGAGTGTAATTCTCCCGATTGGTAAACTAAAAAAGCCCTGGGGACTTGACCAAAAGCTTTTATTTGCTTTTTATTTATTTTTTTATTCCATGTTTTTTATCAGTCACATGTCTGCATCAGGACTAAATCTTGGGTGCAGCAGGATGCACCATACATCCCCCATCCAGATGTTGCCACGTCAGCAAAATCTTTTGATTTTGCAGACGTGGCAACATCAAGGTGGGAGATGCATGGTGCATCGGATGCACCCAAGTTCTTCTCCTGCATCAGTGAAGACACAAGTACACAACAAAAGAGAGAAAAATTAAAAAAAATTCATTAGGTAGAAGGATGCAAGAAATAATGGTGTAAATATGGGTCGTGCCCGGCCCGGCCCGACCTGGCCAGCCTGTTAACAATGGCAGGCCGAGCCAGGCACGGCCCGCAAGTGGGGTGTGCTAGGCTAGGCACAACCCACATGCTTGGCACGTGCTGGGCCCTAGATCGGGGCACGGCGTGCCGGCCTGGCCTGGCCTGGCCCGGTAGGCTGGTTTGCCATGCCCGCCGGGCCGGCACGCGTGCCACAGTGCTGGTCCTGACTACTCCAAGGCCCCTGGGCAAAATCTAAAAAATGGGCCCCATACCAACAAAATCATCCCCACTTCATCCCAAAACAAAAATTAAAATTAAAAAATCCATGATTTTTATGTCTACAATTGGCGACTTGGCCCTTTTTTTTTTTTTTTTTTTTTTGGGTCTTTGGTGGGTGGAAAAGAAATGGAGAATATATAGGTAATAGGTGATAGGAAAGTATAAAACTTTAAAAAAATTGGGTTTTGTAATAGAATAAAACGAATTGGGCCAGGTTCTAATTTTTTTTTGTATTGTTTGATTTTTTTATTTTTTTTTATTTTTTTTTACAACTCAACCCATAATAAAAAGTAAAAACTCACATCTTATATTTGGGGCCTCTAGCACGGTTAGTTCCATCACCATGTCACACATTTTGGTTTTGTTTTTTAGTACCAAAAGCAGAATTGTATAGTGTATAGTGTGTCATGGAAGTAGAATTGGAGGTTGGTATTAAATTCTGTCACAATCATCATTGAACTACTTTGTGTTACGGCACCCAGTATAGTCTCAAAGGCAGACTCAGCAAATAAAATTAATAATATGATTAACAATCAATTAAAACCCCCAAAGTCAGAACAATTATTATTGCTTTCTCTCTTTTCATACAATCCCTAGAACACAAAACAATCTTAAAACCTAAATAAATAAATAAATTATAAAAAACGAGCAACCAAAACTAGAAAATGAAATCGAAATGGATAAATTAATCATATTAATTTTTCTCAAATAATAAGACAATGTGTGCATGTGGCAGCAACGGAGTCATAGCTCGGTCAGAACTTAACGCCATTTCTCTAATTTTTTTATATAAAAATTCTTATCGGTTACTGCCGTCGGTCTTTGCCAGCAAAGTCAATTGTTTTCTTTTTTTTTTTTTTTTTTTCTCTTTTCTCTTTTTTTTAAAATATTTTTTTTTTGTTATTTTAATCTACTATTTGTAAAAATATAATAATAATAATAATAATAATAATAATAATAATAATAATAATAATAAGCTCAAAAGCTAACATATAATTTATGTATTTAATTAAGAGTTAGAAATTATTATTTTTTGAAAGACAAAAATAAAATAACAAAATTTTTAAATATTAATAAAGTTGATTAGATAATAAAATAGATGTAGGTAGGTATAGTTGCACAAATACAATATAATAAAAATAAAGAAATGGTATTTTTGTCATTAAGTATGATTTATTTACATAGGGTGAGAGCTTCTCCTTACAATCCACAAATTATCTATTTACACTCTAATTTATTTATTTATTATTAATGACAATTTTAACCTGAATTAAAATTACTAAACAAGACAAAAAAATTTCTAAAAAAATCCAAACAAATTAAATTATTAAAAAAAAAAAAAATTATCTCTCCTAAATCATTAGATATTAGTAGTTCATATTACGTATTAAACTCTCACTCCTAAATCTGTTATTGTCATATTAAAACGTATTAAACTCTCTCTCATAAATGTGTTATTTTCATATTAAACACTCTATCCTAATTACTCTCTCTCTCTCTCTCCCCATTTTTCAAAAAAAAAATCATATCTCTATACTTTTTCAATCAATCTCTGATTAATAGTTAAAGGAAAAAAAAAAAAAACTTATGAATATTTTGGTTTTTTACTAAAATAATATATATATATAATAAAAAGTCAATACAAATACCTTGCTTGTAGGATTCCATTTGTGTGTCATTATGCTTAATGAATTTGTGTGTAGTTCGGATAACCATTGAGAAATAGGTTATTGGTGCATATGAATGTTGTCTTTATCACTTGAGAGATGTTAGAGACTAATTAAGGGTACACGGGTCTACATTCACACTTGCATAAATTATCCAAATGTTGTGTCTAAAATTGGTGAGAATTGGATAGGTGGATTCAAAGGTCTTAGCCTAATTCACATATTGATAATCAAGTGCTTGAATTTGTTTGCTTGCTTGCTTGTTTAGTTTTATTAATTGCATTATAATTGTAGCTTGTTCTAGTTTAAATTAGAGTAGTGTAATTCAATCATCAAATCTTTGCTTGTCTAGATAGTAATTTAATCAATCAATTGTGATAATCAATTTATCAATCCTTGTGGAATGAATCTTATTCATCATTGTGCTATTCCCACGGCTCCGTACTATTACGGGTGCTCATTTAGGAGTGGTCAATTACTCTATACGTTTGATCAGATATCAATGTGTATGTGAGATTATATTCAGCTTATTAGCCTTTTAGGCTACTCTGCACGTGTATGCGAGATTATATGATATTACTCTACACATTCAATCAGATATCAGCGTGTATGTAAGATAATCGCTCTACATGGGTGATTAGATATCACTGTGTATGTGAGATAATCGTTCTGCACGAGTGATTAGATATCACCATGTATGTGAGATGTTTTTCCCCTGTTCTGCGTGTGCATTAAGGTGCTTTGCCACGTACGTGAGATATTCCCCTGGGTACTAGTTTGGTAGAGAGTTTTTCAAATATTATATATATATATATTACTGATTATGATTAGTAAAGAAAATATTTCAAATTATCAGAATATTAGTTTTATATCAAAAATGTTATTTATAAATCAGAAAATGTTTTTATTATATTATACAGTATTTACAGAAAAATGTGTTTTAAAGAAAAGATTTTTAATTAGTTCTCAATTTATTTTAAAGAATAGTTTCAGACTGAATCCTAATTAGTTTTAGGAAGAGACGCATAATTCAAAAAAAGAGCCATAGAAAAGAGATACATAAATCAGAAAGAGGTGGAGAAAAAGATACAGATTCCAGAAAGAGATACACAATGGTTTTCTGCATATTATATTGAGGTTAGCCGGTATAAATTTACTAAGCATTAATGTTTCCAGAAAGATAGTTATGAATTTTAGAAGCGTAGAGAAAAGATATTATTTCAGATTTATTCAGAGATAGTAGTTTTTAGTAAAGCTTATATGAAAGAAAAGTTTTAGTTTTCAAAGTTTATTTCCACTCACTAACCATTAGTGCTCATTCTTTTATTTTAAACTATTTTTCTCAGGTGACCACCAAGTTCCTGCAAATTCTTTAGTGTTGTGAGATGGGTGACAAGTGATGGTAGATGATGTAGGACAGTTGGCTTTAGAGTTTGAAGAAGAGATGGACAAGAAATTGTCCAAAAGAGGTGCTCCAAAGAAACGGGCATAACTTTTGACTCGGTTGTCAGATTTCCTATTATAATATGTTTTCGGAAAGGGTTTTCAGAGATCTATAGCATGGCAACCAGGGATCCCCGGTTGACGTCATTTGCATCCTCATCGGAGCAGTTTAAGTTAGGCTGTCGGACAACCGAAGATTTTGTGTTTTTTCTTATTTTTCCGTGTTTAGTTGTTTTTGTTTAGTTTGAGGATATTTTAGTCTTTTTGCTTATTTTAGGGTTTCAAGAGGCTATTTAAGGCTCTTTGTTATCAGTTTCAGAACCATTCAATAATATTATCAATTTTCGGTTTACATACATTTGTTCTTTGCTAGTGGATTCCAGTTTTGTTACTTTAGGGATTACGCTGGTAAACCCTAGAACTTCCGTTTTGCGTCAGTAGATATGGTAGTTCATGGTTTTAATTTAAGCGTGCTATACATATGTGCATATATTTAAATTTCAAGATTTTTCATAAATAGTTTTCGAGTATATGTAAATATTCAGCAGATGGATCCAACACAAAGAAAAGCAAATTTTTGATTTTAACTAAATTATATTTTATGATGGGCCATTACCCCCATATTTAAATTGCATTTTTAAGTTGCAAGGTGGAAAAGTTTTGAAAAGCCAAAGTGATCGTTAAAGATTTTATTAGAAGCCATCTTGAGATTCATACGATTTTCTATAATGTTTTCTAGAAGATTCAGATTTCAGATAGAAAGATAAGATTTTTACAGGATTCTCTTGTACTCAAGATAGGCGTCGGGGGGTGGGTCTTGTCACCCAGACAACTTGAAGATAGTAACTTAGTAAGGCAAGAGGGCCATGAACAAATATGCCATACCATCAATGCATGGTAAGAATTTGAAGGCCAGAGTTCTATCATCGATCACGTAAATGTGCTCTGTCTCAACTCTCAATTTATATTTTGATTTCTCCATAAAAATACATTTACATACAGATTGAGGAAAAATAAAGATGATTCTAACTCACAGTTATATAAACACCACAAACACAAAATCAGACAGAATTTATGTTAACCTGATGTCAAAGCTCAAATATATGAGGCCAAATCCGGCATTGCAACTGGCACAGTTCCTGCAGCGTTACTTTCTTCTTCTTCTACATTTTCAGTGTAATCACTAGACAGATCCTTAGCTGCAGCTGCCACTTTCTTCATCATCTTCCGTCGTCTTTTCTCTTCCTTTAACTGCTTCTTCATAAAAAGTCTTTCCCTGTATTCTAACTCGTCAAAATACGCCTTCTTCTAAGCTTTAGTAAGCTTTGACACTTGAGCCTTTGTCAAACGTTTAAAAGGTGGCAATTCATCAAATTCTTATTCATCTTCATCTTCAGAAGAATCGTTCAAATCATCATCTAGGTCGTCCTCATCACCAAACTGCTCCTCCGGCAATTTTACTTGAGGCCTTGATTGGAGGAGGGACGAGAGGAGGAATGGTAAAGGAGGTGCCCTTGATCGAGTTGTAAAAGGCTTCCCAGGTGGACTATCTTGCAACTTTAAAAGCGTGTTTGCTTCAGCCAAAATTTTCGATGCAAAAGAAAGCAATAACAAATGAGGCTTCCAAACTTGACCATTTGGCAACACTCTCTGCCCAGCCCCTATTCGTTCTGCAAGCAGAGTGGTTCTCCACCAATGAAACCGGATTCATAAGCCTCATGAGAGCGTTGAAATTCCTGTGATACCGGGTCAAGATTGGATTATTTTTCTCTTATGCAAGCAAGTTGTTGAGTTAATTTTTTTTTTTTTTAAATACTAAGAAAAAAAAAAAAGAACAGAAGAATCCAGAAATAATTTCATAACATAAGTACCTAACCTGAGTAACCTCTTCAAAATTGACGGCTTTCCTTCTCTTGTTCACAGTTGTCATGTGTGAAAATGTTGGGCTACATGTTTTTAACTAAAAGTATCAAATAACTTTCTAACACATTATCAATAAATTCAGATTAATTAAAAATAATTTGTACGATTGTTTAAAATAAGAATGAACATAAAATTAAAAATCATTCATCAAAGGTAGAGAAGATCATGGGCACTGAAATTGACATTATCAGTGACTCCTTGGAGGTGGTTAAGTGGGTAAACGCTGAAGGAGTGGGCAATCTGCATTACATCAACATTATTTATGATATTAGGAATCATTTAGCTGTCTTGGGCAATACTCGGGTTTCCTTCAGCCCTAGAAGTGGCAATTCCTTTGCTGATTGTTTGGCTAGGAATGGTTCGGCTATGATGGGGGACTATGTTTTATGGGAGGTGCACTGATGTTTTGTCTCTTTCCTTTTCTGGTTGTTTAGTTTGTGCTGCAGAGGTCTGCTCTGTTTGCTTTTTGTTTTGCTGTTTTGTTGGCTCCGTGCCTTGTCTGGGTTTGTTTGTTCCTGGCTGGTGGGCCGTCTGTTTTTGGCTGTTTCTTGCCGTTGAATAAACCTTTGATGTTCAAAAAAAAAAAAAAAAAAGGTAGAGAAGATACAAATTAGTTGAATTTTTATATAATTTAAAACACGTAATTATTTTTTCTCTATTTTATAAATAAGAAAAATCCCTTTCTAAGGAATAAACCAAATATCTTGGATTAGGTTGAGAATTCCAATATCTTTGCATATAGGACTGTAATATGCCATGGGTTCATGCACACCCACTGTTCGACAAAAGTCCTGAGTTGTGCTGTGAGCAATTTGAGGAGGGCATGGAGGCTCCTTCAATTTGTATTTTATTTTATTTTTCTATTCCTATTCCTTTTGTTTTGTTTAATTTCCTTGGCAGTCCCCTTCTCCGAGTGCCATGAAATTTAATGTTGATGACTCTTCAAGAGGGAATCCTGGCAATGCAGGTATTGGCGGGGTGTTGAGAGATTGCTTGGGCAAGGTTTTGGGGCTATTCTTGCTGCACATCGGTTACAAGGATGCCATATCAGCTGAATTTTTAGCCATCCTTAAGGCTTGTGAACTGTGTGCTCAGACAGCTGAATTAAGAATGAAAAATATTGTTATTGTGAGTGATTCGAAAGTGGCGGTTGCCTGGGTGAATGATATAGGCACCATTAGTTCGGATTGTGATTTCGCCATCAATGAGATTCGAAGTTTCTTGAGTTTGTTGGGTAGCACTTCTGTGGTTTTTAATTCGAGAGCTAGCAACACTTTAGCGGACAGTTTAGCCAAGAAAGGTTCGGGGTTGAACGAGAATGTTCTAATTTGGGATTTCAATTAGTCCTCCCTTTGGGTGTTCTCTTTTGCTGTCTGGTTGTTGTGCTGTTTTGCTGGATTTTTGGGTTGCTGTTTGTGCTTGTGTTTGGTGTCTGTTTTTCTTTTGCAGTCTGGTTGTTGTGTTGTGCTGCAGGGTTGTTTGGGTTGTTGTTTGTGCTTGTGTTTAGTGTCTGTGTTGCTGGGCTGTTTGGGGCATTGCATAAATCAGACTTGATCAAACTAACGTTGCCCATATGGACTGTTAGTTCCAGCCTTCCAGGGGGTCTCAGTGTAGAATTACCAATATCTTCACTCATCTGGCTGCAATTGTGACAAACCTTAGGGGATCTGAGTGTAATTCTCCCAATTGGTAAACAAAAAAAGCCCTGTGTACTTGACCAAAGGCTTTTATTTGCTTTTTATTTATTTTTTTATTCCACGTTTTTGATCAATCACATGTCTGCATCAGTGAAGAAACAACAAAAGAGAGAAAAATAAAAAAAAATTCAGTAGGTAGTAGAAGTAGAAGAATGCAAGAAAGTCAGTAGGTGGAAAACTGATCTCGGAAAGTCACAGGAAACAGGCAAGAAAAGATAGTACACATTTTTGATGTTTTTAATTTAAATATAAATTTTCTTTTTTGGTGTTACACATCCATTTACTCTCAAAAGTTTCCTGTATTTGTGTCTTGCAATTCTTCTATATGGGCAATTTACAATCAACTTCTTCTTCCGCCAACACCAACATCAAACATGATGTCTTCCTCAGTTTCAGAGGTGAAGACACCCGTGGTACTTTCACCAGTCATCTTTATGAAGCTTTGCACAGAATACAAATTGAAACCTTTATTGATAACCGACTCATAAGAGGTGTTGACATCTGCCCCGCTCTTTCAAGAGCCATTGAAGAATCAAAGATTTCGGTAGTTATTTTTTCCAAAGACTATGCTTCTTCCAAATGGTGCCTACGTGAACTTGTAGAGGTTATGAAGCACAAGAACAAGATTGTCATACCTGTTTTCTATGGTGTTGATCCATCCGATGTACGTAAGCAGACCGGAAGTTTCAAGGATTCTTTTGACAAGCATGGAAAAGAATTACCAGAAGAGGTGCAAACATGGAGAGAAGCGTTGACTAAAGCATCCAATAAATCTGGATGGGATTCCTCTGTAGAGAGGTAAATCTAACTCTTACTTTATTTTACTTAATCCTAATTTATAAAATTAATATTCCTAATTATGTTCAAAATAAGTAAACAAGAGTCCTCCTCTCCTCGTCTCACATATTTTTGAGAGAACATATCTGAATTCAATAAACAGAGTCTAATATTCATGATAATATTTGCTTTTAAATATATATTATTTTGTCAATTACTAATATACTTGTGTAAATGGACCCGCTCTCTTTCTAATTATAAGAACTACTGCTTGTAATAAATTATAGTATATGATGTGAATATAAGTTTGTGCATTAGATTTCCTCTACGCAATTTTTATATGATCAACCAAAATTATTTGGAGTCCTTACATATTTAAATAGAATACGATGTGATTGATGTTGGTAGGTTTGAATTTCAAATTTCCAGTTATCAATAGGACTCCTTGTGTTGTGGTGATTTCTGCTTATTACTGCGGTATTTTCATTTGGCAGAACTGATGCCGAGCTTGTTAGCAAAATTGTCAATGATATTTGGGAGAAATTGATGGGTCAATATATATCGCCTGGTTACGGAGGACTAATTGGACATGAACGAATTAACGAGATTAAATCATTATTATGTCTTCGTGATAGGACAAATGTTCTAATTATCGGGGATTTTGGGGATGGGTGGTATCGGTAAAACAACTCTTGCTGATGCCATTTTTAATAATAATTCAAATCATTTTCAAGGTGTTTGTTTTATTCAAAATGTTATGGAAAGATTAGAAAACTCTGGAGGATTAGCTTCTCTACAAAAGGAAATTCTTTCTAAGGTGTTAGAAGATGAAAAACTAGAATTAGACAGTCCAACTATTCCCCCAAAAATCAAGGAAAGGCTCAACCGCACAAGGGTTTTCATTGTTCTCAACGATGTGGATGACTTTTTACGAATTGAACCTTTATTTAAAGGTGTTGATGGATTGGGGAAAGGAAGTAGAATCCTAATAACTACAAGAAATAGACATGTACTTCAAAGTTGTCGTGTGAATGATTATAACATATATGAGGTTGAAGGATTTGACGATCATGAAGCTTATCAACTCTTCTGTAGTTATGCTTTCAAAGATAGCCATCCCACTGAAGATTTTACGGTACTCTCAGAAGAGTTTGTAAATTATGCAAAAGGTAATCCATTAGCTCTTAAAGTGTTGGGTTCGTCATTATACCAAAAGAGCAAACAAGAGTGGAAAAGTGCAGTAAACACATTACAAACAAATTTGGATCGTAAAATTTCTGACGTGTTAAAAAATAGTTTTGATGGATTGGATTACAGAGAGAAGAATATATTTCTTGACATTGCATGTTTTTTAAAAGGGGAAAAACGAAAGTATGTAGCAAAAATACTAGATGATTGTGACTACTCACTAAGTGTCCTCATTGGCAAGTCACTAATAACAATTTCACGGAATCCTGATACAATACAAATGCATGATTTGCTACAAGAAATGGGTTGGAAAATTGTCCATAATGAATCTCCAAACGAGATAGGCAAACGCAGCAGGCTGTGGAGACAAGAGGATGTTCTTCACATACTGAAGCATGATGATGTAAGACTCTAATCAATCTGTATTGCTTTTATGATTAGGTGCCCCATAAAATTGATGAATCTGCAGAATAGTACTATACTTGATACAATTAGTTTAGTAAAACTTTTCAGTGTAAGATGAAGAAGTGTTGCTCTTAGCAGGATCAACATGCAAATATTTTGTTTACGAATATTTTAGAATATATATATATATATTTTTTATTATATAACTTATACTTTCCTTTTGGCTGTTAGGGGACTAATGCAGTTCAAGGGATAGTCCTAGATATGTCCAAGATAAAGGATATGTGTTTGAGCTCTGAAGCTTTCAAGAAAATGTACAATCTTAGATTACTCAAATTCTACAATCCTACTTGGATTAAAGAGCATTTTGTGGGTTTTAACTCATCTCACTCACCATATCACTCTAAAGTACATTTTGGGGAAGGTCTAAGTGATATTTCTGACAAGCTGAGGTCTCTCATTTGGCTTGGATATCCTTTACCCACATTGCCATCAAATTTTAATCCAAATAACCTTGTTGAACTTGATCTGAGATGTAGCAATGTTGAAAGACTTTGGGAAGGCACTATGGTATTATTTTAACTATTTAAGTATATGTTACCCTTTATTCGTTGTATATATATATTTTGTATAGTTCACGGAACTTAATTATTTATTGTAATCACTTTACTTTATTTTTTGTTACACAGCATGTCCCAAAACTAAAGCGGCTTTTTCTCCGTCACTGTACACGTCTTACTAAGATCCCAGACCTCTCAGAATCCCCATTGATTGAGGAGATAGATATCCGTTACTGCAGCAGCTTGCTTGACTTTCCCCAGCTTGCTCAACATGGCAACAATCTCTGTGATTTGTCTATGTGGGGTTGCAAAAGTCTTAGGAGCTTTCCTAGTGATATTCGTATTGAATCTTTTGAATTTCTTGTTCTCCGTGGCTGCAACAACATCACAAAGTTTCCAGAAATTTCCGGGAATATAACATATTTGGATTTGAGTTGGACTGCAATAGATGAAGTTCCACCATCAATTCTGTGTCTAACCAAGCTTTGCAACTTGAATCTGTCACATTGCACAAGGCTCCAGCATATTCCGACCAGCATTTGCAAGTTAAAATTTCTTTACGAGCTAAATCTTGAGAATTGCTCTGGACTTGAGAGTTTTCCAGAAATCTTGGATACAATGGAACATTTGAAAACACTTGAATTAAGTGGAACATCAATTAAGGAGCTTCCGGAGAACTTGGGGAATTTAAAATCTTTGATATATCTCTCAGCGGACAGATCTGCCATAAGTCAACTACCGTCTTCAATGAAGCATTTGAAAAATCTTAAAAAGCTATCATGTCGTGGATGTAGAGGTTTGAGATTTACACCTTCATCGGGTTTACCTTGTTCTTTAACAAGCTTATATCTAAGTGATTGCAATCTAAAAGAAATCCCGGAAGATATTTGCTGCTTATCCTCTTTGTTACATTTAGACCTAAGTGACAACCATTTTGAGCATCTACCAAAAAGCATGAAGCAACTTTGTGATTTGATATATCTCAACTTAAACAATTGCAATATGCTTCAATCACTAACAGAGCTTCCACCACGTCTACAGCATTTAAGCGCAATTGATTGCGAGCGTCTCCGATCAATACCAGATGCATCTGAATTTGCAGAAATAATCAGAAATGCATCTGAATATTCAGAAAGAATCAGAAATGCATCTGAATTTGCAGAAATAATCAGCAATGGTTGTTTTTCTGAGTTCATATTTAGTAACTGCCTGAACCTTGAGGCGGCAGTCGGCGACATGTTTGCACTACTAATAACATACCTTAACAAGGTAATTACTCTGTTAATCAATCTCTTTCTCTCTCTATCTCTCACATTAAAAATAATTATGATTTTCATGTTACAGGAAACTGACTGTTATAGCTTTTGTTACTCGGGAAGTGAAGTTCCAAGGTGGTTCATATATAGAACTGAAGGATCTTCGATCGAATTTGGAGTTGCTGAACGGCATGATCAGTTTTTCAGTGATCAGCTCTTGGGATTTGCAGTATGTGCTGTTATTGCATTTGAGGAATATTGTTACGTTGGTGATTCTGAAGATCAATTGGATTTTGGAAACGATGTTTTTGGAGAAGAGGATTTTGGAGAACAATTGGATGTCCGTTACAAGTTCATAAGTAATAATGAAGAATGCTACGATGATAGAATTGTGGTTGCTTATACAAACAAAACATTAATTGACTCAGATCATGTTGTATTAGAGTTTCTCCCATATCCATTAGATTGGGAACTACCAGGTGAGATGACAAATTGTGCATGTGAATTCTCTCTTTCAAAAACGAGTCCTAATTACAGAGTGAAATATTGTGGGGTATGCCCAATATATGCAAATCAAAATATTGGGGAAACAAGTGGAAAGAGAAGTCGCACATCTAATGATCATCAGGAAGAGGAAGTGGAGCCACAAGGGGATGTATATTTCAATCTAGATTTCGTTGCAGTTTGATAGATTTGTTTTAAGAGATTAAACCTTGATCCTTCTTTTTTTCTTTGAGCGCATTTTACATTATAAAATTCGCTTATTGTTCTACAATCTATCGTTGGATTTGGACTTTCTCATCTTTGAGATAATTAATCATTCAAGCAACTTCACTTCAACTATTTTATTCTATCTTTGTGGACTTTTGTTTGGTTATTATTATTATTATTATTATTATTATTGAAATATTTTGTTTGGTTATTAAAATCTAATATTTTATCTATGGATCAAATATCTAGAATTTAACTATTTTTTTTTTTAATATATCACCTACGGCATCACTTGAACCTTGAAGTCGGGCTGAATCAACAATGAAGCATGCTATAGAGCTAGAATTGTGGTTGCTTGTACAAACAAAACATTAATCGACTCAGATTATGTTGTATTAGGGTTTTCCCCATGTCCATTATGGAAACTAGATGAAGATGAAGACGAGTTCACAAGTTGTTCATTTGAATTCTCGCTTTCAGAGGAGAGTCCTAATCGGAGAATGAAATATTGTGGGGTATGCCCAATATATGTATAGCCCATCAAGACATTTGGTGTCATCATTGAAGTTATTGGGGAAACAAGTGGAAGAAGAAGTCGTACTTCTAATGATCATTGGGAGGAGGAAGTGGAACCACATTCGAAGAATTTAAACCTTGATCATTCTCTTTCTTGGTCTTTGACCGCATTTTGTATTCTAAATTTCACTTATTGTTCTAAGATTGTTGGACTTGGACTTTCTCATCTTCCAGGTAAGTCATTCAAGCAAATTTACTTCAAGTATCTAATTCTATTTTTATGAACTTTTGTTTGGTTATTATTATTATTATTATATAAGATTTTGTTCGATTATTAAAATCTAATATTTTATTTGTTGATCAAATATCTAGAATATAATTTAATTTTTTCTAATATATCACCTATGGGGTAGCTTGAACCTTGAAGTCAGGCTGAATCAACCCTTTACACCAAACCAAGTTGGACTGTAATATCTAGTAGAAAATCATTATATAGCGATTCAGTTTTTATTTTATTTTATTTTTATTTAAATCACACCTTATTATCTAGTTTAATAGAATTTCAAATTATTATCTAGTTTTAATATTTTAATTATTATTATTATTATTATTATTATTATTATTATTATTATTTGATAGATTGAAAATGACCGAGGGTATGATTGCAAACAGCAAAGAAGATATGTCTTCCTTGATTCCTTCTAATACCAAGGTAATGAATCTCTCAAACTTTGACATTCACCAATATTGCTTCTCATAGAATCTTATTTATAGGATATAATGAATATATTAACGTATGTTCATAGTTATTTAATCGATGATAATTACTTCCCTACTGAAGTCGTCTGCTTCTACTTTTCAACACAGTAAATCCTAGACAAGAAGGTTTTTGCATTGACATTAAGTGAGAAAATGAAGCTCTTAATTAGCTGAATAGAAATGCAGAGGATGATGAACATCTGTTAGTTGAATAGTTAGTCTGGAAAGTAAGAGGTCATGTAGATATATCATCAAGAGGCATTGACAATTAAAGAGGATTCTTTGAATGCTGCCATAGGTGAGTTCTGCACACCGTTGAACTTAGCCTAGTACTTTATTAGTTCAAACAATACATAGTTACAGGTTTTATAATAGAATTTTAGAACCTCTCATAGTCTAGTCCTGTTTATATACTGGTTTATTTAAATTACATGCTTTGATTGTAGAGTACAAATATATTCTAGAGGCAGAACTTTGGTTTTGCTCTGACTAGAACTTTTAGTATTCTATCATATTCAATCATACATGTTAATTTATATGATTAACATGTAATAGCACAAATCCTGATGCAATGCCCAAATCCTGTCTTTCAGTTGCTAATTAGTATTTAAGAAACATGAATTAATCATAAACTCATTGGTTTTTATGATCAAATTTTTAACATTTTGTTGTCGTTCAGATATTTTTATGGATAGTAACTAGTACGAGATGATGAGTGGTATCCTCAAGAAGGAGATGATGCGAATGCGATGATATCCTCAAGACTCAAGAGGCATAGTAAGTTCTGACTATATACATAATTTCCAGAATTAAAGTATTGTCACTTTTCTATTGATTTTCTTAACAATTCATATACATTTGAGAATCCTTCCTTTATCTGGAACTGTACATGAGTCCAAATCGAGGAACATTATGAGATATTTGAATATATTTATGCAGTAATTAGCTTGTGCTTTATTTATCAAAGCTATACTTGGTTAAAGGTTCATAATATTTCGAATCTTTACTGACTTGTTTAATTTACACAGTCAGACATTGCATAATATATGTGCATTTATTCTTTTTTGGACAGATTGCATTGTTTGCTGATGATTCAGAAAAAAATTCCTCACAAATCCCAAGTAATTAGTCATGTAAGTAGTGTTTTATTATTTGATGTCTCTGTTAAAAACTCTGTTTCTGAGTAATGAGCAGGGTCATGTAAGTAGTCCAATGTTGCTATTTGATAATGCAAATGTTTCTAAACTATCTAGTTGATATATCCCAATAATACTAATTTCTACTATAGATGATCAGCCTGGCAGCCATTTCAGGGGCTCAAAGCTTCAATGTAGATGGTTGGGCCAGTACTAGGCTTGAAGCTGAAAAACAAATAGTGACCAACCTCCAATTCTACTTCCATGACACACTCAGTGGCAAGAACCCTAGTGCAGTCAGGGTAGCTCAAGTCTCCGAGACGACCAACAAGTCCCTGACCCTTTTCGGGATGGTGATGATGGCGGGCGATCCACGTCTTTCAAAAAGACTAGATTTTGTTTTTTATTTTATTTTATTAAAGAGAGAGAGACTAGATTTCATTTGAGGAGTAAATAAAGAAGCTTTTCTTCTCAAAGTGTTTCTCAACAAATTTAAGGGTCCAACAAGGTGGCTAATGGCTATATCCGGTTTCATAAAAATTTACTAAGGAAATTTTTTTCTTTTCAAAAGTCGAACCTACTAAAACTAATTAACTGTTTAATAAGGAATACAAAGAGAAAGGTACTTTACTTTTATTTTTGTTATTTTGCAAAATTTAGTGACTAAATTATTACATCATTTAAAAAGTGTGGAACATATTTATTAGATTATTAACAAATGAGAACAAGAAGATAATATTTCTTTCCAATCACATGAAATAATTTAATCCAATCTAACCCGGCCAACAAACACAGCCCAATTATTTTTTTCCATCATTATCATAAATTCATAATACAAATCCAATGAAGGCACTATTATAGCAATACATGATTTAAATTACCATAGAGTTCATTTCTCTTTATCCACCTACTTGAATCCATGAAGAAATCCACCACCAATCATTCAGAATCCTCCGCCTCCTCATCGGACGTGCATTTTTGGCCTTTCCCTTTGTACAAGGGTGTTAAAAACATCTAGGCTGGCCTGCAAAATGTCAAAATAACAATACAAGTGAGACTTAAATTTAAAGGCGCCTTTGAAACAAATTGAAAAAGTGTAAAAAAAAAAATAAAAATGAAAATGTTCTCAATTTGGAATTAAACAAGGTCCAAAATTTTGTATCAAATCAATAAATAAAATTGTAAACCTTACCAAGTTTTACATTAGTCAATTTATAAGAAGTTAATTTGCCATTTATTAAATAGTTTCCCTCTGGACTCAAAACAAACTCACAAAACATTAAAATACAAAATACTGTATCATAATAATCAAATATTGCACATGGGATGAGAAGAGTTACATGTAGCATATGTTTAGTAGATAAAAAGTCAATAAGGTGCTCTGGAACTGGATCACCAGTAAACCTTGAGAACTCCTGCACCATGCCACACTACAAGAAAAACTACCTTTGTTGACAGATTTTTCTTGACGGTTTTAAAAAACTATCAAGAATAACAAATTCTTGACAGTTTTCAGTTCTTGACAAGAAAAACCTGTCAAGAAAGACCGTTTTTCTTGACAGTTTTCAGTTCTTAATAAGAAAAAATTGTCAAGAAAGAAAGTTTTTCTTGACAGTTTTTAACTATCAAGAAAGACAATTTTTATATATTATATATTTATAATATAATATATTTATATATTATATATTATTATATTAAATAATAGATATTATATATTTATATTATATAAATATATTATTATATATATTGTATAATATAAATATATTATAAATTATATTATATATATATATATATATATATATATATATATATATATATATAATATATATGTATTTTATATTATATATTATGAATGTTTTATAATTAGGGGTATTTTGGTCAAAATGCAGTTAACTCAATTCCATTCCGTTGTTAAACAATATATATAATAATATAAACATATAATATATATTATTTAATATATAATATAATATATATATATATATATATATATTATTATTATTATTATTATTATTATTATTATTATTATTATTATTGTTATTATTATATATCACATTATAAAACATTCATAATATATAATTTTTTATTTATCTTTAATAATTTTTTTAAACTTTTACTTTATATTTTCAATACCAAACAAAATCCCGATATGGATTTATTTTACAGTAAGATATCATTTTTTAGGCAAACCGATATTGGATAAGTAAAATTTTAAATTTAATAAATTTACTTTTAAATCATTTACTTTTAAAAAATTCAAAAAAAAATAATTTAAAAAAATTGTTTATTTATTTTGCACCATCTTGTTTCATACTAAAAGCTAGACACATTAATAATCCAATTACCCATATAAATTAGTAATCTGAGTCTTACATTTGTTCATTAAATTGCAAGATGCATGTTGAGAAATATCTCCCATATAGTGAGAGTTGTATTCCAAATCATACTTATTACAATTGATGTCACGAGTCTCTTATAGGCCATGTTTGGTTATATGGAATGGAATGGAATGGAAAGAAAACCATTCCATTCGTTTGGTTTGTTAAAATGCAATGGAATGGTAATTTCATTGGAATGGGGATTCCACCATTTTGGTGGAATGGGTATTCCATCCAAAAACCAATGGAAAGCCATTATATTCCATACTAAAATTTATATTTCATAAATACCCTCATATGCCCCAACTCCATTACAAAAATACCCTTAGCTCCTTTCCAAAAATAATATATTATTATGATGATATATAAATATATTATATATATATATACAATATATTATATCATTATATATATTATATATATTATTATAATATATATAACGATATATAAACATATATAATGTAATATATTTATATATTATGTTATTATATATAATATATGTACTATATATTATATTATTATATATATTATATATTATTACATATATTATATATAATATTAATATATTAATATATATATATATATATTTTTTTTTTTTATTATATAATATATATTATTATATGTATTATTTTATATATATATATATATTATTATATATATTATATATTAATATATTATGTATATTATATATATATTATTAAATGTATTATATATAATATATATGTATTATGTATTATATATAATATTATTATATTAAATAACATATAATTATATATATAACATATAATTATATATATAACATACTTTTATATTTTATTATTACTATCCATAATATATCATGTTATTATACATTCATAATTAGGGGTATTTTGGTCAAAATACAGTTAACTCCATTCCATTCTGTTGTTAACCAAACAAAATAATACTAATTCAGAGACTAATTCTAAAGTTCCAACCAAACAAAAAACTTAGTTTTCCTTTCTTTTACATTCTCATTACCATTCCCATTACCATTCTGATTACCATTCCACCATGTAACCAAACGTGACCATAGAGTATTGACTAATAACTCGACTATATATGTTTTAAAAAATATAATTTTATTAAAAGTTTCAATAAATATTTTTTAATATATGTATGTGGTAGAAACTAGAATTTTGATTAGTTGAATAAATTTAAATTTATCTAACAAAGTTTTTATTTTTATTATTATTATTATTATTATTTTAATTTCTAACAACTCATATAGGTTATATATAAATATTGTTCAAATGTTAACACATCAAATGTTATAGTCAAGTGGTAAAGATTTGCAACATTAGACTTAAGGTCTCAAGTTCAATACCTGGCAACATGTCGAACGGTAGCATCCTTAACAGCTATAAAAAATGTCAAGAAAGGTTTTGTTGACAGTTTTTAACTGTCAACAAATACATTATTTTCTTGTAGTGCCAATGAATTGGTTACATTTTAAGTCTGCTCTTTGTCAACACAATGACAATGACAATGATATCTACTTGACAGAACTTGTAATAAACCACATAACCCAAGTAACCAACCGTCCATCACCAAATAGGTGCGTCTCTCTCTCTCTCTCTCTCTCTCATTTTTTTTTTGTTTAATTGCTAATATTTTTTTAATTTATATCTTCATATGTTACGGTAATGGATTCCATATAGTTGTTGCCCATAGTGATAGTCTCTGCCTATTTCCTGTTAGGTTTTGGCTTGTATTCTCAAGTGAACCCAATGCTAACCAAACGGGACTCAACTGATGTGAAAGAGGAAATTTCTTGAAGACATGGGTAACGTGTGGAAGTCGGTGTTCATGTTTAAAGGAGGCTTGAAGACCGAAGAAGAACTGAAGAATCAAATTCCGAAAAGAAGAGGTTATGTTGCTGCTAGTGGCATTGGTCAGAAAAGTGATGCAAGATATGTGGGTGGACAAGGATGTCGATGGCTGACGAACTCTCTGGAAAATGTAACGTGAGGAATTGCACCACAATTTCAGCAAGTTATTTCGACATGGTGCTAAAACAAAAAATAAATCTTAGGATGATTCGTTTCTAAGTGGTTATACCTTGTGGTGGGGTATTGCGATTCTTGGTGTAGAGAGTCGTGACTATGGATAACGGTCTTGGGAATTCTTGCCAAATGGGAGAATTGTTAGGTTTTTGTTTGTATTCCCAAGTGAACCCAATGTTAACTAAACGAGACTCAACTGATGTGAAACTTCCTGAAGACTGATAACTCTTATTTTCTACACGTTGTGTAGCCCCTTACTTTTATCTTTTATGCTTGTTTTCCGGGTAAAACCGGGTATTTAATGTTTTAAATAAGTGTTTCAGGATTTTTTCCAGAAGAGGGGCTAAAGTGCAAAAATGGTGAAATATTGGGGCAAAAGTGCAATTTTCAAAAGTTTGTTCTGCGCCCTTGTTCTGCGTTAAGGGGCCGCAGAAAAGGGCGCAAAAAGGGACCAGAACTTCATTTTTTGTAATTCGGCGCCCTAGGGCGCAGAATAGGGCGCAAAATCAAGGCGGAAAATTTGATGAAAGTTTCCTGCAGATTTCTCATCTTGCGGGGCCCATATCTCTCTCCTCCAATCGAACTGGGTTTCGTGCTACATATGGTTGGAAAGATCCAGAAGTCTTCTTTCCAACGGTTCTTCAAGATCACGATTCCGATGTTTGTGGAGAGAGTTATGCCCGTTTCCGTAACGGTGCGCGCTGCTGGAAAGTCACCCGCGAGACCCCCCCCAAAATCTGCCACTTAAGGGCATTTTCGTCTTTTCCCCTCAATTCTGACCTAAACCCTTCTCCCCACTATATATATCCCCTCTTCTCTTCAGTTTTGAGAGAATCCACACTCTCCCTCTCTCTCTCCTCCGCCCAACTCTCTCTCTCTTCCATTTTCTTCACTTTCTTCACTTTCTCACCAAATAAGGAGGATCCAAGCTCCCATGGAGGTTTTTCCTCCATGGGAGGCTACCATACATCACCACCACCACGTTTTTCACTTCCTCTACCACAATTGAGAGTAGATTGCAAGGAGATAGGAGGGGTTTTTGACCAATTTCGAGCCAAGCATGGAAAGGAGCTCTTGGAGGAATTTCTTCAAGGGTTGTATACTTGTATCTCCTTTTACTCATTCTCTTTGTATTTCTTATTTTCTTAATTGTGTAACCACCAATTTGGGGATTTTGTAAACCTACACTTGTGTAATATATGTTGTTTGTGCTTAAATTCGGTTGGGTTTGGTTTCACTCTTTGTTAATTTCATGAATTTAGCTCTAATTGCAATATCCATGTGTGTGGAGGTCCAAAATTGATATGTGTCCATGATTGGGATTAGGAGTAGAGTAATTTAATGTAGGAGTAGTGTAATTTAACTTCCCATGATTGTTGATTGATTGATGGATGACCAAAATGCCATGTTTAGAGTAATTGGAGTGTTAGAGATTTAGCTCCAAAGAGTGGGAAAGGTTTCAGTTCAGGCATTTAGTTGCTAAATTGGCCTGGGTTCCAATTCTTGTACTTAATGGGTCTTGTTATCAAGGCACAATTGCTCATCCTTGGCCGGATTGGGTAATAAATTGATTTAGGGAAAATTCCCAAATCAAGAGAATGAACCCTTAACCTATATTGAATGGTCTTAATGAATAACAACCAACTTATTGCACATTGTTGTTTGGTAAACTTGTTTCTCATGTCTAGCCATTCTAGGTAGATTGATAAAACCGAATCCGTATCTAGAGTAAAGACAAACTGAATTCCTCTTGTGCTTGTGTACTTATATGGATATTTCATTGCTTAATGCTTTCACTCGGTTAGCCACCTTGTGGATGATATTTAGGTTGTGTGTTATATATTGCGTGGTTCACATTAACATGTCCAACGTGATATCCTCTACATTTGACCAGACAGTGAGAGATACACTAGGCTGGCATGTAGAGCTCGTGTGTGTATCCCACAGTCCTTAATGAATCCAAGCATTTATGCATGGATGTAATCTCTAAGACATCGAGAGAGATTAGAGATTAATTAAGGGGACACGAGCATATAACATACGTGTTGTATGGGTATCTCGTATTCTTAATGCTTTCACTTGGTTGCCATCTCGTATTTGGTTAGCCATTGTGAATGAATTATTGGCTGTAGTATGGCCCACGCGGTTGCGCATTACATGCCCAACGAAATAACCACTGTATATGACCAGACAGTGAGAGATACACTAGGCTGGCATACAGGGCTCTTGTGTGTGTGCCACGACACTTAATGAATTCATGTGTACTTTGTATGTGTGGATGTGATCTCTAAGAATCGAGAGAGATTAGAGATCAATTAAGGGGATACGAGCCTATGATATACTTGCATATTGAGGGACTAAGTGAGTCTAGAGCTTAATTAGTGGATTGTTACGGTTAAGTCGTTTCCCTAGTGTAACCACATTTCATGCATCTCTCCATTCCATCCTATCCATGTATATATTATGTTAGTTTATTTATTTATTTATAGTATTATTTACACTTTTCCGCACCCGCAACACACGAGTTCTCTCGGAGTGTTGTAATAATAGCTAGAACCGGTGATGGTCGGCGGATCCCACCTCCATGCGGAACGATACCCTCACTTGCCGCTGTGCTAGTCTCTATGATTCGTGCGCTAGCGAGGTCGAACTTAAATGTTCATCTTTTGACCGACATCGCAACGACGTGTCGTCAAAGTGGCGCCGCTGCCGGGGAGGTGGCTTATTCGTTGATAGTTACTAGGTTTAGCTTAGGTTCTGTATATATCTTAGATTTATTGCTTTTTATTGCTTTGCGGAGTAGTTTGTTATGTTGAAAATAAACACCTCTTTTGCTCATGCTTTTCATTGTGTGATCGACAATGTTTAGGCTAAGTTTGGGGGTGTAAGTCGTGTTATTTTTCTTATTTTTGTTTAAAGCATATGCATTTGATTTTCTTTGAGCTGTTTTGTGCAAGGAAAGAAAATTTCAGGTCGGATGGACCACACAACTCAAGAGAGCTTCGCGGAGGCTTGGTTGGTTCGAATAACCACTCGCGAGGGCTTACGCTTCAAGGGTAAAATGCTTTGCTTATTTTTGTGTTTTTTTTATTTATGTTTAGATCTAAGAGTGGATATGTGTTGTGCTTAGATCTTAGGATTTTTAGGGTGTTGTTTTAGGAAATTTTCAAATCTCTGCAAAAACTGCCCTGTTTTGAATATTTTTGAGGCAAATGTTTCATTAAAACTGTACTCATTGGTGAGGAAATTAATATTTTTGCCCGCGTTGCGTTCTTCGATTTCTCGTGCTGATTCCGAATATATAAAGAACGTAAAATTCTGGGTTGTGGATCAAAAGTTATGAGCATTTCTTCGACCAAAGGTCATGGGCGATGCCCTGTTTTTCGAAATTGCGCTTTCACTGTTTTCATCGTCCATTCTCACACTTTTCCCATTCGAATTTTGAAATACTTTTTAAATGAAAAGTGTGTATTTATATGTCTACTCTATGGTGTAAAATTTTTGAGAAATTATTTTAAATGCGTTTAAAGATATGCACCAGAAAGTGGACATTGGACGACTTAAATTTCGACAGTTTTTGAAATCTTTGGCCTCCATGTTGAGTTGCTTTTCTTTGTGTGCCGGTAGAGACATGCATTGTATGCTTTTAGCTCCATGCATCGCTTAAATTTGCTTGTACAGTGCCAATCTTTTGATGTTGAGGTGGATGAGACTTCTATGTTTGTTTAGCTTGAGAAAATAGTGGAGACTACCCTAGTGAGGTTTCGAGCCTTTTAGCGCCAAATTCAGAGGGTATATATTGTTTCTACTCTTTAAACACTCTTCGATTTTGTTCTTAATTGTGATCTCATTGTACATATATACATTTTGCATTGATTGCCATAGAACTACAATAATGTGGACTGCTTGTTGAGATTTGTATTCCCTTGTTAGATGAACTTTTAGAAATGATTTTGGGCTTGAGTGTGTGCGAAACTACTAAAACAGCCTAAACACTCCCACACCCCTATATTCATTGCAAATTGAGGCCAAACACTACACCCCCAACCATTCCCTAGTTATTGATCATGTTGAGGTGTATAGCTTAATAGAAGTTATGTATTGTAAAGCTCTAATTTTTGTAAAAGCGTATAGTTAAGCAATGTATGTAATTGTGCTAGGCAAAGGCTTACAAAAAAAAAAAAAAAAAAAAAAAAAAAAAAAAAAGGAAAAAAAAAAAAGGAAAAAAAAGAAAAAAAAAAAGAAGAAAAGGAATAAGTGTTGAAACATAAAACACTTAAGCCTTTAGTTCTTCAATTGTAAAGTTACTCTTAAATATGAGTACAAATGTAGCACAAATATGAAATGTAAATTTTATAGCCTAGACGCTTGTAGTAAAGTGTAATAGAGCTAATTTTGTTGTATTGTAATGTGTGTACACACCTTGATATGGTTAGTAACTTTATCCTATCCACTCCTACCATATATTCCATCCCATACACCTTCACAAATCACCTTGGCCACAATATAAAGTGAGGGAAAGTCCATTTGATCTCTTAGGAAGTCTATATTGGGAATGCGAGTCAATGCATGCTCTTTCCACGTTCATGGCATTTCAATTCCTTCCATGAGATCTATCACTATAAATGTGCTTTTATTGAAATACTCATATGCGATATATTAGATTCCGGTACATAAACTCATTCGCATATGTTTGATTGAGAGTGATCGCCCAGGTTTTGAGTGGAAAAATCAGACTGAAATCCAGGGAGGATTAGAGTCAAGGCGAATTTCATCTTAGGCAATTCGAACGTAGTTGTTCTGTAAACCGAAAACATCCTAAGTATTGGCATACTTGCATTGTGTGATGCATTGTTATTAATTGGTATATTTGAGATACTAGCATGCATGTAGTCTTTGCTTGGTATGTTTGGATTGCATCTCAACTTTTCTTGCAGAGTATACGTTTGTGGGTGTCGTAGCTGTAAACCCTCAGGAGACTATAACTCCTCCTCTAGGGATCGCCTAGCGGTTTAAAGGTTTGTGGCACATGCTAAGTGCCACCGTGTTTCCTACGGAAGTGGACTAGCTTAGTTTTTTACTTTTTAGTTATTTTAGTTTGTTTTGTTTTATTTTCATTTTTTTTTTTTTTTTTTGTTTTGCTCGGGGACGAGCAAAAGATAAGTTTGGGGGTGTGATAACTCTTATTTTCTACACGTTGTGTAGCCCCTTACTTTTATCTTTTATGCTTGTTTTCCGGGTAAAACCGGGTATTTAATGTTTTAAATAAGTGTTTCAGGATTTTTTCCAGAAGAGGGGCTAAAGTGCAAAAATGGTGAAATATTGGGGCAAAAGTGCAATTTTCAAAGGTTGGTTCTGCGCCCTTGTTTTGCGTTAAGGGGCCGCAGAAAAGGGCGCAAAAAGGGACCAGAACTTCATTTTTTTGTAATTCGGCGCCCTAGGGCGCAGAATAGGGCGCAAAATCAAGGCGGAAAATTTGATGAAAGTTTCCTGCAGATTGCTCATCTTACGGGGCTCATATCTCTCTCCTCCAATCGAACTGGGTTTCGTGCTACATATGGTTGGAAAGATCCAGAAGTCTACTTTCCAATGGTTCTTTAAGATCACGATTCCGATGTTTGTGGAGAGAGTTATGCCCGTTTCCGTAACGGTGCGCGCTGCTGGAAAGTCACCTGCGAGACCCCCCCAAAAATCTGCCACTTAAGGGCATTTTCGTCTTTTCCCCTCAATTCTGACCTAAACCCTTCTCCCCACTATATATATCCCCTCTTCTCTTCAGTTTTGAGAGAATCCACACTCTCCCTCTCTCTCTCCTCCGCCCAACTCTCTCTCTCTTCCATTTTCTTCACTTTCTTCACTTTCTCACCAAATAAGGAGGATCCAAGCTCCCATGGAGGTTTTTCCTCCATGGGAGGCTACCATACATCACCACCACCACGTTTTTCACTTCCTCTACCACAATTGAGAGTAGATTGCAAGGAGATAGGAGGGGTTTTTGACCAATTTCGAGCCAAGCATGGAAAGGAGCTCTTGGAGGAATTTCTTCAAGGGTTGTATACTTGTATCTCCTTTTACTCATTCTTTTTGTATTTCTTATTTTCTTAATTGTGTAACCACCAATTTGGGGATTTTGTAAACCTACACTTGTGTAATATATGTTGTTTGTGCTTAAATTCGGTTGGGTTTGGTTTCACTCTTTGTTAATTTCATGAATTTAGCTCTAATTGCAATATCCATGTGTGTGGAGGTCCAAAATTGATATGTGTCCATGATTGGGATTAGGAGTAGAGTAATTTAATGTAGGAGTAGTGTAATTTAACTTCCCATGATTGTTGATTGATTGATGGATGACCAAAATGCCATGTTTAGAGTAATTGGAGTGTTAGAGATTTAGCTCCAAAGAGTGGGAAAGGTTTCAGTTCAGGCATTTAGTTGCTAAATTGGCCTGGGTTCCAATTCTTGTACTTAATGGGTCTTGTTATCAAGGCACAATTGCTCATCCTTGGCCGGATTGGGTAATAAATTGATTTAGGGAAAATTCCCAAATCAAGAGAATGAACCCTTAACCTATATTGAATGGTCTTAATGAATAACAACCAACTTATTGCACATTGTTGTTTGGTAAACTTGTTTCTCATGTCTAGCCATTCTAGGGAGATTGATAAAACCGAATCCGTATCTAGAGTAAAGACAAACTGAATTCCTCTTGTGCTTGTGTACTTATATGGATATTTCATTGCTTAATGCTTTCACTCGGTTAGCCACCTTGTGGATGATATTTAGGTTGTGTGTTATATATTGCGTGGTTCACATTAACATGTCCAACGTGATATCCTCTACATTTGACCAGACAGTGAGAGATACACTAGGCTGGCATGTAGAGCTCGTGTGTGTGTCCCACAGTCCTTAATGAATCCAAGCATTTATGCATGGATGTAATCTCTAAGACATCGAGAGAGATTAGAGATTAATTAAGGGGACACGAGCATATAACATACGTGTTGTATGGGTATCTCGTATTCTTAATGCTTTCACTTGGTTGCCATCTCGTATTTGGTTAGCCATTGTGAATGAATTATTGGCTGTAGTATGGCCCACGCGGTTGCGCATTACATGCCCAACGAAATAATCACTGTATATGACCAGACAGTGAGAGATACACTAGGCTGGCATACAGGGCTCTTGTGTGTGTGCCACGACACTTAATGAATTCATGTGTACTTTGTATGTGTGGATGTGATCTCTAAGAATCGAGAGAGATTAGAGATCAATTAAGGGGATACGAGCCTATGATATACTTGCATATTGAGGGACTAAGTGAGTCTAGAGCTTAATTAGTGGATTGTTACGGTTAAGTCGTTTCCCTAGTGTAACCACATTTCATGCATCTCTCCATTCCATCCTATCCATGTATATATTATGTTAGTTTATTTATTTATTTATAGTATTATTTACACTTTTCCGCACCCGCAACACACGAGTTCTCTCGGAGTGTTGTAATAATAGCTAGAACCGGTGATGGTCGGCGGATCCCACCTCCATGCGGAACGATACCCTCACTTGCCGCTGTGCTAGTCTCTATGATTCGCGCGCTAGCGAGGTCGAACTTAAATGTTCATCTTTTGACCGACATCGCAACGACGTGTCGTCAAAGACGTAAGAAACGTTTGGAAGTTAAAGATGGTGTTTGTGGGAGGTTTGAAGAACGAAGAAGAATTGGAGAATTGGATTTCGGAAGGAACCGTGGCGTGGACCACGATGCAGGCACGTGCATAGACTATGGTGCGGACCGTGATCAATTCCAATGAGATCAACGCGATGTAGACCGCGACATAGGCAAGAGATGTAGACTGCGGTATTCTAAGCGCTTGTTTCCAGTGATATTCCACGATGTAGTGCGCGGGTGGCTAACCGCGACCTAGACTGCTTTGACGGCGTATTTTGCATGATTAGGAAAAGTGTGTGAAAAAAGAAAAGGTTTTCTTATGGAAGTTCGTGTGCTTAAAGAAAAAAGAGTTTGTCTTCGTGCGGAACATGAAAGTCTTAGGCGTGAAGGAGAAGGATTTTGTGTGGAGTCAAAAGAAACACATGTAACATCAGAGAGTGGGTGGATCCATCGAGTGAGACTTTGGGAGATCCAGGAGGGGGCCAAAGGGATATCCGAGGGTGGGAGACCCGAGAGGAGATTCATGTGAATATATAGGGAGGGATCCCCAGATACAGAGATCCGAGGGAGATATTCAAGGGAGACATATGGGATATTCGGGTGTGTACTCGGGGGAGGACCCGATGAGCGTTGTGAGCTGGGGCCTGGGAGCTAGGATGCAAACTCGGTTGTGAGCTTGGGGGCTCGGTAAGGCTCGGTTGTTTGAGGTTTGGGATTAGAAAGAGAATCATGGAGTGTGTGGTTGTACAAAATTATTAGATAGTGGATTATTTCCTAGCGTATAAACCTTCACATGATTGGTGACATAGGTGATTGTTTGTCAATATACAAGTGAGAGCAGTAGTTTGTGACTTTTGGATTTGCTTTTACCTCTAAATGTTGTTCTTTTTTTTTTTTTTTTGGGTGTCGTAATTCCTAGATTTGCATTTCCTATTGGTGTTTCAGATAGCATTTGCGATAATCTTGTAGGAGTGGAGGGGGATGAAATTGATTGTAAAGTTTGCTTAATATTAGATATCTTTATGAAAATTCCCTTTTGAATAGTTATGAAATGAAATTGGTGTATGTATCGGCATTTATTTCCTATTTGTTGTGCATTGGCCATTGAGTGGCATGAGATTGTATATATTGAACCGTTTCCATATGGATATTGGTCTCCATCAAATATAAATTATAAATATGTTTCACTGTTTTTCATTTATCATGATTGAGAAGTTTGTGTGAGATTAGTCTATATTTATTGGGTGTGTTGTGGCTTGTTTTGACCCCGTTTGTATTCTCCTTGTGGACTTCTGTTTCACCTTTTTGATACAAAAATCTTGGGAATCAACAATTGTAGATTTATTTTAATTTTTCTATGGACCTCTTTACTGCTAGCTTTTAGGTACCCACCGTGCTTGACAAACAAGGGGTAAAGCTACTTGCAATTGTTTTTCTCGTTGTATCAAGAACATGGATTTTAGATCGGATTGCATCGTTGAATGATATTTGAAATATTGAATTTTTTCCTTAAGCGTTTAATAATCTGAAAGATCACGATCATGTTAATGGAGTGCATATTATTCCTTTGTGTTGGGAGCATAAATTATTACATTTTTTAAATTTCAATATTAACCTTAACTAAAATGGCTAAAAGGACTAAATACTTAAATAGTTTGTAAGTTTTTTTTTTTTTTTGAAAACCATCAATAAAAAAGGCCAAAGGCCAAACAACAACGAAACAAAGAACAGAGGAGAAAAGGCTCACAAGCCAGCAACATCAAAAAGCCGCGACAGGAACAACAGCAGCACCTGTCGTTGAGCTTTGACAAGGGTTGCGCCCAAACAACAAGAAGAAGCAAAAGAAACCAAAAAACCCCTAGAAAACCTAGTCAAGGCAACCACCATTCCAGCAAATCACCCTCCTGACCAGCTCTTCTTTTCGCCAACCTATCCGCATAAGTGTTAGTCTCTCTATAATCGAATTCAACAGAGATCTGACCTCCCTTTTCCAACAAACTTCTGATCTCCAGGATCATCTGAAGGAACCTCCAGTCTCCCAACAAACTTCTGATCTCCAGGATCATCTGAAGGAACCTCCAGTTTCCCAATAGTTTGTAAGTACACCTACAAATTATTTCATATTAATTATTTGTCTGATTTTCACCTATCTCATATAACACTTTCTATTTTCTTAAACCCTTACTTCTATTTCAAATACTAATTACAAATACAAATTGGAATCGTCTATGAATTTTTCTCTACATCTAGTTCTCTAGCTACCCCCTCTATTTTTTTTTTCTTCTGTATCTATGTGTTACACCCACCGGCAACCTATACAAACTCTGTGTATTGCCTTTGGCACACACATCTGTATATGTGTATTTTTTCTGGGATTTAATTTACTGCCATAAGCCCTTTTTGGCATCAAAGGCAATTGCCTTTTTTTTATTATTATTATTGTATTATCTTTTTTTTTTAATCTACCACTAATAAATAAAATTAGCTCAAAACCCAACTCGATATGGTATAATTTATGTATTTAAGAGATATAAATTATTTTTTTAAGAAATAAAATAACTAATTTTTAAATAATAATAAAATTGATTAGGTATTAAAATAGGTATAGGTGGGGTGTAGTTACAAAAATACAGTACAATAATAATAAATAAAGGATATTTTTGTCATTATGACGCAGAACGGAAGTTCTAGGGTTTACCAGCGTAATCCCCAAAGTAACAAAACTGGAATCCACCAGCAAAGAACGAATGTATGTAACTGAAAATTGATAATATTATTGAATGAGTTCTGAAACTGATAACAAAGGGCCTTAAATAGCCTCTCGAAACCCTAAAATAAGCAAAAGACTAAAATCCTCAAGCTAAACAAAAACAACTTAAAAACGGAAAAATAAAATAAAACACAAAATCTTCGGTTGCCCGACAGCCTAACTTAAACTGCTCCGATGAGGATGCAAATGACGTCAACCGGGGATACCCCAGTTGCCACGCTATAGAACTCTGAAAACCCTTTCCGAAAACATATTATAATAGGAAATCTGACAACCGAGTCAAAAGTTATGCCCGTTTCTTTGGACCACCTCTTTTGGACAATTTCCTGTCCATCTCTTCTTCAAACTCTAAAGCCAATTGTCCTACATCAAATTAAGTAGGGTTTATTTACAAACTAGAGTTATTTTAAATTTTTAATGGGGTGTGCTTACGAGTAAGGTATACATACAGTTTTGAAAGAGTATAAATATCACTACTCTAAAAGAATGCTACTTTAAAACTGTAAAGGAATTACTAATGTTTTTATGTGTTATATATATATATATATATATATATAGCTTTCTACGTGTTTACGCCTTGAAAACGCCTCGATACTAAAAACGTTTTTTAAAAACGTCGACTAATATAAAGTTATAAACTACAAAATTATAAATGTTATAAACTTATTATGAACATTTACTCAATTATAGTTACAACAAAAAAAATATTAAAAATGCAGACCTGTAGCCAGCCCAACTACTTTGACTTTGGGCTCAAGTCCAATATTCAGATCTCTAGTGAATGCATGACGTTGAAGCCCAATTGAAGCCCAGATGTATGCACTTGGGCTCGAGTCATGGGATTGAGTCCAATGACTTTATAATCTACCAAAAAAAAAAAAAAAAATAGGCAAATAAGTAAATGTTACTACATGATTATGGATAGACGAACTAGGGATCGAATCTAAAATAAAAAATTAAATTTGAAATCTAAGAAATAATTAAAAAATAAAAAACTATCTTGAAATCAAAAATCTGAACAAAACAAGAAAGTTAAAATAGAAATCTGAATTGGAAGTTTTTCTCATAAGGAAATGGATCCGTTCCAAAGTACTATCTTCAAAACTAAAGCCCAATATTTTTATATAAATTGATGCATCTGAAAAGATGCTGCGAAATCAGGCTTGAAACCTGAACAAGAACAAGTGAAAATAATTCAAGATAAAATAACGGACCAATACTTTTATATAAACACTATGACATACCCAAAAAAAAAAAAAAAAAGTGAGATTACTACATGGATCTGAATAACGAACACACGAAGAAAGGTTCCAAATATATATATATATATATATATATTTAAAGAAAAACAATCATGAAATCAAAATTCTGAAACAGAGAAGAAAACAAAGATAGAAATCTGAACAAAAGAATATAACTAAACAAACCAAAATCAAGAAGGCTAAAAACCAGAACAAGAGATGATGAGAGAGAAGGAGAGAAGACGTGTTTGGTTTAGGTTAACTTTGAAAGTGAAAGAGAGTTATGTTTGGAGATTTGTCTGGTTGAGAGATAGATTTAAAGTACGCCTGACACCCTACTTATAGAGTTATAGTTGTGATACGAATGTTGCATGGCATATGCATGGGAGGTTGCATGGCATATGCGTGGGAGGCCACCAGGAGGACCAAGTCGGTGGTGTTGAGATTGTTTTGCTGTTAAGTTATTTGATGTGATTATTGTTGTTATTTGAATTAGTCAATAAATGAGTTGTAGAAGTAGTGGGTAGTGGGATCACTCCACGACTTCCTATCACCTATCTTTTAGGATTGTTTTTTTGATTAAATCAGTTGTAAATACCTCTCTATTTGAATTCAATAAAGGGTATGAATATTATAACCCAATTATCTCCTCTTCTTCTAAAATATCTTCCGACTCTACTCTCACCCTCTTTCTCCTTCTACCATTCCACAAATTAATTTATATCAAATTAAATTGGTATCAGAGCCCGTACATTCATGGAGACTCGTGCAAAATCAAGTACGGAATTCTGCAGCGAAATTCACCGTTGGTGTCCTTAGACCTCCTCCATTGCGAGCTAAGCCAACATACGGAAATTTCCAAGGACCCGTGTGTCGAATCACAGGCCAAGAGGCAAGAAAAGGGGCTGTGTTTTTATTGCGACGAAAGATTCGCGCCAGGCCGTCGCGCTAGGCCACCGTTGTTATATATATACTACTCAAACTAGGTTTAGATTAAACGCCTCCTTTTTTAATAAATAAAAACTTTTTTTTAAATGTTTTATATGATGAACGGTTGGGAGATTAAAGTTGTGAAAGAAAAGTCAGAAATATGCAAGATATTAATTATAACTTTTTATTCTAGATTCATTCTACCAACACTACAGTCAGCTTTTTTGTTTTTTAATAATTCAATATAAACTTTTTGAAAAAAAAAAATATTATCTCTAACCGTCCATCATTGTGATGAACGGTTGGAGATTAAGGTTACATAGATTAAGGTTACATATAAAATGAAGGGGAAATATTTGCAGTGACACCTTTAAGGTTTGGTCTAGTTGCAGCTGGATGGTCAAATAAGATTGAATGGCAAGTTGATTAGGCTATTAATAAATGTTGTAACCAACCCCCAACAAAGACAAATATTTGTACAATCATAACACAAGCTATGGACTTGAATTACAACTAACATTCTTTTTTGTTTATATAATATGTACGTTGATTGATTTTCTTCTCATGCTAAAACATTGTTAACTTGAGGAGATGAGGTTGACGGCTGTATGCCCCTCTTGTATTCTTGTTTTCTCTGTTCTGTCTTGGATGTTGAACGAATCTACAGAAAGTATAAACCGTATCAGTTCTTGGCATACTGGTATAATATATGAATCTCTGTTCTTGTTTGATCTACTTCTCATAATTCTCTGATTGACCCAGTTGCATAGTTTCTCAACTAGTTCTTTTTGCTTGATCTTGATCAGGTCAGAACTGTGGCAGTTCTATGAGCAGAGGTTCGGGAAGCTAATCGAAATGCCTTATGCGAATTACAAACTTATAACAGCCAGTAATATGAGAACTAATGGGAGTCGTAAAGTTAAGAAGAGTAAGAAATGCTGACAGAGAGCGGCTTCATGCAACTAGATTGATGAAATCAAATTGAAAGTTATTCTTGTTCTAGCTCACTTGCTAAGATTGTGTAATCTATTTGTCTTGCTGACATTCTTATCTCTAGATTTTCCTCATTTGTAATGACTGTTATGGCCAGGCTCGGCCCTAGGGGGAGCCCAATGAGGTAGTTGCCTAGGGCCCTCAATCTTTAAGGGCTCCCAAATTGTAAAAAAAAATATTAAAAAAAATGATTTCAGATATAATCCATGTATGATTTTAAACTAACAAACTCATAAATGAGTTTAAAATAGGTCCATTAAACATATAATTTTTTTAAAATAACAAACTCATAAATGAGTTTAAAATAGACTCACTGAGCATTTTTTTTTTTTTTTTTTTTTTTAAGAAAGGCCTACAAATTATAAAACTCAATTATCATTCTCAAGTTCTCACATCAAGTACTCAAACGTGAGTTGAATCCTATTCCTAACACTAATTGTCTTTTATATATCTAAAATGGGGAAACAACAATATAACACTACTCATATCACTTATCTGACAAACAGAAGTAGACATCGAACAAGAATCAAAAATCAAATTAGAGTTCTTCAAAACTCTCTTAAATCTTGCTAAGAAAATTCATAATTCAGATACAAATCTCAACTTGAAATCTCAAGGCCCTATAAATTTATTTTCTATAGTTCGCTTCGGGCCCCAAAAATCTCAGGGTCGACCCTGGTTATGGCTTATTAGTCTAGAAATTGTTTCCATTGCCTTGGGTGGTAGTGTGGTACAGACTATAATGCATCATGGTTCCTGCATGTAACTATTATTTATTCCTCTTATATGTCTTTATGTTGTTGGTGGTGAGGCACACCGTTTTTTGGTCAAATTACATCGTTTAAGCCCCGTAATTACCATTTTTGTTATTTTAGGAAAATTTTGTTTTGGTAATAATTTGAGTTTTAAAAGTTAGAATCGTCTACCATCAATTCTGCCTTGATTTGGGACGTCAATATTATTTGTTTCCTCTATTATCTTAATTTTGTTATTTTTTGTAATTTCCCTAAATTTGGCTTGTTTCCTTGCTCGACAAGGATTAGGGTTTCGTTTATTTTAAATAGGCTTGTAAGATGAAAGGCAATTCAACTTTTATCTAATATAATTCATATTTTCTTTTAAGAGTTTTTCTCTTTTTTGGTGGATTCCAGTTTATCTAGGAATATGGAATATAGACGTTGGTCTTATTCCTTCATTGTTTCACGCTGCATCAAGTCTTGACCACATAGCTCTAAATAGGCTTGTAAGATGAAAGGCAATTCAACTTTTATCTAATATAATTCATATTTTCTTTTAAGAGTTTTTCTCTTTTTTGGTGGATTCCAGTTTATCTAGGAATATGGAATATAGACGTTGGTCTTATTCCTTCATTGTTTCACGCTGCATCAAGTCTTGACCACATAGCTCTAAATAGGCTTGTAAGATGAAAGGCAATTCAACTTTTATCTAATATAATTCATATTTTCTTTTAAGAGTTTTTCTCTTTTTGGTGGATTCTAGTTTATCTAGGAATATAGACGTTGGTCTTATTCCTTCATTATTTCACGCTGCGTCAAGTCTTGACCACATAGCTCTAAAAGAATGGATAAAACTTGTTTTATGCATGACCATGCTAGAATAGTTTTTGGCTATAAGTTCATGTACGTAATGGTTGGGACAAGAGGCACAATTGCTCTATCCATGACGTTGGGGAGTGATTAGTGTTTTCGAATCCTTTAATCCAGAGAACAAGCCCTTAACTTGAATTGGACGAACTTAATGCCTAACAATCAACTAGGTGTACACTTGTGTTTGGTAAAATCATAATTACCTTGTGTAACCACAATCCTACATCTCTTCTATCACCCTTTTATTATTTGTCACTTTAAACACCATTCTCACCCTTACATATTCATTTGTTTTTATTTGCATTCTTTTTATTTACATATCCTTGCACACACACCCACAATATGCTTACACCTCACACACACCATTCTTACCACATCCGCATTCTTATTTACATGCTTTCAATAAACATTTGAACTCGAAACGATTGACGAACACCACCTCCCTATGAAACGATACCCTCACTTACTGTTTTACTAGTCTTATGATAGTTAGAGTACATTGCGTAGGAACTTTTAATTATAAATAATCTTTTGATAATCGGATTCATCGCTAAATTCAAGCCAAGGATGCTGATGGAGCTACCTTTGTACATACCCTTAGTGAAGCCAAAGTTGAAGACCATGATCAGACCTATTTCAGCCTGACTAACTGATCTCACTGGAATTGATCGCGATTCGCACCGCATTCTATGCACATGCCTGCGTCACGATCCACGCCGTAGTTCCTTTCGATTATGACAACAACATGAGATTATGAGAAGAGTGTATAGACATTCATTAGGAATCAACACCCATTCTGAAATCGAAACAAAATTGAAAAAAAAAATACCTTTCGAGATGAGAACTTAGGTCGGAACTGGAATCAGAGCAAACCAGAGGAAAAGGCAAGCAATGCGTGAAAAAGGAGGAAATAGGGTTTTTGGGTAATAAGTCACATGCATATATATAAACCAATACGACGTCGTTTTGGGTCCTCCATGTGAACCAAAACTACATCGTTTTTACCATTTTCGAGGGCCAATTTTAATACCGTCGATGATACTATTGGCGCCAAGCATTCCGCCAAAAATACATATATATTTCCAACGGTAAAAAGACAATTTTCAATGGGAATTTGCCCTCGAAAATATAATTCCTCTATTTGCAATATCAGCGACGGCTTCATATTTAGCCGTCGAAAATGATGGTATTTTCGAGGGTTATTGGGGCCGTCGAAAATGTTTGGTCACTGATAGCAATTTTTTTTGTAGTGAGAAGGAAAGGTATCCCAGAAAGTTGATGTTTATAGCTACAGTATTACGCTGATGGAAACTTTTACAAAGATGAAGCCAACAGATGATATTTTTATTGGGGGGATGAGCTTGAGGAGGTGGGTTGGTGACTCGTTAAATCGTTCGATCATGGAAGTTGTGGATCATGATTTGCTCATAGGGGAGGATGTACATTTTCCGGCAAGGGTGGAATGTCTACTCTCTATCTTAAGTTTAGCCATGAATTGTACTAAAGATTTACCTAAAAATAGGATCAACATAAAAAATGTTGTAAATAAATTGACAAAAATTAGAGCTACATTTTTGGCTACTCGAGGGACATGATGTATGCAAGAGGCGATCAAAACAAGGACAATGATCCTCTCCTCACCTCACCTCATCCTCACCTCACTTAATCTTATGATACATAAGCATTGCAATGAATGAATGATTAAGATGTGATTAACACTTTATTAACAACTAATCACATGTGAGAAAAAGGTGAGGATGATGTGAGATGAGGAGAGGATCCTGGTCCTCAAAACAACCCAACATTGTAAGTCTCTACTTAAATAATAAAAGAGATGAGAATTCTATTGGTTTGATCATAAATGTTTTCAAGAAAACATACCAATGTATTATGTGGGTCATCGTATAATACCAGCCGTCAATGAATCCTGCAGCGTGCCATGACATGATCAAGCATGGCATTCATGCCGATATATTCCAATATTGGCAGAAACATGCATGTACTGTAAATCCCAATTATATATATATATATATATCAACAAGATATCTCACTAGTTTTCCATGATAATGCTGTCCCTTGTCAAATTATATAGCTTTTTAGTTTTTTTTTTTTTTGAAAGGCACAACCAGCAAACCACGACAACAAGAGGACACAGTCCAAAACCACCAGCCGCAAAAAATGCCATATATGCAATCATTTTTTTTTTTTTTTTTTTTTTTTTGAAAAGGCCATATATGCAATCATGACTCATGGGCAGCTCCATTTTGTTTTGAAAGTATGCACCATACCCTAGTGTTTCATGTTTTTTTTTTTTGAAAGGCAAGGTTTATTCAGCCAACAAGGCAAAGGAAAAAAGAACAAAACAGGGGAACAAAAGCCCACACAACTACAGCCACAGGAACAAAAGACCAAACCAGAACAACAAAGACAAAGGACCAAACAAACAGTGAAAGCTCAAAGCAGAGCAAATTAATACAGACTCCAATTAAGAATATCCCTATCAGCCTGTGAACCACTTTTAGCTAGAGAATCAGCGAAGGAATTGAAAGCTCTTAGCCTAAAAACCACGCTCATCTGGTCCATATTGCTCAGACTGCAGCGAATATCCCTAGTGCTTCATGTTGTGGAATTGACAACCGAAAACTTGCTTGGTGGTGTTTCGAATGCTCCACACATCGACATGTTCTCTGCCACTTTGCTTGACCATCTTTTGTTTTCCTAGTTATATAGTTTCTTCATCATTAAATTTTACATTTATAATGTCAACACATATAGAAGTATATAGATCGTAGAGTGTGAAAGAGAAGGAAAGATATTTTACTGTAGGTGTGAGAGACATGCGTACCATATATTTAAACAAAACAAACATAACTGATCAATGTATAGTACTTTATATATTTTTTAACAAAATCAAATGTGATATAACTTGAACATATCATCTCTGGCTCACTATTTTAACTTTTAAGTGATAATGCTTGTGCATTTTCACACTGTTGAAAATGTGACAATTTATACTGCTTTTGCTTTTGGTGGTATCAGAATCATATGTACAATATTCTTGCAATCACATATGATATTAATTTGTAGATTTCCAATCACCTCCCATGTGGTATGTTGAAAATTTGCACCCTAGTGTTTCATGCATGTTGTGGAATTCACAACCGACCAAAGACTAAACAATATTAGCGGATGGATTTGGAATTCAAAAAGTCATTATCAATGATTGAGAGTAGCATCAACATGTTCCATGCCAATTAAAAGTGGTGTCACCTGTTTGCATAATTATTTATAACCTATCGATTATTACTTGCTTGTCATAGCTATTACCAAATTAATCTCTCATGGAAACAAATCGTTTTCTCTGCATTATCATAGTTTTCTTTTTCAAGAGGTATATATAATCATGCCTGTCTGGCTAATTTGTCTGAAATACTCATATTTTTAATCTTGTTCCATTAAGTCATTTTTTTAGGAGAAATGGACAAAATCTTGCAGAGTTGGAGATACTATCACTAACAAATAATGTCCTCGCTTATTTCTTTTTTTTTTAAAAGCAACGAACTATTATTAAAGGAAGGCACCAAGCCAGGAGAACAAAACAAACAAGCCAACCAAGGCAACAAAAAACACCCGCCCAACCAGAGGGGCAAAAAACAAAACCCAGACAACAGCACACCAAAGCAGCCCAGACAAAACCAAAGGAGCAAAACAAAAAACAGGTGAACCTGACAGCAGAGAGAAAGAACAAAAACAAAAACCCCAACATCATCATCTTGAACATATCTTATTTCAACATATCTTCTATGTACAGCCGTACAGGTTGTTGGATATGGCTTGAATTACCAAATGGATACCAAACAATAATTTACCAATGCGGAGACTTCCTGGAGACATGAGAGCGTTTGGGAGTATGAGGTTATGTTTGAGGGAGACTTGGAGGACGAAACAAACTGAAGAAGCGGAGAACAGCTCAAACCACTGCCGAGCCGCTGTGGCTTTGGCAGCGGTCATGGCAGCGGTAGGACACCGCTGCCAATTATTCGGCAGCGATTGGGGAGCGGTCTCATTCCAGTTTGTACCACTGCGGTGACGCTGTGGTCATGGCAGCGGTACCGGCAGCGGTCGTGATGAATCTTGGTGACATAGCGCATGGATCACGGTTTTCTGAGTGGTCAAGTTCAACACGGTTTAGGAAGCGGGTGGCTAACTGCAACTTGAATCGTAGTTAATCATAAGCATGCGTTGAATCATGAAATATTCATGGAAGAGGAAATATGTTGCTTCTAGAAGTTCTAATGGGAAAAGGATTTCTCCTTGAAAGAAGACTTGTCTTAAATAGGAAATAGTATTTATGTGGAACAAGTATTCTTGTATGACTAGGAGATAGATTTCCTTGTTAGTTTAAACTCCCTGTAATACATATAAATAGACCATAATAACTAGATTATTAGGTGTGTGAAAAACACCTGAGAGTGGTGGAGCAAAATAGCAAATACTAGAGAGATCTCAAAGTGAGCATTGGGTGTAATTGGGTTTGGGGTATTATTTAGAGAGAGAACCTGAGTGTATGGTTGTAACAATTTACTAAATATTGGAACTTTCTCTTGTCGTCCTGACAGACGTGGTTTTTTCCCTGATTTGGGTATCCACGTAAATTCTTGTGTTGTGTGTGTTTGGATTTAAATTTCTCCTCATCTTATCTTTTCTTTGTTATTGTTTATTTGTGTTCTATCCGGCAACGCTTCCACGCGTATTAGTGAAAGGTTTGTTCGCTAACACAGGTTACTACTGCACATCATCATCATCATCATCTTGAAAAATTGTACTTCAGGTAAAGAGCTTATATTCTTTACTTGTCGCATAATCAGCTTAGAGGATGATCGGCAACTTGACCTTGTTAAAAGGACTATATCTAGACAGTAACAACTTGATTTCGGTAGGTATGCTTGCCTTATTTGATGGCACCTTATTTATCTTCTCGTCTTCATCCTTACATGAAAATGGTAATATTCCTAATCTAGAGATATTAGTTCTTCAATTCAACCTAGCCGGTCGTGTTCCAGCAACCATCTTCAACATTTCAACCTTTTCGCTTGCAAACAATAAACTCTCAGCAAACAATCACAATAATTTATACGTTTCATCCGGTTACATTTGGAATTTGCAAAAAATTCAACAAAATAAACTAGAAGGATCCATCCCAGATGACCTTTGTCATTTGGATAATTTGGTTGATTTGTACTTGGATAATAATAACCTTTCTGGAGCTATACCTCAATGTTTTGGTAAGTTGACTAATCTAAGAACACTCTCATTAGGCTCCAATGGGCTAACTTCTGTTATACCCCCATCTATTTGGAACCTTAAACACATCTTGCACATCAACTTGTCATCAAATTTTCTAACCGGAACTCTTCCATTAGCTCTTGGAAATTTAAAGGTTGTGATAGATGTAGATTTGTCAAGGAATCATTTTACTGGTGATATCCCAACCACATTAGGAGGCCTACAAAATCTCCAGCTTCTATTTTCAGGATATAGTAGCTTACAAGGCTCGATATATTCCCGAATCATTTTGGGGCTTAACAAGCTTAGAGTCTTTGGATTTGTCCAATAATAAGACCTTTTACAAATTTCTCTACTAAATCTTATCTTTTATGATGAACCATACCCGACTGCATTTAGAATGAGGATAGATACTATAATATCAGAGATTGAGTAGAGATGGATACCTATTTTTTTAATGTTAATTAGGAGTTAGGACTTATCACCTCAAAGCTCATTTCATTGTACATCCACTCTTGATGAATGGTGTATACCTCTCTTTTTATGTTTACAATCACTAATAGATTTTCAGACCCAACATGTATATCATTATCCCTAATATTCATTATGGTTATCATTATCTATATTCAATTCAAGTGAATAAAATTCTCAAAATTTATCATAAAAATGTTAATTTTAGTAATGAACTTTTAATTCCTCATTCAAGGATCTTAATTAGCGGCAAGAACCCTAGTGCATTCAGGGTGGCTTAAGCCTCTGAGATGACCGACAAGTCCCCAACCCTTTTCGAGATGGTGATGATGGTGGACGACTACAACCCCGGATCCCAAATTGAAGCCTGTGGGCCACGCACAGGGGCTTTATGGGTCAGCTATACTGGGTGCCATTTATCAAAGCATCAAATTATATTTGTGAAATTTCGTAAAAGCTTTCAAATTGTTTTTATGACGAGTATAAAAAATAATTATGGTGATTATTGGTCTCTCAAGAAAATCTTAAGACTACTCATTTGATTGTCAAATTCAATTGTATGGTGTATCCTTTTTGAGAAAAATAAATAATTCCACGACCGCTTGTACAATCATTTTTTTTTTGAAAAGCAGAAATTTATTCAAGGGGCCAAACGGCCACGCAGCACCAAAACAGAGAAACACGCAAGCACACGAGCCAACCAACAACTAAAATCTGCGACAGGGTCAGCACAAACCCACAAACTCCTGTCGCTGAAAATTGACAGGCAAGACCAAAGCAAACCAACCACCAACAAAAGAATCAAAATATTAAACAATGTAATGTGTAATTTTTTTTATTAATCAATGGAGGGCAGTACTTGTAAAAATATTCAGAAGATTAAGTGGAAGATCAAATGGAAATAGAAGTTTAATGTTCAGCCAAATAGGATGTTTATATTCATGAGTTGTATAAAAATGTAAAATAGCTCAATAGTTTTTTTTTTAGAAGCACCGAACCAATGTCAAATAATATATATACAGTCCTAATATCTATTCCCACGACATCGAAAAAAAAAAATCGTGAACTACCATCTGTCTTAAAGAGGCAATGTGCAAAAATATTCAAAAATTAAAAATTAAATGGAAGATCAAAAAGAAATAGAAAATGTTTAACCAAGTGTATTGTATTTCATATCCTTAAGTCGTGTAAAATAGCTCAATAGTAAAATAGAACAGATCTAAGAGCATTTCCAATGGTAATGTGGCTTGCATTTGAAAAAATAGTAATATGTCAACATTGTCAAATCAAAGTTTGGCCTGGCTGTTTTGGGTTTTTTCTTTTGGTTTGTATTGATTTTGGGTGTTTGGGTGTGTTCCTTGGTCTCTGGTGGCTTGTGGTCTTCTTGTTTCTTTATGGCTTTGCTTGGCCTTTGTTAATAAATTTGCCTTTCAAAAAAAAAAAAAAAAAAACATTGTCAAATCAATTGCTTCATATATGGCATGTAACTAAAATTGATAGACATCCAAAAAAAAAAAAAAAAAAATGGTCTCCAATACTTCACTTGTAAAATATATGTTTTTAATGACGTGTCAATTTATTATTGGTCTCCTTAAATATACTTTAGAATTGTTGAATAAAATAAGGTAAAAGATAAGAGTGGTTGCTGACTGGGCCCGTCTGAAATCAGAGAGTCATGTTGACAGCTCTAAAAAAAAAGTTGCCACCTCAGCTTGAAGTTATACTAGAGATGTTGCATTAGAGATAGATTTTTTTAACAAAATGGATGTCCATCCTACGTGGCATCTAATTTTTTCACAACTCACATTAGCATTGGAGATGCTCTAAGTGCTAAATAACTAAATTGAGTCTTGTACAATAAAACTATTGTCTTGTACAATTATTGTAATATAGACTGATCTCTAACTTGATTGATAAATGGGAGGAGTGGAGTCCACACTAAAGTTGCTGAAACATCACCATCTTACTTTCACTCGTTGATGATGACCATTATTAAGAGATGGCCATTTCAACGTTTTATATCCAATGGGTACCTGGGACTGTAATATGCCATGGGTTCATGCACACCCACTGTTTGACAAAAGTCTTGAGTTGTCAATTTGAGAATTTTGACAATAATGAATTAGTGGAAATGGTGGGAAATGTCACCTTTTTAAAGTGGTTTTGTAAGAAAGTCACCACTTTAATAACTTAAGTTTAAAAGGCACCTATTATGGTGAACGGACAATAATGGCCTTACTTTTACACACATTCTCTTACTTTGAAGTTTTTTTTTTATTATTATTCTTTCATCTTCTTCATAGATGTTTATTTAACAGACCTCCAATGGAGGTTGAACATCATTGGATAATTAGTTTAATGGCGCTACGCAGACGCATTCGGGGGTCGAGCTCCCCGCTGAGCTCGCGGTGGTCGAGCTGCCTGGTCAGCTCGCTGGGGTCGAGGGGCAGCGCCCCTAGAGCTTTTTTTTTTGTGTGTGTAGGAGACGATGAAGATATGAGAATTTTGAACTTATTGAAAAGGCTCGGAGACTATTTACAAAGTCTCGGAGCCAGTATTAAAAGGCTCGGAAAAGGCTCGGAGACTATTTACAAAGTCTCGGAGCCAATGTTAAAAGTCTCGGAGATACAAAATTAACAAAAAAAAAGCTGATGGTTAAAAAGGCTCGGAGACTATTTACAAAGTCTCGGAAAAGGCTCGGAGCTAGTGTTAAAAGTCTCGGAGAACTGTTGAAAGAGAACAAAGACTTTTAACATTGTATTCGAGCCTTTTCAACAGTTCTCCGAGCCTTTTTAACCATCAGCTTTTTTTTTGTTAATTTTGTATCTCCGAGACTTTTAACACTGGCTCCGAGACTTTGTTAACAATGTCCCCGAGCCTTTTCATTTTGTCTCCGAGCGTTTCCAACATTTTTTTTTTTTGTTAATTTTGAACCTTCGAGCCTTTTCATTTGTTCCCCGAGCCTTTTCATTTGTTCTCCGAGCCTTTTTAACAATCATTTCAAAAGGCTCGAACAACGTTTCAAAAGGCTCGGAGAGTGTTTCAAAAGGCTCGAACAACGTTTCAAAACACTCGAACAACATTTTAAACACTGTCAGTTGCAAGTTCTCATCGACTTCAGGACTGTAGCACCACCGCCGGTGAGTTCGCCGTGAGATTTACAGCCGGATTTCTTGCAACGATGCTTTCTCTCTCCACTGTTCTCTCTCTCTCTCAACTTTTTTCTCTCCACGTTTGAAAAGACACAAACAGATAAAATGAGGGTATTTTTGTCTGGTCACCTAAATAGGTGCCTTTTAAACTTAAATTAGTAAACCAGTGATACTCTTACAAAAACAGGTTGAAATAGTGACAAAAAATTTTTGAACCCTAATGAATTAATGGTGGAAGGATGCAAGAAAGACAGTTGAAGACTTGTAGGTGGAAAGGAAAGTCACAAAACAGGCAAGAAAAGATAGTACACAATTTTGATGTGTTTAATTTAAATATAAATTTTTCTTTTTTGGTGTTACATATCCATTTACTCTCAAGAGTTTCCTGTATTTGTGTCTTGCAATTTTCGCTGCTCAAATTAAGTCTTGCAGTTCTTCTCTATGGGCAATTTACAATCAACTTCTTCTTCCAACAACACCAACATCAAATACGATGTCTTCCTCAATTTCAGAGGCAAAGACACCCGCGATGTTTTCACTAGCCATCTTTGTGCAGCTTTGCGCAGAAAACAAATTGAAACCTTTATGGATGACCGACTCATAAGAGGAGATGACATCTCCTGCTCTCTTTCAAGAGCGATCGAAGAATCAAAGATTTCGGTAGTTATTTTCTCCAAATACTATGCTTCTTCCAAATGGTGCTTACGTGAGCTTGTAGAGATTATGAAGCACGTGAACGAGAATAACCAAATTATCATACCTGTTTTCTACGGAGTTGATCCATCAGATGTACGTAAGCAGACCAGAAGTTTCAAGGATTCGTTTGACAAACACGGAAAAGAATTACCAGAAGAGGTGCAAACATGGACAGAAGCTTTGACTAAAGCATCCAATAAATCTGGATGGCATTCCTCTGCAGAGAGGTATATCTAACTCTTACTTTATTTTACTTAATCCTAATTTATAAAATTAAAATTCCTAATTTTGTTCAAAATAAGTAAACAAGAATCCTCCTTTCCTCATCTCACATATTTTTGAGAGAATAGATCTGGATTCATTTTTCAAAAAAATTCACGTTATTTCTTATTTCCTTTTCAAAACAGAGACCAATATTCATGATAATATTTGTTATATATATAGTAACTTTTAAGTGAGGGATCCCTCACTTAATTTCGATCCACAGCTTGATGAAATCACATCGATTTGTATGAATTTTGATATAAATTTTTTTATGGATAATAAATTCATTGAAATATACCTATAAATAAAATTTGGGAATTTTTCAATTACTAGAACTAGTTTTTTGAATTTTCCTATATATCTCCAATTTTTCCTGATGTCTTTATATTTAACAAAATAGGGATAAATAGTTTTAGTGCTTGGAAAATTCTCAATTTTTATTTATTTTATTTATAGGTATATTTCAATAAACTATCATCCACAATATATATATATATAAATTCATACAAATCGATGTGATTTCATCAAGGTGTGGACTGAAATTAAAGTAAAGGATCCCTCACTTGAAAGTTACTATATATATATATATATATAATTTCGTCAATTACTAATATACTTGTGTAAATGGACAAGCCTTGTTTCTAATGATAAGAACTACTGCTTGTAATAAATTATATAAGAAGTGAATATAAGTTTGTGCATTAGATATACTTCAGAAAAAGAAAAAGAAAAAAGGTTTGTGCATTAGATTTCCTCTACACAATTTTTATATGATCAACTAAAATTCTTTGGACTCCTTACATATTTAAATAGAATACGATGTGATTGATGCTGGTAGGTTTGTATTTCAAATTTCCAGTTATCCATGGTAAATAGGTCAATAGGACTCCTTGTGTTGCGGTAATTTCTACTTATTTACTGTGGTATTTTCATTTGGCAGATCTGACGCCGCACTTGTTCTCAAAATTGTCAATGATATTTGGGAGAGATTGATGGGTCAATATATATCGCCCGATTTTGGAGGACTAATTGGACTTGAACGAATTAACCAAATTATATCATTATTATGTCTTCACGATAGGACAAATGTTCTAATTATCGGGATTTTGGGGATGGGTGGCATTGGTAAAACAACTCTTGCTGATGTCATTTTTAATCAAAATTCTAATCAATTTCAAGGTGTTTGTTTTATTCAAAATGTTAGGGAAAGATTAGAAAACTCTGGAGGATTAGCTTCTCTGCAAAAGGAAATTCTTTCTAAGGTGTTAGAGGAAGAAAAACTAGAATTAGATGGTCCAACTATTCCCCCAAAAATCAAGGAAAGGCTCAATCGCACAAGGGTTTTCATTGTTCTCGACGACGTGGATGATTTTTTACGAATTGAACCTTTATTTAAAGGTGTTAATGGGTTGGGCAAAGGAAGTAGAATCCTAATAACTTCAAGAAATAGACATGTACTTCATAATTGTCATGTGAATGATGATAAAATATATGAGGTTGAGGGATTTGCCGATCATGAAGCTCTTCAACTCTTCCATAGTTATGCTTTTAAAGATAGCCATCCTACTGAAGATTTTAAGGTACTCTCAAAAAAGTTTGTAGATTATGCAAATGGTAATCCGTTAGCTCTTAAAGTGTTGGGTTCGTCATTATACCAAAAGAGAAAACAAGAGTGGGAAAGTGCAGTAAACACATTACTAACAAATTTGAATCGTGAAATTTATGACGTGTTAAAAATTAGTTTTGATGGATTGGATTATAGAGAGAAGAATATATTTCTTGATATTGCATGTGTTTTAAAAGGGGAAAAACGAGAGTATGTAGCAAAAATACTAGATGACTGTGACTACTCACTAGGTGTTCTCATTGGTAAATCACTAATAACAATTTCATGGGATAATTCAATACAAATGCATGATTTGCTACAAGAAATGGGTAGGGAAATTGTCCATAATGAATCTCCAGATGAGGTAGGCAAACGCAGCAGGCTGTGGAGAAAAGAGGATGTTCTTCACACACTAAAGCGTGATGATGTAAGTCCCTAATCAATTTGTATTGCTTTTATGATTAGATGCCCCATAAAATTTGATGAATCCGTAGAGTACTAAACTTGCTACAAATTAGTTTGGTAAAACTTTTCAGTGTAAGATGAAGAAGTTTGCTCTTAAGAGGATCGACATGCAAATATTTTTCTACAAATATTTTAGAATATATATATAGGGAGGTTCTCCCATCAAATCGTCCTGAAATTATAATTTCAAGACGATCAACCACAGCCATATGTTCAAATAAAAGGCTGATTTTTTTTTAACAAATATTTGAACACATTTGAACATGTGGCTGTGGTTGGTCGTCTTGAAATTATTCAGAACGACCTGATGGGAGAACCTCCCTATATATATATATATATATATATATATATATATATATATATATATATATATATATATATATATATATATATATATATAATTATTTATTTTATAATATAACTTATACTTTGCTTTTGGCTGTTAGGGGACTAATGCAGTTCAAGTGATAGTCCTGGAGATGTCCAAGATAAAGAATATGCATTTGAGCCCTCAAGCTTTCAAGAAAATGTACAATCTTAGATTACTCAAATTCTACTACGATCCTACTTGGATCATAGGGGATTATCTAGATTATACCGACTCTCTTTCACAATATCACTCTAAAGTGCATTTTGGGGAAGGTCTAAGTGATCTTTCTGACAAATTGAGATCTCTCATTTGGCTTGGATATCCTTCACCCACACTGCCATCCAATTTTAATCCATATAACCTTGTTGAACTTGATTTGAGCCGTGGCACTGTTGAAAGTCTTTGGGAAGACTCTATGGTATTATTTAAACATTTTAATTATATGTTTTTTTTTCTTTGTATAGTTCACAAAAACTTAATTACTTATTGTAATCATTTTACTTTATTTTTTGTTACGCAGCATGCCCCAAAACTAAAGCGGCTTTTTCTCAATGGCTGTACACGGCTTACTAAGATCCCAGACCTCTCAGAATCCCTATTGATTGAGATGATAGATATCCGTTACTGCAGCAGCTTGCTTGACTTTCCCCTGCTTGCTCAACATGTCAACAACCTCCATGGTTTGTCTATGTGGGGTTGCAAAAGTCTTAGGAGCTTTCCTAGTGATATTCATTTTGAATCTCTTTCATCTTTTGATCTCTGTGGCTGCAATAACATCACAAAGTTTCCAGAAATTTCCGGGAATATAACACGTTTGGATTTGAGTTGGACTGCAATGGATGAAGTTCCACCATCAATTCAGTGTCTAACAAAGCTTCGCGAGTTGAATCTGTCACATTGCACAAGGCTTCAGCATATTCCGACCAACATTTGGAAATTGAAATCTCTTTACTATCTAAATCTTGAGGAATGCTCTGGACTTGAGAGTTTTCCAGAAATCTTGGATACAATGGAATGTTTGGAAAAACTTAAATTAAGTGGAACAGCAATTAAGGAGCTTCCGGAGAACTTGGGGGATTTAAAATCTTTGATACATCTCTCAGTGGACAGAACTGCCATAAGTCAACTACCGTCTTCAATGAAGCATTTAAAAAATCTTCACTACCTATCATGTTGGGGTTGCGTAAGTCTTAGGAGCTTTCCAGAAATTTCCGGGAAAATAACACATTTAGATTTGAGTGGGACTGCAATAGATGAACTTCCACCATCAATTCAGTGTCTAACCTGGCTATGGAAGTTGAATCTGTCATATTGCCCAAGGCTCCAACGTATTCTTGACAATCTCCAGCATATTCCGTCTTTAATGTATCATTGGAAAATTCTTTCATGCCGTGGATGTAGAGGTTTGAGATTTACTCACTCACTGGTTTTACCGTGTTTTTTAACAAGGTTAAATTTAAGTGATTGCAATCTAAAAGAAATCCCGGAAGTTATTTACTGTTTATCCTGTTTGATATATTTAGACCTAAGTGAAAACCATTTTGAGCATCTACCAAAAAGCATGAAGCAACTTTGTGTTTTGGGAGATCTCAACTTAAACCATTGCAATATGCTTCAATCACTAACAGACCTTCCATCAAGTCTATATCTTTTAAGTGCAAGTGATTGCGAGCAGCTCCGATCAATACCAGATGCATCTGAATTTGCAGAAATAATCAGAAATACGTATCATTCTTCTAATTTCATATTTACTAACTGCCCGAACCTTGAGGCAGCAGTCGGCAACATGTTGGCACTACTAACAACATACCTTAACAAGGTAATTACTCTGTTAATCAATCTCTCTCTCTCTCTCTCTGTCTCACACACATTAAAAATAATTATGATTTTCATGTTTTAGGAAAGTGAGAATTATAGCCTTTGTTACTCGGGAAGTGAAGTTCCGGGGTGGTTCATATATAGAACTGAAGGATCTTCTATCAAATGTCATCAGTTGTTCAGTGGTCAGCTCCTGGGATTTGCAGTATGTGCTGTTATTGCATTTGAGGAATATTGTTACGACGAAGTTTACGACGATGATGATTTTGGAGATCAATTGAATGTCCTTTACAAGTTCATAAGTAATAATGAAGTATGCAACAGAGGTGACATTATGGTTGCTTGTAAAAACGAAACATTAATTGACTCTGATCATGTCGCATTAGGGTTTCTCCCATATTCATTATTATGGAAACTACAAGATGACTTCACAAATTGTTCATTTGAATTCTCGCTTTCAGAGGAGAGTCCTAATTGCAGAGTGAAATATTGTGGGGTATGCCCAATATATGCGAATCAAAATATTGGGGAAACAAGTGGAAGAAAAAGTTGTACATCTAATGATCATCAGAAGGAGGAAGTATAACCACATTCTAAGAGATTAAATCCTTGATCCTTTCTTTCTCTTTGACTGCATTTTGCATTCTAAAATTCGCTTATTGTTCTACGGTTGTTGGACTGGGACTTCTCATCTTTCGGGTAAGTCATCCAAACAACTTAACTTCAAAGATTCAAAATTTAGTATTGAAATAGAATTTTGCTGTTATTATTAGTACTAAAACATTTTTTTTTTTAAAGATTGAAATTTTTTTTTTTTTGAACTGTAAAGTTTATTCAAGGAAGCCACAAACAGCAGCAAAAACAAAAAACAACAGACAGAACCGAAGAAACAGAGGGAAACAGCAGGGCAAAAGAAAGCCACAGGCCTGCCAACCCCGAGCAACGCCCCAAGACAACCCAACAAGCACATTAGAGATCCTCCCACACTAAGCTATCCCCTCCCATAGCAGACCCCTTTTTAGCCAACGAATCAGCTAAGGAGTTTGAAGACCTATTATTGAACACAACAGAAGCATTTCCCAACAAACTGAGAAACCCTCTAATGTCATAAATTAAATGAACATGATTTAAGCTCCCTAATCCTTCACCATTGACCCAGGACACAGCCACCTTCGAATCACTAACAATGGTAACTTCTTTCCCAACTAATTCTGCAGAATTTGTGCACAGCTCACAAGCCTTATGTATCGCCAAGATTTCCGCCGTATTTTTTTAAAGATTGAAATTGACGGATAGTGTGCACAGAAGCTATGTCTTCCTTCTAATACCAAGGTAATGAATCTCTCAAACTTTGACATTCACCAATATTGCTTCTCATAGAATCTAATTTATCAGATATAAAGAATACATTCACCAAACTGTTGAACTTAGCCTAGTACTTTATTAGTTCAAACAATACATAGTTATAGGTTTTATAATAGAATTTTAGAACCTCTGTGAACAACAATCAATATTTAGAAACTAAGCTCTGTTGATTGAGTTAAGTAGAAATGAACAAGGATCAACCCTTATATAGAGGTTGGAATCCTGACTACTATTACATGTGAACACTTACTAACAATTGTGTGCTGCCTAACAACTGACTAACATTATTAGCACATAGCTCCCAACTGCTAACCACAGAATAATTACTGACAGACAACTACTAACAAACTTGGTTTAAATCCTACATAGCTCCCCTTAAACCAAGTTTTCCATAACTCATCATGCCCAAAGTTTTCTTCAGTTTTAGAAATGAATCAACCTTGAGCGGCTTCGTGAATATGTCTGCAACTTGCTCCTCAGAACGGCAGTACGCAATCACAATCTCGTTGTCCTTCACCAAGTCTCGAATGAAATGAAACTTGATGTCAATGTGCTTACTCCTTCCATGAAAAACTGGATTCTTTGTCAATGAAATGGTGGACTTGTTATCGCAGTAGATCACTGTAGGAGCCTCCTGTTGATGCTTCAAGTCACAAAGCATACGACGCAGCCACACAGCTTGTGTAGCACCATTAGCAACTGCAATGTACTCAGCTTCCGTAGTCGATAATGCAACCACCTGCTGCTTTTTCGATGACCAAGAAAATATTCCAGAACCTAGATGGAATGCATATCCGGAAGTACTTTTCCTTTCCTCCATATCACCTACCCAGTCACTATCTGTGTATCCCACAAGTTCAATCTTATCAGCAGAAGAGTAAAAGATACCATCATCTAATGTACCTTTCACATATCGTAAAATACGCTTGCCGGCTTGCAAGTGAGATTGCCTCGGAGAATCCATAAACCTGCTGATAAGCCCAACTCCGTACGCAATGTCAGGTCTAGTAGAAGTTAAGTATCTTAAACTACCTACTAACCTCCGAAAGATGGTAGCATCAACTAGCTCACCAGACCCATCTTTCACTAACTTCAATCTTTCTTCAACGGGAGTAAGAATCGGCTTACATCCCTCCATCTTGAATTTCTTCAATACATCACCGGCATACTTCTTCTGACATAAGAAAATGCCATCATCCGTCTGACTTACCTCAATGCCGAGGAAGTAGGACATCAACCCCAAATCTGTCATCTCAAAATGACCAATCATTGCTTTCTTGAACTCTGCAATCATATCAGGGTTATTGCCGGTAATAATCAAATCATCAACATACAAACACACAATGAGAATATCTCCTTGTGGATTCGACTTGATGTACAACGTGTGCTCGTAGGGACATCTCTGAAACTCATGCTGAATAAAGTATGTGTCAATACGTGTGTACCACGCCCTGGGTGCCTGCTTCAATCCATATAAGGCCTTCTTCAACTTGTAGACCTTCTTTTCTTGTCCCACTTTCACAAAACCTATCGGCTGGTGAATGTAGACTTCTTCCTCTATCTCACCATTCAGGAATGCCGATTTCACATCCATCTGGAAAATTCTCCATCGATTTTGTGCGGCAAGGGACACAATCAAGCGAACTGTGTCAAGTCTGGCAACCGGTGCAAAAACCTCAAAATAATCAATCCCTGGTTTCTGCTTATAGCCTTTGGCAACCAGACGTGCTTTATAACGCTCCACCTCACCGTTTGGCTTGTATTTTGTCTTGTACACCCATTTAACACCAATGGGCTGCTTACCATAAGGCAAATCAGTAAGCTCCCATGTGTTATTCTTCTCAATTGCACATATCTCCTCATTCATTACTTTCATCCAGTAATCATCTTGAGCAGCATCTTCATATGTGACAGGATCACAATCTGCAAACAGTGCAAAATTCACCAATTCTTCATCAGTTGGGTAGTCGTCATTACTCAGAACACAATCCTGCAAACGAGCTGGCAAGACCCGTTGACGTTGCGGACGACTAGAAGATTCTGCTAGATGTGGAGTTACACAAGGTGGTGGTGTCACATAGGTAGGTTCCTCCTGAACAATCTCTTCCAGATCAACATTAACGTCTGAAGAGCTCCCCTTACCACTAGACCAATCCCAATAGCCTTGCTCATCAAAGGTAACATCTCGACTGACAATTACCTTTCCGGATACTGGATTATACAGCTTGTATCCCTTTGTCTTCTGACTGTAGCCGAGGAAGATGCACTTCTCTGCCTTATCATCAAGCTTCTTCCTCAAAACATCAGGTACATGAGCATAGCAAATACAACCGAACACTCGTAGGTGTCCAATACTGGGTTTCTGTCGAGTCCAAGCTTCCTGTGGAGTCTTTCCGAGAATGCTTCTAGTAGGGCACCTATTCAGCAGATAGAACGCACAATCAACTGCATCACCCCAAAAACCTTTGGGTAATTTCTTCAAGTGCAACATACACCTGACCATATCCATAACTGTTCTATTCTTCCTCTCAGCTACTCCATTTTGCTGAGGAGTGTATCTGGCTGTCATCTGATGATTAATGCCATGCTTCTGCAAGAAACCATCGCAGACAATATATTCTGTGCCTCTGTCCGTTCTCAAAGTCTTGATAGGTCTTCCACACTGCTTCTCAACATTCGCCTTAAATCTTTTAAAGGCATCACATGCATCTGACTTCTGCTGCAAAAAATACACCCAAGCTTTCCTGCTAAAGTCATCAATAAAGGTAATGAAATACCTGGAATTTCCATTTGATGGAACCTCCACTGAGCATAAATCTGAATGCACCAGCTCCAAGGGCTTACTGGCTCTCCACGCCTTTCCTATGGGAAACGGGTCTCTGTGTTTCTTTCCCAAGACACAGGTCTCGCAAACTCTATCTGGAGGATTTATGGAAGGTAATCCTAAAACCATCTTCCTAGATGCTAGCTGTTTCAGACTTCCAAAATTCACATGGCCAAACCACATGTGCCACAACCAATTCTCATCACACATCACTGAACTAAAGCAAGGTAAACTATCACTGTTAATAAGCAGCGGAAACAAACGGTTTTGTGACATTTTTACCTTTGCTATTAGTCCCTTCTGTGCACTATTGATGGTGCAAATTCCTTCATGGATCCGTATGTCATATCCTTTCTCCGAAAGCTGTCCCACACTCAATAAGTTTTTATGTAGATTTGGAACAAACAGTACATCTGAGATGGCATTCTGGGATCCGTCCTTCAAAGTGATAGAAATTTTACCTTTCCCCATCACTGGCACCGTTGTGTCATTCCCAAACTTCACTGATGAAGTAAAGGATTCATCCAGCTGAGTGAACATCTCCTTCTCACCACACATGTGGTTGCTGCAGCCTGAATCCAGAAACCATTTGTTCTTGGCTCCATCTTCTGCCATGTTGCATGCTAGCAACAATGTTTCTGAACGACCACCATCTTCTGCAACATTTGCTTGAAAATTCTGCTTTCTAGATCTGCACTCAGCCCTGTAATGACCAAATTTTTTGCAATTAAAACACTGAATTTGAGATTTATTCCTCTGATTAGTGTTGTTGTTGTTGTTGTTGCTCCATCTGCCTATTCCCTGGCTGGAACTGGAAGCACCTCCTTTTCTGTTCTACGAGTTCTGACCCCACTGTCTAGACTTAGAATTCTTCTGAGTCTCGTCTTTGCCTTTCTTAAGACTTAACTGGCTTTGTAAAGCCTCCTCCACCTCAATTTCAGACTTCTCATCCAGACGTTGTTCATGGGCTTGGAGTGAGCCCATCAACTCATCCAACGTCATCGTCTCGAGATCCTTAGATTCCTCGATGGCAGTCACCTTGTACTCAAACTTTGAATTCAGTGTTCGAAGAATCTTCTCCATAATCTGAACATCTGAAATCGTCTCACCATTGGACTTCATTTGATTAACTAGAGCCAATGTCCGCGAGAAATAATCTGTCACTTTCTCTGTTTTCGTCATTTGAAGAAGTTCAAACTGCCTCCGCATAGTCTGTAGGCGAACTTTCTTCACTTTTTCAACTCCTCTGTACGTATTCATCAAAATATCCCATGCTTCTTTTGCTGAAGTTGCATGTGCGATTTTCTCAAAAATCACCGAATCCAACGACTGGTTGATGAAAAACCTTGCCTTTATATCCTTCCGAGTTGTTGCAGCATCTGCTGGACTAGCAATATCCTCTGAAACAACAGTCCACAACTCTTGGAATTCAAACAAAAGCTGCATCTGGACCCTCCAATACTCAAAATTTGTCTTTCCGTCAAATTTGGGTATTTGAGGCTGAATTGTATTATTTGCATTGTTGGAGGTTGCCATTTGTAATTTGCCAAATAGGGGTACTATTTGCAAATTTACCAGAGAGGGCTTTTGTGTAATTTGACACAATAATACACAAACCAAGAAATCTGCTTTCGGCGTGTAGCACCTGCACAAAACACAAAGTCAAGACAATAAAAATAGCTTTTATTTCCCTTTTTTTAAAAAATATCCCTCCTTTCTGATCAAACACAGATCAGATGCCAAAAAATCACGCCAACTCCTATTCTTCTCTTTCAAAATCACGCCAACTTCTGTCTCTCTTATCCGGCGACTTTCCCGGTCAAGTGTCGACTCGGTCTTGCTCTAGCAAGGATGACCAGCAACTTTGGCTTATCAACGACAACCAACTTGTCTGGAATGGCGACGAAAAACGAAACGTCGTGAAACTGAAACTTCTTCGATTCGCCGTCAATGGTGTCGGATCTGGACTCCGGACACCTGGGTTTTGATCCCGGTCGTCTTCTGAAGATTTTGGTGGTGGTGGTGACAACCCACTCTCCCGGCGGTCGGCAGCTTGTGGTGGTGGCGACGACTGACTCCGGTAACTTCTACTCTTTTTCGTCTGGTTCTGAAAAAAAATGCCTCTGAACCTCTCTTGGTTCAAATCCGGCACCGGTGAGTATTTCCGGCTATCCGATTCCCAATTGGAATCTAGCTCAGATCACTCCCTCACAGTGTATCTCTCACGCTCTCAGTTTCTACCACTCACACTCACCTTCACCTTCAAGCTCTGATACCAAATGTGAACAACAATCAATATTTAGAAACTAAGCTCTGTTGATTGAGTTAAGTAGAAATGAACAAGGATCAACCCTTATATAGAGGTTGGAATCCTTACTACTATTACATGTGAACACTTACTAACAATTGTGTGCTGCCTAACAACTGACTAACATTATTAGCACATAGCTCCCAACTGCTAACCACAGAATAATTACTAACAGACAACTACTAACAAACTTGGTTTAAATCCTACAACCTCTCATAGTTTATTTACTGGTTTATTTAAAGTACATGCTTTGATGGTAGAGTACAAAAATAATCTAGCGATCTAGAGGCAGGACTTTGGTATTGCCCTACCTAGAAATTTGGTATTGCTCTTACTAGAATTTATATGATTAACATATAATTGCCCAAATCCTGTCTTTCAGCTGCTAATGGTTTGGTGTTCACAAATATGCATAACAATGTGAAATAGGTCAGCAGCGCAGCATTCAAACCTTTAATTTCTATGTCTTTTATGTGAAGAAAGAATGCATATATGTTAAATTTAATATGAGTAACGCTATTAATTTTGATTATAAGTAGTAAATCATGTAATAACTGAGGAGTTCACGGACCACAATTTTGCCCAAAGCAGCAATGCCATTTAGAGAGTAAATGAGTTTATGTTTTGTGTTTTACATTAATTTGTGGACTGAGTTTAGTTGTCATTTAGATATATATAATCTCATTTGCATTGATATATTATCGTTTCCTATCATAAAATAATAATAATAATAAAATTGAGTAAATAAAGCTTTTTAAGAAAGAAGCTACAAATCCTGTTAAAGAAGAAGAAGAAGAAAAACATCAACAAATGCAGAGGAAACATCAACAAATGCAGAGGCTACATCAGTTCTCAATCAAATTATTGCTGCTGAATATGATTTTGTTTACTAATTATAAGTTGTAGCTGTTTCTCTGTTTACTTTTTTTGTTTTTTGTTTTTTGTTTTTTGTTTTTTTCATACTTCGAAAAAAATAATGTTGTGATTGAATGGACCGGAAATTTTGATAATTATTTTTAATTTTCTGTCCAATGTTATAAAAAGGGATGCTATGTGATTGTTGATAGAGGTACTTGAAGATAATCTAGAATCTAGAGGGAGAAAAAGCCTTTTTATGATCCAAATGTTTGTCCTAAACTGGTAAATAAAATAACTCATTGGTTTAATATTTAAGAAACATGAATTAATTATTGAAGCTATACATGGTTAAAGGTTCATAATATTTCAAATCTTTAATTTACAGAGAGACATTGCATAATATGTGCATTTATTCTTTTGGGGACAGATTGCATTGTTTGAAGATTCAGAAGAAAATCCTCCTCAGTCCCAAGTAATTAGTCATGTAAGTAGTGTTTTATTATCCGATGTCTCTGTTAAAAACTCTGTTTCTGAGTAATGAGTCCAATGTTGCTATTTGCTAATGCAAATGTTTCTAAACTATCTAGTTGATATATCCCAATATACTCATTTCTACTATAGATGATCAGCCTGGCAGCCATTTCAGGAGCTCAAAGCTTCAATGTAGATGGTTGGGCCAGTACAAGGCTTGAAGCTGAAAAAAAAACTGTGACCAACCTCCAATTCTACTCCCATGACACACTCAGTGGCAAGAACCCTAGTGCAGTCAGGGTAGCTCAAGCCTCCGAGACAACCAAGTCCCCGACCCTTTTCAGGATGGTGATGATGGCGGACGATCCACTGACCAAAACCCTGGATCCCAAATCGAAGCTTGTGGGCCGAGCACAGGGGCTTTACGGGTCAGCTAGTCAGGCTGAACTAGGTCTGATCATGGTCTTCAACTTTGGCTTCACAGAGGGTATGTACAAAGGTAGCTCCATCAACATCCTTGGCTTGAATTTGGCAATGAATCCGGTCCGGGAGATGTCGACCTGTCTTTGCAGCACCTGTCATAACAACCCGTAACCGTTTAATTACAATCAAATTGTCTTCGAGTTTCAAGCCAGCTGATAGAGTATCGCCCAAGTGTGTAACTGAGAGACCAGCTGTAGCATTATTCCTCCTAAAATTCATTAACCTTGTCTCGCTACGCAGTGTATAAGCCAAGTCCTTTCCAACAGTCTGCGTATCAAAACCTAACGACGTTGCATATCAAAACCTATCCCCGTGCTTCACAGAACTGGCTAATTCCATCTGAACATTAGCATCCTTTTTATCCTTTGTAATCTGGCCAGAAAATGATATCGGAATTTTGTCTTTAATGACAAACAGTTTTTCAGCATTTATACCTTCATGATCCCAACCATGAGTTTCTAGAACAGGCCTAACAAGCCACTGGATCAAATAGTATCAAATAACTAATAGTATTTAACTAATAGTTGGGCTACATGTTTTTAACTAATAGTATCAAATAACTTTCTAACACATTATCAATAAATTTTCGATAAAAACAAAAAACAAATATTATCAAAAATACATATTTTTTCTATTGATTCATACATCTAATGTGGGATATCTCCCTAAGAAACAGAGTCCCCACTACCACCAGAACCATTTTTAGCCGGCACGGCAGGTCTGCCACCGAATTTGATACCCGAGAATTGTAAATCACCATCGTTATACATATATTACTTGTTCCTGATATGCATTCGTTTTGATATACATATATACAATTTGAACATTTGAAAACATTTGTTTTTTTTTTTTTAGTTTTGTTAGATTCAAATAAAAATTTTGTTTACCTACACTACAGTTTATAATATCATTTTGGCCTTTTATACAGTTTATATATATATATATTAAGTAATAGGTTCATGAATCTCACACATTTTTTCATACGGGATCCCAATTGACACTGATCTAAAATGAAAAAATCTACATTTTTTTTCACCGGTTTCAAATGAGATCTCGCATTGAAAAACATGCGAGATCCCTCATACGTTTAAATCCGAACTAGAGGGGGAGATTGTTGGGTTTGTAAGCTGTATTGGTCTAGCTCAATGAGGGTTATTAGCAACCCACATTAAAAGATATTTTTGTAATTTTACAAGGGTGTTAGGAGGATATTTTGTTAATCTTATGAGTGCGTTAGTAACCCAACCCTAAATACTAATATAAAAACAAAACATAAAATGTAAATAAACCCTACTTTCATTACCATAAAAGTAGTTGCAAAGAGAAAGGAAATTCATTAGCAGAGAATATCATTGCTAATTACATCCATGATGCCAGCAGGTAAAGGAAATTGTTTAAAAAAAATTTTAAAAAAATTCTACTTTTTCTTTCATGCATTTATACTTACAAAACATAGTTTGCACGCTATCTTGCCACATTCTCTTACAAAACCACCCTCTCAGACTATCTATCTGCAAACGGTAGAAAGGAAAACAACAATCAGATTCAGATACAAAATGTTAGATTCAATTTAACTAAATTAAAACAAAATTACAATACACAAAATACTAATTACCTGACTTGGTAAATTTTGTACCCCTGTTACCATCTTGTTGAAAGTTCGATAAATCAACATTAATCTGTCAACTTACCTATCAAACTATAAGATAAATCAAAATTAAAATAAATTAGTGACACCTTGAAGCTAAGGCAGAGGACTGATTACAAAATATTAAACAGATTAGTCATAATTCTAGAATCAAAATGTAAAGCAATTAAAACTGGCATACCTGAGACAGTTCACAATTGTTGGCTTTGGTTAGGGGATGAATTTGCCATCTATCTTAACATAAGGAATGTTGGCCATCTCAGACTTGTCTCGTCCTCTATTCTTTAAGCAATAGTCCTTCAACTGGGAACACTCAGAAATATGTAACTCCAGAAGAGAGGATACCAGGCCCTCCTTCGGAAAGGATGTCAGCGCGGAGCACTTAGAGATCGACAAATATTCAAGAGAGGTGAGGTTTCTGAAACCCTTGGGAGATAAGCTTTCCAGCTTTTCAAACTCTTCGAGAGCCAGACGAGTTAGACAAGTGGGCAAAATAATCGCCTTCGTTTCCTCCGGAAAGGACTTAGCATCTTGACATCTGCTAATGTGGAGACTTCTGAGAGAGGTGAGCTTGTGCAACCGTTTCATGAGATAATCGTAGAACTGGCGACCCGTGATAGAAAGTGATGTTAGGCTGGAGGGAAAACCTTGTTGCGGAAAGGATGAAAGTGATACTAGCTTGATGTTGTTTAAGATGTGTAATTCTTTAAGTGAATTGAGGGTGTGCGTAAGGCTGGGTAGCTCAACAAGTTTTTCACACTGCCGGATTGAAAGAATGGTTAAATTTGAGTTGAGAAGCCCATCTGCCGGGAAGGATTTAAGACTTCGACAACTAAATATATCTATCTCACGGAGGCTGCTAAGATTTTGTAGGCTTTCAGCTATCGAAATGAGACTTCCACAACTGTGAATTTTAAGGTATTTGAGTGGGGCAGGTAACTGACCTGATGACAAGCTTGTGAGTTGTGAGCAAGACTTAATGTCAAGGTGTTGCAGTGATTCAGGTAATTGGCCAGTTGATGATAAGTTCCTGATCGGACACTCAAAAATGGAAAGGTATTTCAATGAGGCAGGTAACTGGCCTGATGATAAGCTGTCGAGCATATGACAAGCCTTAGTCTCGAGGCGCTCAAGTCTCTCAGCTAACTGACCTAAGGTTGTGATACTTGAGCAATGCTGAATCTCAAGGTGTTGTACAGATAATTGGACTCTTGATGACAAGGATTCGAGAGCTGGACACTGGGAGACATACAAATACTCGACACGTGATGCGTTGATGTGGTTGGTATCCTCTCTGCCATCCAATAAACACTGCAGCTTTACACAACTGCTTATCTTAAGCCTTTTCAGAGATGAAGGTAGTTGGCCTTCTGCTATTGAAGTTAGCGAATCACAACTTTCGATCACCAAATGACCAAGACGTGCACAGTGTTTCATTATCCCCTGTAAAGATTTCAAGTCATTGCAATCTTTAATCTCAAGTGCACTCAGACTTGAAAGAGATGGTAGCTCTGGACTTCTTTGTAAGGAACACGCTTGACTGAAAAACTCTGAAATATTCAAACCGTTCATAGAGTTTAGTGACAATGAGTCATCTATTTCTAATTTGCTAAGGGTCCGAAATCTTGAAATTGAAACCACCAAGTTTGCACATTTCTGAATCACAAGCTTCTGCAATGAAGGCAGATGTGCAGGAAATCTTCCAGAAATATTTGGACAATTAACAATGGAAAGCTCACTAAGGCAACCCAATACCTCCTCTTGCTCATTGTCTCCAATAGGTTGCCAACTAGACCATTCTGGCAAGTCTCCTAAATACAGAATCTCTAATGATTGGAAGGGCTTTGACTCCTTTGAGCAACTTCCATAAAAGTGAGAATCAATAGCTGTTAGTTTATCCATCCGGCTGATTGCGAGTTCTTTAAGCTTGCTCAGTACTCCAAGTGAAGGCAATGATGTGCATTTTACACAACCTTCCAGCCTTAGAACCTCAATGTTAGAGAATGATGGATCTTCAATCCAAGATGGAAAAGTTGAGCCGCCATATTGGTTAATCGTGAGCTTCGATAGATTTGTATGAGGTCGTAACATGTCAAGAACATCTTTTTCATCTTCCTCATTTCCTGGGTTGTTCATCCCCCATTCTAGAATTAACACTTGTAGGTATTTCTTATCGCTTAATATAGCTTCTCCTAACTCCTGTGAATCAGTCACATTCTCCAATTGGGAAATGCAAAGTTCACCGCGGAGAAGCTTCAGATTCTTCAATTCTTTTAAATGAGATCCGGAATCTTTACCCACAATAAAATTAGACAAAGTTTCAAGATATTTCAATTCTTGCATCCCCGATGGCATCTCTCCTATGGGCTTTATACCTTTGATGTCAAGATGACGAAGGCTGATCAATTTTCCCATAGAAGGAAACAACTTCGACAGCTCAGAACAATTTCTTAATATCATAATTTGCAAGTTGATTAGGTCCGTTATAGACTTTGGCAAACTCGCAATTTTTGTATCAGCAAGGTTGAGATACCTTAAATATTTCAATTTTCCAATTGAATCGGGTAGCTTATTGATGTGGTATTTCTGTAAAGACAGCACCCTCAATTTCTTGAACTTGGGCAACAGATCGAAAATAACCTCACTTATGTAACAATCAAGAGTATGAGGATTATGAGTCAGTATCGGCAGAAATGTCCTCAACTGGTTCACTTCATCAAAAACTTGAAATTTGTTCTTGCCATCACACCCACGGACATTGTAGGAAAAATGACGAGCCCTTTTTAATCTTTCTATCTTCTTCTTAACCTCTAGTTCATTCTCCAACCTAAAACTTGTTTCCCCGGAAATCCACTGGACCAAATCGTTGAAAAGGCTGTGCATTACAAATTTAGAAGCATCGCAGCTTGATTGTTGAAAAATTGACATTGACAATAAATCATGAAAATAATCACAGCCTATGTCTTCCAATGGCCTATTGTTCGCCGTGGGTAGAATCAGACCCTCTGCTATCCACAAGAGTACGAGCTCCTTCTCCTCAAATTCATAATTCTTTGGCAAAATTGCACAGTAAGTTAAACATCTTTTTAAATGAGAGGGAAGATGATGATAGCTTAATTTTAACACGGGGAGTATGTTACTGTCTTCGGGTAAGTCCCAAATTCGGCTGCCGAGTATATCTTCCCATTCATCATTTCTCTGCTTAGAGCGTAATAGTCTACCTAGCGTCCTCGCTGCTAGCGGTAAGCCTCCACACTTTTGAATAACCTTGTCACGAACTGATTTCAGACTTGGATGTGCATCAATATTTCTACTTTCGAAAGCATGCATTTGAAACACAGACCAGCAGTCATCACCTGATAGAAGCTTCAGATTATAGTAATCAGATGGTCCTGATCCCATTGTTAATGCAACATCAATGCAGCGAGTAGTCACAATTATTCTGCTACCTCGTGCTCCAGTCACAAAGGGGGATTTGAAAGTTTCCCACAAGTCGTAGTTTTTGCTCCAAACGTCATCCAAGACAACCAAAAATCTTTGGCCATTCACTGCCGATTTGAGCTGAACTTGCACTTCATTCAAATCCTTTAGATCACGGGTTGAAGGATTGATGGACTCGAGAATCGACTTGGACATTCTGAAAACATCAAAGTTGTTGGAGACACAGATCCATGCTTTTCGGTCGAAATTTGTCATCGCTCCAATAGTAGTGTCATTATACACCTCCTTTGCAAGCGTTGTTTTGCCAATTCCTGCCATACCCACGATGGATATTACACGAAAGTTTGGAGAACTTTTTTCGTCATCGTCTGACATCATTTCAAATATTTTTGCTTTGTCTTGGTCTCTCCCATAAATAGAAGGTTCAGTTGGCAGACAAGTAGAGGGTGGCCTTTGCCATATAACAGTCCTTCCAACAGTTCTTTCGATTAATCCAAGTAGACTCCTTCGCTCACAGAGCTCCTCCAACCGCTGGTTCATGCCTCTACTGCTGGACATTTTATTAAAATTGTCCCACAATGTCTTCAACTCTTCTACTGGCTTAGAGATGGCGTCTCCAATAGATTGTGCATCCAAGCTGCGCTTTAGAATTGCAGTGTTATGCTTATCCAGCAAGTCTTCCAAATCGTAGGCAAAGTCTCGGAGATCGTCTAGCCACATTTTAACAGCCATATTCGTCCACTGCTTCTCCTCTGCATCGTCGAGAGCTGTCTGAATGATTGCCAGCTTTGTGACCCATTTGTTTATCTCTGAACGCACCTTCTTCTCTGTTACAATAATGTGTGGAAAACTGTGGGGCAATAATCTGTCGAACAATGCCGAAAAGAACCCTCCGAGAAGGGCACTTCCCAAGTCCAGTGGCAAAAATTTAATTGGAGACATCTTTGTTGAATGACTTCAAAACCAGAGGAATCAAGATTATCACTGCAATAGAAAAAGATTAGGGCAATAGCACGAATGGAGGAAGAAGATAAGGACCACACCTTCAAATTTACTTTTCCCACAAATAGATAATTCAAAATAAAAATAATATAAATAAATAAATAAATAAAATAAAAAGTTAATAGATGGAATTAAAGCTGGCAAAACGGGATTCCAATTCAAATGGGTTGAACAACTAATTAATCATGATCAGGAGATTATTAATTTACCAGGTTAAACGAAGATAGCGACGGACAGGAAGACGACGACGTAACAAGGGCCGGCGAGTTGAGATTGAGAGAGGTGGAGACGAGAGAGAAAGAAAGAAAGAAAGAAAGCAGCGGTATTCGTTTGAGTTGTGTTTAGAATTTTAGGGTTTTCATATTATATTGGGTATTGTATATTCAATAATACTAAACATCCCACCTACAATCCCACCATTTCGAGTTTACTTTTGCTCACCCCCATATTAGAGGGTAATGCTTTTACCCTCTAATATGAGGGGTGAGCAAAAATGGATTCCACCATTTCCATCCCAACACACATGGCAGCTGAGATATCACTTAGTGAGTAGACAAACATTAATTGGTAAGTGAATACATGGGTAAGAGAGATAAGTATCAATTAATGTGTGTCCACTCATCAAATGACACCTCAACTACCACGTGTGTTGGGATGAAAATGGTGGGATGTGTAGCATTACTGTTATAAATTTAGTTCCTATGTTTCGGCAAAACATCAATTTTAAAAATCCCCTGGTTATATTATTTTATACTTTTTTTTTACCTTTTAACCAAAAACTTTATAAACTTTAATAAAATAAAAAAATTAAATAAAAGATATGATTCATTAAATAAATTAATATTTTATAAAAATTAAATAAATAAATATTTTTAAAATAAATAAATAAATAAATAATTTAAAAAATAAATAAATAGTTTAAAAAAATAAAAAAAAAATAGTTTTAAAAAATTAAATAAATAAAGGGTTTAAAAATAAATAAATAAATGAAAAAAATTAAAAACATTAATTTTTTTAAGGATATCAATTAATAGGGACAAAAAAAACTCTAAATATCCAAAATTTTACGGTAATGATGATGGTGAGAGAAGCTTCAAGGTTCCCAATACTGGGAGTCTTCTTGCCTTCTTCAACCACTTCCTTTAGTGTTAGGAACCTTGAAGCTTCTCTAACCATCATCCTTACCGTAAATTTTTGGATATTTAGAGTTTTTCTTGTCCCTATTAATGGATATCCTTAAAAAAATTTAATGTTTTTAATTTTTTTTCATTTATTTATTTATTTGATTTTTTAAAACTATTTATTTATTTATTTTTAAACTATTTATTTATTTATTTATTTTTAAACTATTTATTTATTTAATGAATCATATCTTTTATTTACTTTTTTTATTTTATTAAAGTTTATAAAGTTTTTAGTTAAAAGGTAAAAATAAAAAATAAAATATAAAATAATATAACTAGGGGCATTTTAGGTATTTTCAAAGTTAAATTTAAGCCTTGAGAGTGTTAGTGTATAATAACAAAACGTTTCCAGCTAAGTGTAACTTACCCATACCTCAAGGGGTTCAGTGCAATTTGCCCATTTTCTAAACTCATTTCCATTTTATAATTCAGACACGTGACCGATAAAAACATAAAAACGTAGAATAGAAAAATAATTAAGCAAATAAAAGCTTTTGGTCAAGTCCATAGGTTTTTTTTTTTTTTTCAGTGAATTCATAAAGAGTGAATAAAATTATAGATTTATTGTTTCTCTAATGCTAGACAACCTTAAAATTTAGTCTAAATTTCAACTCAAATGATGTGGCAAGTGGTTTTTTCATTAACCACATCATCTCATGTTATGTATAGTGATGACAACTCACTTGCCATATTATTTGGGTTGAAATTTGGGTTAAATTTTTAGATTGTCTAGCATTACTCTATATTTTTAGCCACTTAACAAGTTTGTCCCTAAATTAATTGAAATTAAGAAAAACAAGCTTACCAATTGGGAGAATTGCACTGGTTTGGCACAATTGCAGCCAGATGAGTGAAGATGCTTATTCTACACTGAGATCCCCCGGAACCAACTTTACATATGGGCAACGATAGTTTGATCAAGTGTGATTTATGAAATGCCCAATTTGCGCTTGAATTATAATAAAATAAAATAAAAAGAAAATTAAACAAAACAAAAGGAATAGAAAAATACAAATACAAATACAAATACAAATTGAAAGAGCCCACATACCCTCTTCAAATTGCACACATCACAATTCACAACTCAGGACTTTTGTCAAACGGGTGTGCATGAACCCATGGCATGTTATTACAGTCCCGGGTACCCATTGGAGACTCAACAAATTTGATCACTTGTGACAATTTGAATAATAGAGGGGCAGGACAAGTCTGTTTTCGCTTAAATAGGTCGGAGCAGTTTCAAATAGCATTAGTTGGTCTCCTTCCTCTATTGAGAAAGCTGTTTGTTCTTCTTCAACAAATGCAATTTAGACATTGATAAAAGTTAGTTTATTCGACTCTGCTCTCTAGCCTTGCGGTGATAGGATTCATAAAACGTGGAAATAGCCATCTGACCATCTCCAACCCAAAATGCGAAATTGGTGTAACTTTACAGTAAAATGCAGCAACTTAAAAAATAACTTTTTATTTTCCATCTCCAACCCATTGTTACCAAATGTTTCTCTAAAAAATATTTACTTTTTTTTATTATTTGTCAACAATTTACATTTCACCCCTTAATTAACATAATATTACGATAAGTTACGAAATTAAGAAATTAAAAAATTAAAATTAATTAACTAAAATATTGTATTTAAACAAAAGCATTAAATAATAAAAAGGGATACAACTAGAATAAATTTGATTGAATATGGGTAAAATTGTGATTAAACAAAATATTTAAATAAAGGATACAAATAAAATAAATTTTATTGAACGATGGTCAATCTATGAATAAGTAAAAATTTAGAGAGTAAATAAAAAAAATAAAAAAAAAGCGCAAGACCTGCGCTAAAAATTCAAGCTGCGCTTGATCAAGCGCAGGTGCTTGGCCATTGGCTTTTTGTGCCAATTTGCTCCCTGGAATAATGGACATCATAAAAAATGAGATGTTTCAGCAACATTAGTGTGGACTCCACTCCTCCCATAGTCACATTTATCGATAAAGCATCTTGATCTTTCTTTTCTTTTTTTGACAGGCTGCAACAATACAGCAAAGTCAACAAAGAATACACAACAAAACCACAAAAAGCAAACAAAAGCAGCAAAAAGCCTAAGAAAGCATATCAGCATCAACCAAACCCCTAATACATGGGGGAGCCTCTTCCATCCAGAAAGAATTCGACAAAGACTTCAAAGCTAAGTTAGCAAGGCACTGAGCAGCACGATTAGCCGAAGAAGGGACAACGCAGACAGGCAAATCCATAGATTGCGCTCGCAAATCCGCAATATCAGAGAGAATGGATCCATAACTAGCATTTAAAAGGTTGATATTCAGGACACGATTAACAGCCACCTTCTCATCAGATTCCAGCACGCACGGAAACAAACCACAATCCTTGCTAAAAAGAAATAAAGCATCTTTATCTTTCAAAAAGACCAAAAATAAAGCAACTTTAATTTATCAGTAAACTTTTGTCTGTTATCTCAGTGGAATTTTGGTTGAGTCTGTCATCAGTCCATATTATAATAATTGTACAAGACTCACTTTAGTTATTTAGCCCTTCTGTTCTATTTTACTATTGAGCCATTTTACATGACTTAAGATATGAACAACACATCAAAATTGTGTACTATCTTTTCTTGTCTATTTCCTTAATGCAGTGGCGGAACTAAAAATTTTAACCAGATATGACATTTAATTAAAATTAAAATTATATAAAAAATACTGAAAAGTTAAGATCATAGTAAAATATAAGTTTTTTATATATATATATATATATAAAGAAAAATTGATGGTATAACCAAGTTTATGGTATAAAACAAAACAAAGGAACACTTATTTAAAATGAACTAAATAATCTTACATTTAAAAAAGAAATAAAAATAAGAAATCCAATATTAATAAATACATAATTACAAAAAAAAAAAAAAAAAAAAAAACAACATAAATTACACTCAAATTTTGTAATAAGAAATTTTGTTTTGTATTTATAATGAATTCACTTTAAATTTATACAAAATAATTGATTAATAAATACTCAACATGTTTTTGAATTTTTTATTCTTCTAATTATTGGTAAATTATTGATTTATTGATTCTAAATAAATTAAAACTATAAAATAAAATGATAAAATGATTCTAAATAAATTAAAACTATTAAATAAGGAAACATATTAAGGATAAAAAAAATGAATCATGATAATAGATGAACTATTTTAATACAATAAACTAAATTTTGAGATTTTAGGTTTATTAATTGGATATGTTTGGTATGTCAAGCTAAAATAATTATTAGAAATAATAAAAATTCAAAATAATAATATATAATTTAATATAAAATAAAATAAAATTAAGTAACTAAGAGTAGTTAAAAGGTTGAAAAGGAGAAAGTGAATTGTTTTATTTTAGAGAATGATGAAAATTTCAGAAAGGGATATTATTAATTTCCCCCCTGACGTTTCAATTAACATCATTTTACCCCCTAGGTTTTCAGAAATCCCCATTTCCCCCCTTACCATCTATCAACAGTTAAAAACGTTTGTGACTAACATGCACAGTGAGTAGAAATACTGAAATACCCTTATTATTAAAAATTTAAATTTTACTAAATATTTATTTTTAAAATAACAGAAATTAAAAAAAAAAAATTGTAAAAAGGATTTGGTGAGATCCACGATCAAATCCACCAAAATCCACACCGCTAAAACCCTCACCAGACCAAATCCACCAAAATCCTCACCACCACAACCACCTCCACACCACCACCAAATCCAAAGTTCCAAACCACCACTAACTCCAAATCACCACCGCCACCAAACCCCAACCAAAACTGCCTAGAAACCCCAAAAATTGAAACCGAAACCAAATCAAAACTGAATCGAAACCAAATCGAAACCTAAACTTCTCACATACGAATGCTAATCAACTCCTAGCTGAGGAGATCTCGGCCGCCACATCTTCAGTCTCTTCTTTCCATCCCTCTCTCGTTCCCTATGCTTTTTTCCATTCGTCGACGAGATCGAACACCGATTTCCTCCATTTAGAGGCGATTGGCACCGGTGATGGTGATTTCTGGTGGGATGACAGTGGTCGATTAAGTGAGGTGTTTGGGTTTTGAAGATTCATTTTTTGGTTTGTGTTTGCCAAATATTTTTTTCTATTTCAATTTTTTTCTTGTTTTTCAATGATTTTGTTTGGAATTTGGATATTGTTTTTTTCTTTAATTTTTGGTTATGTTTGGGTGGTTACTATTTGTATTAGTGTTAGTGTTAAGAGAGAGAGCTTTTTCTGGGTTTTGATGGTGATGAAGCTTTTTGGGGTTTGTGGTGATTGATGATGATTTTCTTGGGTTTTGTTTATTTGATGGATATGATGTTGGTGGAGATCCACCGTCAATCTGGGTTAGGGCGGTTTCTGGATGGGATTGGTGATTGTTTAGGTTGTCAGGGAAGAAGACCGGAGAAGAGATGGAAAAAAAAAAAAGATGGGTGGTGGACCAGTGGTGCACTGGTAATTGTTTCAAAGAGAGATTTTTTTTTTTTCAAGAAAATGTTATTGAAGTACAAAACTACCCTTCAAAACTAACGTTCATTACACCATTTTAACAGCCGATAGACGGTAGGGGGGAAAATGGGGATTTCTGAAAACCGAGGGGGTAAAACGATGATGACTGACACGTCGGGGGGGAAATTAATAATATCCCTTTGAGAAATAAATTGGAGAAGATCATAAAATAAAAAAGATATAAAAAATTATTTAAATCAATCTAAATGAAAATGGTGGCAGTGGGACTTGAACAACGACCAACAAAGTTGTTGAAAGGAATCTGACCAACTATGCTAATATTTTACTTTGTGCAGTTTGGGTTTTATATTATGTAGGGAAAAGATCGTTTTACCCTTGACTTTTACCCTATTAGAAAGGTGAGGACATGGTTTGCCATATTGGCCGGTCTCTCCCCTAAAATCAAAATATTGTCAAAAATCAAAATATTGTCAAAAATCCTCCTTCTGTTAGCTTTTTCAATAGAAAAGCTAACTCTAACACTATTTAGTGGTTAAAAAGACGAAATTGTCCTTCTATGTCTTTATATGGTAGATATTTAATAGATGAAATTACAATTTTACCCTTTAAGATATTCAATAAATCAAAAATATATTTAAAAACAGAATATATATATATATATATATATATATATATATATATATAATTGAAAAAAAAAAAGATCTACATCGTCCATCTTTGAGATGGACGGTGGAAATATCTCCTTATATATATTTTTATTTAAATTTTGAAACAAAAAAAAAAGTAACAAAAAATTAAAACAAAAATCTGGTGATCTCTTTTTTTTCTGTCACTGTGATCATCGTGATCATCTCCACCAGACCACCACCATCTCCATCAAAATCTAGCCACCACCGTGAACCACAACCCACCCAAAAAATTGAAGAGATCTGGAAAGAGATCTTCCAAAGCCTCCTCAAACATCAAAACATCCAGATCTCTCTTTTGTTTTTGTTTTTAATTTTTTTTTTATCTTCATCAACATCAAAAAATGAAAAAAGAAAAAAGAGAAGAAAGAAAAAGCTTGATCCAGATTCATTAGATCTCTTCCAAGATATTCAACAAAAGATTCTTCCAGATCTCATTCTTAGAGATTCATCAATCGCTGGCGCACTCACCATCTTGCTCTCGCCACCACCATCCGCCGCAACATCTCTATCTTCTCCACCAGACCACCACATCTCTAGGAGGAGTTGAACTGGCAAGCGGAAGCGTCATGGTGCTTTGCGTACTTAATAAACTATATTACGGATTTTATCGTTCTTGAAGATCATGCGATTACGTCTTTGATTTCTCTTCCTTGGACTCGGGTTTTTCTTTGGGTTTATGGCCATGCACGTAGCTACCCCCTTATGCCATCTCTTCTTTTTCAGCCAATGCGTAGTCGCCAGCTATGTCCATCATCTCTTCGTAAATTTTTGGTCGGTCTCTTCGCAGGTCAAAGGATAGCCGATCGCTTTGCTAACCGTTGGCGAAGGCGGCTACAACTGCCACGTCACTCGCATCTTCGATCTAAGCGACTTCTTTCCCGAATATTGTCAGGTACTTCTTAAGTGACTCATTCTTTTCTTACTTTAGGTTAGATAGGTGAGCGAGTGACTTTCTTATTTGCATGCTTCCCATGAATTGTCCCACGAATGCTTTGCTGAACCCGGAAAAGTTGCTAATGCTTCTGGATGGGAGTCACCCAAACAATCTAAAGACAAGATCGCCAAAGGTCTATGGAAATATTAAGCATATGAGTCCATCGTTGGATGCGTATTGTGTTATAACGTTACGAAACTGCCTAACATGTTCCTTTGAGTCCCTAGTCTCTTTGTATTGCTCGATAGTCGGCATCATGAACCTCTCTAGGAACTGGGTGTGAGCAATTTGATCAATGAATAGGCTGTCTGATTCGTCATCCGATAAGGCATTGTGCCCATATCTCCGAGCCATTGCTGAGACATTCTTTAATATTTCCTGAAGAGTGACGCTTCGTCGGCCAGTTGTTCTTCTCCCGGATCGAGTTGGCTCTTGATCATCATTCTTCGGTAACCATCTCCCATGTTGTCCCTACTGCCTTTAGATCTCGAGTCTTCTATGCTTTCAAACCTTCTCTGTTTAGCCCGTTTTGATCGCAATCCCCTTCTCGGCTGAAGACTTTTATCCTCGGAAGAAATAGAATGGTGTCTCCGTCGGATCTTCCGGCATGTATCATCGGGAGCCGTCCCATGTGTTCGGGTGCGTCCTCGCTTTTCTAGAGGTTCTTCATCTAGTAAACCTTTTCCTTTTCTTTGTCTTTTTCCTTTAAAGGTTTCGGGGCGATCCTAGGGTGTTTCCTCCATAGATGGCTTTGTTTGAGCCTCTGGGGTTGTAATATGGACTTTTGACCACAGCCTCTCGAGGTGGATGGCCCTCAAGTGTGCTTGATGTTAAATCATAAGGAGAAGAAATCCACAGGCCTATCAGAAGTGTAAACCCCAACTTATTGGCCTCGCTGACCAAGTTCATCAGGGCGACTTGGAAGTGTTGTAAGGTTCCTGGATTAGCCGCCCTGGTTTCCGGTGTTGCTATCGATTGTTCTCCAGTCATCAATGTTCCATCTCCTGTTGTTCCAGTGGCGTCGAGGACCTAACGGTCATTATCACCGCTGGAATTTTCGTCTTTATCGTTGATATTGCTCATGTTTTGGATCTGTTCATGAGGGTTCCTCAAAGTTTTGTTCAAAGACCCCTCATTCTAGCGCCAATTGTTGACGGTGATTTCTGGATTGCCACGCGTCCAACAATAATTTATGTTTATGAGAGTAAGAATATCAATAAATGCATGCAAGACATGAGTTTTACGTGGAACCCTAGAAAGGGAAAAAACCACGGCGCCCTTGAAGGTAGGAAAATAATACTATAAGTTCTTTGAGATTACACACTCGATATTATCTCTCTTCTCTCACACAATTGTTCTTAACCAAGATCCATTTCTCGTAGATTACATGGTTCTATTTATATCATCCGAACAATGGTTACCCTAATTCTTGTTATGTAAGCAGTGGACTTGTTATGTAAGCAGTGGACTCGTTAATCATAATCTCGTTGGGATTCTGGTATAGTAGACCGATTGGGACTCGTTTTCTGTTTGGTGTTTATCCTTCTGGAAGCCTTTAAGTTCTTTCCTGACTAGGATTCTCTGGTACTGGAAAGGAAATTGGAGTATTTCCTTATTGGAGTGTGACTTTTAGACCTTGTATTAGAATAAATCTTCGCTTGATAAGGCATATCTTGATAGGATTGCTTTTCCCGCTTTGGCCAAGTAGGGCTTGCCGAGGAGAGGCCTTTGGTGAGTATGATCCTTGCCTATTTAAGACCTGGATACCTGGCGAATATGCGTCTTGCTTTCATTAATCTTCTTGATGACATGGTGGATAATCAATGTTTTCCTTGTTGACCAGATAACAAATGACGTGGAATCATAACATTTCTGCATCTTCTGCTACCTTTGCTGATGTGTCTTTAGCCGAGTATATGCATATAATACATATCAATCTATATAACCAATAGAACAAAACATGAAGAATGAATACATTGACCGAATTATATCAAATCATCTGGAAAAAAAATTAGTGAAGTAGGTGGCCGGTAGCAACGGAGTCATGGCTCGGTCCAGAACTTAACGCCATTTCTATAAAAATAAAAAATAAAAAATAATAAAATAAAATAAAATAAAACTTATCAGTTACCGCCCCTACCTACATGGGTCAATTGTCTTTAGTAGCAAAGTCAATTATCTTCTTCTTCTTCTTTCAAAATAACGTGGGTCTGCCTCTACCTACATGTGTATATAAGATGATCGAGTTGTCGAGGAGATTGTTGTACCATTGCAGTGCTGGTCCAATCAAATTTGATTAAGAACCCTTGCATATATAGGCCTCCAAGAGGTCTTTGAGAATTGTGACGATGAATATTCTATTCTGGCATTGTGCTATATGTTTGTTGGAATCCGAATTTCCGTCAATGTGCTTCATGTTTGGGAACGAGAATTTTCTGGGCATCTCTTGGATCATTTGAATCACATCCTTTATTTCTATAAACCTACGTGCAATCTCAAGATTAGCTAAAAAAGGGTATGATCTTACCAGTTCTAGGTTTGAATTCATTGTTACAAGAGTCCCGAACTGTTTCTCTTGGTTAGAACCATTCTAGTGGATCTGTGCTCTAAGCAGGGTTGACAGACTAGCTTGATTGCCTTTTGCATCCGTCGCTCACATTGGTTCGTTTGAAGCTTTTGAGGGTGAGTTTGGCTCCATCTGTTATTGAGAACTAGACGGTGTTGTATCGACTGGAGGTGACGAATCTGCGGGTGGAATTACTCTAGTTGAGAAGGTTTGCATCTGGTTGTACAAGTCTTTGTTTTGTGCCTTCATAGTAGTGTTTTCCCTATCAAGCGCTTTAAGCTTTTTTGCATTCTCGTGCATTTAGGTTGAGAGCAGGGCAACTCGGGTTCCGAAGTCCATGAAAGCGTCCGAACTCGCCATTACTTCAATAGGGATAGATTTAAAGAGAAAATCGAGTATAATGTGATTGTCAGGGCCCCACAATGGGCGCCAAATTGTAGATGCTAGAATATGCAATTAAATTTATATTGAGATGGGCACTGACAATCTGTGAAAATAACCTAAATTGTGTCTAAATAACCTAGAAAGGATGAATGAGTTGTTAATCACCTCCCCCATCGCCAACAGAGGAGACCTTGCCATTGGATCTCCATCGATGGATATCATCTTCATTAATGGAGATTCTAATATCTAGATCAATTATTTAGTTAATTATTATTATTTTTTTAAATTCGATCTCCACCATAGAATGGACAGTGGAGATCCACCTACAATCAATATATACATATATATATATATATATATATATATATATATATATATATATATATATATATATATTATTCAGGTTTGTTTTTGTTTTTATTTTATTTTTTATTTCCACCATCCACAAGTCCTCAATTGGCAATCTCACAATGCCAGAGCTCAGAACAGAGTTCATAACTCTATTGATCAGAAGATTGATCGTGTTACACGACATGTTTCTCAACATGATCACCATCTCCAAAGTCTTGATGCCTCCTTATATATATATATATATATATATATTATTCAGGTTTGTTTTTGTTTTTATTTTATTTTTTATTTCCACCATCCGTCTCTAAGATGGACCATGGAGATCGGGAATTTTTTTTAGTTTCAAAATTTTTTAATTCATAAATTTAAGGATATTTTGGTATTTTTGACAGTCAAACTTGATTATTGGTTAAGTTTGACTAACGATAAGGGTTGTCATTGTTAGTTAACAGCAAAGTTATTTTTGATTGTCAAAAAGTAAATATTGGGAAGATTGGTTGTAATATAATATATCTTTATTTATTAAGTGAACCATTTCTCTTCTATAAATAATAAATTACAAAAAAAAAAAAAACGAAAGAAAGTATATGGTCAAATTGCAAAATAACCCCTAACTCCTGGTATGAATAGACAATTTATCTTTTTATGTTATCTGTTACATATATATTGATATAATTTTATAACCTATCAAGGTATAAATGTCTTTAACGAGCAACATTATAAAGAATATTGAAATTTGATAATACATATTTACCTTTCTTTAATAATAACTTGGGACTTTGGCGAATGACTCCCAAGTCAACGATTCAAATCCTACCAATGTTAAAAAACTTCGAAAAAAATACAGTGTCTAGATATGTTGATAGATAGTGTCAACAAAAATAATAATAATAACTTACCCATCTTTTTAAGTAATTTTATAAACATTAAGAACATAAATGTCTTTCACTTTCACAATCAATACATTGGAGCTATAATTCTCGAAGCCAAGTGACTTTTTATAGGTATTGAGGTAATAGAATTGAATCTATGGTGTCTTTTCATAGAATATGCATAATTTGCATTTAGCTATATTTATACCTAACCTCAAGGGTGTGGGCGCAAGTTTCCCATGAAAATAATCATTTTTTAATTAATTTCCCATATGGACATGGTAAATTGATATCAAATACGGTTTAGTCTAATTTCAATCTCCTTCTTCCTCTAACCCAATTCAAATGATGGGAAACTGGGACTCGTATCGCGATGATCTGGATACATTGAAGATTGAAATGAAGAAATTGTGTGAAGTAAGAAACGATGTGATGAGTAGAGTCAGGATCGCTGAAGAAGAAGAACAACAGATGATGAAGCCGACGACGGATGAAGTAGTGCAACTGTGGCTTTCAAATGTGCAAGCTGTAGAAACTGAAGTTGATGATCTGATCAGACAGATCTCTCAAGAAATCGAAGAGTTACATCCTGGAGGTTTCTGTTCCAGAAATTTATTAAACATGCCATCAAGCTACGAGTTCGAAGACATAGTGGCGGAAAAGCTGCAAGCTGTGATGAATTTAATTAAAGAAGGAGACTCCGTGGTGGCTGATGATGAGGCGCTTGTAACTATTCCAAAAGATGAAGGAGTCTCTGAAAATTTACCAGAAGATGTACTATATGATGAGGGGACAATTGTAGGCATGGAATCAATATTTACAAAAGTTTGGAGATGTATTGAAGAAGGAGGAGAAGGAGGAGGATACATGGGAATTATTGGGCTATACGGGATGGGAGGTGTCGGCAAAACTACCCTATTAAAGCAAATCTACCGAAACATGCTTGATAATTATGGGCAGAACAATTTTGCCGTTGTGATTTGGGTGTCAGTTTCTAAAGAATTGCGACTTGAGAAAATTCAAGAAAAGATTGGGATGAAGATAGGTTTATCTGACAAGGTGTGGAAAAACAAGAATTTTGAAGAGAAAGCTTCAGATATCCTCAAGATTTTGAATGAGAAGAAGTTTGTGTTGTTAATGGATGAACTATGGGAAATGGTTGATTTAACTAAAGTTGGTGTCCCTTTTCCAAACCCTGAAAATTCATCCAAAATTGTCTTCACAACTCGTTCTCTTGAGATTTGCAGACTCATGGAAGCAGACAGGCAGTTCAAAATAAACTGTTTAGCAGACGGAGAAGCATGGGAATTGTTCAAAGCGTCGGTTGGGGATGAGACTCTTCGTAGTCACCCTGAACAAGTTGTTGACATTGCTAGAGATATCTCCAAAGAGTGTTCCGGTCTTCCACTTGCATTGTCTAGCATTGGTCGAGCATTGGCTGGCGATAAAACACCTCAAGAATGGAGAGATGTACTTGGAGTTTTAACAAGAAGATCACGGTCGACGTCTTCAATTTCAGGTTCGGATGATCAACTTAAGAAAGATATTTATAATAATTTGAAGTTGAGTTATGATCATTTGCAAAATGACATGTTCAAATCATGTCTCTTGTATTGCTGCTTATTTCCCAGAAATGATAAGATTTCTAAAGGGCACTTGGTAGATTGCTGGATAGGTGAGGGATTTTTAGATGATAGACTTGGAGCAAAAAGTCAAGGATACCACATAATTGATGTTTTTCTTAGTGCTTGTTTATTAGAAGAAAAAGAAGAGGATGACAATTATGTGAAAATGCACAATTGGATTCATGATATGACTTTGTGGATAACAACTGAAATTGAAGAGGAGAAGAGAAATTTCTTTGTTTGTGTTGATGCTGATTTGACTGAACTGCCAGAGATTGAAAAATGGGTAAACATGACAAGGATTTCAATGACCAAGAATGGATTTACGAATCTAGAAAATGCTCCTATGTGCTCTCATCTCCAAACTATGTTTCTTAATAAAAATAAAATAGAGATGATCGGTGGTGACTTCTTCCGGTTCATGCCTTGTCTCAAAGTGTTAAACTTGTCTGATAATCCTCTACAAGAATTACCTTCAGAGATTTCAAATTTGGTTTCATTACAACATCTTGATCTGTCACATACTGCTATAAAAAGTCTGCCAAATCAGTTAGGGGCCTTGAAAAAACTTAAATGTTTAAACCTAGAGTCTACATTAGAACTCTGTGCAATTCCGCCACGGCTGATATCTACACTTTCGATGTTACATGTACTGAGATTGCAGGGATGTGGTTTCTTGGATCAATCAGGTGAAGATAGCGTTGTATGCAAAGATGCTCGACTTTTGATAGAGGAGTTGTTTTGCTTGAAAAATCTAAGCATGTTGAGCATAGGCTTGAGAAATTCGCATGCTCTACAGAAATTATTGAGCTCCTATAGATTACAGAGCTGTATTCAATCTCTTTGGCTTCATTCGTTACAGCATCCAAAGTCCATCGTAATTTCAATATCATATATGAATCACCTCAAAACATTGTGGATTTCAGAATGTGAATATCTGGAGGAGCTGGAGGTAGATTTTGTTGGGGAAGCACAAGCACAAGGCATAAGCAATTTTTGCTTCCTTGATAAAGTATTTATAAAAAGTTGCCCGAATTTGCGGGACCTGACATGGCTTATTCTGGCTCCAAACCTCAAGCATCTAGAGATTTCACAATGCTCTGAATTGGAAGAGATAATCAAAGTTTGGAAATTGAGTGAATGTCCAGAGTTGATGAGAAATTTAACCCCATTCTTAAAACTCCAAATTCTCAAGTTATCCAATCTACCAAATTTGAGGAGCATCTATTGGTGTGACTTGCCCTTCCCAGATCTCAAGGAAGGAACCATAGCTGAGTGCCCAAAGCTTCAGATCAGTCTTCCACCCCATCGTTTTAACAAGGATCATAGCAAGGAAAAAATTACAGCAAATGTACCTTCAGGACCTTCAAGTAAGCCAAATATTCAATAAATCATATATTTTTGTTGAAATATATAACTTGGTAATCCATCTATATGCATTGGAACATTTGGACTTCCATTATATTTATTTTTTCTGTTTTGCTTATACAATTGTTTTTCAATTTTCCAATTATGAATTTGCAGTTCCATTTCTATTCTCGAAAGAAACAAAGGATGGGGAGGATGATATGGAGACAGATGAAGTCCATCAGGTAACTGAAAGAGGGAACATTGCAAGATTAGCCATATCAAATTATAGAATTATGTTTTTAGCCACGTACAATAGTTGCATACTTGCATGGTCTAAAATGCCTTCAACGTGAAATAACTGGTAGACCAAAGTGAAATATGTAATCTAGAGAGAACATCCAAAATTCAGTTTTCAAATAAAAAATAATTTAAGTCTGTTTTCTCTTCTACAAAAACTAAAATTTTGATATAATGTATAAGCATAACTATACCTTGTGATACACTCTCAACTGATTTGTTGGACTCTCCATTCTTGATTTTCTTCTTAGCTTTCAACGGAAATGTCTCGACGCGGTGGTGGCGGTGGCGGAGGCCGCAGCAGAGGTCGTGACGGCTCTTCCGCTGGTGGTAGAGGCTCGTACACCGGCGCTGCTGAGTCCTCAGCCTCTCCTCCGGTGCATTATACTGCAACGGCAGTGCCGGTTCAGTCAATCCAGCACGGCGGAGGCGGAGGCCTCTCTGGTAGAGGTCGTGGCGGCTATACCTCCAGTGGTAGAGGTGGAGGATCATATTCCGGTGCCGCTGAGGGCTCAAGCTTACCACCGGCCTCAACTCGTCCAGTGGCTTCAACTACAACAGCGGCGCCAGTTGGTTTGCCTCAGTCAGCTTCGACTGAGGCTTCAAGTTCTTCGATTAGCCAAGTAATGGAGCAGAAATTGTTGTTGGAAGAGACTCCATTTCCTATTTCTTTGAAAGGAAGAAGACCTTCGGGGAGGCCAGGCTATGGAACAATGGGCAAAAAGTGCATAGTCAAGGCGAACCACTTTCTTGTTCAAGTGGCGGACAGAGACATCCATCACTATGATGTCTCAATTACTCCAGAGATTACATCAAAGAACGTTAATAGAGATGTGGTGTCCGAACTCACTCGTTTGTACAGGGAGTCACACCTTGGTAAACGGATGCCAGTTTATGATGGCAGGAAGAGTCTCTACACTGCAGGACCATTGCCCTTCGAGTCAAAAGAATTTTTTGTAAATTTGGACCAAGACTCTGGTGCAACCTCATCTACATCCGAGAGAAAAGAGCGTAAATTCAATGTCACAATTAAACTGGCGTCCAAACCTGATCTTTATGCTTTACAACAGTTCCTACGGAATAGGCATTTGGATACTCCTTATGAAGTTATACAAGTCCTTGGTATTGTTCTCAGAGCTTCACCATCGGAAAAGTATGTCCCTGTTGGGAGGTCATTCTTCTCACCTGATTTGGGACCCGTGGGGCAACTAGGTGATGGTATTGAATACTGGAGAGGATTTTATCAAAGTCTTCGACCAACACAAATGGGCCTGTCTTTTAATATCGATGTATCAGCCAGAGGTTTCTATGAGCCAATTCTAGTGAGCGAGTTTGTTTTGAAGTATATCAATGGAAACATATCAACTTCACTATCAGATCATGATCGTGTGAAGGTGAGAAAGTCGTTCAAGGGAATAAAGGTAGTAGTAACACATATGGACTATGCTAAAAGTTACAAGATCACTGGAATTTCCAGTCAACCATTGAAACAGCTAATGTTTACTCTTGAGGACAAAACAAAAACGTCGGTGGTTCAATATTTCCGTGATAAGTATCAGATTGTGCTCAAATATACATATTTGCCTGCGCTTCAAGTTGGGAGTGATGCAAACCCTATTTATTTACCTATGGAGCTTTCTATGATTGTGGAAGGACAGAGGTACACAAAAAGACTCAATGAAAGACAAGTAACTGCGTTGTTAAGAGCAACGTGCCAACGTCCCCATGATAGGGAAAGCATTATAAAGAGGATGGTTTTGTCAAATGATTATAATAGAGATAAGCTTGCTAACGATGAGTTTGGTATTCATGTGGGGGATAAATTGGAATCGGTTAATGCTCGAGTCTTGCCACCTCCAATGCTTAATTATCATGAATCTGGTAGACAAGCCAAGGTCAAACCTTCTTTAGGGCAGTGGAACATGATCAACAAGAAAATGATCAATGGTGGCAGAGTAGACTTTTGGACATGTGTGTGCTTTTCTACACGTGTTAATCGATATTTGCCATTCCAGTTCTGTGGGGAATTGGTGAACATGTGTAACAGTAAAGGAATGGTATTCAACCCAAATCCTGTTATTCCCATATTTTCAGCTGGTCCTAACCAAATTGAGAAGGCTCTTATAGATATACATACACGGTCTACAGCAGAAATTGCAAGGAGGGGTGGCAAACAGCTTCAGCTGTTGATAATTATTTTACCTGATGCCACTGGATCGTATGGAAGGATTAAGCGAGTTTGTGAAACTGAGTTAGGAATCGTATCACAATGCTGTCAGCCTAGGCAAGCTTCTAAGCTAAGCAAGCAGTACTTTGAAAATGTGGCCCTGAAGATAAATGTCAAGGTCGGTGGACGAAACAGTGTGCTGAATGATGCTGTTATGAGAAGACTCCCTCATGTGTCTGATAGTCCTACAATTATAATTGGTGCGGCTTTCACGCATCCACATCCTGGAGATGACTCTAGTCCTTCGATAGCAGCGGTCGTGGCATCAATGGATTGGCCAGAGGTTACGAAGTATAGGGGACTTGTTTCTGCACAGGGCCGTGATGAAATTATCAAGGATCTCTACACATCTACTCAAGATGCACAGAGGGGGGTAGTTCATGGAGGAATGATCAGGGATCTACTAAGGGCTTTTAGGATGTCAACTGGACATAGACCTCATAAGATTATTTTCTACAGAGATGGTGTCAGTGAAGGTCAATTTAATCAGGTTCTGCTCCATGAAGTGGATGCCATTCGTCAGGCTTGTAGCTCATTAGAGCCGAACTATGTGCCACCAATTACTTTTATTGTGGTACAGAAAAGGCATCATACACGCCTATTCCCTTCAGATCGTAATATGACTAACAGGAGTGGCAATATTCAGCCAGGTACCGTTGTGGATACCAAGATTTGCCACCCTACGGAGTTCGATTTTTACCTTAACAGCCATGCTGGAATCCAGGGTACCAGCAGGCCAACACATTATCATGTGTTGTTTGATGAGAACAGATTCACTGCTGATGAGTTGCAAATGCTAACAAATAACTTGTGCTACACATATGCTAGGTGCACTCGGTCGGTTTCCGTAGTGCCTCCAGCTTATTATGCCCATCTAGCAGCATTTAGAGCTCGTTACTACATTGAGGGTGATACATCAGACGGTGGATCTTCCAGTGGCAGGGGCAGTGGCACAAGGGAGGGTCATCTGTTGGTCCAGCCACTTCCGGGTATCAAAGAGAATGTGAAAGATGTCATGTTCTTTTGTTGAAGGAGGAGTAATCAATTTCTTTTTGGATGCTTGTATGCATTTTCCAATATGGGTAGCTAAAGGTGCTACCGGAAAGACTTGAACTCTTCTAGTTAGTTTTGGAAAGAAGTTTAGATTCATAGAAAGGAAATTGAACTTGTAAATGGGGGGCCTGTACATTTTTTTGTTGGATTATGTTTCTAAACTTGCTGGTCAAAAAAAAAAAAAAAAAAAAAAAACCTCGTAATTTGTAAATTCACTACTGTAGTACATAGTATATTTGACTCCAATATTGTTCATACTCTGTTGAGAATTTACAAAAATTCGATAATTGTTCTAACAATGGGATATGTACTGCTATATTAAAAATAAATAAATCTCACTTTTTTTCATTGATAGAGTTCATAACAAAAATAAATAAATAAATAAATAAATACCTCTATGATAGGAATCCTCTGAAAATTATTGTTCCATTACTTTGTTGTATGATAATGGGAGATTTTGGCTCTATTGGGTTTCTGTTCTTCTTGTTCTTTTTTAAAAAAAAAAAAAAAAATAGAATTAAGGTTGAATTAGAGGGTTTTTTTAATTTTTAATTTTTTTTAATATATTTTTTTTAATAAAGTGATATAGTTGAAGATATGGGTATAATTAATGGGTGTAAATAGTATTTTGTTTATTTTTAATTAAACTAATTTGTCCTTATTGGTAAATACTTATTGAGATATTTTTGTAATTAAATTTTTTATTAAAATATAAGTGTGCTTATCATATTTATGGGTGTCAATATCGGCTCCTTAAAATTAATGCTCCAAAACAATCCTAAAAATAAAAAATATTAAATACTAATTAAAAATTAATGCTCATATTAAATATTTTTTTCATTCTTAAAACAATTATACAAATAATATATATATAGTGAGTCTCTCATGAAGGATCCTTTATTTTAATTTCGATAAAGACCATGATGAAAACACATTGATTTTAATGAATTTTAATCTGAAGTTTTTTGTGGATGATGAGTTCATTAAAATCTACATATGAACAAAATTTGAGAATTTTCCGAATATTAGAACTATTTATCCAAATTTTGTTAAATATGAAGACATCGGAAAATAGGTGAAATATAGGAAAATTTAAGACAGATAGTTTTAGTGTTCGGAAAATTCTCAAATTTTTTTCATAGGTAGATTTCAATGAACTCATCATCCACAAAAACATTCAGATTAAAATTCATTAAAATAGTATGTTTTGAAATTAAAATAATGGATCCCTCATGAGAGACTCACTATATATATATATATATATATATATATATATATATATATATATATATATATATATATATATATATTAAATAGATATATCTTAAATTCCTAGGTGTTAAATTATTGTTCAAAAGTTTCCCCTATTTTCTATTTTTTATATTCATTCAAAGTTTTTTTTTTTTTTTTTTTGGACGTACAATCAAAGCCTATTCTTTATATATATATATAGTTTTTCTATTGTCAGTTCGTTCTAACAATAAATATATCTGAACGAAGAATGTGGACCATAGATTATGGAGAAATCTTGACAAATGCATACACTTTGAGTCAAAGTATGTAAATCTAGTGGTCCACATTATTCGTCCTGATATATTTATTGTCAGGACGAACTTATAATAGAAAATCTATATAAATATATATATATATATATATAATGGATTGACCAAGGGGAAAAAGCATTACAAGTGATCATATGCTGAAAAACCTTAGGCAGTATTCGAAACTATATCGATAAGAAAAAAAAGTAATAAAGAGTAACAAAGGCCAAACCAGTCACAAAAAACCAAGGGAAAAAAAAAACCTATTAATGCATCTTTGCATACTCTGTGATCAACATATTAAAATGATGTCAAATTCCAAATTTTTGCATTAGAGTTTGGTCGTGTTTTTTGCGTGCTATGCTTGTATAGAATCATGTTTTGTTGGATTGTGCTTGGACCGGTCCGATCCAATTTATATGTTTAATTGATAATAGACATGTCTTGCAAAAAATACAAATTAGGATACCAAAAATAAAATTTAAAAAAAAAAACACAAAAATGTAATCAACATTTTCGCTTAAAAAAATAACATTAAATTTTAAATAAACTATTTTAACTATTAATTTAATATTTTTTTACTTTACACGGTCAATGTTTCATTTAAAAATTTTGCACAGGTCCCGAATATTCTGCGTCTGAGCTATACAAAGACAGTGAGAGATAGCCCTAAGAATCAGATCAAAAGATTTCTTGAAGGTGGCTACGAGTGGAGAAAATATGAGCAGAAAGATATTCCAGGAGCCAAATATCCCAGGTGATTAACCTTTTCGGGCACTCAAAAGTTGGCAGACACTAAAAACAAGTGACATAAAGTGACACATTTCTTTATGACAAATTTTGATTGTATCACTGTTGGCATTATTTGTGACAAATTTTACTATTTGTCATTTTGTTTTGTTCAATTGAAACTTTTTAAAAATAATTGTCACAATTAGTTACAAAAATTGATAATTTGTGACAAATAATATAATTAGTCACAAAATTACCTTTTTAAAAGGAAAGATTTTATTTTATAAATAATTAGGTTTTTAAAAGGCATCAGAATCAATTAATATTTACATTAAAAAAAAAAATCCACAAAAAAAAAATAATGCCACAATCATGTTGCGTTTTTTTTTTTCCCTTCTTTTTTTTCTTTACCTTAAAAACACTTTTTAGGTTTGAAATAATGTTTCATCAGAAGAAGTACGAGATTATAGAGAAACTTTTGCCCGGATAAAAATGTAAGCTTATCTTGATTTTTTTTAGGGTTTGTTTTCTTATACTTGTTTTTCAGGGTCGGAATCTCAAATTCAAGTTTCATATATTGCAATTGTCTTTGAATAAGGTATGATTTTTTTTTTTTTTTTTTTTTTTTTGGAATGTAGAATTGTATATAGCTATTTAGAGATGTTTTTTTAACTTTAATTTGTTTTCAATTTTTTTAAGGAATCCATTATTATTATTTCATGATTTATAGTTGTTTATTCTTAGATTTCCACAGTAAATGTTAATATTAGTTTACATGTTTACTAACTGTTTGATAAAATGATTCTTATGGAACAATCAATTGTTTGATGCAGTATTGAAAGAAAACTCTTAAGCTTCTCTTTTTCTTGATTTCATTTTTCCAGGGTTTGTTTTTTGGTACTTGTTTTTTCAAGGTCAGAATTTCAAATTCGAGTTTCATGTATTGAAAGTGTCTTCGAATAAGGTATGATTTTTTTTATTTTTTTTTATTTTTTTGTATGTAGGATTATATATACGTTTAGGGATATTTTTTTAACTTTAATTTGTTTTCAAATTTTTTAAGGATTCATTATTATTATTTCATGATTTATAGTTTTTTGTTCTTAAATTTTCACAATATATGTTAATTTAGTTTATATGCATACTAACTGTTTGATAAAATGAATCTTATAGAACAACCAATTTTTATACGCATACCAACTGTTTGATAAAAGAGTTCAAACACTCAAAAAGATATTTGATATTTGGCTGGATGAATAGATTGACATTATGGAGGACTTTATATGAAGATGAATAGATTAACAGTTCCAATAAGTTTTATACTTGGATATCAAACTTATAGAATTTATTTTATACTTGTACTATACTAAGTTTTGTCAGTATTGTTGCATTTTTCATCGGCTTTATATTGGTGACTTTAATTTGTTCTCACTATTTTTTTTTTCTTCAGGTCTTCATGTATATAGGTTTATCTTGCAAAACCTAAAGATTCTTTAGCTATCTGACAACTGACAGTGGATCATTGACTTCTAATATTTCTCAATCAAGGCCTCGGAAGTTTCAAGTTTTTGGTTATGTAGTTGGAAGTTATTGTGTGTGACCTAACACTTATATTAACTTAGACTAGGCAGTTTACATTGTTATTTAGTAGTAGACTTTGAAAGATATTTGATTACTTTTGTATCAATTCGATATTATGTTAATTTTTTGATATTTTTTAATGGAATGATTATTTATGGAACTCAATGTCGTTCAAAGAGTGACATGTTTTATTTGGTTATATTTTTATATTTTTTATATTTTTTATACAATTTAAATTTATATTAAACTTGACAATCGATTAAATTGTTACTATGTTATCTATACAGTGACTTAATATTCATATCGTTTATTGTCACTAAGTCTGCGTTGTAGTGACAATTATTATATGGTTAACTTAATTGTCACTAAATTTATCTGTAGTGACATAATTTTAAGATGATTATTTGTCACTAGATTTATGAATAGTGACACTTTTTAAACAATAAATTGTCACTAAGAATATGTACAGTGACAAAATCTTCAAACAGTTAATTGTCACTAAATACTAATATAGTGACACAATTTTTATTTTGTCACTAATTAAGGTCAAGTGATAATGTGTCACTAAAAGTTATGATTTGTGACAAGTACCAAAAAACTGTCACAAATACTTTTAGTGACGGGGGCAAAAGTGACGAATTGTTAGTGACACTTTTTTTGTCACAATATTGAATTTGTGACAATTTCTTCACTTATAGTGACAAATAATTTTTGTCACTGTAGGTCAATTTCCTTGTAGTGAGAATTGTTGGAATTTTAAAAATCAAGCATTTTATCTTATATGTCTGATTCATTTTATAATTTGCCGGAGCTATTATAGATGCGCATACAGATGTTCAAAGGGTTGTTTGGGTACAAAAACAGTGCAGACATCTAATGAAGATCCCACAATGTTTGAGGTCAAAAACAAAGGAGCACACACTTGCATCTGCACACAACGACTCTTTTTTTTCTCGGCCTCAAACTGTCATACTTATGTAAGTCCTCTATTTTTTTAAAAGTCGAGTCTTTACTGATGTTAGTTAGATATGGAATGTAAAATATAATAGTCATTAAGATTAACTTGTCTGTTAATTTCAAAAGCTCTGCACTAATATGGAGATTTAAGCAAGAGACAAATATTAGTCCTATCTTATTATCAAGTATCTTACAAAGTTTTAATTTTTTCATCTGCAGGAGACATCTCCAGTATCGACATTTTCGAAGCTTCGACTTATGTTGTGAGGGTTTGACAAGAATTTTATTCGCTTCTCTATGAGAGTTCTATATTTTTGGTTGGGCCAATAGTAGGCTTGAAGCTGAAAAACAAACAGTAACCAACCTCCAATTCTACTTCTTCCATGACACACTTAGTGGCAAGAACCCTGGTGCAGTCAGGGTGGCTCAAGCCTCCGAGATGACCGACAAGTCCCCATCCCTTTTCAGGATGGTGATGATGGCGGACAATCCACTAACCGAAACCCTGGATCCCAAATCGAAGCCTGTGGGCTGCGTACAGGGGCTTTATGGGTCAGCTAGTCAGGCTGAACTAGGTCTGATCATGGTTTTCAACTTTGACTTCACCGAGGGTATGTACAAAGGTAGCTCCATAAGTATCCTTGGGTTGAATTCGGCTATGAATCCAGTCCGGGAGATGGCGATTGTAGGTGGCACCGGCATTTTCTGGCTGGCACGTGGCTATGCAATAGCTCAGACACATTGGTTTGATCCTGCCTCCGTTGATGCAATAGCTGGGTACAATGTTACAACTGTTCACTAGGACATGCATGAACGTGACAGAGCTTGATCAAATCTTGTCATTTCTAGTTATGTTTGTTTACAGAAACATTTTTTTTTTAGTTTGGTTGGATTTCAATGAGATTTTTGTTTAAGTACACTACAGTTTATAATGTAATTTTGGCTTTTTTGTGTGTGTGTAGTTTGTATGTGTGTATGTACGTTTTTTCATAAGGACTCAATTGACAATGATGTAAAATGGAAAAATCTACATTTTTACACATTTTTACATTGGTGCCAATTGAGAAAAACATACAGGATCCCGCACTCAAATTACTTTTCACATCATTTGATATGATTTTTGGGTAAACTTGTTGAGTTGTGTAACATTTCTTAGTGATTATCAAGGCAAGCTTCCAAGCATCTCCATGACTTCAAGATCAAGAGCTTCAAGATGTAGCTTACTTGTCTTTGATTCTTGAAAAGATTAGGTGCACACACACTTGCATGTATATTTTCTTATCTTATATTTGTGTGTCATTGTTATGTGCATATATGTCATTTATCACACTTCACACTTGCACAACATTCATTTAGGTTAGGTGTATTTTATTGTGTTGAAAAGAGAGTTTTTATCTCTACTGCGGCTTGGGCTGCTGGGTTTACCGCAGCTGGTACATCATGCCTACACTGGGGTTCCTTCCAATGATGTCTCCAAGGTTGTTACGTGGTTGGTGCACTTTACCTATACCGTGGTTTTCACAACGGTGTATTCTAGAGAGTTTCCCGCTGTTCAGTATGCGGTTCATGCCATTTACCAACACATCAATTCTAATCGTGCTCTTTTCGAGAGAGTGGTACGTGGTATGTACCACAGTTTGGACCCTTGCCTGTGCTGTGGTACAGACAGTGGTCTGACGGGAATTTTTGCAAAACAATGCAGTTTTGAGTGGGCTCTATAAATACCCCACTTTCCCCTTTCAACTGGTTTCTAAGAACCCTAGATCACAAAAATATTTATTCTTGAGAGAGAATAGGGTCTCTTGTGAGAGAAAGCACCAAGATTGTTTCTTTAACTCTCTAAATCCAAAACCTATCTTCATCTTGCTTCATATAACATCATTTGAGCATGGGTCTTTTTGGTTTCATGACTAAGTAAGTTAAAACTTCATTAAATCTCATTTATTGTTCTTCTTACTCTAGATTTAGTATTTATTATATGATTAAATACTATGACTCCTTTTATTGAATATATTTATGAATCTTAATTGCATGATTGGGTTTGCTTGTGATAACTTGTATGATTAGGTTGTTTCTACCTAAATAACTAAGCCATAAATGTTCATGCATGATTAATTGATGACTAAGTTGGTAGATTTACATTTATTCATCCAGTCAATCTTCATGGATGTTTATAAGTGTTTATTTGACAATTAGATTGTTAGAGTTTCTCTCTACATCTAGTTGAGTCCTCATGTATGGGCATGTAAGCATTGATGATAACTAGGTTGTTAAATTGCATAATAACATCTAGTTAGGCATTTTGTTTGTGGTCTTAGACATTATTGCAATTTGAATATTGTCTCATATCCACTTAGACTATTTATTCCCTTCATAAAGTCAAAGTCTTGTGGCAACAAGTGATAGTTGCACAAGCAATTGGAAGTCTTGCAACCAAAGGGGTTGGTTGGCAAGCATTGGTCTAGGATCATTATAAAAGGCATGAGGGTAGAGTGGTTTGTGTTACGAATTGAGAATAGTGTGACTAGAGTGTCAACTTAGGTTGTAAACAATCATTCAGATAGTGGATTTGAGGATCAAAGTCGCTAGCGAGGCTAGTCCTATAGGTTTTTCCCTGTTGAGGGTTTCCCAAGCAAAAAATCAAGTGTCTATTTAATTTCTGCACTTTACTTGATTTTTGTTATTTGTTTGTTTGGGTTAATTGTGATAAATATTTACTAATCAAAAAAGTTGGTAATTAATCGATTAACAACCCAATCATCTCCAATCTAGGTTGTATTAGACACATTTTGTGTATTTTCACTACTTATTGGGATAATGTTTGCCTTTCAAAGGATGCTGGAAGCTTGGGCATTAGAGATCCAATCAAATTGAATCAGGCAGCTAATATTAAGTTTTGTTGGGACTCTTTCATAGCTGCTTAGATTTGGGGAACTATTTTTGCAATCAGGTTCTTTCCGGTAGAGATTTGAGAGGGCGTTATCGTTTTCATATAGCTTTGAAGACCTGTATTTCTCTTGTCCAAATCAACTCTAGATGGTTGGTTAGAGATGACACTAATATTCATCTATGGACAGATAAATAGCTTCAAAATCCCATTCTTTCGATTATCAGGTGGTCAGGAAATAATAAAGGCTTTAATTCTAGAGTCTCTTCTTTTATATCTGATCAAACTTGGAGTATTCCTACTAATTTTGTTGATCGGTATCCTTCTGTTAGTACTATGGTTAAAGACATTCAAATCCCTCATTCTTTGGCCGTTGATCAATTGATTTGGGAGCTTCTTCTACTGGTAAACCTTCTTTGCTGACATTTACACTCTAGTGCAGGGATTAATGACTAAAACTTCTTGGGGCCATGTTATTTGGAACTGATTTATCCCTTTTAGGAATACAGTTTTGGTTTGGCACCTTATCCACGTTAGACTTCCAGTTCCCACATATGATAACCTTCATAGAAGAGGCGTTATTTTTCCTTCGGTTTGTCAACTCTGTTTTAGTAATGAAGAAACAGCTCAACATCTCTTTTATGATTGCAGTTTTGCCAAGCGTATATAGTGTTGGTTTGCTAGTTCTTTCAATACTATCCTCCCCCACACTAGTTCTCTCATAGAGTTATGGGCTACTATTACTTCAAACATGTTTTCCTCTCAATTATACTACTTATGGATTGGGGCCATTTTACAAGTTATATATGACATTTGAAAGGCACGTAATGACAAATGTTTTAAGGACAAAGATGCTTTTGTCTCATTTCAGTGTTTCTTGAATGGCTAAAATTCAACATAGTAGTGCTATTTTACTGGTTTTGTCTTCTGCTCTAATAACAAAACTCTTAAGGCTTTTGGTGTCAATCCTCATGTTAACTGCCAAAAATGGCAGGGGTTCAAAGAAGAATTTTCCATCAACATTGGGGGATAGCCGAGATAGAAAGACATCGTAGAAGAGCATCCCGACACCCCACATTTACAAATTGGCTGGGTATAAACCTCCTACCAGCCCAAGTCGAGGTTAAGGGTTCCTAGACTCAAAAAGTACCAGGAAACAAAGAAGTTAAGTTCCAGGGACTCCACTACTGCAGGGTCTTAATACCTTGCTACCATCCGGAATCCCGGTATCCCGATACCTTGATACACTCATACAAAGTTTAATAATCGGGTGGAAGGCAAAATACCCGAGTACCCCGATCCTGCCTAGAGCCAACCAACCAGGCAATAAGTATCAGATTAACAGATTACTAAGTATCAAGGTAAGATCAGGTACGCCGAAGATCAAGCTACATAGAGAGACAGTGAGACAAAGACGTTTTGATAAATAAGGAAATCTACTTATTCCCGCCGTTCAAGAGTTCTATTTGAAATACAAGTCAACTCCATCAGAATTCCACCAAAGAAGGGATCAATTCCTAGAAGGAAAGAGACGATCTTCTCGCCAATTGCCACAGAACGCCCCGAAAAACTCTAGGTCACTCGACCGAATTTGGAGGAGTGATAGGCAAGCATTAGGACATATATATACATCGTATTATCACACAGAAGGGAGGAGGCAATTCTGAGTCCTAAACCCTACTTGATATTTTCCACTTATCGACATGCACGAAAACTCCATCGTTAACGGTGTCAGACTTTGCCTATGGTTACCCGTCAAGACCTATTAACCAAGTCACCATCTATATAGACCTACCAAGAATCATCCCTACATTGTATTTTATGCTTTGATAGTGGAATGATTTGTATTTTTCTCTTATCATAATATAATAAAATATCTATCCCTTTTTTCCATCATTGTTACACCAATTTATTTTTAGAGATTTGCATAGGTATCGAACTATGTGATACCCTTTCGGACCGTGGTCTGTTACAATCGTGGTCCCTTGAAAGTTGTTAATTGGAGTTTCACCCCGGTGATAATTTTCGGTTAACACCTCATCTTCGTCGAGCTCCGATGATTGTCTCATACATAAGGTTGCGCCATGTTTTTCCAAAGATCAAGGTTAATACAGACAACTGTTCAAAAGGTAACCCAGGGTTAGGAGCTTGCTCAGAAGTCTTTAGAAATGCTGCAGCTAATTTTATTGGTGGTTTCTCACTTTCTCTTGGCACTTGCTCTTTGTTCCTTGCTGAGTTGAAGGCTAGAATTCTTGCAATTCAAATAGCTGCATCGCCCGGATGGAATTACATTTGGTTGGAGACATATTCTATAGCTGTGTATTCCTGCTTCAATAGCTCTAATTTTCTCCCTTTTTGGTTTCGTAGGAATGATTGGCTTGATTGTAAAGTTTTGATTAGAATGATGTGTTTTAAGGTGACTCATACCTATCGTGAAGGAAACTTGGTGGCAAACATTCGTTGTAACGAGGGGTTGAATTTTTCAGATTTAATTTGGTGGGATAGACCACCAATTAAGTTGTATTCTTAAACAGTTACTCCTTGACTCTTGGGGATTCCTGTTTTTAGATTTTGATAACTCATATTTCTACAGGTTGTGTAGCCCCTTTCTTTCATCTTTTATGCTTATTTCCTGGGTAAAATCGGGTATTTAATATGTTTAAATAAGTGTTTTAGGTTGTTTTCCAATTGAGGGACTAAAGAGTAGAAATGGAGAAATATTGGGGCAAAACTGCAATTTTTAAAAGTTGAATTCGGCACCCTTGTTTTGGCGATTAGGGGCCACTAAAAATGGGACAGAAACTCATCATTTTGCAATTCAGTGCCCTAGGGCGCCAAATTCAGGGCGGAATTTTGACGAAATCTTCCTACATAACGCTCAAAGACATTTGTCCTGAATTCCGTACTTGGCACCTATCACCTTGCGCCACAAAGCGTCCTTTTCCCTACTGAATCTCCATATCCACTTAGCGAGCATTCCTTTGTTTTTTTCAAGAACCCTTCCAATGCCATTTCCCCAGCTGAAATGATGCATCTTTTAGAAGAGATGCAAGCCTTAACCACAAAACTGTCATCTTTCCATAAAGAAATTAGACCACCAGCTGTACCTTTGGAATCCACCCTTACACCTCTCGTGAGCCATGTATCCCCTAGTTTATGAATCACTGTATTATCGAAAACCTTCAATTTCGATTCTTGAATTAAGAGAGCCACAGGCTTGTACCTAAACACCAATTTTCTCACCACTTCCTTCTTCTCTTCCCTACCTAAACCACGAATGTTCTAGGATAACAATAACATAAAAGCAAGAACCCCAGAAAGAACAAACTAGAAAAGATACCATTACCTCTTCCTTGATGATTACAGCCGTTCATTTTCTTCATGTTCGCACATGGCTATGACCTCTTCCATCTCCATAATTTTGCCATTGAAATCCACTCCAAGAGATACCCCTGTTTCAATAACCTTGGTTATCTCTTCATCCATTTTTTGTTGGCTAAGATCCACCGATTTCACCAACTGCTTCCTCGTAAAGTCCATGTTCTTTATAACTTTAGAGCCTTTATGGCCTTGACCATGCTTAGCCGAATTCTCAATAGCCTTGGTTATCTCAACATCTAGATTCCACTCCTCTGTTTCTTCAGCCTCTTCTCTGAATTCACCATTTCTTTTATCCTTCTTACCTCCACGAATCAAGCTTCCAGTAGATATTCCCTGCTTCTCTGTTCTAACAAACCTTTCTTGAATTTGACTATCCTCCATTTCCGTCTCTATCCTTCTGTTTTCTTTCACTAGAGCCAACTCAAAATAAACCCCATCCTTCTTAAAGTGGTTGACTGAAAAGAAACCTCTTCCTACCTCACTTCTGATTCGGCCTTTTAAAAGAGTTGTAAAAGCATCCTCCAACCCATTCTCTTTTGGGTATGAGGATTTAGACCATTCCTCTATCAGGCCCAAGTTTTGCATAACATAGGAGAGGTCCTGAATTGGGCCTGATGACATGTTGGCCCCTAGCCCATCACTATCATCCCAATCCAAAAACTTTACATGTTTTAAACACTCCCCCCGGGATTTCCAGACAGGAGCAAAAAACCATCTTCGCAGATATCTTCTGATGACGATGACATCTTCTAATGACGATGACGTCTCCTCCCCAAAAGTCCAGTTGCAGCTTTTTCCCACTCTCTCTTTTCCTATAATCATTTTCCTATTCAAAGTAGGAGTGGCTTTTGAAAGCCTACGAGGTTGTAGATCCACCACAACTTTGCCTCTGTCATCTGTCAGCTTTCCTTTGCCTCTTGATCTGATGGGAGACTTTGCCTGCTGAAGGAAGACTTTGAGATTATCCATGTTGTCCTCAACGTCCTTTTTCTTCCCCCTTTGATTTGAATCACGTGGCTCTATGCTTCTCATCTTATGATGTTGATTGGACATCCTTTCTAAAACCACTTCTCTGCTTCCATCTACCTGGTTTTGAGGTTGGATTTGTGACTGGGTTTCCTCTACCATTAACATGGTGCCTTCAACTTGAAACTCAACATCTTGATTCAAGCCTAAGATATCCTCTATCCACAATGAATTAATCCCTTTGACTAGGCTCTATTTCCACTATGACATAGAAATTTCTTCGACCATACACCACCTTTATCTTTTTCGGATGCACCTTGTTTGGGGAAACCATCAATAGGATTCTTGCCATATCCAACCTTTTCCTAAAGAGCGTATCTTCATCGACAAGCACAAAGACACCTATCATGGATCCTAGCTTTTTGAGAAAAGCTTCATTCCGGAAATCGAAAGCCACACCTATAAAATTGAACCATATCGGCCTCTTATCAAAACAGTGCACAGCTGACCATTTCTCCATAGAAGAGAACAAGTCTCTCCAAAAAAAAAACTATTGCTAATGAAGCCTTCACAATCCTAGATTGAATCAAAACTCCATAAAATAGCTCCACCCCATAAATACTTGGCTATGCAAGAAAAGCCTATGTTCATCAATCTTTTCTTAACTATGGCAATGTTAGAGAAACTCTTCAGCACACCCATTGCACTCTTCTCCAACCAGCAACCGTCGAAAAGCAAGCTATCAGTTATCAGAAGTTCAGACGAATCCGAAGAGACCCTCTCACTAGTGATCCTCTCATCAACCTTGTCTTTCAAAGCATCTGCATATGAGCTGCTCTGCCCATTCTTGAGACGATATCCTAACCTTTCTTGCATGTCTTCCTCCTCCCTCGGTTTTGAAAGGTAGGAAGACCCTCCTACAAACTTCACGTTTCTAGCCTGCCAACCATATTGAGCCATCTTAGCCAACCATACACATGCATGCCATTCGTCTTCTCGATTACCTTTGTTGCCTCTTCAATAGTACCAAACCTCACAAAGGCATAGCCTATCTTTTTGTGTGCAGCAGTTGGTGAAAGATGAATATCCCTCGCTCTCCCAAAAATCTTGAAAATATTCCACAAGAAAGGCTAGTCCACCTGGTGATTCAAATTGTCCACAAAGATTGACACCAGATTCTCCCTAAAATCTCTAAATCTTCTTTGTCCAACATCGATGGGATTGTTCTCTTCGAAAAACTCTCTACTTCTCTCCATCACTAACAAATAATGTCCTCGCTTATTTCAACATATCTTTTATGTACAGGTGACTACTGCACAACATCATCATCATCATCATCTTGAAAAGTTGTACTTCAGGTAAAGAGCCTATATTTTTTACTTGTCACATAATCAGCTTAGAGGATGATCGGCAACTTGACCTTGTTAAAAGGACTATATCTAGACAGTAACAACTTGATTTCGGTAGGTATACTTGCATTATTTGATGGAATCTTATTTTTCTTCTTGTCTTCATCTTTACATGAAAATGGTAATATTCCTAATCTAGAGATATTAGTTCTTCAATTCAACCTAGCCGGTCGTGTTCCAGCAACCATCTTCAACATTTCAACCTTTTTGCTTGCAAACAATAAACTCTCAGTAAACAATCACAATAATTTATACGTTTCATCCAGTTACACTTGGAATTTGCAAAAAATTCAACAAAATAAACTAGAAGCTAGGATCCATCCCAGATGACCTTTGTCATTTGGATAATTTAGTTGATTTATACTTGGATAATAATATGTTTTCTGGAGCTATACCTTAATGTTTTGGTAAGTTGACTAGTCTAAGAACACTCTCATTATGCTCCAATGGGATAACTTCTGTTATTCCCCCATTTATTTGGAACCTTAAACACATCTTGCACATCCACTTGTCATCAAATTCTCTAACCAGAGCTCTTCCATTAGCTCTTGGAAATTTAAAGGTTGTGATAGATGTAGATTTGTCACGGAACCATTTTACTGGTGATATCCCAACCACATTAGGAGGCCTACGAAATCTCCAGCTTCTATCTTTAGCAGTTAGCACGACATATTCCTGAATCATTTTGGGGCTTAACAAGCTTAGAGTCTTTGGATTTGTCCAATAATAGAGGACCTTTTACGAATTTCTCTACCAAATCTTATCTTTTATGATGAACCGTACACTTTGTGGTTTGACCCGACTGTATTTAGAATGAGGATAGATATATACTATAATATCAGAGACCGAGTAGAGATGGATTCCTATCTTTTTATGTTAATTAGGAGTTAGGACTTATCACCTCAGAGCTCATTTCATTGTACATCCACTCTTGATGAATGGTGTATACCTCTCTTTTTATGCTTACAATCACTAATAGATTTTCAGACCCAACATGTATATCATTATCCCTAATATTCATTAGGGTTATCATTATCTATATTCGATTCGAATAAAATCCTAAAAATGTATCATAAAAATGTCAATTTTAGTATTGAACTTTTAATTCCTCATTCAAGGTTCTTAATATTCCCTTACTATGTCTTTCAAAAAGACTAGATTTTTTTTTTTAAGGAAAACGAGAGAGAGAGAGACTAGATTTCATTTGAGGAGTAAATAAAGAAGCTTTTCTTTTCAAAGTGTTTCTCAACAAATTTAAGGGTCCAACAAGGTGGCTAATGGCTATACCCAGTTTCATAAAAATTTACCAAGGAAATTTTGTTCTTTTCAAAAGTCGAACCTACTAAAACTAATAGTTTAATAAGGAATACAAAAAGAAAGGAACTTTACTTTTATTTTTGTTATTTTGCAAAATTTAGTGACTAAATTATTACACCATTTAAAAAGTATGGAACATATTTTTTAAATTCCGGCATAAATTAAAATAAAAATAAAAATTATCACAAGTCTCCAACCGTCCATCACCGAATAGGTCTCTCTCTCTCTCTCTCTCTCTCTCTTTCTCTCTCATTTGTTTTTTGTTTCTTTTAATTGCTAATATTTTTTAATTTATATCTTCATATGTTGCGGTAATGGATTCCATTTAGTTGGGGCTCATGGTGATAGTCCTTTCCTATTTCCTATTAGGTTTTGACTTATATTCTCAAGTGAACCCAATGTTAACCAAACGGGACTCAGCTGATGTGAAAGAGGAAATTTCCTAAAGACATGGGTAACCTGTGGAAGTTGGTGTTCGTGTTTGAAGGAGGCTTGAAGACCGAAGAAGAACTGAAGAATCAGATTCCGGAAAGAAAAGGATATGTTGCTGCTAGTGGATCCACAAATTTTGGTCAGAAAAGTGATGCAAGGTGTGTGAGTGGACAAGGATGTCGATGGTTGACGAACTCCCTGGAAAATCTAACGTGAGGAGTTGTACCATAATTTTAGCAAGTTATTTCGACATGGTGCCGAAACAAAAAGAAATCTTAGGATAATTCATTTCTAAGTGGTTATACCTTGTGGTGGGGTATTGTGATTCTCTGTGTAGAGAGTCGTGACTGTGGATAACGGTCTTGGGAATTCTCACCAAATGGGAGAATTGTTAGGTTTTTACTTGTATGCCCAAGTGAACCTAATGTTAACCAAACAAGACTCAACTGATGTGAAACTTCCTACAGATGTGAGAAATGTTTGGAAGTTAAAGATAGTGTTTGAGGGAGGTTTGAAGACCGAAGAAGAACTAAAAAATCGGATTTCGAAAGGAACTGTGGCGTGGACCACGACACAAGCACGTGTATAGACTATGGTGTGGACCACGATCAATTCCAGTGAGATCAACTAGTCAGGCTGAACTAGATCTGATCATGGTCTTTAACTTTGGCTTCACTGAGGGTATGTACAAAGATAACTCCATCAGCATCCTTGGCTTGAATTCGGCGATGAATCCGATCCAGGAGATGTCGATTGTAGGCGGAACTGGCATTTTTCGACTAGCACGAGGCTATGTAATAGCTCAAACACATTGGTTTGAACCTGCCTTTGGTGACGCTATAGTTGGCTACAATGTTACGATTGTTCACTAGGACATACATGAACATGATAGAACTTGATCAAATCCTATCATTTCTTGTTATGTTTGTTTACATAAACATTTGTTTTTTTTAGTTTGGTTGGATTTAAATAAGATTTTTATTAAGTACTCTATAGTTTATAATGTCATTTTGGCTTCTTTTTTTGTTTTGTTGAAATATTACAATAATTCGGGGCTTCAGCCTTTGGAGGAGTGGGAGAGACTCGAACCCACAACCTTGTGGTGTAGGTGTGAAGGGCATACCTAGAGGTGTCAAAAGTGCCGAATAAATCCGGCCCAATCCAGGTCTGGTTTGGGTCTAGCCCGGCCCGGCCCTTTACTGTATATGGTTGGTAATTGGTCTAGGCTTTGAAAATTACTGTACGAGCCAAGCCCGATCCGAATCCGAAATGCCCGGCCTATGCATCAACCGATTTAGACATCAATCTGTTACATGTTCCTTGGAATATGAATTTAATAAAAAAATCTATTTTAACAAAAGATAAAATAAAATAAAAGGCATTAACATTAAATAATCAAAATATTAATCAAATTCTGAAAAATGTCATTGGGAAAATCAAATTAATATAAAATATATTTTTTAGATTAAAGATAAAATAAAATAAAAGATGAGCAATCACATCAAATAATTAAAGCAATTAATAAAAGATTTGATAAAAAGGTGTGAGAACTGTAGAGGTGGCCACAATTTCTATTAAACCGTCGGTTTTGTCCACGGCCAAAAATATTAATCGAAACCGTACGGCCCAAAATAGCCCCAAAACTGAAACCGAAACCGAAACCGTAACCGGTGGTTTGAAAACCGGTTCCCACGGTTACGGTTTGGGTTTGTCAAAAACCAACTAAAATCGGCATTTTTTTTTTAAATTAGACGAATCAGAAGCTGCCACGTGGCACTTTTTTTGAATTTTTTTTTTGAAAAACTGTCCAAAACCGAAACCGATCCGAAACCATGCCAAAAACCGATGGTTTCTTAACCAAAACCGAAACCTTAACTGTAAAACCACCAATTAAAAACCGTGTACCAAACCGGTTTTCCTGTTACGTTTTCGGTTTTGGGTGGCCACAAAACCGGAATTGAAACCGTCAGATTCGAACCGAAACCGAACCGTGGCCACCTCTAGAGAACTAAGATGGTGAGAATACGTTTTTATATATATTATTTAAATTTTTTATTTTCGATTAAATTGTATTTATAAGTAAACGTTTAAACAGTTAACGATAGATCTACTCGTGACTGGCGGCAATGCAATTCTCCTTCTTTGTTTTGGTTCGGTTCTCCTTATTTTCAAAGCTTCAAAATAATATTGATTTTGTAAAGGGCTAAGTTCAATCGGGCCTGAGTGCAATTAGGCCCAGCCTGTTTTGATTTGGTCCTAAGGGCTAGGCTTGACACTTTATCTGAAATTGTAAATCCGGCCCAGTTCGGTCCGCACAATAACCAGGCCTTGACCCTATCCGAATCTAAAATCCGATGGGCTAAAAAAATTCAGGTCAGACTAGCTCGACCCAACCCGACCCGACCCGACCACTTTGACACCTCTAGGCATACCACCGGACCAACCTCATATTATCGTCATTTTGGCTTTATATATATTAAAATTATCAAGTTTGGGAATCTCATATGCTTTTTCATGTGGATCCTAACTAAAGGGGGAGATTGTTAGGTTTGTAAGCCGTAGTAGTCTAGCCCAATGAGGGCTATTAGTAACCCACATTGAAGGATATTTTTGTAATTTTATGAGGGTGTTAGGAGGATATTTTGGTAATCTTACGAGGGCGTTAGTAACCCAACCCTAAAGAGAGCTTATTTTGACAATCCATTTTTTTCTTTTTACACTTTTTTTTTTTCTAAATGCACTCCATTCTTAAAATTTAAATTAAAATTTTTTTTTCTTTCTAAATACACTTCATTTTGTTCCAAACTTATTCTTTTTATCTTTTGGCACTCCTATTCTAAAGACACTCCATTTTAAAAAAATAAATTTCTAAAGACACTCCATTTTATTTTAATAAAAGTTAGAACGAACCATTGTAGCCTTTGGATCCATCCGAGCAGTAATCTTTTTTGAATTAAATTATTAAAAAAAGAAAATATCTCTCCTAAATCATTAGATTAAATATTATATATTAAACACTCTCCCATAAATTTTTAATTACCATATTAAACTCTCTCTGCTCTAATACATATCTCTAATTTTCTATCTCCATTCTTTCTCAAGCAAGACTAACAGTTAAGGAAAAAAAACTTACAAATAAGCTTGATTTTTATGAACCGTATATATGTATATATATTAAAAAAAAAAAAAAAAAAGCGCAAAATATGAAAATGTTTTTGGTTACTTTTGTATGTATGTGATTGCCTAAAGAATTTTAATTCTTTCATCTTAGAAATTCTAAGTTTAATCGAATCTAGTTGCAATAAATCAAATTTTCATATATCTATTATTATTATTTTTTTTTTTGAAAAGCAGGTTACTTGTATTGGCTTTTTAATATATATTTTACTTTAGTTAAAAACCAAAATATTCATAAGTTTTTTTTTCCTTTAACTATTAATTAGATATTGATTGAAAAAGTATGGAGATAAGATATATATATATATATATATTATTGAAAAATGTGGAGAGAGAGAGAGAGAGAGAGAGAGAGAGAGAGAGAGTAATTAGGACAGAGTGTTTAATATGGCAATAACAGATTTAGGAGAGAGAGTTTAATAGAGATTTTTTTTTAAAATTTAATTAGTTTGGAGTTTTTTTTGTCTTGTTTAGTAATTTTAATTCAAGTTAAAATTGTCATTAATAAAAATAAAATAAAATTATAGTATAAATAGATAATTTGTGGATTGTAAGGAGAAGCTCTCACCCTATGTAAATAAATCCTACTTAATGACAAAAATACCATTTCTTTATTGTTATTATATTGTATTTGTGCAACTATACCTACCTACATCTATTTTATTATCTAATAACTTTATTAATATTTTAAAAAATTGTTATTTTATTTTTGTCTTTAAAAAAATGATAATTTCTAACTCTTAATTAAATACATAAATTATGTGTTAGGTTTTGAGCTTATTATTATTATTATTATTATCATTATTATTATATTTTTACAAATAGTAGATTAAAATTAGGGGTGTGTAAGATCCGATCCGATCCAATCCAATACGATCCATTGGATTGGATCGGATCTTGGATTTCCGTTTGGAAATCCGCCGAATCCACCAATCAACCTAAAATATTAAGCCTTATTTTTATATTGGACAATTTATTTTATCCACTACTTTCTAATGTAAATGCCCAACCCAAATACAGTTTGATTCTCTGAATATCTGTAAAGGCCCAACCCAAATACAATTTCTAATGTTACTATTTTGGGTTTTCTTTCTCAATTTCTCTACAGCCAACAATCCATCATCTTCTTTTCTTCTATTCTTCTTCATTAACATCACGGCTTGGAGCTGATGTTTAATGCTTATAAACTTTTTGAATTATAGAAAGTTTACAAGCTATGTATATTAAGAACAACTTTATATTAATTTGATCCATTATATCATATTAGATCGGATTGGATCGGATTGTAGTATTTTACAATCAGATCGAATCGGATCCCGTTATAAAATTGGATCAGATTGGATTGCAATTTCTTCGATCCAATCGGATCGGATCGGATCAGATCTTGGATCATGGTAAATCCATTGGATTTGATCCACCGCACACCCCTAATTAAAAAATATATATATAAATAAATAAAAATTAAAAAATTAAAAAAAATTAAAAAAAAAAAGACAATTGACTTCGCTGGCAGTAATCCGTTGGACCGAGCTATGACTCCGTTGCTGCGACCTGCACACATTGTCTTATTATTTGAGAAAAATTAATATGATTAATTTATCCATTTATCCATTTCGATTTCATTTTCTAGTTTCGGTTGCTCCCTTTTTATAATTTATTTATTTATTTAGGTTTTAAGATTGTTTTGTATTTTAGGGATTGTATGAGAAGAGAGAAAGCAATAATAATTGTTCTGACTTTGGGGATTTTAATTGATTGTTAATCATATTATTAATTTTATTTGCTGAGTCTGCCTTTGAGACTATACTGGGTGCCGTAACACAAAGTAGTTCAATGATGATTGTGACAGAATTTAATACCAAAGGTTCATCTGCAAACTTCAATTAACTAACTTATAATGAAGTTATTGTCATAATTCTAAAATTAGTACTTTCTGTGGGTTGTAGTCACATTTGTATGAAAAGAAAATTAAGACCTGGAATACATCATAAAAGTTGGTTTCATAATTTTCAGATCTTCATTTCATCTGGCAGTGACATCTCCGCAAATTAGTTATAAATTTGTCTTCAAGTTTCAACCCAGCTGATAGAGTATCACCTAAGGCCAAATCCGGCATTGCAACTGGCCGGCACAGTTCCTACAGCATTACTTTCTTCTTCATTGTCCGAATTGCATTTGTTGAGGAAGAACAAACAGCTTTCTCAATATAGGAAGGAGACCAACTAATGCTATTTGAAGCTGCTCCGAGCTATCAAATTTGTTGACCGTCCAATTGGTACCTGGGAATGTAATATGCCATGGGTTCATGCACACCCATTGTTTGACAAAAGTCCTGAGTTGTGCTGTGTGCAATTTGAGGAGGGTATGGACTATGGAGGCTCCTTCAATTTGTATTTTATTTTATTTTTATTTTATATTCCTTTTGTTTTGTTTAATTTTCTTTTTTTACTATTATAATTCAAGGGCAAATTGGACATTTCCTAAATCAGACTTGATCAAACTAACGTCGTCTATATGGACTGTTAGTTCCAGGTGGTCTCAGTGTAGAATAAGCATCTTCACTCATTTGGCTGCAATTGTGCCAAAGCTTCGGGGCTGTGAGTGCAATTCTCCCAATAGGTAAACTTGTTTTTCTTAATTTTAATTCATTTAGGGGCAAACTTGTCTAAAATGGGTAAAATGCTATAAAAATAATAAAATCTTTTTAAACAGCTAAAAACAATAAATCCATAATTTTTTTACTCTTCATGAATTCACCAAAAAAAAAAAGAAGCCCTGTGGACTTAACCAAAAGCTTTTATTTGCTTTTTATTTATTTTTCTATTCCACGTTTTTGATCAGTCACATCTCTCATGTCTGCATCATCAGTGAAGAAAACAACGAAAGAGAGAAAAATTAAAATATAAAAAATCAAAGATTCCCTTTGGACAATATTTAAGAGTTTTATAATATTTCTTGCTTGTAGCTGGTGGTGTTTTGACCGGGTGTGGCTGTCTGGCATTCTCTCTTGTTGCTTTTGCTTTGGGTTTGCCGTGGGTGGTTTGTTGTTTGTCTTTGTCCTTTGAAAAAAGATTGTCGGGCAAGAAATTTCTCTTGTTGCATTCTCTCTTGTTGTTGTACACGATTTTGATGTTTTTAATTTAATTAAATATAAATTTCTTTTTTGGTGTTACGTATCCATTTACTCTCAAAGTTTCCTGTATTTATGTCTTGCAATTTTCACTGTTAAAATTAAGTCTTGCAATTCTTCTCTATGGGCAATTTACAATCAACTTCTTCTTCCAACAACACCAACATCAAATATGATGTCTTCCTCAGTTTCAGAGGTGAAGACACCCGTGGTGGTTTTACTAGTCATCTTTATGCAGCTTTGCGTGGAAAAAAAATTGAAACGTTTATTGATAACCAACTCATAAGAGGGGATGACATCTCGCCCGCTCTTTCAAGAGCGATTGAAGAATCAAAGATTTCGGTAGTTATTTTCTCCAAAGACTATGCTTCTTCCAAATGGTGCTTACGTGAACTTGTAGAAATTATGAAGCACGAGAACAAGAATAACCAAATTGTCATACCTGTTTTCTACGGCGTTGATCCATCCGATGTACGTAAGCAGATCGGAAGTTTCAAGAATGCAATTGACAAGCATGGAAAAGAATTACCAGAAGAGGTGCAAACATGGAGAGAAGCTTTGACTAAAGCATCCAATAAATCTGGATGGCATTCCTCTGTAGAAAGGTAAACCTAACTCTTACTTTATTCTACTTAATCCTAATTTATAAAATTAAAATCCTAATTATGTTCAAAATAAGTAAACAAGAGTCCTCCTCTCCTCATCTCACATTTTTTAGGGAATAGATCTAGATTCAATAAACAGAGACCAATATTCATGAGTGGAAATGGTGGGAAATGTCACATTTTTAAAGTGGTTTTGTAAGAAAGTCACCACTTTAAGTTTAAAATGCACCTATTATGGTAAACGGACAAAAATGCCCTTACTTTACACACATTCTCTTACTTTGAAGTTTTATTTTTATTTTTTATTATTATTTCATCTTCTTCATAGATGTATGTTTAACAGACCTCCAATGGAGGTTGAACATCATTGGATAATTAGTTTAGTGGCGCTACGCAGACGCATTCGAGGGTCGAGCTCCCTGCTGAGAAAATTAGAAGTCTATTTACAAAGTCTCGGAGATACAAAATTAGAAGGCTCGGAGACTATTTACAAAGTCTCGGAGCCAGTGTTAAAAGGCTCGAAAAGGCTCGGAGACTATTTACAAAGTCTCGGAGATATAAAATTAGAAGGCTCGAAAACTATTTACAAAGTCTCGGAGTCAGTGTTAAAAGGCTCGGAAAAGGCTCGGAAACTATTTACAAAGTCTCGGAGATATAAAATTAGAAGGCTCGGAGACTATTTACAAAGTCTCGGAGATACAAAATTGAAAAGGCTCGGAGACTATTTACAAAGTCTCGGAGTCAGTGTTAAAAGGCTCGGAAAAGGGTCGAAGATACAAAATTAACAAAAAAAGCTGATGGTTAAAAAGGCTCGGAAAAGGCTCGGAGACTATTTACAAAGTCTCGGACAGTGTATGAAAAGTATCGGAGAACTGTTGAAAAGGCTCGAATACAATGTTAAAAGTCTCAAAGATTCAAAAAGTCTCGAATAAAGACTTTTAACATTGTATTTGAGCCTTTTCAACAGTTCTCCGAGACTTTTCATACACTGTCTGAGACTTTGTAAATATTCTCCAAGCCTTTTCCGAACCTTTTTAACCATCAGCTTTTTTTGTTTATTTTGTATCTTCGAGCCTTTTCCGAGCCTTTTAACACTGACTCCGAGACTTTGTAAATAGTCTCTGAGCCTTTTCAATTTTGTATCTCCGAGACTTTGTAAATAGTCTCTGAGCCTTCTAATTTTGTATCTTCGAGACTTTGTAAATAGTCTCCGAGCCTTTTTGAGCCTTTTAACACTGGCTCCGAGACTTTGTAAATAGTCTCCGAGCCTTTTAACACTGGCTTCAAGACTTTGTATATAGTCTCCGAGCCTTTTCAATTTGTCTTCGAGCCTTTTCAATTAGATTCAAAATTCACACAACCAGCTTAACGTTATTGTTTTGATGTGGTTTTTGTTGTTCGCCGGTGAGTTCGCTGTGAAGTTTTCAAGCGTATTTCTTGCAGCGATGTTTTCTCTCACTCTGTCAACTGTTTTCTCTCTAGGTTTAAAAAGACACAAACTGACAAAATGAGGGTATTTTTGTCTGGTCACCCAAATAGGTGCCTTTTAAACTTGAATTAGTAATGTGGTGCCTATCTTACAAAAGGCGCCCCAAATAGTGCTATTTAATTTTTGAGCCCATGAGTGATAATATTTGTTTTTAAATATATATAATTTTGTCAATTACTAATATACTTGTGTAAATGGACCCGCCCACTTTCTAATTATAAGAACTACTGCTAGTAATAAATTATATATGATGTGAATATAAGTTTGTGCATTATATATACTTCAGAAAAAGAAAAAAAAAAAAAAAAAGGTTTGTGCATTAGATTTCCTATACACAATTTTTATTTGATCTTTGAGTCCTTACTTATTTAAATAGAATACGATGTGATTGATGCTGGTAGGTTTGTATTTCAAATTCCAGTTATCAATAGCACTCCTTGGGTTGTGATGATTTCTGCTTATTATTGTGGTATTTTCATTTGGCAGAACTGATGCAGAGCTTGTTAGCAAAATTGTAAATGATATTTGGGAGAGATTGATGGGTCAATATATATCGTCTGGTTTCAAAGGACTAATTGGACTTGAACAAATTTACCGGATTATATCATTATTATGTCTTCAAATTTTTTTTTTTTTTTTTTTTTTTTGAAACTGCAAATATGTCTTCATGATAGGACAAATGTTCTAATTATCGGGATTTTGGGGATGGGTGGTATCGGTAAAACAACTCTTGCTGATGCCATTTTTAATAATAATTCAAATCATTTTCAAGGTGTTTGTTTTATTCAAAATGTTAGGGAAAGATTACAAAACTCGGGAGGATTAGCTGCTCTGGAAAAGGAAATTCTTTCTAAGGTGTTAAAGGATAAAAAACTAGAATTAGACAGTCCAACTATTCCCCCAAAAATCAAGGAAAGGCTCAATCACACAAGGGTTTTCATTGTTCTCGACGATGTGGATGACTTTTTACGAATTGAACCTTTATTTAAAGGTGTTGATGGATTGGGGAAAGGAAGTAGAATCCTAATAACTACAAGAAATAGACATGTACTTCAAAGTTGTCGTGTGAATGATTATAACATATATGAGGTTGAGGGATTTGACGATCATGAAGCTCATCAACTCTTCTGTAGTTATGCTTTCAAAGATAGCCATCCCACTAATGATTTTATGGTACTCTTAGAAGAGTTTGTAAATTATGCAAAAGGTAATCCGTTAGCTCTTAAAATGTTGGGTTCGTCATTATACCAAAAGAGCAAACAAGAGTGGGAAAGTAAACACATTACAAACAAATTTGGATCGTAAAATTTCTGACGTGCTAAAAATTAGTTTTGATGGATTGGATTATAGAGAGAAGAATATTTTTCTTGACACTGCAAGTTTTTTAAAGGGGGAAAATCGAGAGTATGTAGCAAAAATACTAGATGATTGTGACTACTTGCTAAGTGTTCTCATTGGCAAGTCACTAATAACAATTTCATGGGAGTGATGGGATGACTTCTTGCATGAAGATGAAGGAGACCGAGTATTGAAGTGGAGTGATCGCTTGAGAATAGCCCTTGGTTCTGCCAGAGGGTTGGCATACTTGCACCATGACTGCTCTCCAAAGATAGTTCACCGCGATATAAAACCCGGAAACATTCTCCTTGATGAAAACTTGGAGCCTCATGTCTCTGATTTTGGTCTTGCCAAGCTTTTGGTCGACGAGGATGCTCATGTCACAACTGTGGTTGCGGGCACTTTTGGCTATTTAGCACCAGAATATCTTCAAAGCGGGAGGGCTACAGAGAAGTCAGATGTTTATAGCTTTGGAGTTCTCTTGTTAGAGCTTGTAACCGGGAAAAGACCAACTGATCCAACTTTTGTAAAGAGAGGCTCAAACGTCATCGGCTGGATGAACACCTTATTGAAGGAGAACAGATTGGAAGATGTAGTAGATAAGCGATGCACTGAAGCTGATCTTGAAACAGTAGAAGCAATCCTTGAAATAGCAGCAAGTTGCACGGATGCGGATGATCGGCCTTTGATGAACCAGGTATTACAGCTGCTAGAGCAAGAGGTCATGTCTCCTTGCCCGAGCGAATTCTACGAGTCTCATTCAGATTATTGTTAAGATTGATACATAAAAACGAATTCAGGCAACCGCCCATGATCCTTTAACACACATTCTGCTAGAATCTGTGATGACTGCTTCACCAAATTCTGCAATGCAGTGTTTTTGCCCGTCAAAAAAAAAAACAATTTCATGGGATAATTCAATAAAAATGCATGATTTGGTGCGAGAAATGGGTAGGAAAATTGTCCATAATGAATCTCCAGACGAGCTAGGCAAACACAGCAGGCTGTGGAGACAAGAGGATGTTCTTGACACACTAAAGCGTGATGATGTAAGTCTCTAATCAATTGATGAATCTGTAGAATACTATACTTGCTACAAATTAGTTTAATAAAACTTTTCAGTGTAAGATGAAGAAGTGTTGCTCTTAACAGGATCAACATGCAAAGATTTTGTCTATGAATATTTTAGAATATATATATTTGTTTATTTTATGATATAACTCATACTTTGCTTATGGCTGTTAGGGGACTAATGCAGTTCAAGGGATAGTCCTAGATATGTCCAAGATAAAGGATATGCGTTTAAGCCCTCAAGCTTTCAAGAAAATGTACAATCTTAGATTACTTAAATTCTCCGATCCTACTTGGATTGTAGAGCAATTTATGGATTATCCAAACTCTCACTCACCATATCACTCTAAAGTGTATTTAAGGGAAGGTCTAAGTGATCTTTCTGACAAGCTGAGGTCTTTCATTTGGCTTGGATATCCTTTACCAGCGCTGCCATCAAATTTTAATCCAGATAACCTTGTTGAACTTGATTTGAGACGTAGCAACTTTGAAAGACTTTGGGAAGACACTATGGTATTATGTTAACATTTTAAGTATATGTTTTACTCTTTGTATATATTTATTTTGTATAGTTCACGAAAACTTAATTATTTATTGTAATCATTTTACTTTATTTTTTGTTACACAGCATGCCCCAAAACTAAAATGGCTTGTTCTCAGTTACTGTACACGTCTTACTAAGATCCCAGACCTCTCAGAATCCCCATTGATTGAGGTGATAGATATCCGTTACTGCAGCAGCTTGCTTGACTTTCCCCCGCTTGCTCAACATGGCAACAACCTCTGTGATTTGTTTTTGCAGGGTTGCAAAAGTCTTAGGAGCTTTCCTAGTGATATTCATTTTGAATCTCTTTCATATTTTGTTCTCCGTGGCTGCAATAACATCACAAAGTTTCCAGAAATTTCCGGGAATATAACACGTTTGGATTTGAGTTAGACTGCAATAGATGAAGTTCCACCATCAATTCAGTGTCTAACCAAGCTTCGCAGGTTGATTCTGTCACAATGCACAAGGCTCCAGCATATTCCGACCAGTATTTGGAAATTGAAATCTCTTTGCTATCTAAATCTTGAGAATTGCTCCAGACTTGAGAGTTTTCCAGAAATCTTGGATACAATGGAATGTTTGAAAACACTTATATTAAGTGGAACAGCAATTAAGGAACTTCCGGAGCTAGAACTTGAAAAATCTTGAAGAGCTATCATGTCGTGGATGTAGAGGTTTGAGATTTACTCACTCATCGGGTTTACCGTGTTCTTTAACAAGCTTATGTTTAAGTGATTGCAATCTAAAAGAAATCCCAGAAGATATTTGCCGTTTATCCTCTTTGTCACATTTAGATCTAAGTGAAAACCATTTTGAGCGTCTACCAAAAAGCATGAAGCAACTTTGTGATTTGGAAGATCTCAACTTAAACAATTGCAAAATGCTTCAATCACTAACAGAGCTTCCATCAAGTCTTATACATTTAAACATAAGTGATTGCGAGCAGCTCCGATCAATAGCAGATGCATCTGAATTTGCAGAAATAATCAGAAATAAGTTTTCTGAGTTCATATTTACTAACTGCCTGAACCTTGAGGCAGCAGTCGGTAACATGTTGGCACTACTAATAACATACCTTAACAAGGTAATTACTCTGTTAATCTCTCTCTCTCTCTCTCACACATTAAAAATAATTATGATTTCCATGTTATAGGAAAGTGGCCGTTATAGATTTTGTTACCGGGGAAGTGAAGTTCCAGGGTGGTTCGCTTATAGAACTGAAGGATCTTCGATCAAATTTGGAGTTCTTGAATTGCATGAGTTTTTCAGTGATCAGCTCATGGGATTTGCAGTATGTGCTGTTATTGCATTTGAGGAATATTGTCACGATGGTGATTCTGATCGATTGGAGATCAGTTACAATTTCATAATTAATAATGAAGTTTGTGACAGGGATAGAATTGCGGTTGCTTGTAAAAACGAAATATTAATTGACTCAGATCATGTTGCATTAGTGTTTTCCCCAGGTTCATTATGGAAACTACCAGGTCCAGGTGAGTTCACAAATTGTTCATTTGAATTCGACCTTTCAAAAAAGAGTCCTAATTGCAGAGTGAAATATTGTGGGGTATGCCCAATATATGCAAATCAAGATATTAGGGAAACAAGTGGAAGGAAAAGTCGTACATCTAATGATCATCAGGAGGAGGAAGTGGAACCACATTCTAAGAGATTAAGACCTTGATCCTTCTCTTTCTCTTTGACCGTATTTTTCATTCTAAAATTCGGTTATCGTTCTACAATTGCTGGACTTGGACTTTCTCATTTTTCAGGTAAGTCATTCAAGCAACTTCACTTCAAGATTCAAAATTTAGTATTGAAATAGAATTTTGCTGTTATTATTAGTACTACAACATATTCAATCATACATGTTAATTTAATTGATTAATGACTAATCGCTTCTTTGTAATTGCCTGTTTTATTGGCAATAAAGATAATTTTGTGATCCTGATGCAATGCCCAAATTCTGTCTTTCAGCTGCTAATTAGCACTAATGGTTGGTGTTCACAAATATGCATAAAGTTGTGAGATAGGTCAGAATTCAAATCTTTAATTTCTCTGTCTTTTATGTGAACAAAAGAATGCATTTATGTTAAATTGAATATGAGTAATGCTATTAATTATAAGTTGTAAATCATTAAATAACTGAGTTCATGGATCACTACAATTTTGCCCAAAGCAGCATTGCCATTTAGAGAGTAAATGAGTTTGTATTTTGTATTTTACATTAATTTGTGGACTGAATTTAGTTGTCATTTAGATATATATACTCTCATTTTTATAGATTATGAGTGGTATCTCAAGAAGGAGATGATGCGAATGCAATGATGATATCCTCAAGAGGCATTGTAAGTTCTGACTATATACATAATTTCCGGAATTAAAGTATTGACACTATTCTATCGATTTTCTTACCAATGCATATACATTTGACACTCATTCTTTTAATTGAGGAACATTATGAGATATTTGAATATATTTTTGCAGTACTTAGCTTATGCTTTATTTATCGAAGCTATACATGGTTAAAGGTTCATAATATTTCGAATCTTTACCGACTTGTTTAATTTACACAGTGAGACATTGCATAATATATGTGCATTTATTCTTTTTTGGACAGACTGCATTGTTTGCGGATGAATCAGAAGAAAATCCTCCCAAATCCCAAGTAATTAGTCATGTAAGTAGTGTTTTATTATTTGATGTCTCTGTTAAAAACTCTGTTTCTGAGTAATGAGCAGGGTCATGTAAGTAGTCCAATGTTACCCAACTCTCATGTTTTTGACATAATCTAATGTTCGGGGATTTGCATATGAGAAGACCTCTGTTAAAATGATCGTTTTGGTTAAGTGTAAATCTTGTTTACATAAAATTAAAATTAAACTAGAGTTCTTGACAGTAGCTCCCACTTAATTCAAAAAAATTCCTATTAATGTAGTAGGTGAAAAAAATTTAATTATATAATAGGATATATGGTAGCCCATTTATTTGGCTGCTTATTAGTTGTATATAACCAACCAAATACATGAAATTCTTTAATTTGTTTAGGTGAAACCTGTAATTTATAGATTTTTCTTTAAAGTATGTCAAGATTTGGAAAGAAAATGGTTTAGGTGACTTGCATTACCATTTTGACAATCTTTTTCATACAAATTTGTCAACACCTTTGACTAATAGCATATATAAATAAGGTTCTGAAAATCAAATAATGTCTCATTGTGTCCTGGTCATATAAACTTATACAGTTATAGGGAACAAGTTTTTATTGAACGAACGTAAACTGTTTTCGAACATTCATAAGGTAAGTGCATGTGGTAGGGGGTTTGAGTATCATCATGTGCATTTTACAAGTATATGTGTAGAGTTTTCTCCTTGATATTACGGGAGTAAATATTGAAGCGGATGTAATTGTTAATATCGGCAGGTCTCGATAAACCCTGGACTAATTCATATTAGATTTGTTTTTTAATTTTTTTCAATTCAGTAGTGGTAACAACCGACTTTGAATTGAATCTTCCACGTGTGACTTTGCACTTTATATAACATATAATAATACTTTGCAAAGTCATTTCACTTTAATTTCCTCTATAAATTTACATTACTCATGAGCTTTCAAAATCATTAAAAGCTAGCTAACTTCTCTTGTTTGATCTCCATGGAAGAGTTTAGTAAAGTTATGTTTCTGATCATGATCAGCCTGGCAGCCATTTCAGGAGCTCAAAGCTTCAACGTAGATGGTTGGGCCAATACCAGGCTTGAAGCTAAAAAACAAACAGTGACCAACCTCCAATTCTACTTCCATGACAAACTTAGTGGCAAGAACCCTAGTGCAGTCAGGGTGGCTCAAGCCTCCGAAATGACCGACAAATCCCCAACCCTTTTCGGGATGGTGATGATGGCAGATGATCCACTGACCGAAACCCCGGATCCCAAATCGAAGCTTGTGGGCCGAGCACAGGGGCTTTATGGGTCAGCTAGTCAGGCTGAACTAGGTCTGATCATGGTCTTCAACTTTGGCTTCACTGAAGGTATGTACAAAGGTAGCTCCATAAGCATCCTTGGCTTGAATTCGGCGATGAATCCAGTCCGGGAAATGGCAATCGTAGGCGGAACCGGCATTTTCCGGCTGGCACGGGGATATGCAATAGCTCAGACACATTGGTTGGATCCTGCCTCTGGTGATGCTATCGTTGGGTACAATGTTACAATTGTTCACTAGGACATACATGAACATGATAGAGCTTGATCAAATCCAGTCATTCCTAGTCATGTTAGTTTACCAAAAACATTTGTCTTTTTTTTTTGTTTAGTTTGGTTGGATTTAAATAAGATTGTTGTTTAAGTACACTACAATTTATAAAATGTCATTTTGGCTTTATATATGTGTGAAAAATATCAAGTTCGGAAATCATATACATTTTTTTATACAGGATCTCAATTGACACTGATGTAAATTAAAAAAATATACATTTTTACACCAGTGCCAGTTGAGTCAAATTACTTTTCACGTCATTTGAAATGAGTTAATGTTTCAAATGCTACATGTTTATGTTTCAGGTTCTGTAGATTTTTGTACAGTAACTACTTGAACTGCTTTCACAGGACAAAAACAGGAAATACAACTTTTGTGGAATCCATTTGGGCTTGTCTGCTAGCTATGTAGTTTTTATTGGATTCAGTCTACACTGGTTTCCATTTCCTGTTGTATATAATATAAGGGCGGACATAAGAGAGGGCTTGCCCGGGCTGTAGCCCGGGCAGCCCTCCAAAAGAAAATTAAATTCAATAATCTTTAGGTCTAATTACATAAACACCCCTAAGGTTTGATGATATTACAAAACTATGATATTTTATCTAAATTTAGTGAAATGTAAATATTTTATTGTTCATTGTAAAAATACACATAATATTATGGCTTCTAACATTATAGAATTAAGCCATTTACAAGTTTAAATATATATTTTTTTACTACAAGTTTAAATAATTGTTTATGCATAAATTTTACAATGTATTTCATATTATTGAGTAGTCCATTATTGAATTGGTGTCATCTTATTATTAAAAAAAATAAACAAATACTTTTATCAAGAATTATATAATTTTTTGTTTATTCTTAATCAATAACTTGCATGTCTTGCACTGACGTTATTAATTCCGTATATATTGAGGAAGAAAATCATAAGAGTTTTCTCCATAATACACAACGAATTTAATAAATTTAGTGTCAAAGAGTTTGTGAGTAATTAATTAAGTATTATAATATATGGACTAAATAAAAATAGATAAATAACTATTGATAGTCAAAGAGTTGACTTTATAATATTAGTGTGTACCGAGAAAAATATATTTTATATATATATAATTTAGCCCGGACAGTAAATAGTTCCTGGGTACGCCCCTGAATATAACTATAAAGAATTAAAGAATAAACAATTCAAAAGATAATGGCAGACACTAAATTGTCAAAATCATTTGCATCTTGCATTAAGAAGATAGCTGATGGCAGTTTCTAATTATTAAGAACTTACAAAGAGAACTAAACTTGAGAGGCAGACAAAACAATGTACATGGATTGGTTTTACAATTTCCTGTCACTAGCAATCTATTCCAGAACAGGCAATGGATATGTGTTGGGTAATAACATACGGGGCTTGCCACCTTTCCTTGCCGTGTAGTAGGGAAGAGAACAAGAAAAGTTTCCATGGAATGGTAATATCACGTCATCCATACATTCGCATGATAAAATCCTGTTAAGTATAATTTAAATTTAAAACATCTTCCTTGATTCTCTAGATCACCATCATAATTGATATGTATCTTTAAGAAAAAAAACATACATGACAGGATTCTACTGACGAACATAGAAATAACCTGAAGCAAAAAACCAACACTATGGCTCCTAATCATAGAAATATCAACATTAGGAATCCTTAACAGTCTAATGACAGTAGTTTTTACTCAATCTACACGCCAATCTTGTTTCGGTGCATGAGTATTCTTTCCAACCAAAAATATAATCCGGTACTCCGTTCAATGTAGAATTTTAGACCTAAATTACTACATGAAATTCAGATAACGCCAGACCTAGAAAACTTGAAGATAGTAAGTGATGCAGACGAAAGCTTGAGAAAGACAATCTCACTGATATGAACAACCTGTGTCTTCTAAAACCTGTTGATTCTATCGAATACCATGAGAAAGGAAAACAAATTGAGTAAAACTCAAAGAATATTATTCATCAAAAATCAATCAGCAAAACTGAAAGAAAACAAAATAAATAGAAAAGCAATAAGTTGACTTCCACAAGGAAACAACTTCTAAAAGAACTAAAACTAAACTGAAATTAAATCCTGACTAAAAAAGGAAAACAAATTCTAAACAAACAAGGACTTTGAAACCAAATGTGCCGCCAACTAGAAGCCTGCTAGCTGGGCTCGTTTTGGGTGCACCAAGCGTCCCAAATACGAGTCCGCAATCCTATCCGCATCATCCTCTCCAAGCTGAAGAGAATTCGGCCTCGAATTCAGCTCCTCATCGTCCCCAGATGACGAATCTCCTCTGAAAGGAACCAAGTGCTTAACATTGAACACATCAGCTGTCTTAATATGGCTTGGCAGCTTGAGATGATATGCATTTGAGTTTATCTTCTCGACGATCTCAACCGGTCCAATCTTCCTTGCAGAAAGCTTATTATACTCGCCCACAGAGAAACGATCTTTCATTAACACAGCCCAAACGAAATCCCCCACACTAAAGTCCACTCTGCGGCGTTTCTGGTCTGCAGCAATTTTATACTTGGCTGTGGCGTCCAACAAGTTCCTGTGGGTCCTTTCGTGGACGTCCTGCAGCTGAGTCGCAAATTCCTCTGCTTTGCGATGCACCTTGGAGTTATTTGGCAAGAGGGCGAGATCAAGAGGACAACGAGGAAGAAAGCTGTACACTACCTCAAAAGGACTGAGCTGTGTGCTGCGGTTAACAGCATGATTGTGTGCAAACTCGGCCTGACTAAGTTTCTGGTCCCACGTCTTCAATTGGTCGCCTACTAGGCCTCGCAAAAGGTTCCCCAAAGACCTGTTAACCACCTCTGTTTGGCCATCGGATTGGGGATGGTAAGCACTACTAAAATTCAGCCTTGTACTCATCATTTTCCATAAGCTGCGCCAAGAATGGCTGAGGAAACGTGTGTCCCAATCCGAAACAATTGATTTCGGCAGTCCATGAAGGCGATACACCTCTCGAAAGAAAAGCTGAGCAACATTGATGGCATCGGTAGTCTTCTTATAGGGAATGAAGTGCGCCAGTTTTGAAAAACGATCCACCACCACGAAGATTGAATCGAAACCACGTTGTGTCCGGGGTAGGCCTAACACGAAGTCCATACTTATGTCTACCCATGGCTGCTCAGGAATTGGAAGGGGCATATACAACCCAGCATTAGAAGCACTACCTTTGGAGACTTGGCAGACGCGACACCTTTCGACGAACCGCCCCACCTCTTTCCGCATGGTTGGCCAAAAACAGGACACGGACACCAGCTGGAATGTTCGGTCACGCCCCACATGGCCCTCATTGTGCAATTCCTGGATGATTTTGGCACGGAGACTACAATTGGGGATACACAGCTGAGTTCCTTTGAAAATAAAGCCTTCTTGCAACACAAAATCAGATGGTTGATTGTCTTCAATCCTCTTAAGCACGACAGCAAAAAAACTATCCAGGGAATATAAGTCTTGAAAAGAGTCAAAGCCTAGCACCTTTACTCTCATGTCAACTGTTATAGGTAAAAATCGTCATGAAGGACACGTCATCACCATAAAAAGCCACGTAAGCAGAAGTCAAGAGAAGTCAACTCGAAGGGGCAAAAATCCCCCAAAGTAACTTACTCGGGAAAGGTTAAAGCAACCCGACCACAAATGAAGAAAATCGGCTCGGGCAGCAAAGCCTGCTCGGGCATACTCGGGATTCGATAAAAAAGATAGTCGCCAGCATTCACACCCCGAACGCGTGGGCAGAATCAACAACCAGCATCCCCACAATAAACAACGGTGTGGCTGCCCAGAGTTCAACAAGGAAACAAATAGGCTTTCCCGCAAATAAAGGAGAAGGAATCAGTCCCAAACTCAGACTCAGCCAAATCGGGAAACATGTTACACTCAAGAAGGAAACAGAATCCGTCTAGGACTGGACAATCGCCCGAAACTTGGGCACCACAACATCAAACCCTAGCGGCACCCACAAACCCTAGTAACACTATGTATAAATACCCATGTAACACACAAAATAAGGGAGACGCAAGAATTAGCAAAAGAGATCTGAGTGCAATATTTTGTAACAGTTTTTCATAGTGGATTTTACTTCGTTGCTAAAGCAACAACCCGTGGATGTTTCTCCGGTCATCGGAGTTTTACCATGTATCTCCGTTTGTTATTCTTTTCATTCTCAATATTTTCAACAATTCCCATTCGTAAACTAAAATAATTTGAAATCAAATCGTTGACCAGGTGACCACGAAAAATCGCCGTCAACATCAACCAACAGATTTCACCAACGGCTAAGTGCATCCGCCACTCTGTTCGACACACCAGATTTGTGCTTGATAACGAACGTAAACTCCTGGAGATAGGCTGCCCAAGAAGCATGGCGTGAAGAAACCTTGTGCTGGCTGCTCATGTGCTTGAGTGCGTCATGGTCCGTGTATAGGACAAACTCCTGTAGGAAGAGATAGTGCCGCCAATGTCTGATAGCCTGCACTACGGCATAGAATTCGACATCGCACGTGCTATAACGCAGCTTTGCACCCGATAATTTCTCACTAAAATAGGCCACTGGCCTCCCATTTTGACTCAATACCGCTCCCACTCCCAATTTAGAGGCATCGTAATGAAGTTCAAAAGGAATCGAAAAGTCGGGAAGCACAAGAATAGTAGCTGTCGTGAGCCTCCTTTTTATCTCCTGAAATGCTTGATTCGCTTCAGCTGTCTACAAGAATTTGTTGGCTGACTTCATGCAATTTGTCACCGGAACCATGATGCTACTAAAGTTAGGGATGAAACGACGGTAAAATGACGCCAAGCCATGGAAGCTCCACACATCAGTAACTGTACGCGGCTGTGGCCAATGTTGGATCACTTCAACCTTTGATTGATCAACCGACAGACCTGCTGAAGACACAATATATCCCAAGAAAAGCACGCTATCGGTCAGGAATGTACACTTCTTTGCTGCTGCTACAAACTTTTCCCTGCATAAAATCAAAAGAATTTCACGAAGATGTTTCAGATGCGACTCTTGGTTAGCACTGTAAATTAGGATATCGTCAAAATACACCAAAACACATTTGCCAATATAAGGTCGTAAGGCTTGATTTATCACCCTCATGAAGGTACTCGGAGCATTCGATAGCCCAAACAGCATCACTAACCACTCGAAAAGGCCCTCTCGAGTTTTAAAGGCTATTTTCCACTCATCCCCCGAACGGATTCGGATTTGATGATAACCGCTCTTTAAATCCAGTTTAGTAAAGACCATAGAACCACTCAGCTGATCCAACAAGTCGTCCAATCTTGGAATAGGGAACCTATAGCGGACGGTGATTTTATTTATTGCTCGACTGTCAACACACATTCTCCAGGACCCATCCTTCTTGGGTGTTAAGAGCGCGGGAACAGCGCACGAGCTAAGACTTTCCCTGATATGGCCTTTCGCAAGCAATTCCTCTATTTGGCGCCTCAACTCCTCATGTTCCTTCGGACTCATCCTGTAGTGTGCCCTGTTTGGTAATGTAGCACCTGGCACGAGGTTGATTTGATGTTGAATATCGCGCAATGGCGGTTAGTCATTCGGTAGCTCAGCCCAAAATACATCCCGAAACTCGTCCAAAAGTGGTTGCACCCTACTATGAGGGTCACTCGGTCTGACTTCCTCCCTGCCCAGCAGCACGTACGCAACCCCTGATTCCCTCACCTCTGCTTCGAACATGGCCATGGATAACAAATTGTTACTGTCACTTGCTGTCTTATTTCCTACAGATTCTTTCCTTGGAAGAAGTATGATTTTGATCGAGTTGAATGTAAATGAACAGGTATTGAGAAATCCATCATAAATTACCTTCCGATCGTATAACCATGGTCTCCCTAGTAGCAAGTGGCAAGCATCCATAGCGACCACATCGCACCAAGTCTTGTCTCTGTAAGTCGGCCCAATAGAGAAGGAGACGTGGCTTCTTCGGGCCACCGTCACATCATTCTGTTTGTCCAGCCATGTAAGCTTGTATGGCCGCGGATGAGCCTCAGTCGCAAGCTATAGTTTTTGAACTGTTTCCTCTGAAATTACGTTCTCACAACTACCCGAATCGACGATGAACCGACATATTTTTGCTCCTATTGTGAATGTCGACTGAAACATGTTGGTACGCAACCAATCGTCATCACTTCCGCGATGAGCAAGGCAGCTGCGCCGGACTACCAGGAGTGGCCCGCAATCACCTTCCAAGTGTTCCTCCTCTACTATCACGGTATCATAAAAAACCGGGTCAGTTTCAACATCCATGGGCTCTTCTTGAAAGTCTTCAGAGTCCACAAACAGCCCCTTCTTTGGTCCCCTCTTGCAATCAACAAACCTGTGACCTGTCTCTCCACAGCTAAAACAGCGAGCACGTGAAGATGAACCTGCTGGTGGTGGTACCGCATCAGGTCTCGCGGTAATGGGTGTTGGTGTGACACCTGTCCGACCTCCACTACCATTCTGTCCCGAATTAACCATGCCCACACCCCTTCTTGCGAACTGCTTCTCTAATTGTACAGCTCTTTGATAAGCGCCAGATACGGTTACTATGTCAAACAAATTGAGAACGTTCTGGAATTGAGGCCTAGTTCCTCCAATGTATCGCGAAACACGCATGTCATCTGACTCGACGATAGCATTCCTTGAGATCAGTTGATAAAACTCTGCAATGTAGTCATCGATAGAATGATTTCCTTGCTTCAAGTTATGTAGTCGCTGAAACATGAGACGTTCGTAATTATACGGTAGAAAGGCTGCCCGCATATGCTTCTTCATCTTTTCCCACACAACGATCTTGGATTTCCCTTGCATAGTCCTGGTTAGCTTCAACTGTTGCCACCAAGCCCCTGCACGTCCTCTAAGTCTTGTTGCAGCCAATGAAACACGCCTATTTTCTGGGACTTGTTTAAACTCCAACACCTCCTCTACTGCAACAATCCAATCAAAATATTCTTCCGGTTGCAGACCTCCTTGAAATTCGGGAATGTCCACCTTGAATCCGGACTCCTACCGCCGTGAATCGTCAACCGCAGGTCTTCTCTGCCTTGGTTGAAGGGGGGCGAACGGGTTGTCCTCATCAGCAGATTCCTCCTCCGCGGATGGCGAGTTTGGAGCCTCCTGATGTTGTCGCGCCATAGCAGCCATCTGCTGCGTCAACACTTCCACCTGTTGTCGTAACTGTGCGATCTCGTCACGTTCATAGACTTCGTCAACTAGAGCCTCACGAGCATTCGAGAAATTAACGAGCCTCCTTGGTGGCATGACGGTGAAATTTTAACCTAGCTCTGATACCAAACTGATGCAGACTAAAGCTTGAGAAAGACAATCTCACTGATATGAACAACCTGTGTCTTCTAAAACCTGTTGATTCTATCGAATACCAGGAGAAAGGAAAACAAATTGAGTAAAACTCAAAGAATATTATTCATCAAAAATCAATCAGCAAAACTGAAAGAAAACAAAATAAATAGAAAAGCAATAAGTTGACTTCCACAAGGAAACAACTTCTAAAAGAACTAAAACTAAACAGAAATTAAATCCTGACTAAAAAAGGAAAACAAATTCTAAACAAACAAGGACTTTGAAACCAAATATGCCGCCAACTAGAAGCCTGCTAGCCAGGGACGGCTGAAGCTATAGGCAACTAAGGTAGTTGCCTAAGGCCCCACCTAAAATCAAGGCCCCATATTTTCATTATCAAAAAAATATGCATATATATCTTAACAATTAATATTCAATATTTTTCTTTCTATTTATTATTCAAAAAATATCTCTTTTTTACTTCTAAATTACCATTTATTCCTATTTTCAAGTAAAATATTCCTATTTTCAAGTAAACCACATTTAAGTGGACTTAAATACTCATTAATGTTATTTATTTTTCTTTCAAGTTTCAACGGTTATATATATTTTTTATTATATATTGTTAATAAATCTATTGTTTTATATATTATATATTCAATCAAATCCTTCTATTGCAATCTGCAAATTGAAATCAAACATGTTGCAATCAAACTCTCTTACTATATCTTCTTTCTATCAACATTCCGGCCTTCCAGGTTTTATTGTTCTAAACTCTGTTACTTTAATTTATTTTTTTTTGTCATTTTATTTATTTATTTTCATCTGTAACTTAATTATTTGTTTTTTTTAAGTGTTTATAATTGATAATCTGATATTAGACAATAGATAGAAGACATGTCTAATAGAAAATATGAATCCGGATACGAAAAACTCAAAAAAAGGAGAAGAATAGAAAAATTAGTTGAATCGCAAAAAGGGGCTCTGGATAAATTTGTCACAAGTAGCAAAAAAAGTACAGACTTGAATGAAAATTTAATGGCTGAACAATCAAATCCAACTGAATTGATAGATAACATTGAACAAAATGAAGAACATGAAAAAAATACAGGGGAAAATGAAACAAATGTAGAAACAATTATCTCCGATAGTATCTATGATCCTGGAAATTGGGATAACATTGATAATAAGATAAGAGATTTAATAATAGAAAATGGCCCAATTAGAGAAAACAATATAATTTTCCCAAAAGATGAAAATTGTAGGCATTTCTCTGCCACACACTATATTAGAAAATTGCCCAACGGAGAAAAACATGATAGAAGATGGTTAGTGTATTCCAAAGAATTTGATAAAGTCTATTGTTTTTGTTGCAAATTGTTTAACACAAAGTTTAACAAAAATCAACTAGGTAATGACGGAACTAAAGATTGGAAAAATCTTAGCACTAAGATTAAAAGTCATGAAACAAGCAACGAACATATAACTAATATGAATGCATGGGTTGATCTACAAGTAAGATTGTTAAAGAATAAAACAATTGATAAAGATATCCAGGAAAAGATTAACAAGGAAAGAGAACATTGGAAAAAAGTATTAATAAGGATTATTGCTGTGGTGAAAAATCTTGCTAAAAACAATTTGGCTTTTCGTGGAAAGAATGAGAAAATCTATCAAGGAAATAATGGAAACTTTTTAAGTCTAATTGAAATGATAGCAGAATTTGATCCAACAATGCAAGAACATATTCGACGAATTCAAAATGGTGAAATTCATAATCATTACCTTGGACACAATATACAAAATGAGTTGATACAAATGCTAGCACTTGAAATTCAAAATTCAATTATTAAGAAAGTTAAAGACGCAAAATATTTTTCAGTTATACTTGATTGTACTCCGGATGCAAGCCATCAAGAACAAATGACACTTATACTAAGATGTGTAGATGTTTCAAAAATTCCAATAAAAATAGAAGAATATTTTTTAGAATTTTTAAAAGTAGTTGATACATCGGGAAAAGGCCTTTTTAATGAACTTGTGAGTGCAATAAAAAGTTTAGAACTTGATATCAATGATGTACGAGGACAAGGATATGATAATGGGTCTAACATGAAAGGAAAAGAACAAGGTGTACAAAAAAGACTATTAGAAATAAATCCTAGAGCATTTTATACTCCATGCGGTTGTCACAGTCTTAATTTAGTTCTTTGTGATATGGCAAAATCTTGTCCTAGAGCTATTTCATTTTTTGGTACTATACAACGTATATATTCATTATTTTCTTCTTCAACAAAACGATGGAAAATTTTACAAGATAATATCCCCAATTTAACTGTCAAATCTTTGTCACAAACACGATGGGAGAGTCGCATAGAAAGTGTTAAAGCAATAAGATTTCAAGCTCCACAAATTAGAGATGCTTTAATTCAACTAGCGGAAACTAGTGAAGATCCTAAAACAAAGAGTGAAGCAAATTGTTTAGCAACATATGAATTAGAAAATTTTGATTTTTTGTTAGGTATGATTATTTGGTATGATATATTATTTGCTGTTAATTCTGTTAGTAAGAACTTACAAAATGAAGATATGCAAATTGATGTTGCCATAGATCAATTAAAAGGTCTAATTTATTTTTTCGAAAAATTTAGAGAAAGTGGATTTGCAAATGCTATGATTTCAGCTGTAGAGATTGCAAAAGAAATGGACATTAAACCTATTTTTCATGAAAAACGTGTTATTCGGAGGAAAAAACAGTTTGATGAGAATGATAATGATGAGAGAATTCTATCTATGGAAGAGTCTTTTAGAATTGATTATTTTTTATACTTAGTAGATCAAGCTATTTCTTCAATTAGGAAAAGGTTTGAGCAATTTCAACTGTATGATAATATTTTTGGGTTTTTATTTAAGTTTAAAAAATTAAAGTCATTAGATGATGACAATTTGAAAAAATATTGCCAAAATCTTGAAAGTGTTTTGAAACATGACATGCTTTCGGATATTGATGGTTTAGATTTATTTTCTGAATTAAAAGTTTTAAAAGAAGTTTTACAAGATGACATAGATACTCCTCTTGAAGTACTTAACTATATAAAAAGAGTTGATTCTTTTCCAAATGCATTCATTGCTTATAGAATATTATTAACCATACCAATAACTGTCGCTTCAGGAGAAAGAAGTTTTTCAAAATTAAAATTAATAAAATCTTACTTGAGATCAACAATGTTACAAGAAAGATTGAATGGATTAGCTATATTATCTATTGAAAAAAAAATTGTTAGAAAATTTAGAATTCAAAAATTTAATAAACAATTTTGCATCCCAAAAAACAAGAAAAATTAATTTTAAATAAACTGTTTTTACTGTATATTTAATATATTTTGACATATACATCCAAGGCCTCGTTTTATAATTTCGCCTAAGGCCCCGGATACCCTTGAGCCGCCCCTGCTGCTAGCTGGGCTCATTTTGGGTGCACCAAGCGTCCCAAATACGAGTCCGCAATCCTATCCGCATCAGTAAGGCAAGAGGGCCATGAACAAATGTGCCGATACAATCAATGCAAGGTAAGAATTTGAAGGCCAGAGTTCCATCTGGTCATCAACAATCACGTAAATGTGCTCTATCTCCATTCATATATTGATTACTCCATAAAAATTACATTTTCATAGAGATTGAGGAAAAACAAAAGATAACTCAACATTTATATAAACACCACAAAACATACAAAATCATACAGAATTTATGTTAATCTAATATCAAAGCTCAAATATGATGGGAAACCGAAAGAAAAGAATTGGAGTAAATATACTCTTATATGCATTGATATATTATCGTTTCCTATCATAAAAATAAAATAAAATAAAATATTTGAGTAAATAAAGTTTTTTAAGAAAGCAGCTACAAATCCTGTTAAAGAAGAAGAAGAAGAAAACAAACATCTACAAATGCAGAGGCTACATCAGCTCTCAATCAAATTATTGCTGCGGAATATGATTTTGTTTACTTTTTTTGTTTTTTTGTTTTTTTGTTTTTTTCATAATTCGAAAAAATTAATGTTGTGATTGAAGGGACTTGAACTTCTGATAATTATTTTAATTTACTGTCCAAGGTTACAAAAAGGGATGCTATGTGATTGTTGATAGAAGTACTCGAAGATAATCTAGAATCTAGATGGAGAAAAGTCTTTTTATGATCCAAAAGTTTGTCCTAAACCAGTAAATAAAATAACTCATTGGTTTAATATTTAAGAAACATGAATTAATTTGCTGTGAAGATGTTGTTATCAAATTTTTAACATTTTGTTGTCATTCAAATATTTTTATGGATAGTAACTAGTAAGAGATGATGAGTGGTATCTCAAGAAGGAGTTGATGCGAATGCAATAATGATATCCTCAAGAGGTATCATAAGTTCTGACTATATACCTAATTTCCGGAATTAAAGTATTGAAACTTTTCTATCAATTTTTTTAACAATGCATATACATTTGACATCCCTTCTTTTAATCAAAGAACATTATGAGATATTTGAATATATTTATGTAGTACTTAGCTTATACTTTATTTATCGAAGCTATACATGGTTAAAGGTTCATAGTATTTCGAATCTTTACTAACTTGTTTAATTTACACAGTGTGAGAAATTGTGATGCAGCACTGGTAGGTGTGATCAAGCCCTGTTGATTCTGGGAATACCCAGGACTATGAACACATTGCTAACTCGTTGATTCACATGAATACCGAGAGAGCAAACACAAGAAATTTCATAAACGAAATTTTATTAATCAACTCAACCCCCCATCAAATGGCTACAAAGCTCCAATACATAGTAGGAAAATTACATAAAAGGAAACGAATAAAATCACAATCTCAATCACCAAACAATATGCCTCCATCATCTCTATGATTGGTCAAATCACATAAATTAAGCAATTTCCTTCATCATAGGTGATTGATGAAATTGCATAAATCAAGTTGTTGTCAACACCATAATTTATGCAATTCTCCCATAACTTGATCTTCATCACATTGCATAATATGTGCATTTATTCTTTTTTGGATAGATTTCATTGTTTGCTAGCTGATGATTCAGAAGAAAATCCTCTGTTTAATTAGTCATGTAAGTAGTGTTTTATTATTTGATGTCTCTGTTAAAAACTCTGTTTCTGCGTAATGAGCAGGGTCATGTAAGTAGTCCAATGTTGCCATTTGCTAACTGTTTTTGAGGCATGGATGGCCCAACTCTGTTGTATATAGTATGGTAGCCCATTTATTTGGCAGCTTATTAGTTGTATATAACCAAACAAATACTTGAAATTCTTTAATTTGTTTAGGTGAAACCTGTAATTTATAGATTTTTCTTCAAAGAATGTCAATAATTGGAGAGAAAATAGTTTGGGTGACCTGCATTACCATTTTGACAATCTTTTTCATACAAGTTTGCCAACACCGTTGACTAATAGCATATAAATAAGGTTCTTAAAAATCAAATAATGTCTCATTGTATCATGGTCATATAAATTTATACGGAACAAGTTTTTATTGAACGAACGTAAATTGTTTTTGGAAATTCATAAATGTGGTGAGGGGTTTAAGTATCATCATGTACATTTTACAAGTATATTTGTAGAGTTTTATCCCTAATATTATGGGAGTAAATATTGAAGTGGATGTAGTTATTGATATCAGCAGGTCTCGATAAACCCCGGACTAATTCGTATTAGATTTGTTTTTTTAATTTTTTTCAATTCAGTAGTGGTTAAACCTACTTTGAATCGAATTTTTGCACTTTATATAATATATAATAATACTTTGCAAAGTCATTTCACTTTAATTTCCTCTATTAATTTACATTATTCATGAGATTTCAAAATCATTCAAATTGACCCTTCAAAAAGCTAGCTAACTTCTCTTGTTTGATCTCCATGGAAGAGTTAGTAAAGTTATGTTTCTGATTATGATCATCCAAGCAGCCATTTCAGGGACTCAAAGCTTCAATGTAGATGGTTGGGCCAATACTAGGCTTGAAGCTGAAAAACAAACAGTGACCAACCTCCAATTCTACTTTCATGACACACTCAGTGGCAAGAACCCTAGTGCAGTCAGGGTAGCTCAAGCCTCCGAGATGACCAACAAGTCCCCGACCCTTTTCGGTATGGTGATGATGGCGGACAATCCACTGACCGAAACCCCGGATCCCAAATCAAAGCTTGTGGGCCAAGCACAGGGGCTTTATGGGTCAGCTAGTCAGGCTGAAGTAGGTCTGATCATGGTCTTCAACTTTGGCTTCACTGAAGGTATGTACAAAGGTAGCTCCATCAGCATCCTTGGCTTGAATTCGGCGATGAATCCAGTCCAGGAGATGTCGATCGTAGGTGGAACCGGCATTTTCCGACTGGCACGGGGCTATGCAATAGCTCATACACATTGGTTTGATCCTGCCTCTGGTGATGCTATAGTTGGGTACAGTGTTACAATTGTTCACTAGGACATACATGAACATGATAGAACTTGATCAAATACTGTCATTTCTAGTTATGTTTGTTTACATAAACATTTGTTTTTTTTAGTTTGGTTGGATTTAAATAAGATTTTTGTTAAGTACTCTACGGTCTTTGTTCTTCTGTTTGCTACGGTGCCAGCTCTGCTTGATTGTGTTTGTAGGTTTTCGGTAAATTTTTCAGCGTGAGGTCTGGTGTGACTCGTGATGCCTCTGTTTTTGCCCTGCCTCGGTTCTACTCTGTTTTTTGGGGGGGTTCTTTTTCTTCTGCTGTCGTTTGTGTTTCTGCTTCCAGCTGCTGTCTTTGTTTATTAGTTTTGTTTTTCGTTTTTGGGTTGCAGCTGGTTTTCTGGGTGATTGGTGTGGCTTTGGTGCCTGCTTTGTGCTTGTGTTGGGTGTTCTTTTTAGCCTCCATGGCTCTTTGAATAAATTCGCTGTTAAAAAAAAAAGTACTCTACGGTATTTAATGTCATTTTGGCATTTTTTCTTTTTCTTTTTCTTTTTTATATTACAATGATTCAAGGTTTTGGCCTTTGGGGGAGAGAGAGACTTGAACCCACAATCTCATGGTTTAGGTGTATAGGTATACCACCGGACTAACCTAATTTTGTCGTCATTTTGGTTTTATATATATTAGAATTATCGAGTTCGGGAATCTCATACGTTTTTTCATGTAGATCCGAACTAGATGGGGAGATTGTTGGGTTTGTAAGCAGTATTAGTCTATCCCAATGAGGGTTATTAGCAACCCACATTGAAAGATATTTTTGTAATTTTACAAGGGTGTTAGGAGGATATTTTGTTAATCTTATGAGGGTGTTAGACTGTTAGTAACCCAACCATAAATACTAATATAAAAACAAAACACAAAATGTAAATAAACCCTACTTAATAACAAAAATACCATTTCTTTATTTTTATTATATTGTATTTGTACAACTACACCCACCTACACCTATTTTATTATCTAGTACGTCAACTTTATTAATATTTAAAAATTTTGTTATTTTATTTTTTGTCTTTCAAAAAATAATAATCTCTAACTCTTAATTAAATACTAAAATTATATGGTAGGTTTTGAGCTTATTATTATTATTATTATTATTATATTTTTACAAATAGTAGATTAAAATAACAAAAAAAGAATATTAAAAATAATAAAAATAAAAAATAAAAAAAAATAAAGACACAATTGACTTTGTTGGCAAAGACCGATGTCCTTGAATAATCCATCAATTTTGCTAGCTACAAGGCTACAACAACTCTAAATGATATGTCCTTTACTTCTGTTATAGAAATGAGAGAGCGCCTAATTGTTGGGACCTTGTTTGTTGTTGATCAATTATTCAATCAAATTTGTTGACAGTCCAAGGGGTACCTGGGACTGTAATATACCATGGGTTCATGCACACCCACTGTTTGACAAAAGTCCTGACTTGTGCTGTCTGCAATTTAAGGAGGGTATGGAGGCTCCTTCAAAACTGTTTGTCTGGATAATAAGAGGTCATGTAGATGCATTGACAATTAAAGAGGATTCCTTGAATGCTGCCATAGGTGAGTTCTGCACACTGTTGAACTTAGCCTAGGTAATTTATTAGTTCAAACCATACATAGTAACTGCTTTTATCATAGTCTAGTCCTGTTTATATTCTGAGTTATGCATACTGATTGTAGAGTACAAATATATTCTAGAGACAGGACTTTAGTATTATTGCCCTGCCTAGAATTTTTATTATTCTATCATCTCATATGATTCTTTTTATGTCAATAAGGATCATATTCAATCGTACATGTTAATTTATATGATTAATGACTAATCGCTTCTTTGTAATTGCCTGTTTTATTGGCAATAAAGATATATAATTTTGTGATCCTGATGCAATGCCCAAATTCTGTCTTTCAGCTGCTAATTAGCACTAATGGTTGGTGTTCACAAAGATGCATAAAATTGTGAGATAGGTCAGCATTCAAACCTTTAATTTCTATGTCTTTTATGTGAACAAAAGAATGCATATATGTTAAATTTAATATGAGTAATGCTATTAATTATAAGTTGTAAATCATTAAATAACTGGGGAGTTCATGGATCACTACAATTTTGCCCAAAGCAGCATTGCCATTTAGAGAGTAAATGAGTTTGTATTTTGTATTTTACCTTATTTTATGGACTGGGTTTAGCTGTCATTTAGATATATATACTCTCATTTGCATTGACATATTATCGTTTCCTATCATAAAATAATAATAAAATTGAGTAAATAAAGCTTTTTAAGAAAGCAAGCAGCTACAAATCCTGTTAAAGAAGAAGAAGAAAAAAGCATCTACAAACTATGCAGAGGCTACATCAGCTCTCAATCAAATTATTTCTGCTGAATATGATTTTGTATACTAATTATAAGTTATAGCTGTTTCTCTGTTTACTTTTTTTGTTTTGTTTTTCATAATATGAAAAAATTAATTTTGTGATTGAATGGAATGGAACTTCTGATAATTAGTAGTAGGGGGTGTGCGTTTTCGGTTTGGTTTGGGCTGAAGCTCAATGTCAAACCAAACTAATATGGATCGGTTTGGCTATATTTCAACCCAAAACAAACCAATGTGATTTTTCAAACCAAGCCAAAAAATGTCGGTTTGGTTTGGATAGGTTTATCGGTTTAGATTTAAACTCAATTTTTTTGTATTATATTATAAAAAATCATAACATAAAATATTAATCATATATATATACACATGTATATATACCCCGATTAATGTTTGACAACATCTATGCTATTGAAACCCTAATACATCAATCAATCAAAAGAATTGTATCATAATAAATAAATAAACTATAAAAGCTTAAAGTAATCAGTAAAAGTTATAAATCCTGAATTGAATAGAAAACGTAGGTGAATTTTATATTTTAGTTTTACTTTCTAAAATATGTGGTTTGGTTTGGGTTGGTGAATTATTTCACTCAACCCAAACTGAACCACCTTTAATCGGTTTGTCCAAAAGATAACCCGAACCACCCATTTTTTATATTTGTAATCGAACCAACCCAAACTTTATGGGTTGGGTTGGTCGGTTTGGTTCGGTTTGACGGTTTTTTGCATACCCCTAATTAGTAGTAAAAACATAAAACTCCCTTTTAAATTAATAAATATTCATTTATCGATAAATTAATAAATTATTCATTTATCGATAAATAAATTACCCCTTTAAAATAATAATTTTCTCCGATCCCAACAATATTATTTTATAGGGATTTTACTGTAAGATCTTTTATTGATATGAACTCTTAACTAGATACATTATATTCTTTTAACAGTGTAGGAAGAACTCAGATCAGCAAACTTATTAATAGCATTTATGCCTATAAATATCATAATGAGCGGTAGCTATATATATTGTCACATTGATAAATGAAGAGAGAAAAGAAAATGCCAAGGAGTCAGGCATGAAGAGGTGGAGAGTATATAATAGTAATACGTAGCCAAGAATGACTTGCTGGCACAAACAATCATTATGAGTTATGAACTTATGATCGACTTGATTAGTTTTGTTTCCAGCAAGTTTTTCTCGGCTACAATGAGCTCTCTTCTTTTCATGCAAGACCCCAGATGGTAGAAAACTGGCTAGTAAGACAGACACATGCATACACATAGAACCGATGGATCAATCGATCGAAGGGTCTTGCATGGAGAGGCAAAGAGTTGAGTGCAGCCAAGGATGACTTTCCGTCGATCAAGCATGCATGCATGCATGCCTCAGCCGGCAAGCTGTCCTTGGCTATATTTGGCTTTCTTCTTCTCATGCAAACCTTATGGGTTAACTATATTGCAACTTGCTCAGCTAGATCATGCATGACAGGAACATTTTAGGCTTGTGAAACAATGATTAGTACAGTACTAGATTTTTCAAACTCGAGCCCAATATCAATATCGAGACACCCAACGAGATCCCAACATTTTGGGCTGGAGAGGTCCAAGTCGCCATACGATCCCGAGGTGTGAATCATGCATATTCTCTTCTCTACAACATTGTGAGGCGTCTGCCCAAGCCGCAAAACTTCACCCTAATTGTCTATATAATAATATAATTAGCTTTATGTGTCCAAACAATTATTTTTTCTTTCAAAGTAACAAAGTAATAAGCAAATTATATTAGATTATTACAGACAGTTCTTCCATTAAGAACTAAAGGGGAATTTCTATTATACTGTTTCAATATTGGTCTCATTCACAATTGTAGGATTCAAAAAATAAAAATAAAACTATAAATAGTTTACAAAACTTCAAAATAACATTTAAATTCATAACTCTCAAGGATGTATTGAAATAATGAGCTAAGATTATTTCCCAGTTTTTTTTTTCTACCATTTTCCTATCTTGTGAATACCCAAATATAAAAGATATTACCGGGTCAAGATTGGATTATTTTTTTTTTTAAAAAATACTAATAAAAAAATGAAAAATCCAGAAAAAATAATAATAATGTAAACATATTTCGTAAATATGTTTTTTTTTTTAAAAGGAAACCTAAATATGCTATTTTAACGTCAAATTGATGTAATATTTGGTATCTAATTGAGGTTATCTAATCGAAGTTAACTGTTGACTGATGGTATATTGATATTTAATTGTGATTAAATGCACTGAGAGCTCTTGGAGAAATAGAAGAACAGAGAAGAATGTTGAATAAGAACAGAGCAAAGAGAGAGAGAGAGAGAGAGAGAGAGAGAGAGAGAGAGAGAGATTGTAATTTTCATTCATAAGAAATGTAATTCGTTCATGACAGCCTTACATAGCAAATAGCAAAACAGAATTGTAAAGGGAATTTAATCAGGTGAAACAGGCTCATAGGATATCATCCCATACAATACATTTTTGGGTTCAAAAATTTTTTGTCACTATTTCAGCCTGTTTTTGTAAGAGTATCACTGGTTTACTAATTTAAGTTTAAAAGGCACCTATTTAGGTGACCAGACAAAAATACCCTCATTTTGTCTGTTTGTGTCTTTTCAAACGTGGAGAGAAAAAAGTTGAGAGAGAGAGAACAGTGGAGAGAGAAAGCATCGTTGCAAGAAATCCGGCTGTAAATCTCACGGCGAACTCACCGGCGGTGGCACTACAGTCCTGAAGTCGACGAGAACTTGCAACTGACAGTGTTTAAAACGTTGTTCGAGTGTTTTGAAATGTTGTTCGAGCCTTTTGAAACACTCTCCGAGCCTTTTGAAACGTTGTTCGAGCCTTTTGAAATGACTGTTAAAAAGGCTCGGAGAACAAATGAAAAGGCTCGGGGAACAAATGAAAAGGCTCGAAGGTTCAAAATTAACAAAAAAAAAAAATGTTGGAAAGGCTCGGAGACAAAATGAAAAGGCTCGGGGACATTGTTAACAAAGTCTCGGAGCTAATGTTAAAAGTCTTGGAGAAACAAAATTAACAAAAAAAAGCTGATGGTTAAAAAGGCTCGGAGACTATTTACAAAGTCTCGGAAAAGGCTCGGAGCTAGTGTTAAAAGTCTTGAAGAACTGTTGAAAAGGCTCGAATACAATGTTAAAAGTCTTTGTTTGAGACTTTTTGAATCTCCGAGACTTTTAACATTGTATTCGAGCCTTTTCAACAGTTCTCCGAGACTTTTAACACTAGCTTCGAGCCTTTTCCGAAACTTTGTAAATAGTCTCCAAGCCTTTTTAACCATCAGCTTTTTTTTTTGTTAATTTTGTATCTCCGAAACTTTTAACACTGGCTCCGAGACTTTGTAAATAGTCTCCGAGCCTTTTAATACTGGCCCCGAGACTTTGTAAATAGTCTCCGAGCCTTTTCAATAAGTTCAAAATTCCCAGATCTTCATCGTCTCTTACACAAATTTTCATAAATTAAAACCCTAACAATACCCACAACCATACTTACATCAACAAATCAAACCAAAACCAAAAAAAAAAAAAAAAGCTCTGGGGGCGCTGCCCCCCGACCCCAGCGAGCTGACCGGGCAACTCGACCACCGCGAGCTTAGCGGGGAGCTTGACCCCCGAATGCGTCTGTGTAGCGCCATTAAACTAATTATCCAATGATGTTCAACCTCCATTGGAGGTCTGTTAAATAAACATCTATGAAGAAGATGAAAGAATAATAAATAAAAAAACTTCAAAGTAAGAGAATGTGTGTAAAGTAAGGGCATTATTGTCCGTTCACCATAATAGGTGCCTTTTAAACTTAAGTTATTAAAGTGGTGACTTTCTTACAAAACCACTTTAAAAAGGTGACATTTCCCACCATTTCCACTTTTGAGAAATGTATTTGGTGAGTTTTGTTTGTGAAGACTAGAAAGAATTAAAGAAACAAAATAATGAAATTTTGAAGAGGAAACCTGAAGATGATCAGATATAGTAATTTCTTCGCTATTCTATTTAGTTTGAAAGTATTTGGCATGGAAAATTTAAGTAGAAAAGGTTGCAACTTTCTTTATGTTTCATTCAAGAACTCAATTCTACCAATATCCAATGTCTCTCCTAAGTTATCACTACTTCACTAGTCATCTTTCAAGAAAGTTACTTGTTTGAGCTTGATATATTGTTTGCATCAAAGTTGGGTTTTGGGTTTAGGTCCCTCCTTGTGCATCTGCATTTGTGTTCAGTCCAAAATAGGGATATGTGTTTCCCCATAAAGCCCCCCCACGGGACCTCATGGGATTTTAAGGGTAAATTTTACTTCCAAATGAGTTTTGAAGGTAGATGTGAAGGCAAACTTGGCTCCCATTTTATAAATGGGGTGCGGGTGGGGGTGGGGGTGGGCGGACCCTCCCCACCCCAATGGGCCCCCACGCCCATGCCTAGTCCAAAGGGCTTATGGTCGATTTTAATATAGGGTTTTATTGATAACTAACCCTTTTGAAAGGTTGCTATTGAAATCTAACCCATTTTTGAAAAAATTGCAACACTAACTCTTTTTTAATGCGTAAGTACTATTTTACCCCTACTTACTAAATTTTCTCTTTTACTCAATATATCCCTCATATTTACTTCTCCTGCATCAGTTCTCCTATCCTCTCCTCTCCTCCTCACGTCAGACTCATTTTTCTCCCTCTCCAATTTTTTTTTTCTTTTGTTCTCTCTTCCTTTGTAAATACAAATTAATCAATTCCACCATTGAGCAACTCCACAAGGGTTCCTTCTATTGAAGCTTTTAGGTGAGTTTTTTATTTTATTTTTTGAACTTTCATAACATTGTTCTTCTCAACCATGTCTGAATTTCTTGAATTTGTGTAATATTTTGGTGAAAATTGTTTACATTTACATAATAAATCATGGGTCTTGGTTGAACTTGAAGTTGTTGTGGTCAATTTAGAGTTCACAAGCATAAATTTTAGTTTATTTCTTGTTAAAAATGTGTTATTTACTTAGATTTGTGTATTGAGTTCTTTATTTTTGTGAAAATAGCTTACATTAATGTAATAGAGCATGGGTCTTGGTTGAATTTGATGTTGTTGTGGTCAATTTAGAGTTCACAAGCAGAATTTTTAGTTTTTTTCTTGTTAAAAATGTGTTATTTACTTAGATTTGTGTATTGGGTTCTTTATTTTTGTGAAAATAGCTTACATTAATGTAATAAAGCATGGGTCTTGGTTGAATTTGATGTTGTTGTGGTTGATTTTCCATTATAGTATTGAATATAGAGAATTGAATAATTTTTTTGGAATGTGTCCAGTACAGAATTCCTAACAGCCGTTAGGGATTCCTAACAGCCGTTAGGATTTCCTAACGGGCGTTAGGAATTTCCTAACGGGAGTTAGGAATTTCCAACTGGCGTTAAGAATTTCCTAACCGGAGTTAGGAAATTCATAACGCCCGTTAGGAAATTCCTAACACCCGTTAGGAATTCCTAACGGGTGTTAGGAATTTCCTAACACCCGTTAGGAAATTCCAAACAGTGTTAGGAATTTCCTAACACCCGTTAGGAAATTCCAAACAGTGTTTGGATTCATAATATTTTGTAGATTCAATGTACCATGAATTTATAATATTTGTTTAGGAATTTGATTATAAATTTCCTGTGCATTTGAAAGGTGGCTTGTATGGATAAAGTCCGATTTGTTGTTTTATATGGCGGTGAATGGAGTAACAGTGGTGGGAAGTTCAAATATCAATTTGAATGATGATGATGTGCACTATTTAAAGTCCGGTTTGTTGCTATGCATTTATTCCTTAAAGCTTTATATATTTCTATGATCAATAGTGAGCATTAATCATGTTCAATGTTTCTGCTCGCAGGAAACAAATACAAGACTGCCTTCTTTCGGATAGTGAAGATGAAACTTGAATTGCCTATGATTGTTTTTGAGGTTCCTGCTAGCACTATAATGTTTTGCTTGGTCAAGACAATTTCAGAAAGATGGCCCTCAATTGCTGCCAACGTCTTACATCGACAACCAAGTAATTGCTGCTGCAGATTGCTTGCCTAAAAATGACGTTCTACTCTTCTTACAGCCAGTGCTTATTGATTGCCTTGTATTACTTATTTACTCATAGGAAGCCTATCCATTTATTTCGAGTGTCAAATTACAAATGTTCAACAAGGATATACATCTTATTAAAGGTATTTTTGATTGAGTTTTCAAATAGAGCTAATCCTGATGGTCAACAAATGTTTTTATGGTCTTAAATTTACGATAGATTGTATTATGGATATTTATAAATCCCCAAGATCTTCTCAATCCAAAAGTCATGAGTCAAAAATAACAAACAAAATATAATGGGTAACTCATTTCACATCCAACAAAGTGGTTAACAAATTTTATGACAGAACACAAACGACATGTGATTGACAACACAACATTTATCATTAATCAGACAATGGCTGCCTGGTGTAGCCAGACAATGCAGCATTGCAAATGCTTCAGAATTCATTGAGAGACTAGGGAAAATAATTCCTCCAGCTGATTTTCATTCATTACAACACCAAGTTTCTTATTAGAAACATCATTAATCAGCTCAGCTCCAACATTTGTTGAGACGTCTTCAGCACGGATTTCGATGAACTCATTTAAGTTGTGCACAGTCTTATCTGCACAAGTGGACATAGGAAACCAACTATATAAAATATAAATGAAATTGATGTTTATCTTTGCCGGGAAATGTTCTGCAGCCTTTACTAACAATTCCACCTCTTCTTCCATTTAATTATCCTGAGATATAACATAAAATATTTATATCAGTATAAATGTTTTAATCGAATAAGCAATTTAATGTGATATTTGTTACTGTAGTTTAGAATTCAAAACGCTGTTTGGAATTCCCAACAGCAGTTGGGAGTTCCTAACTGCTGTTAGGAATTCCCAACAGCAGTTGGGAGTTCCTAACTGCTGTTAGGAATTCCAAACGGCAGTTAGGAATTCCCAACTAATGTTAGGAATTCCCAACGGGTGTTAGGAATTCCCAACGGGTGTTAGGAATTCCTAACGGGAGTTAGGAATTCCCAACCGATGTTAGGAATTCCTAACGGGTGTTAGGAATTCCCAACCGATGTTAGGAATTCCCAACGGGTGTTAGGAATTCCCAACCCAACCGATGTTAGGAAACCAAAGTGCAGTATAGAATACCAAACCTAAGAGTACACAACGACAACAAAATCCAATCCAAACATTCAAGCATCACTAAACCCAGCAATATAGGAACTTAACTACAACAATGAGATGGCAAAAACACCGACCAATATACTTGTTGTAATTTCATTTTATTTTCCGGAACTCTAAACACAGCAATATAGCTAATCAAACATGCATGTTGAGCTTAATTCAACACATTGAAAAACTAAATACTCATTAGCACATCCTAATGCAATTGAAGGCACAATACAACCGACTACTACAAGTTCATTACGGCAACAACCAAAATAAATCACCCGTAAGAGGATTATGTGGTTACAAATTTATTTCCAAAGCCAATATTACATATCGTATATGGTGAACTGATGGATATAAAGTCAATAATGTACAAATTACTATCCAAAAACAATGAGACACAACGAGCAATAATTGACATTGGGAAATGATAAAAAGACTTGGGGAATTTCATAATGGAAAAATGTATAACAATTCACAATGCCAGTCCTGTCACTGCATCTAGAAAATCTATGGTATGTCTCATTTAGACCAGCGTTGCATATATATATACATACATATACATATGGATAATATATTTTACACAACAATTATATGAATTTGATGATTGATTATGATTATTTTCTTAAAAATTAACATCAGAAACACGACTTGAATCCAACCTAAAATCTGGCAACCCTATTAACTAGATCACATTATTCATCACTTAATCAACTGATCAGTGATCACACATATACATATACACCAACAAAAAAAAGTAAGAAAAGATATGTTCTATCATGCATAGATAAATTGTGTCACGAATTAGACATGGTTGGACATTATTCAAATTTATTAGAAACAAATACACAACAAAAACTAAGAAAATACATGTTCTCTCAAGCACAGGAAATTTTTGGAACGAATTAGGCATGATTCAACTTTATAAGAAACAATTCTAACCATGCTTCCTCAGCATTTGTGTCACAGTTAAAACCGGATCAGTGGCAGTGACTCCATTGCACAGTTTTCCAAAAAGCTTGAACCCAACAACTCTAGGCAACACCATGCTCATAGGCTGTCATTATTAAAAAAAATGACATTAGAAACAAAACACTTGCCATAGGTGATAGGCAAAAGTTCAAAAGTTCAAAAGTTCAAAAGTTCAAATTCAAATTAGGGATTTTATTCAAAAGTTCTACTGTCAATAAATTTTTTTCAAACTAAATAAAAAAAAAAAAAATTAGGGTTCTAATTCAAATTAGGGATTTTTCAACCTACACAAATTGAAGCACAAAGCTTCAAAAAAAAATCCAAACACATTTTAATGAACCCAAACACAATAATATAATGTACCCAGAAACTAATTCTTTCTCATTTCTCTTTTGCAACTGGATATTCCTTCAAATAGCAAATACAGTGATCCTTGCCAAACAAAAACACTCAACTGTTTAAAGAACCATAAATTAGCCAGAAGCTATTACTTGTTCAGTTCAGTTTTTCTGTCTCAAATTCCTTCAAATCCTTCAGCAAACACCAAATCCAACACAAAAATACCTAACAAGGTTTAGAACAATCCCACTTCACATAAACCCTAAATTTCAGATTTTTCCACAGAAATCCAACAAAGTAAAGCTAAATATAAGCAGCAAAATCTGAAACACCCATCAACAAAAGTCGTAAAGCTTGATTTCACAATAAAATTACCACAAAATGTGAAACATATCTCCCTTCATCTGCACATATAGACACAAATAAACATAGATTAAGATACAGGCCTTACTCATACAGCAGTAAAATGGAGCGTATTTATTATAAATATAGGGCTAGGGATTCACCTTCAATACACAATAATTCAAAATTTAAAGAGGGATTCACCTTTTTATTGAAGCCAATCGGAGTTCAAGGTGCGCCGTCGTCGACTTCAACCTTCCGTGCGCCGTCGTCATCTTCGACCTTCACCAGCGCAGTCATCGTCTTCGACCTTCAATTTGAGTGAGGTTTGGTCGATTTCAACATGAGGGATTTGGGAATTTTAGCTAGGTTGTTGGTCGATTTTAAGAGAAGGGATTTGGGATTTTTACCCAGGTTTTTGGTTGATTTTAAGAGGAGGGATTTTGAGGGTTTTGATTGGGATCGATTTCAGTATTCAAGGGATTTGGGAGAGTAAGCTTGGTTTGGTCGATTTTAACTTTGAAGAGGAGGGATTTTTAGTGTTTGGATTGGAATGTCATTTTTAAATTGTGCAAGGGCAATATTGTCTTTCAACAACCCCAATTGAGTTAGTTTTGCAAGTTTTTCAAAAACGGGTTAGATTTCAATTTCACCCTCTTAAAGAGGTTAGTTTTCAATAAAACCCTTTAATATATATATTTTTTATCCTTTCAATGCTACAACTATGATGTAATATATCTATCTTATTAGTAGCTTTATTTGAAGTAGAAGTGTACTCGAATAGTTGAATAATTGAATTGGTAACATAAAAAGGAAACAAAAGGATTACTGTTTTTAGAGGTTGATAATCTTCTTATCAAGGAGTTTTGGTTTAAATTCACTATGAAAATTTTGATTGACATGACAAAAATTTGTTGCATTCCATCATAAAAAGGATACCTGGATTCATATTCTTGCCTTCCACAAGAAAGTTTCTTGTATTATTGATGCGAATTCAGGGTATAGGCATCGTTATATGAATCTTTTGCATCAATAATTCAATCTTGGAATATAGTTAAAAGTGTTATAATGTCAACAATAAGAATATATATCAAAATAAACGAATTTGGGCCAAAACATTCCAAGTAAAAATAGTACTTTTCGATATTTCAAAGTTGCTTTTTTCATAGTTTATCACTTTATCCACAAAAACACTGTTGATGGGTTCTTTTCTGAAAATGCTTTTGCTGAGAACAGTTTTATTAGAAAGTGCCTCAATACGGTGCCGTTTAGGAAATTAAAAAGGAAAGCTGAACCCTAGCTATAAAAGCCTTCTTTCCTTCGGACTAACCTCAAGTAACTCCTTCACTTCAAACCTCTTCTCTCTCTTCAAGAACAGACACAAATCCTCTTCCTTCTCTCTCAATTCTCCATTAAAACGACACCAAAACCTTACCAAACCGCAACCTAACAGTGTTACATATCCATTTACTCTCAAAAGTTTCCTGTATTTGTGTCTTGCAATTCTTCTCTATGGGCAATTTACAATCAACTTCTTCTTCCAACAACACCAACATCAAATATGATGTCTTCCTCAGTTTCAGAGGTGAAGACACCCGCGATGTTTTCACTAGCCATCTTTATGCAGCTTTGTGCGGAAAACAAATTGAAACCTTTATGGATGACCGACTCATAAGAGGGGATGACATCTCCTCCTCTCTTTCAAGAGCGATTGAAGAATCAAAGATTTCAGTAGTTATTTTCTCCAAAGACTATGCTTCTTCCAAATGGTGTTTACGTGAACTTGTAAAGATTATGAAGCACGTGAACGAGAATAACCAAATTGTCATACCAGTTTTCTACAACATTGATCCATCCGATGTTCGTAAACAGACCGGAAGTTTCAAGGATTCGTTTGACAAGTATGGAACAGAATCACCAGAAGAGGTGCAAATTTGGAGAGAAGCTTTGACTAACGCATCCAATAAATCTGGAAGGCATTCCTCTGTAGAGAGGTAATTCCTAATTTACCTCTTACTTTATTTTACTTAATCCTAATTTATAAAATTAATATTCCTAATTTTGTTCAAAATAAGTAAACAAGAAAACTCATCTCACATATTTTGTAGAGAATATATCTGGATTCATTTTTCAAAAACTTTCATGTTATTTCTTATTTCCTTTTCAAAACAGAGACCAATATTCATGGTAATATTTGTTTATATATATATATAATTTTCTCATTTAATATTCTTGTGTAAATGGACCCGCCCTCTTTATAATTATATATAAGAACTACTGCTTGTAATAAATTATATATGATGTGTATATAAGTTTGTTCATTAGATATACTTCAGAAAAAGAAAAAGAAAAAGAAAAGGTTTGTGCATTAGATTTCCTCTACACAATTTTTATATGATCAACTAAAATTCTTTGGAGTCCTTACATATTTAAATAGAATACGATGTGATTGATGCTGGTAGGTTTGTATTTCAAATTTCCAGTTATCTATGGTAAATAGGACTCTTTGTGTTGTGGTGATTTCTGCTTATTACCCTGGTATTTTCATTTGGCAGAACTGACGCCGCACTTGTTCTTGAAATTGTCAATGATATTTGGGAGAAATTGATGGGTCAATATATATCGCCTGGTTTTGGAGGACTAATTGGACTTGAACGAATTAACCGGATCATGTCATTATTATGTCTTCATGATAGGACAAATGTTCTAATTATTGGGATTTGGGGGATGGGTGGTATCGGTAAAACAACCCTTGCTGATTCCATTTTTAATAATAATTCAAATCATTTTCAAGGTGTTTGTATTATTCAAAATGTTAGGGAACGATTACAAAACTCTGGAGGATTAGCTACTCTGCAAAAGGAAATTCTTTCTAAGGTGTTAAAGGATAAAAACCTAGAATTAGACAGTCCAACTATTCCCCCAAAAATCAACGAAAGGCTCAATCGCACAAGGGTTTTCATTGTTCTCGACGACGTGGATGATTTTTCACAAGTGGAAAATTTAGTTAAAGGTGTTGATGGATTGGGCAAAGGAAGTAGAATCCTAATAACTTCAAGAGATAGACATGTACTTCGGAATTGTCGTGTGAATAATGATAACATATATGAGGTTGAGGGATTTAACCCTCATGAAGCTCTTCAACTCTTCCGTAGTTATGCTTTCAAAGATAGCCATCCCATTGAAGATTTTACGGCACTCTCCGAAGAGTTTGTAAATTATGCAAAAGGTAATCCGTTAGCTCTTAAAGTGTTGGGTTTGTCATTATACCAAAAGAGCAAACAAGAGTGGAAAAGTGCAGTAAACACATTACAAACAAATTTGGATCGTAAAATTTCTGACGTGTTAAAAATTAGTTTTGATGGATTGGATTATAAAGAGAAGAATATTTTTCTTGACATTGGGGGAAGATCGAGAGTATGTAGCAAAAATACTAGATGATTGTGACTACTCTCTAAGTGTTCTCATTGGCAAGTCACTAATAACAATTTCGTGGAATCATAAAATACAAATGCATGATTTACTACAAGAAATGGGTAGGAAAATTGTCCATGATGAATCTCCGGACGAGCTAGGCAAACGCAGTAGGTTATGGAGACAAGAGGATGTTCTTGACACACTGAAGCGTGATGATGTAAGTCTCTAATCAATTTGTATTGCTTTTATGATTAGATGCCCCATAAAATTTGATGAATATGTAGACTACTATACTTACTACAAATTAGTTTGATAAAACTTTTCTGTGTAAGATGAAGAAGTGTTGCTCTTAACAGGATCAACATGCAAATATTTTGTCTACTAATATTTTAGAATATATATATCTATTTATTTTATGATATAACTTATACTTTGCTTTTGGCCGTTAGGGGACTAATGCAGTTCAAGGTATAGTCCTAGATATGTCCAAGATAACTTACATGCATTTGAGCCCTCAAGCTTTCAAGAAAATGTACAATCTTAGATTACTCAAATTCTATGATCCTACTGGTTGGATTGAAGAGCAATATGAGGATTATACCGACTCTCTCTCACCATATCACTCTAAAGTGCGTTTTTGGGAAGGTTTAAGTGATCTTTCTGACAAGCTGAGGTCTCTCATTTGGCTTGGATATCCTTTACCCACACTGCCATCAAATTTTAATCCAAATAATCTTGTTGAACTTGATCTAAGTCGTAGCAATGTTGAAACACTTTGGGAAGATACTATGGTATTATTTTAACATTTTAAGTATATGTTTTATTCTTTGTATATATTTATTTTGTACAGTTCACAAAAATTTAATTATTTATTGTAATCATTTTACTTTATTTTTTTGTTACACAGCATGCCCCAAAACTAAAACGGCTTTTACTCCGTCAATGTACACGTCTTACTAAGATCCCATGCCTCTCAGAATCCCCATTGATTGAGGAGATAGATATCCGAAACTGCAGCAGCTTGCTTGACTTTCCCCACTTGCTCAACGTGGTAACAACCTCTGTAAGTTGTTTATGTGGGGTTGCGAAAGTCTTAGGGGCTTTCCTAGTGATATTCATTTTGAATCTCTTGAATTTCTTGATCTCCATGACTGCAAAAACATCACAAAGCTTCCAGAAATTTCTGGGAATGTAACAGATTTGGATTTGAGTTGGACTGCAATAGATGAAGTTCCACCATCAATTCAGTGTCTAACCAAGCTTCACAACTTGAATCTGTCATATTGCACAAGACTCGAGCATATTCCGACCAACATTTGGAAATTGAAATCTCTTTACCAGCTAAATCTTTATAATTGCTCTGGACTTGAGAGTCTTCCAGAAATCTTGGATACAATGGAATGTTTGAAAACACTTGATTTAAGTGGAACAGCAATTAAGGAGCTTCCGGAGAACTTGGGGGATTTAAAATATTTGAGATATCTCTCAGCAGACAGAACTGCCATAAGTCAGCTACCGTCTTCAATGAAGCATTTGATATATCTTGACCAGCTATCATTTCGTGGATGTAGAGGTTTGAGATTTGCTCATTCATCAGGTTTACCGTGGTCTTTAACATGCTTATATTTAAGTAATTGCAATCTAAAAGAAATCCCAGAAGATATTTGCCGTTTAATCTGTTTGGTAGATTTAGACCTAAGTGAAAACCATTTTGAGCATCTACCAGAAAGCATGAAGCAACTTTGTGATTTGACATATCTCTACTTAAAGAATTGCAATATGCTTCGATCACAAACAGAGCTTCTTCCATCACGTCTACGACATTTAATTGCTAGTGATTGCGAGCAGCTCCGATCAATACCAGATGCATCTGAATTTGCAAAAATAATCAGAAAACAGAATTTTTCTGAGTTCATATTTACTAACTGCCTGAGCCTTGAGGTAGCAGTCAGCAACATGATGGCACAACTAAGAAAATACCTTAACAAGGTAAATTACTCTGTTAAAGTGTTAATCTCTCTCTCTCTCTCTCTCTCTCTCTCTCTCTCATTAAAAATAATTATGATTTCCATATTGTAGGAAAGTGGCGATTATATATTTTGTTACTCGGGAAGTGAAGTTCCTGGGTGGTTCATATATAGAACTGAAGGATCTTCAATCGAATTTGGAGTTCCTGAATTGCATGAGTTTTTCAGTGGTCAGCTCCTGGGATTTGCAGTATGTGCTGTTATTGCATTTGAGAAATATTGTTGCAATGGAGATCAATTGGAGATCAGATGGAGGTTCATAAGTAATAATGGAGAATGCTACAGATATGACAAAATAGTTGTTTGTAAAAACAAAACATTAATTGACTCAGATCATGTCGCATTATGGTATCTCCCATATTTATTATTTTGGAAACAACCAGATGAGTTCACAAATTGTTCAATTAAATTATCGCTTTCAGAGAAGAGTCCTAATTGCAGAATGAAATATTGTGGGGTATACCCAATATATGCTAATCAAAATATTGGGGAAACAAGTGGAAGGAGAAGTCGAACATCAAATGATCATCGGGAGGAGGAAGTGGAACCACATTCTAAGAGATTAAACCTCGATCTTTCTCTTTCTCTTTGACCGCATTTAGCATTCTAAAATTCGCTTATTGTTCTACAATTATTGGACTTGGACTTTCTCATCTTTTAGGTAACTCATTCAAGCAACTTCACTTCAATTATTTAATTCTATCTTTGTGGACTTTTGTTGGGTTATTATTATTATTATTATTATTATTATTTTTGAAAGATTTTGTTCAGTTATTAAAATCTAATATTTTATTTGTTGATCAAATATTTAGAATTTAATTTAATTTAATTTTTTTTTTAATATATTCACCTATTGAGCTTTTTAAGAAAGCAGCTACAAATCCTGTTAAAGAAGAAGAAAGAAAAAAAAAATACATCTACAAATGCAGAGGCTACATTAGCTGTTAATCAAATTATTGTTGCTGAATATGATTTTGTTTACTAATTATAAGTTGTAGCTATTTCTCTGTTTACCTTTTTTGTTTTGTTATCCATAATTCATAATATGAAAAAATTAATGTTGTGATTGAATGGAATGGAACTTCTGATAATTTTTTTTATAGTCCAATTAGATTATAAAAAGGGATGCTATGTGATTGTTGAAGTACTTGAAGATAATCTAGATGGAGAAAAAGCCTTTTTACCATCCAAATGTTTGTCCTGAACTGGTAACTAAAATAACTCATTGGTTTAATATTTAAGAAACATGAATTCATTAGCTGTGAAGATGTTATTAAATTTTTAACATTTTGTTGTCATTTAGAAATTTTTATAGATGATGAGTGGTATCTCAAGAAGGAGATGAAGGGAATGCAATGATGATGTCCTCAAGAGGCATAGTAGGTTCTGACTATATACATAATTTTCGGAATTAAAGTATCGACACTTTTCTATCGATTTTCTTAACAATACATATACATTTGACACTCCTTTTAATCGAGGAACATTATGAGATATTTGAATATATTTATGCGGTACATAGCTTATGCTTTATTTATCGAAGCTATACACAGTTAAAGGTTCATAATATTTCAAATCTTTACTGACTTGTTTAATTTACACAATGTGAGACATTGTATAATATGTGCATTTATTCTTTTTTTAACAGATTGCATTGTTTGTGGATGAATCAGAAGAAATTTCTCCCCAATCCCAAGTAATTAGTCATGTAGGTAGTGTTTTATTATTTGATGTCGCTGTTAAAAACTCTGTTTTTGAGTAATTAGTCATGTAAGTATTCCAATGTTACCCAACTCTCATGTTTTGGAAATTGTAGATTGAAATCTCAATTTGGCCGATGTCCCAAGGATCGGGAGTGTGAGGCCGACCAGTATTTGGAAATTGAAATCTCTTTTCTATCTTAATCTTGAGAATTGCTCCAGACTTGAGAGTTTTCCAGAAATCTTGGATACAATGGAATGTTTGAAAACACTTATATTAAGTGGAACAGCAATTAAGGAGCTTCCGGAGAACTTGAAAAATCTTGAACAGCTTTCATGTCGTGGAGATGTAGAGGTTTGAGATTTACTCATCGGGTTTACCGTGTTCTTTAAGAAGATTATGTTTAAGTGATTGCAATCTCAAAGAAATCCCGGAAATTATTTGCCGTTTATCCTCTTTGTCACATTTAGACCTAAGTGAAAACCATTTTGAGCGTTATCCAAAAAGCGTGAAGCTCTGTTAGTGAGAATTGCAACATGCTTCAATCACTAACAGAGCTTCCATCAAGTCTTATACATTTAAACACAAGTGATTGCGAGCAGCTCCGATCAATAGCAGATGCATCTGAATTTGCAGAAATAATCAGAAATAAGTTTTCTGAGTTCATATTTACTAACTGCCTGAACCTTGAGGCAGCAGTCGGTAACATGTTGGCACTACTAATAACATACCTTAACAAGGTAATTACTCTGTTAATCTCTCTCTCTCTCTCTCACACACACATTAAAAATAATTATGATTTCCATGTTATAGGAAAGTGGCCGTTATAGATTTTGTTACTCGGGAAGTGAAGTTCCAGGGTGGTTCGCATATAGAACTGAAGGATCTTCGATCAAATTTGGATTTCTTGAATTGCATGAGTTTTTCAGTGATCAGCTCGTGGGATTTACAGTATGTGCTGTTATTGCATTTGAGGAATATTGTCACGATAGTGATTCTGATCGATTGGAGATCAATTACAATTTCATAATTAATAATGAAGTTTGCGACAGGGATAGAATTGTGGTTGCTTGTAAAAACAAAATATTAATTGACTCAGATCATGTTGCATTAGGGTTTTCCCCAGGTTCATTATGGAAACTACCAGGTCCAGGTGAGTTCACAAATTGTTCATTTGAATTCGACCTTACAAAAAAGAGTCCTAATTGCAGAGTGAAATATTGTCGGGTACGCCCAATCAGGGGCGTAGCTAGAAAAAAAATTTGGGGTGGGCTAATCTAAATTTTGAAACCTTGAATATTGAAACCGCTGATTTTGGTTTCCATCATGTGTGGGCTTATAGGATTCTAATTTTGGTTTGAATGGTCTCATGTTTATGTATGCTCTTCGAACTTCATCTTGTTGATTAACATCATACATCCAAATTAGTTTTCGTAATCCCGGGTCTCGTTCAAAAGAAGAATCAACTTTTTCGGATTCAAACCTTTAACATTTAAAAGAATGTGACTCATCAAAACCTCTACTACTAATAAGAGCATCGCTTGTTGATTGGTTCCCACTTTTATTAAAAAAAAGACTGTATAGTTTATTGTTTACTTGATTTAGAAATATGATAAAGATTTGATATTATAACCTACGATAAAAATAAATAAACATAAATAAACATAAATAAACATTTAAAAATAAAGAATAATCTTTAAAATTTATTATTAATTTTTTACTGCAAGTCCAATAAAAAAAACATTACAAATTCACAATCAATAAGCTTAGGCTTGACATACTATCACAAAATTAAAATTTAAAATAATTACCATTTTTATTAATTAATAAATTTAATATAAAAGGGAAGAAAAGAAAGACAATGTATTTTATAACAATTTGTTTGGGCAATTGGGCTAATAGGGCTGTTGGGTTTTCTTTTATTATGTTTAAAGTTAAAGTGATGATATTTGCACCTTTTTAAAACCGTATGTACACCCTAAATTTATGTATTTTAAGAAGTCCAACATTATCCATAAATTAAATCATTAAATTTTATCAAAATATATTATAATTATTTTAACAATTTTACTTTTTGGAAGTTTTTTCCAACTAAAATAAATTTTAAAAAATAAAATGGGGGAGACCTTCCCAAGCCTGAACAGATGGAGGAATAGAAAAGATGGAAGCAGCAGCCTTCTCTAACCAAAAAAAAAAAAAAAAAGAGTAAGGAGAACGCCGCTACCTCCTCCCAACCGTATTAGAAATGCACAACTTCCTTCAAGGCAAGGGCGGAGGCAAGTAGACAATAGACCGGGCTGTAGCCCGGTCTAAAATTTTGAAAAAAAAAATTATATATATATTATTCTTTCAAAAATATTATTATATAAATTAAATTAAATTATAGAGTTTATAATTATGGATTTCAATTTCTATTCAACTCAATATCTTATCATAAAACCACCGTCCAATGTGATTAATTTGATGGTATAAAAGCGTTTATTTAGTCTGATAATGTCTCGATTCGAGTCGCCAGCACCGCATGTGGAACTTCAAAAGAAACAAATATCATCATAGAGCTCAAACTAACGTTTTAAAATATTGAGTTTGAATATTTGATAATTAAATTAGTTAAGTAAGCCCATTAGACTCATTAAACCCAAATAAAACAGGGTTTCCAAATATTTCTCCACTTTTAGAATTGTGACGTAGATTCTTTGAAACTGAAAAGTCACAACACTTGCACTTGATTGATCGTTTAATTCGTCTTGTGTTGATTATTTCTTATTCTACTTTAACAAAGAGCCAACATTTTCAACCATGAAGCTTACTAAAACAACAATTCACAATAAGATGAAAAATGAGTTTCTTACAAGTTGCATGACGGTATATATTGAAAAAGAACTTTTTAATATTGTACCATTGATTCATATAATTGATGAATTTTGTGTTACGAACCCTCATAGGGTACCACTCAAAAGCAATAGCGATGCACTTGTATCGTAGATTATTTCTTATTTTCTGGTTATATATCTGTTTTTGAAATATATATATATTTTTTATAACATATGCATTTTAAAAGGTAAGACTCACATCCCCTTATGAGGTGTAACCTTTTTTTTATTACTAAAAACTCTTTTGATGATCAAACTTACTAAGAATTATTTTGACTAAATATTTAGTTTAGCCCCCTCTAACTATAAATCTTGGCTACGCCACTGCTTCAAGGCCTACTCAATATCATTGGTTTGAAGATTCCCCATTCCACAAAAGATTTAGTGAAGCCATGCACCAGATATTGATTGGATGAACTATGAACTCTTTGTGTTTAACACAGCCATGATTAGAAGAAGACACTCCCTTATCTGCATTTGATATGAAGGCTTGGGATATGCTAGGAACCACACGCATATAATTATTTTATAATTTATTAATATTTTTTTTTTCAAAATTAAAAGAAAGGGCATATTTGGTAATGTGTGGGGTGTGTTTACAAATATAATTTTTTTTTTAAGTTTAATGGGGGTGTACATACAAAAAGGGGTGTACATACAGTTTTTTAGGGGTGTAAATATCGACACTCTTAAAGTTATTGGGCCTTTAGTTTAAAAATAAAGATTGAATTTTAGATGGGTTGTCTGGAACTATCTCATTTAGGCTATAACTAATTTGTTAAAAAAATAATTAATTCAAACATAGAATTTTTTTTTTCAAAAAACTTGGGTGGGTTGTAGCCCACCCAAGCCCCTAAAGGGCTCCGCCCCTGCGCCCAATATATGCGAATCAAGATATTGGGGAAACAAGTGAAAGGAGAAGTCGTACATCTAATGATCATCAGGAGGAGGAAGTGGAACCACATTCTAAGAGATTAAAACCTTGATCCTTCTCTTTCTCTTTGATCGTATTTTTCATTCTAAAATTCGGTTATTGTTCTACAATTGTTGGACTTGGACTTTCTCATCTTTCAGGTAAGTCATATGAGATTTCTAATTCTTGAGGCACTGGCCGATTCTGGATTTGCCAACCTTTGATTTTTTTTAAGGGGTCAAATTGTTGGTAGTAAGTGTTTCCAAGTTCGGTAGTGATTTTCGAATCAATGAGAGAGTTGCAGATTATTTTTTTTATTTTTATTTTATTACATTCTTGTTTAAATAATTATTTTATTTTTATTTAAACATTTTTAACTTTAGAGTTTTGAGGGGTACTTTAGTCTTTTAAAAGTAAACCATAACCAACGTAACGGTATAAATGAACGAGGTTAATGATAAGGGATGTTTTTGGTTGTTTCTTAAAAGTTAGGGACTCAAATGGTACTCCATAAAAACGTTAGGGACCAATTTGGTCACTTTTGTAAAAGTCGCAAACTACTTGGAATAAAGAAAAAAGTCCAGGACCAATTTAGTAATTGCCCAACTAAAATACCATTGACTGTTAGGTTTGACTAACAGAAAGTTAATTGAGGGATGAAATTGGTATAATTTAAAAAGTTATGGACCAATTTGGTCACTTTTGTAAAAGTCGCAAACAACTTGGAATAAAGAAAACAGTCCATGACCAATTTGGTAATTGCCCTTATTTTAATTTACTGTCCAAGATTATAATAAGGGATGCTATGTGATTGTTGATCGAAGTACTTGAAGATAATCTAGATGGAGAAAAAGCCTTTTTACGATCCAAACGTTTGTCTCGGACCGGTAACTAAAATAACTCATTGGTTTAATATTTAAGAAACATAAATTAATTAGCTGTGAAGATGTTATTAAATTTTTAACAATTTGTTGTCATTCAGATATTTTTATAGATGATGAGTGGTATCTCAAGAAGGAGATGATGTGAATGCAATGATGATATCCTCCAGAGGCATCGTAAGTTCTGACTATATACATAATTTCTGGAATTAAAGTATTGACACTTTTCTATCGGTTTTCTTACCAATGCATATACATTTGACACTCCTTCCTTTAATCGAGGAACATTATGAGATATTTGATTATATTTTTACGGTACTTAGCTTATGCTTTATTTATCGAAGCTATACACATGGTTAAAGGTTCATAATATTTCGAATCTTTACTGACTTGTTTAATTTACAAAGTGTGAGACATTGCTTAATATGTGCATTTATTCTTTTTTTTAACAGATTGCATTATTTGCGGATGAATCAGAAGAAAATCCTCCCCAGTTCCAAGTAATTAGTCATGTAAGTAGTGTTTTATTATTTGATGTCTCTGTTAAAAAATCTGTTTCTGAGTAATGAGCAGGGTCATGTAAGTAGTCCAATGTTACCCAACTCTCATGTTTTTGACATAATCTAATGTTTGGGGATTTGCATATGAGAAGACCTCTGTTAAAATGATCGTTTTGGTTAAGTGTAAATCTTGTTTACATAAAATTAAAATTAAACTAGAGTTCTTGACAGTAGCTCCCACTCAATTCAAAAAAATTCATATTAATGTAGTAGGTGAAAAAAAATATTATATAATATGGACATATGGTAGCCCATTTATTTGGAAGCTTATTAGTTGTATATAACCAACCAAATACATGAAATTCTTTAATTTGTTTAGGTGAAAAGTGTAATTTAAAGAATGTCAAGATTTGGAAAGAAAATGGTTTAGGTGACTTGCATTACCATTTTGACAATCTTTTTCATACAAGTTTGTCAACACCATTGACAAATAGCTTATATAAATAAGGTTCTGAAAATCAAATAATGTCTCATTGTGTCCTAGTCATATAAACTTATAAAGTTATACGGAACAAGTTTTTATTGAACGAACGTAAACTGTTTTCGAACATTCATAAGGTAAGTGTGGTGGGGGGTTTGAGTATCATCATGTGCATTTTACAAGTATGTGTAGATTTTTCTCCATGATATTACGGGAGTAAATATTGAAACGAATGTAATTGTTGATATCGATAGGTCTCGATAAACCCCGGACTAATTCGTATTAGATTTGTTTTTTAATTTTTTAAATTTTTTTAATTTTTTTCAATTCAGTAGTGGTAATAACCGACTTTGAATTGAATCTTCCACATGTGACTTTGCACTTTATATAACATATAATAATACTTTGCAAAGTCATTTCACTTTAATTTCCTCTATAAATTTACATTACTCACGAGCTTTCAAAATCATTAAAAGCTAGCTAACTTCTCTTGTTTGATCTCCATGGAAGAGTTTAGTAAAGTTATGTTTCTGATCATGATCAGCCTGGCAGCCATTTCAGGAGCTCAAAGCTTCAACGTAGATGATTGGGCCAATACCAGGCTTGAAGCTAAAAAACAAACAGTGACCAACCTCCAATTCTACTTCCATGACAAACTTAGTGGCAAGAACCCTAGTGCAGTCAGGGTGGCTCAAGCCTCCGATATGACCGACAAATCCCCGACCCTTTTCGGGATGGTGATGATGGCGGACGATCCACTGACCGAAACCCCGGATCCCAAATCAAAGCTTGTGGGCCGAGCACAGGGGCTTTATGGGTCAGCTAGTCAGGCTCAACTAGGTCTGATTATGGTCTTCAACTTTGGCTTCACTGAAGGTATGTACAAAGGTAGCTCCATAAGCATCCTTGGCTTGAATTCGGCGATGAATCCAGTCCGGGAGATGGCAATCGTAGGTGGAACCGGCATTTTCCGGCTGGCACAGGGATATGCAATTGCTCAGACACATTGGTTTGATCCTGCCACTGGTGATGCTATAGTTGGGTACAATGTTACAATTGTTCACTAGGACATACATGAACATGATAGAGTTTGATCAAATCCAGTCATTTCTAGTCATGTTAGTTTACCAAAAACATTTGTCTTTTTTTTTTTTTTTTTTTTTGTTAAGTTTGGTTGGATCTAAATAAGATTGTTGTTTAAGTACACTACAATTTATAAAATGTCATTTTGGCTTTATATATGTGTGAAAAATATCAAGTTCGGAAATCCTATACATTTTTTTTATACAGGATCTCAATTGACACCAATGTAAAATGAAAAAATATACATTTTTACACCGGTGCCAATTAAATACTTGAAGATATGTATTCAATCTGGCAATATCCCAAATTCGAGTTGTCATATCCTAAATTGTATTAAAAAATGAAAAAGGAAAAAAAAAAGGTAATTGTAAATTAGCTTCACAAGTGTAATCTAAAACATTACCTTTTCTGTAAATATGAGTACTGTAAATAAAAAAATAAAAAATAAAAAAATAAAATGTGATTTATCAGAGTCTATGCACCAAAGAGATTCATTCCAAAATATTCTTTAAAATTAATTAATTAATTAATTATTTTAACCAAAATGTATCTTAACCTTTCCTTAGCAGAAAAGGTTTTGAAATTTTTGGTACTCAAGTCTATCCTAAATCCTAATTAATTCAAAAGTTATTGAAAATTAGTGATATTCTAACTTAAGAGTTTTTATTTTTATTTTTTTATTTTATCTTTTTTAAATAAAAAAGTTATTAATTAAAGTTCATTAATTTTGGTATGTCAATGGATCATTCATCATTTGCAACATGGGAACCTCCGTTACTCGACCCTTTCACCTATCCTCACTTGGTTTGGGAATCACGAGCAACGATGGTTTGGGGGAGATATTTCTGCCCCCACCCGTATTCTCATCCCCAATTTGACCATCGCTTGGTCTGTTTGAAAATTAGTGATATTCGAACTTAAGAGTTTTTTTTTTTTTATCTTTTTTAAATAAAAAAGTTCATTAATTTTGGTAAATATTGTATTGTATATTTGTATATAACTACTTCCTAATGTGGGTGGATTTTACTTGCCGTAGTAAACCTTCTAGATTAATTTCTATATATGGGTGGGAAAAATTAGGAAATGAAACAAAATTAGGCCGCATGCCATCCATTGATTTATTAAGAAAAAGAAAAAGAAAATAAAATTGATATTTAACAAATCTAGGGATGTCAATGGGTCATTTGCAACATGGGAACCTCCGTTACTCGACCCTTTCCCCTATCCTCATTTGCAACATGGGTCATTTTGTCTGGACAATAAGAGGTCATGTAGATATATCATCAAGAGTCATTGACAATTATAGAGGATTCTTTGAATGCTGCCATAGATGAGTTCTACACACTGTTAAATATATTAATTATGTGTTTTTCTTTGAATGCTGCCATTGACAATCAAAGCATGTACTTTATTAGTTCAAACCATACATAGTTACAGGTTTTATAATAAAATTTTAGAACCTCTCATAGTCTAGTCCTGTTTATATACTGGTTTATTTAAAGTACATGCTTTGATTCTAGAGGCAGGACTTTGGTATTGCCCTGCCTAGAACTTTTATTATTCTATCATCTCATATGATTCTTTTTATGTCAATAAGGATCATATTCAATCATACATGTTAATTTATATGATTAATGACTAATCGCTTCTTTGTAATTGCCTGTTTTATTGGCAATAAAGATAATTTTGTGATCCTGATGCAATGCCCAAATTCTGTCTTTCAGCTGCTAATTAGCACTAATGGTTGGTGTTCACAATATGCATAAAGTTGTGAGATAGGTCAGCATTCAAATCTTTAATTTCTGTCTTTTATGTGAACAAAAGAATGCATATATATTAAATTTAATATGAGTAATGCTATTAATTATAAGTTGTAAATCATTAAATAACTGCGTTCATGGATCACTACAATTTTGCCATTTAGAGAGTAAATGAGTTTTTGTTTTGTGTTTTACCTTAATTTGTGGACTGAGTTCAGTTGTCATTTAGATATATATAATCTCATTTGCATTGATATATTATCGTTTCCTATCATAAAATAATAATAAAAATTGAGTAAATAAAGCTTTTTAAGAAATCAGCGACAAATCCTGTTAAAGAAGAAGAAAAAAAAGCATCTACAAAATGCAGAGGCTACATCAGCACTCAATCAAATTATTTCTGCTGAATATGATTTTGCTTACTAATTATAAGTTGTAGCTGTTTCTCTGTTTACTTTATAATATGAAACAATTAATGTTGTGATTGAATGGAAGGGGTCAAAATTTAAATGTCACTATTTGGGGCGCTTTTTGGGAAACTATCACCACATTATTAATCTAAGTTTAAAAGGCATCTATTATGGTGACCAGACAAAAATACCCTTATTTGTATGTTTGTGTATTTTTCAAACAGTGAGATAAAAAGTCAGAGAGAGAAGAACCGACAATACAACAGGCCTAAAGTTGACGGAAAGTGTACGGCGAACCACTGGCGACGGCTCTACAGTAATCGTACGGCGTAAAACCAGTGACGGCGCAACAGAAATGGCATCGACAAGAAGTCACCGGCGATCTCAAAAGACACGGGTTAGTTCTTGTTTCCGATGCGTTTTTGATGTTGATAATTTCATGTGTTTTGATGTTTGATGTCATACTCATCATGTAGATTAGGTTGGATTTGTATTGTTGTTGATTATGTTTGTATGATGAGGTTAGGTTAGGGTTTTAGTTTCAGAAAAAAGTTGTTTTGAAGACGATGAATTTCTGGGTTTCCGTGACTTTTTGAACTGTTGCCGTGACTTTTGTATAGTGTCCCGTGACTTTTGATAAGTGTCCCGTGACTTTTGATAAGTATTCCGTGACTTTTGTATAGTGTCCCGTGACTTTTAATACACTTCCCGTGACTTTTAATTCAGTGGTCCAGTCTTTTTTTTCTGAACTTTTATGCTTTTTTTCTGTGAATATGCAGATGAGGAATGACCCAAAGGATTTTTTAAAAACCCTAGAGGCAGATTGGTTCAAGGTAAAAATTACTCGCCATGACCATTTTGATGACCTGAAATATATTGACAACGCACTTAACAATGTACTTGAAGATCTGAAGATCGAAGACCGACGTCGGTATACTGAGTCGTGTTTTGGTCATTTCCTTCAGATGCATCGTGAGAATAATTTTTCGGGTGGGATTGTCCATCGGTTACTTTTGCGCGAGTTGCAACATGATGGGCCGGAAAATAAGATGAGATTTTTGTTAGGTAAGCATACTGTCCGGCTCTCGAAGGTTGAGTTCTGTCTAATCACCGGTTTGAAATTTAGAGTCGATCCCGACACGACGAGGTATGATATGGTAGAGAATGGTATACACGAGTGGTACTTTCGGGGTCAAGAAATTGAGATTGAAAAGTTGAGAGCGATGATGCGGATTGGTATTTTTCAAGAGCAGTACGATGCGGTGAAGCTTGCCTTATTGTTTATGATGAACCGAATACTGATGGGGTTCGACGAGAGAGATAAAGTTCCAGAATGGCAATTTCGTCTAGTTGAGGACCTGGACGCTTTTGATGCGTTCCTGTGGGGTGCATACGTGTATAGGCGGTCTATTTCTGGTTTCAAGCGGGCATTAGATGGTCCACAGCGGCGGTTGGCAAAAAAACGGCGAGAAGAGGGTGAGGACGTTGATGTACAGAGCATCAAGTTGACGTACAACATATACGGTCTACCGTATGCATTGTTGGTGAGAATTTTTAATTTGATTCCGTACTGAATAGTTTATTTTATATGACTGTTGTATCTACTTCTTATCGTACTTTTCTATTACGCAGATATTTGCATTTGAGGTTATCCCCGAGTTTGGCAATACTAAATGTGGGACTCGGCGGGTAATCGAGCTACCACCCCCCCCCCCCCCCCCCCCCCCCCCCCCCCCCCCCCCCCCCCCCCCCCACGTATTCTAAAATGGGAATTGAGTCAGCGACCTTGGGCGAAAAAGCTGGATGCTGTTTTTACAAAAAGGGTAAGTGTTGATGTTGTTAATGTTGATAGTTATTAGTATGTATACAATGACAACTATTTAACTCCGAATCCAGATGTACGCATGGCTTGAATTGGTGCCGACGGCTGCGGAGAGGGCTCAACGGTACTTCGAAGACATAGACCTAGGAGGCAGTCTGTATGATACTGATGCCCCTGATATACCTGGTGACCTTCCGGATCCGGATTCAAATTCGAATCGACATAGGACTGCAGGACCCAATGATACGAAGGGTCTATTTTCCAGACCCAGTGGTACGGAGGGTATGTTTTCCGGACATGATGATATGGAGGGTTCGTATTCTGGACCTACTGATATAGAGGGTTCAGACCTTGAGGGTGGGAGTGGGCATAGGCGGGTACGATTCACTTTTCCCAGACAGCCTAGACCTGGAGGTAATTCAGACCCAGAGGGTGGCGGTGAGAGTCCTCAGAGGCGTAGCCCGGTACGATCCACATTGCCTAGACAGCCTCGACCTGGAGGTGATTCACGAGGAGGTGATCCACAGGTGCGTAAAAATATTAAAACCGCATTATTTAATTTCAATCGACTGAACGGTTTTAGTACTAACAGAGTTCGAAATCCTTTTAGGGTTGGGACAGTAAAATTGCTGAAGTGATGGATGCAGTCCGATCTTTACGGGAGCATGTGATGGCTGCTGTCCAAAAGAGTGATAAGAGGCAAGATGCGCAGCATCAAGAGTTGCTGGATATGATCCAGGTGTTACAGGGTCCGACGTCGCAGTCCCGTATAGATGGTCCACCATCCGATGACCCACCATTCGTTGACCATCACGGAGACTTTAGTCCCACGGGCAAGACAGGTACTGGTCAGGATAGGACAGACCCAAGGAGCAGACATGAGCAGCCACCTATTACGGAGGCACATACTACGGACACAGTATTCGATCAGCAGGGTCATCGTGCGACAGAACGAGAGGAGGTACTCAGTGGTACAGAGATAGCAGTATTGGAGCAGGTACATCCTCCGGTTTTACGTGACAGCACTGCCGGTACAGAGATAGCACTGGTTTCATGGGTGGCACCTGGTGGATCAGAGCTACCACCGGGACAGAGTCCGTCCTTACAACGCACCCTACCTTCGGTTGTCAACCCCAGTGCAGTGCAACCTTTGAAGCGATCCCGGCGCAGCCCCTCCATTCCTTAGAGCGATACACAGAGGGAGAGTTCATCCATACAGTGCACCCCTCCTCAGACCCATACACGGAGGGAGAGTTCCTCCTCACACCGCAGCCATCCTCATACCGATATACGAAGGGAGTGTTCCTCCTTACACCAGGTCCATCCTCAAAGCGATCAACAGAGGCAGAGTCCCTTCTCATACCGCACCCCCCAGTAGAGCCCAATGGTCGGGACCGTACTCCTCCTACGGTACCGCGTGTTCGCAAGATAGGTCGGATGCTAATGTCCCCATACACAGACCCCTATTGGCCGAAGAAGCCTAGGACAAGGCCTCCAACATCGGTGACATTGGCGCATGTATTCAGGCCCAACGATTTGTTACATCCGGACCGCATTGCAGCGTAAAAAGCCTACAAGAGGAACGTGACGGGGGAAACGTAAGTATAAGCGTTCATTTTACAATCTTTTATTATTATTACTTGGTTGTCTAACTTGTTCAACAATTATGCAGACGTGATGTGGATCTACCTTTACCTGTTGATGTACCTTGGTTCCAACGGTTGCAGACCAACTTCATGGAGTTAGAGGAATCGGTATGTTCATTACTTTAATTGTCTGTATAAATTTGTATGAGTAATGGTAGATTCCTAATAATATAAAATGTTTACATTGTCAACACATCGATGCGTAATTGAAGATTCTGCGGAAGCGTCAGCTAGCATACCCCACTATCTACAGTCAGAGGGTTAACTTACTGGATTAACAGTTCTTTGTAAGTTTCTGTATTGAAATGTTTTCATTTGTGCATTGATGTGTTACTTAATGTTGCGGTTATTTTTCTATGTCATACTTAGAAATTCAGTGGCAGCAAATTTTCGGCCGTGGGGTTGTTGGCAAACCCCTTGCCGACTGGAAGTTGCTGAAACACACATGGCCCAATGAAGACCTAAAGACGGTCCGAGGAATTCTCCCGACCGGAACCCGGCCATGGCACGAGGTTGATTATGTAAGGGTTCCAATTACATGGTTATAAAATGTAATATATTATGTTTTAATTTCGGACACATAAGACTATGTTGAAACACGTACAGGTTCTGATGCCTTACAACCTTGGACGGACGCATTGGGTACTGGCCAGCATTAGTCTCAGGGAGGGGAAGATCTACATGTTAGACCCGTTCAGACAGGAGGTTACATGGGATTACAGGCTAAAGCAGGTCGGGTGCCTATGTTGGTTTATTCCCTCGATGTTGCATCAGGTCCGGTTTCACGATAGCAGAAGGGAGGATGATGTGACGTACAAATTGTCGAAGAGTCCCTTTCGGATGAGCATCCTGGACAGAAGACATGGGGTGCCCCAACAGCATCAGGGGTATGATTGTTTCAAGATTTTATTCTATCCCATTAGGTGTTAATAAAATTCCATTCTAATGGTTGTTCATTTGGTGATTTGCAGCGGTAACTGTGGTGCCTATATTTTGAGATTGGCAAAGTACTTGCTAGTAAATATGAAGGACTTCGACTGGACGGAAGAGGATATGGGCACCATTAGGGAGAAGATGGCTGTGGAGGTTTATTGCAACTCGCTACACAACATATTTAGCTAATGTATATATGGGTTGTTCTCTGTTATGCAGTTAATGTACATAACATATTTTTTTTTTTTTTTCAATTATTCAATTCAATTCAATTTTTTCAATTCCAGCATGCACGATTTCAGTGAATAAGTCATTCAACTCCAACACGATTAATTTGTGGTTTCCAAAGTCTGAACGATGTTGGAAAACATCAACTTGGAGACATGTTCCTCATAAAACAACTGTATCGAGCATGGTTTCCAAAGTCTGAACGATGTTGGGTGTCAGTCTACCAAATATCCTTATTTCAGTAACATCTCAAAAGCTTGGATATGGATATGGATATGATCTTTATAATAGGTGAGGAAGGAAGCATGTTGAGATAAGGCAAATAAAACTGTTTTCAGTTCAAAGTTCAACACACATTTCATACATTCAAATCCATAAACAATACAGGAAATTCATGAACACTATAACAAAGGATCCAGTATGATAGTATAACAAAGGAAATTCGAACATAAAATCAATCGGATTAGTTCTACATAAAAGCATAAGAACCAAGGGTGGCAATTCTGTAGGGAAAAATACCGTAGTACACGCAGCGGAAGCGAGACTAAAAATAGATTTAGTAACTTTTAAAATTTTTCCTTTTTATGAACCTTAAACCCTTTAATCAATTAAACATATATATTATCTAACAAAAGAATAATACCTTTTGTCGCGTGATCCGATTGACTTACGTCGATGGTAATCCGCAAGATCTTCAATCCTAGCACGAACGTGGATCACCTAGGAGCGTGGTCTCCCTTTTCTTTGAATTGCAAACCTGTGAATGGACAAACAAACTTTTCTTTTCTTTGTTAGTCACAAAAACAATCAAAAGAATACTAAAATTATTCCGGTCACTTTTGAGTTCTCAATCTAATGATCGAAACTCGCGTGAACCTAGATCGATGTCTTACACACAAGCTTATTGATGAATAAGCAAATAGTATACCATCAAAGAATAATCTAACACTCTTTTATGTTTTAGTAGAAATAAAATAATCTATCTTATGAATTGAGAAGAAGAAGAAATTTGTATCAAGAACACATATGGTGGCCGAATTCTATAAGAGCACTTATATAGGTGGCCAAATTTTCTTCTCTTCTTTCACTTAGGGTGGCCGAAAATCATAACCTAAAAGGGACTAGGGTTGCCGCAATTCTCAAGCCCAAAAGAGTTTGTATTGCACCCTAATTCCTATTTTAGTTTAAGACTTCAAACCCTAATCCAACTCATAGATCTTTTATTCTTTTATTTTGACTAAATAAGAAGACTCCTTATTTGATTAAATAAATAAAATTATTTATTTATTTTCTTACCAAATAAGTCTTTTACTTTTAGTATACTACCAACAATAGTATAACACTAGGAATCATATTTCCTAATCAGAAAAGATTTGTTTCTTAATTAAACAATTAATTAATAAATTAATTAATTCTTATTTAATTAAAACAATGAAAACAAAATAATATCTTAGGTTAAAAATTTAACCTTGCCGCCCCATATAAAATAATTGGGCAAAATATTATTTTCTTATTTCATTTAATCCATTGGACTTTAAATAAAAAGCCCACATGTGAACCAGACCCATTCTTACTAAAAGAAACAAGCCCACATGTCTTTCATTAATATATTAATATAATTGAGCAGCCCATTACATAAATAATGTGCAAATTATATTCTTAATATGTTAAATGCAATTCTAGATGGACCCTTAAATTGGTCCGGTAGAATATATCAAGTGATCCATGCAAGTCCGTGTGGATTGAGGATCTTGGCGGGCCATCTAAATTTAAGCTTCAATAGACATAACCTAATCACAATCAACAAATGATTCACTTAGGTCCGATCCATTAATTTTAACTCATTCCACTAAAGAGCTAAAACTGAACTCTTAAATAAAGATAGAAAAGGAAGATGTTCCTCATTCATACCCTAGACAATCATGTTGGAGATAGTGTATCCTCGTGATTAAATCAGTAATCGCCAAGAGTTCATAGACTGCCTACAACTCTCCAAGTTACCATATTTACTCATATGACCATGTTTTGAACTTGGATATTTTGACATGTCCAGAAGCCATGTTTTCAATAGACACTATCGAAAACTCAACGTTGAGATTTAATATCCAATTACCTCAAAACATCCATATGATGATATTATACTCTCATTTAATAAATGGAGCCACGATGTCCATATCTATAAATGAAGTCCTCTATCGATTAACAAATGAATATCACCAAACTATCGAGGATAGACTATGCGATATAATCGTACTCATTGATAACTCAAATGATATCACTTGCAACCATAAGTCCATCATTTATCTCAGGATTAAGATAGACTCTCCGATTGTCCTGATAATGAAAAGACTATTATCTATTGACGGTTATAGATAAAGTATTTCATTGTGATCCAGTTCATTACACCCAGTGCACTAGATCCTTTTGCTCGAAGACACTCCGATGATTTTAGACTCATCATATCTCATTTGAGCCCACTCAAATGCTAGCAAAAGAATTCTACAACTTTAACAAGATAAAGGTGCCCAACCTTTAACTTAAGTTGTGAACATTATTCAAGACTAACTAAAGAATTGTGTCTACCACATACATATCCAGATGTACGAACAATTCTTCTTTTCTCATAGTCTTTAGACCTTATGATTAATTACTTTGACACTTATAATATTAAACTATAAATGCTATACGATTTGTTAAACTATAAATCACTTTATTAATATGAAAAAGATTGTTAATTACAACATTACACTCTTGCTATTGAGCATAATCCTAACAATCTCCCACTTGCACTATAGCAAATGTGTCATGTCTCTCAAGCCCATGTTCTCTAGATGCCGATCGAAACTCTTCTGAGGTAGAGCCTTTGTGAAGGGATCCGCTAGATTTTCTGCTGACGCGATTTTGGTAATCGTCACGTCACCTCTTTGAACAATCTCCCTTAAAAGATGATACTTTCTTTCAATGTGTTTACCTCTCTTGTGACTTCTTGGTTCTTTCGAATTAGCCACTGCTCCACTGTTGTCACAGTAGATAGTGATCTGCTTATTCGCACTAGGAACCACTTCTAAGTCAATCAAGAATTGGCGAAGCCAAACAGCCTCTTTGGCAGCCTCGCATGCAGCAACATACTCAGCTTCCATGGTGGAATCAGCAATACAAGATTGCTTGATACTCCTCCATATAACTGCTCCTCCTCCAATAGTAAACACAGCCCCTGATGTGGATTTTCTGGAGTCAGAATCTGATTGGAAATCAGAATCTGTATACCCAACGGGAATCAAATCCCCTCCAGAGTATACAAGCATATTATCTCTCGTTCTCTTGAGATACTTGAAAATATGCTTGACTGCCGTCCAGTGATCAGGACCAGGTTTCGATTGAAACCTGCTAACTATGCCAACAGCAAAACAAATATTTGGTCTAGTACAGAGCATTGCATACATGAGACTTCCAACTGCCGAGGCATATGGAACTCTACTCATGAATTGCTCTTCATGCTCATTCTTAGGAACTTGTTCCTTAGAAAGCTTGATTCCATGTCTGAAAGGTAACATACCTTTCTTGGAATCCTGCATGGAAAACCTAGGCAAGATCTTGTCTATGTATGAAGCTTGGGATAATGCAATCGTTCTATTCTTTCTATCCCTTATTACTTGGATACCTAGAATAAAACTTGCTTCTCCTAAGTCCTTCATATCAAATTGTTTTGCTAACCATTCTTTTACTGATGTCAATACACCTACATCGTTTCCAATGAGTAGTATATCATCAACATAAAGAATCAGGAAAACCAACTTGTCGCCTTTAATCCTTTTGTATACACAAGGTTCGTCAGGATTCTGAATAAATCCAAAACCTTTGACAGCTTGATCAAACCTTATGTTCCAGGATCTGGATGCTTGCTTCAATCCATATATGGATTTCTGCAACTTGCATACATTTTCCATTTGGCCCTTTTCAATGAATCCCTCTGGTTGCATCGCCTTTTGCCAATGGCGACTATCAACATCCTCCATAGCTTCCTTGTACGTGTAGGGATCATCGTCGTCCGGAAGATTCTCCACTGATTCTCCCAGACCGATGTATCTTTCGGGTTGTGTTCTAACCCTCCCACTACGACGAGGAATGGTAGGTTGTTGATCTTGTGTTGGATCGGAACTTACAATTGGGTTAGGTTGTGTAACCTCTCGTGGAATTGTATCTCCTGACATCTCATTCAGGACAATTCTACTTCTAGGCACAAAATCATTCATATAGTCCTTTTCCAGAAATTTAGCATTTGTCGAAACGAATACTTTAAGATCTGAAGGACTGTAGAAATAATATCCTTTAGTTTCTTTTGGATACCCTACAAATATACATGTTTCCGAACGGGACTCCATTTTTTCTGTCTTTCCTTTTAACACATGCGCAGGACAACCAAATATCCTTAAGTGTTGTAAACTAGGCTTGCGCCCAGTCCACAACTCATGCGGTGTTTTAGGAATAGACTTAGATGGTACATCGTTTAGAATGTATATAGCAGTTTGTAAGGCATATCCCCAAAAAGAAATAGGAAGTGTTGAATAACTCAACATAGACCTAACCATATCCAAAAGAGTTCTATTTCTCCTTTCTGCTACCCCATTCTGTTGAGGTGTTCCTGGTGCAGAAAACTAAGAAACTATCACATTGTCAATAAGATATTGCTGAAACTCACCAGATAGATATTCTCCACCACGATCAGATCTCAAGATTTTTATGTGTTTCTCAAGCTGATTTTCCACTTCAACTTTGAATGCTTTGAACATGTCAAAAGCATCCGACTTATGTCGCATGAGATACACATAACCAAATCTCGAGTAATCATCTGTGAAGGTGATGAAGTACTCATATCCACCTCTAGCTTGAATGCTCATAGGTCCACATACATCAGTGTGTATCAATTCTAAACATTCAGTGGCTCTCGCACCTTTGGCAGAGAACGTCCTTTTGGTCATTTTACCTTCCAAATAAGATTCACAAGTTGGTAGATCATCAACCTTTAAGTCACTCAAAGGTCCGTCACATACCAATCTTTTAATCCTATTAAGGTTAATATGACCTAAGCGTAAATGCCAAAGGTAGGTTTCATCAGTTGATAATTTTACTCTTTTATGATTAGGTTCCGTTATTTCTGTGTCTAATGAGTGAGAGATATTTCTATGCAAAAAGTATAGACCGTTTTCCAATGTACCTTGGCAAATAATTTTGTCATTCTTACTAATAATAAAAACTTTATTAAAAGTAACTGAATATCCAAATTTATTTAAACAAGAAACTGAAATTAAATTCCTCTTGAATTGAGGTACATAATAAACGTCTATTAAATCTAAATGCCTTCTAGAATCCAAATAAACTCTAATATCTCCCACTGCACTTGCAGACACTAACGTTCCGTTGCCTAAGCGCAAATTGATTTCATTCTTACTCAGCCTTCTCCTTTCTTGGAACCCCTGCAAGGAATAACAAACATGATTAGTGGCTCCTGAGTCTATGATCCAAGAATCTGTAGAATCAGCCAAAAAACATGTTTCAAGATAATTCACATTACCTTCTTCCTTCTTATTCTGGGACTTTGGGCAATTTCTCTTCCAATGTCCCTTTTCACCACAAAGGAAGCATTTCCCTTTGATCTTGGTTACTTTCTTGGTGTCCTTCTTGATAGGCCCAAGTTGCTTTTTCTTCTGTTGTTTCTTGACCTTTTGACGGGCCTTAACAGTAGCAACTTTACCAATCATATGAATCTCTTGACCCTTGCCTTTCACAAGGATCTTTTCAGCACTTTGAACATCTTGCATCAGGCCTTGTAAGGTGTATTCCTTTTTGTTCAAAGTGTAGTCCAATTTGAACTGATCAAAGGAATCTGACAATGAATTGACAACCATATCAATTTTTGTCTCACCATCTATCTCAGCGCCATGCAGTTCAGCAATGTTGAGATGTGCTATGACTTTTATCATGTGATCCTTCACAGCCTGTCCAGGTTTCATCCTAAGATTCATAAAAGCAATCACTACCTCTCTCTTAGTCGTCCTGGACTTCATAGCAAACATCTCCTCTAGAGACATCATTATATCAGCAGCGGACTCCATTCCTTCATGCTGCTGTTGCAACACGTCGGAGATAGTGGCCATAATATAACATTTGGCCATATCATCTGAAGTCTTCCACTGCTCATACTCATCTCTATACATTATGCTAGATTCATTATTAGGAGCAGGTGGTTTAGGAGTAGTTAGAACAAACTTATGTTTTTCACTTTGCAGCAACAACCCAATTTTCTTTTTCCATGTGACATAATTATCTCCAGTTAAAGTGTTATCTTTCAAGATGTTCATAAGTGATGGGGTCAAGAATTCTGAATAAAAACAAAACATATATAAGTAAATAATCATGATAAAGCACTTTTAAATATTTATCTTGAATTAAATAAATAACTCAATCATAAAAATTCAACGGTGATCCAATACCTATAAATGTTACGCCTCTTTTGGGAGTTCGCACCATTTACTAGTTAGACTAGGTCCCACCTAATTGTTAACATAACAACCAACGTTTTCAATTTTAGCCTTGCAATTTTACTGACAAGAACTCTTGGGAGGATATCAATAAAATTACATTGAGTGTGTTACCAAGATATCGACCCTCAATTTTCTCTCACGAAAATCCCTCCTTGGGGAGTAGATCTCGTTTGAGTCCATTGTCTAGTCTATCCTTGTAAGGAAGTATGTTGCTAAATTCCATTCATGGACGCCCCTTGGGGGGATTACCAATAAATAATTAAGCTCAACTAACCTTGGAGGCCATAGGTGTCACAAAAACACCTTCTCCCACTCAATTATTTAAGGCGTGTGATTAAATCCCATAGAATGATTTACCAAGTTATCTAGATGCCAATTTAGATACCTAAATCATTCAATGCATGTTCATACCAAAAGAGATATATGAGTGGCACTCCTATTCTATATGTCATGTTATCATACAATAACAAATATTGTAATATCTAAGCATAAATTAAATAGCAACAATTTTGGCCCATCCTAGAAAAACAAGTAAATTACAATTGTTTAGGAATACAAGATCTTCAAGTGTCCCATCAACCATACGCTCATCCTTCGGCCCAAACCCCATGGGCGTGCACAACCCACAACCCCACAAAGGGGCTGCTGTGCGCAGCCCATGAAGACTCCCAGGGCTGCCGTGCGCAGCCCACCAAGCTTGGGCTTGCCATGCGCAGCCCAATCCACTCCTATGGTGCGCACGGTGCTCGTTCTCGGTTCCGGTTGCTTCGTTTTTCTTCGTGTCTTCGAATCTTCATTACCCGAATACATTACGGCAGTATAAATAATAAAATACTGCAGTATTAATTTTTATTTTTTTTTATTCACTGCAGTACTTTTTACAAATAAAATACTGCACTAAAACTTAATAAAAAAAACTGCTGCAGTATTAATAAAAAAAATACTGCACATATAAAAAAAAATAAAATAAAACCTAGCAACTACCAAGAAGGAATTATGGTGATGATAGACCACCCTTCTTGTTACAATTCCATAACAAAAATACATTGAAAATCTAGGACCAAAATCGAGCAATAACAATCCACATAAAACATATATAAATCCATACATCACATGTAATTATATATGCGAATACCTAGAGTGCCATCTCTTTCTAAACATGCATAATCACAATAAAAAGAAATCGATCCACGTATATATACGTTAATTAATTAAAAGGGTTCAACCTAGGCTCTGATACCAATTGTAGGGAAAAATACCGTAGTACACGCAGCGGAAGCGAGACTAAAAATAGATTTAGTAACTTTTAAAATTTTTCCTTTTTTATGAACCTTAAACCCTTTAATCAATTAAACATATATATTATCTAACAAAAGAATAATACCTTTTGTCGCGTGATCCGATTGACTTACGTCGATGGTAATCCGCAAGATCTTCAATCCTAGCACGAACGTGGATCACCTAGGAGCGTGGTCTCCCTTTTCTTTGAATTGCAAACCTGTGAATGGACAAACAAACTTTTCTTTTCTTTATTAGTCACAAAAACAATCAAAAGAATACTAAGATTATTCCGGTCACTTTTGAGTTCTCAATCTAATGATCGAAACTCGCGTGAACCTAGATCGATGTCTTACACACAAGCTTATTGATGAATAAGCAAATAGTATACCATCAAAGAATAATCTAACACTCTTTTATGTTTTAGTAGAAATAAAATAATCTATCTTATGAATTGAGAAGAAGAAGAAATTTGTATCAAGAACACATATGGTGGCCGAATTCTATAAGAGCACTTATATAGGTGGCCAAATTTTCTTCTCTTCTTTCACTTAGGGTGGCCGAAAATCATAACCTAAAAGGGACTAGGGTTGCCGCAATTCTCAAGCCCAAAAGAGTTTGTATTGCACCCTAATTCCTATTTTAGTTTAAGACTTCAAACCCTAATCCAACTCATAGATCTTTTATTCTTTTATTTTGACTAAATAAGAAGACTCCTTATTTGATTAAATAAATAAAATTAATTATTTATTTTCTTACCAAATAAGTCTTTTACTTTTAGTATACTACCAACAATAGTATAACACTAGGAATCATATTTCCTAATCAGAAAAGATTTGTTTCTTAATTAAACAATTAATTAATAAATTAATTAATTCTTATTTAATTAAAACAATGAAAACAAAATAATATCTTAGGTTAAAAATTTAACCTTGCCGCCCCATATAAAATAATTGGGCCAAATATTATTTTCTTATTTCATTTAATCCATTGGACTTTAAATAAAAAGTCCACATGTGAACCAGACCCATTCTTACTAAAAGAAACAAGCCCACATGTCTTTCATTAATATATTAATATAATTGAGCAGCCCATTACATAAATAATGTGCAAATTATATTCTTAATATATTAAATGCAATTCTAGATGGACCCTTAAATTGGTCCGGTAGAATATATCAAGTGATCCATGCAAGTCCGTGTGGATTGAGGATCTTGGCGGGCCATCTAAATTTAAGCTTCAATAGACATAACCTAATCACAATCAACAAATGATTCACTTAGGTCCGATCCATTAATTTTAACTCATTCCACTAAAGAGCTAAAACTGAACTCTTAAATAAAGATAGAAAAGGAAGATGTTCCTCATTCATACCCTAGACAATCATGTTGGAGATAGTGTATCCTCGTGATTAATATCAGTAATCGCCAAGAGTTCATAGACCGCCTACAACTCTCCAAGTTACCATATTTACTCATATGACCACGTTTTGAACTTGGATATTTTGACTTGTCCAGAAGCCATGTTTTCAATAGACACTATCAAAAACTCAATGTTGAGATTTAATATCCAATTACCTCAAAACATCCATATGATGATATTATACTCTCATTTAATAAATGGAGCCACGATGTCCATATCTATAAATGAAGTCCTCTATCGATTAACAAATGAATATCACCAAACTATCGAGGATAGACTATGCGATATAATCGTACTCATTGATAACTCAAATGATATCACTTGCAACCATAAGTCCATCATTTATCTCAGGATTAAGATAGACTCTCCGATTGTCCTGATAATGAAAAAACTATTATCTATTGACGGTTATAGATAAAGTATTTCATTGTGATCCAGTTCATTACACCCAGTGCACTAGATCCTTTTGCTCGAAGACACTCCGATGATTTTAGACTCATCATATCTCATTTGAGCCCACTCAAATGCTAGCAAAAGAATTCTACAACTTTAACAAGATAAAGGTGCCCAACCTTTAACTTAAGTTGTGAACATTATTCAAGACTAACTAAAGAATTGTGTCTACCACATACATATCCAGATGTACGAACAATTCTTCTTTTCTCATAGTCTTTAGACCTTATGATTATTTACTTTGACACTTATAATATTAAACTATAAATGCTATACGATTTGTTAAACTAGAAATCACTTTATTAATATGAAAAAGATTGTTAATTACAACATTACACTCTTGCTATTGAGCATAATCCTAACAAATTCGTCTTCCTCTTGTAAGGCTCCATTCATCCCATGGTAGCGTCCTTCTCAGGGCACGTTTGTTTATTGTGTCTAGTTGAATGACAGATGCTGCACCTACGACGGTATTTTTCGGGAACAATTCTACTGAGACCTTCATTAACCATATACGGGTTGGAACATCTCCTGCTATTATATCCTGGTTGTCCACACCTCCTACAAGACTATGTGGTTGTCCTCTCCGAAGATGAGGGATATCGACCCTCCATCGGGCGACCTGATTGTCTTTTCGTCTTTGGATTTAAAACCACCCGCGCTACGATGTCAGATGGCACAACCCATGAAGAATGATGGCCAACAGGCATAATAGGAACCGAGTATGCATCAATAAGTGTCTCCCTCTTGTAGTAGTCCGAACACAGAGATGTGAAATCCATGTTCCGCTCCCTACAATAATGAAAACAGTAAGATTCTCGTCTGGGTTATATAAAGCGTTAACTGTAACTTGTCATGTACCTTGCCGCTGCGAGTGCGTGTGAACATGGTAAAAAGTCCATTTGGAATTTGTTGCATGTGTAAGTCTTCCGGACTAAGTCAACCGTCCACTATTTTCCCTTGTGTCTGACGGAGAATATGTTCCAGTCAACTGGATTTACGGTCATATAACCGCACTTCTCGAAAAGTTTAAGGATCACAAGATGTGTTGCGTCGGTCAATCGATGACACATGGACCGTGCATTTGCATGACAATCGTGGAACCACTTTTGTAGCATATTCCGAATGAACTCTGCCAATGTCATCAGTGGCAGTTGTCGTACGAATATTAGGCATGAGTTTATGCACTCTGCAACATTTGTGGTCATCAACATGTACCTTCTTTGGGGACAGTAAACGCGAGACCACTTGTGTGGACCGGCATCAATGGCATAATCGTATGCACCCTTATGCAGCTTACGTAACTCTTCCATATGGCGATCATACTAGATTTCACTGTACGACCTAGCAGCGTTATCCATTATGTCGGTAACATCATTTCTGTGGAATCGCTTCTTCATATTTTCACCAAAATGCCAGCAACATATGGTATGGGTTGCATAAGGGAACACTTTAGAAATCCCTACTTCAATGCTTGCATGACGATCGGAAATGAAAACCAGATCATCTATATGACCAAGGGCACCCCTCAAACATTCCAAAAACCACTCCCATGAAAGGTTGTTTTCTGAGTCACCGTACCCAAAAGCAATTGGATACACATGTTTGTTTCCATCTTGTGCAGTTGCCACAAACATTGTACCCCCGAATCTTCCCTTCAAATGGGTACCATCAACTGCAATCATAGGATGCATACACCTCCGAAAACCTCTAATTGAGGACCCTAACGACATGCAAAAGTAGAGGAATTTACCATCGTCTGCGCACTGTAAGTCAGTGATTGTGCCTGGATTTTGCTGTTCTAGAACATATGCAAAAGATGGCAGCAGTTGGAAACTTTCTTCATGCGTTCCATAGGTCAATGACAATGCATATTGCAGGGCATCATGTGCCTTACTGTACATGATTTGGATGCCATAAATTGTTTTCATATCGCCCATTATGTCCTTTGGACGCATGAGACGACCATCAATTTGTTGAAGTCTAGGTGCACTAGCTTCTCCGATTGTGACTGCATTAGCTTGTCGGTGGCGACGATGAATCTCCTCCAAGGGACAACTGTGTTCGTTGACAAAACTTCTGACTTGAAAGTAAGTCCCTTCATCTCTCCTGACCGCTCTTAATTTCCACGTACAGTCGTCAACGATGCAAACCAGATGTAAAGTTGTCTTATTGGACCTTTTCACCTTCCATTCAAAGTTCTGCCGCATTGAAAAATGGCTAACTAGCCTTTTCAAATCCTTTTTACTCAGAAAAAATTGACCTTTATAAATCATGGTTCTAGGTTTTTGCGCTGCCAATGTGCTGCTTGTACCAGTACCAAACGAGTATGCATCTGCTCCAGGAATAACCCACGTTGTCAAATTATCATAATCAGATGCTGTTACGTTATACCGGACCTCGGAAGTCCCAGGCATATCTGGTGCAGTGCAACTAACTCCTTGTACACGTCTACCACGTGTTTGCATTTGTGCAGGCTCTTCACCCACATTGTGTAGATCATCAACCTGTTCATTATTTGCCTCATTATCCACCTCATGGTTCGGGTAATTGTTTTGTTCATTGTACTGCGCATCGTACTGCTTATTGTACTGCTCAATTCGACAACCAAACACATCACCAAATTGAGGTTCAGCTGCATCTGCATGGTTGACTGCAACCTGTGAGACACCACACATGTTTCCCCCACCTTCGATGGCACTCCTTTGGGTGAACACCTAGTTGCTAACACTAAAAGATCCAAATTGTTGGGTATTTTCAGGAGGAGGAATATCATTCCCTACCACATCTCCAGCTGTCCACTCAGTTAGACTGACACATACTTGAGGGATCACTCGATCTTCCCCTAGCATAAACTGGACATCGTCGTCATTCCTTATAAATGTGCGACACGTACTGCCAGGAACGATTGATATTGATGACAAATCAACATTGTATTTGTTTACATCATAGTTCACAATAGTATGCACGATCACCACCAATTCTTCGTAAGTCATATTCTTTGACATACATAAACCTCAGTTATCGGATCCAATAAACCTCTGACTTCCGTCAGGTAACTGCTTCCATCGACCGTTGTAAGATATTACTATTCTAACCCGATTCATGAGGCTGTCAAATTAATAATCACAAACCATTAATAAAAATCTAGGAGTACAAACTATATTAAAATATTACATTTACAAAGTCACAAGTAAGACATGAAAAGTCACGGGTAAGACTTGAAAAGTCACGGGTAACACATTAAAAGTCACGGGTAACACATCAAGCATGAAAAGTCACGGGTAACACATGAAATAAACCTCTGACTTCCGTCAGATAATTGCTCCCATCGACCGTTGTAAGATATTACTATTCTAACCCGATTCATGAGGCTGTCAAATTAATAATCACAAACCATTAATAAAAATCTAGGAGTACAAACAATATTAAAATATTACATTTACAAAGTCACGGGTAAGACATGAAAAGTCATGGGTAAGACTTTAAAAGTCACGGGTAACACATTAAAAGTCACGGGTAAGACTTGAAAAGTCACGGGTAACACATCAAACATGAAAAGTCACGGGTAACACATGAAAAGTCACGGAGATCCAAAAATTCTCACAACGGCTTACGGCTTACTCGGAAAACATATGAAAAGGAACAAATGAAAATGTTAACAAATTAAAACAAGAAAGTTCAAGATATTTTACCTTGTTTTACTGAAGCACGTCCGTTCTTTATAAGTTGAAGAAGAAATTCCAGAGAGAGAGAGAGAGTTACTGAGTTAACACTACTGTTAGTTTTTTTTTTTTGGAAGTGTGGAGAGAGAAAAGTACGAAGGGAATAACATAAATGATTATGTGAGGGTAATGTTGGTAGTTCACCATAATAGGTGCCTTTTAAACTTAACTTATTAAAGTACTGACATTATCAGTTTAAAAAGGTGACATTTCTCACCAATTCCACTTGAATGGAATGGAACTTATGATAATTATTTTAATTTACTGTCCAAGATTATAATAAGGGATGATCAAAGTACTTGAAGATAATCTAGATGGAGAAAAAGCCTTTTACGATCCAAACGTTTGTCCTGGACTGGTAACTAAAATAACTCATTGGTTTAATATTTAAGAAACATGAATTAATCATAAACTCATTGGTTTTTATGATCAAATTTTAACATTTTGTTGTCATTCAGATATTTGTATGGCTAGTAACTAGTACAAGATGATGAGTGGTATTCTCATCAAGGAGATGATGCGAATGCGATGATATCCTCAAGAGGCATTATAAGTTCTGACTATATACATAATTTCTAGAGTTAAAAGTGATGTTACTTTTCTATCGATTTTCTTAACGAAGCATATACATTTGAGACTCCTCCTTTTATCTGGAATTGCACATGAGTCCAAATCGAGGAATATTATGAGATATTTGAATATATTTATGCAGTACTTAGGGGGGTGTATTCAATTAGGATTCTTGAGGACATTTAAAGACATTATAAATCCTGGTGTATTCAATTTGGACATTTAAAGACTTTAAAAGAGTCCATATGAATCCAGTGGTATTCAATTAGGATTTATATGGACTTTTAAAGAATCCTTCCAAATCCAGGTGTATTGAATTGGGACTTTAAAAATGTCTACAAGAATCAAGGTGTATTCAATTAGGACTGGATTTTAAAGGATTTTCTTAAGTCATGGATTTTGATGGATTTTGGTGGACTTGATGATGAAAGATATAAATATCAAATGTCATAATATGTCCAGCCTTCTCCCCAAAGATTTTGGTGGATTTTGTTTTCCCTCTCTCTCTCAAATCAGAAACGAAAAGCACTAATATGTAAAAATTAAAAAAAACCGATGCATGTGAGAATAATAAGCTTCCATCTTCAATATGTTCTGTGAATTAAAAAGGAAAAAAAAAACTGCACATAATTATATATGTGAGAATATGTTGCAGTCATATAATTATATACAGTATAACAAGTACAAAACTCACTACGTGCCAGAATTGCACAAAACAACACCAAAGTAATCTGTAGAGCCTTCAATCAAACACCAAAATGCTCACTCTTTATTAGCTTTTTTTTTTTTTTTTGAAAAACTCTTTATTAGCATTTTATTTTAAAGAAAAATAATTCATCTACACTTCATGTAAGCAGTGCCTTTACGCAGATAAGCCTTAGCCAATTTTGGGTTCAATTCAATCGCTTTGTTTGCATCAGTAACAACCTCGGACTATATATATACACAAATATAGATTGACTGGTGTATCAAATTTTGCTCATTCTAACTTCAAATGTTTTTTTGATAATTAGCTATAATTAGCTTACTATTGATAAGTCAGAGATAACAAATTCATGAAAGCCTTAGCCAATTTTGGATTCAATTCAATTGCTTTATTTTCATCAGCAACAACCTCAAAATATATATATACGCAAATATAGATTGACTGGTGTATTAAATTTTGCTCATTCCAACTTCAAAGGTTTTTTTTTATAATTAGCTATAATTAGCTTACTATTGATATATAAGTTAGAGATAACAAATCCATGAAAATCATTGGATGTCTAAACAAATCCATAAAAGTCTGAGATAGATGTCTAAACAAATCCATAAAAGTCTGAGATGAATGTCTAAACAAATCAATGAAAGTCCATGTGGATTTATAAAAGTCTGTAGAAATCCATGAAAATCTGTCACTTAAAAATGTCTTTAAATGTCTTCAAGAATCCTAATTAATCCTAATTGAATACACCCCCCTTAGCTTACGCTTTATTTATCAAAGTCATACATGGTTAAAGGTTCATAATATTTCGAATCTTTACTGACTTGTTTTATTTACAGTGTGAGAAATTGCACAATATGTGCATTTATTCTTTTTTTTTTTTTCAACAGATTGCATTGTTTGCAGATGAATCAGAAGAAAATCCTCCCCATTCCCAAGTAATTAGTCATCTAAGTAGTGTTTTATTATTTGATGTCTCTGTTAAAAACTCTGTTTCTGAGTAATTAGTCCAATGTTGCTATTTGCTAATGCAAATGTTTCTAAACTAGTTGATATATCCCAATAATACTACTCATTTCTACTATAGATGATCAGCCTGGCAGCCATTTCAGGGGCTCAAAGCTTCAATGTAGATGGTTTTTCCATTATTCGGCTTGAAGCTGAAAAACAAACAATGACCAACCTCCAATTCTACTTCCATGACACACTCAGTGGCAAGAATCCTAGTGCAGTCAGGGTAGCCCAAGCCTCCAAGACAACCAACAAGTCCCCGACCCTTTTTAGGATGGTGATGATGGCGGACGATCCACTGACCAAAACCCCGGATCCCAAATTAAAGCTTGTGGGCTGAGCATAGGGGCTTTACAGGTCAGCTAGTCAGGCTGAACTAGGTCTGCTCATGGTCTTCAACTTTGGCTTCACAGAGGGTATGTACAAAGGTAGCTCCATCTACATCCTTGGCTTGAATTCGGCAATGAATCCGGTCCGGGAGATGTCGATCGTAGGTGGAACCGGCATTTTTCGGCTAGCTCGGGGATATGCAATAGCTCAGACAAATTGGTTTGATCCTGCCTCTGGTCATGATGCTATAGTTGGGTACAATGTTACAATTGTGCACTAGGACATACATGAACTTGATAGAGCTTGATCAAATCTTGTCATTTCTAGTTATGTTTGTTTACATAAACATTTGTTTTTTTTTTAGTTTGGTTGGATTTAAACAAGATTTTTGTTTAAGTACACTGGAGGTTCCCCGGCTGGATATGAAGATCCTGCTAGTGGTTGCAATTCTCCTAAGCAATTCCTTTTCGGTTAATTCCATTCCTTTCCCCTGATAATATAAACACAATTACATTTTAGTATATAGTTTCGTAACATTACATAATAGTCGTGGTCTTGAAAATTGACTTACTGATAATGGGTGGGAGAAATGCCTTGGAAGAAAACTTTGGTTTTTGTAGTATCGACATTGTTATCGACCCATCTAGCCCAAGTAGTCAACCCTTTATAAAATGCATCAAGACGGTCCATATCTTTAACCAAATTTTGTCCATCTTGAATGTAGTTCCATCTGCATTACACAACACATGCATAGTTACTTATATATAAGCATTGATGAAGTTAATTTAAGAGAATTGATGGCATGTGATCATGAGACGAAAGGAAATTAGATCGTATGCTTAAGAACTGCTGGTGTGAGTCCACCAATGCCACGAATTGAATACGAGAAAGTAGGGTTGCACATTTTCCCCCGGATCCCGGTTTCCCCGCTTCCCCATCCCAAATAGGGAAAGGTTTGAGAAGTGGGGATGGGGATGGGGATGGGGATAGGGATGGGGATAGAGATGGGGATAGGGGGACCTATATCCATCCATATTTCCCCAATGTGCAACCCTACGAGCAAGTCCATGTCTTTCCAAGCATTGCCAGCTTGAATGGAATTTAGCGCTAGTACACGTACTTCTTTTTGTCTAACTATATCGACTAGGTATGGTGTTCGATACAAAAACACTGTAAACATTTTCCCCATCACAAAATGCAACACTCGATTCAATTAGTAAACATGTTATTAACGTGTAGGTTTATGAATAAGAAAAATCACTCGAACACACACATGATTGGGCCGTTCCATGTTCGTATTAACATGAAAAAAGCCTTACATGAAATTGGACCCAAAGCCCAATAAAAAAGCCTTGTGGACTTGACCAAAAGCTTTTATTTGCTTTTTATTTATTTTTCGGATTCAAATCAACTGTCAAAATTTGGTGTCCCAATTTGTGTCCAACCAACCAAATTGGAACATGTGTGCACATTTATGGACAACCAAATTGGGACATGTGTGCACATTTATGGAAACAGTTGGAAAAAAATCCATAAGGGTACGTTTGGCACGCAGATGGGACAGGACAACATGGGACAGGACAGGACGGGACAGGATATGACAGGACATGTTATTCTGTATTGTGTTTGGAAGGCATGGGACAGGACTGTGTACTGTACTGTCATGCGTTTGGTATGGCTGGGACAGGACGGGACAAGAGGTTCAAATGACCAGAGTGCCCTTTTTGTCCTGTCTCATATTTGTTACCACATAATACTGACATATGGGACAGGACAAGTTAGTATTTATTTGATTTTAATAAATAAATATTTTTATATAACATATTTAACAAAAATAATAATATTATAATTGAAAAATAATTTAATTAATAATTTTTTGTAAGAAAGGTTAGTTAATTTTTTTTTTTCAAATAATAATAATAATAACACCCAATAGTTTAGATGTCTCCTAATATCAACAAAAATTTGTCATTTTGGCTAAGTTTGGAGGATCAAATTTCATTTAAGAGGTTCGAAAGATAAAAATCAATTAATAATATTGTTATCCTGAAAATCCGTCGGGGGTTTTCCCGGGATAACCTAGACCGTGGTGTACGGGGTGCACCGCAGCTGGACCGGACCGGGTAGGGTGGATCCTCCTCTTCCTGATGTAGGGGGGTCGAGGGAAGCCCTGGGTCCGGCTACCAGGGACCAATACTATACAGTAGGACCAGTCCTACTTGGTGGAGCAGAGGTTGAGGTAGCGTGCTAGCATATGTGGTGCGACGAGTACATCTTTGGAGGGGTAAAAAGGTGGGCCTTTTATTACTTAATAGCGGAGTACATCATATATCAATCCACATACAACATCCGGCTATTACAAATTTCATTCTAGCGGGATGGGAATACAACATGCAATAGTTCAATCTAGGTAGGGAAATTAAGCGGTAGGGTGTGCATAGGAGTTTTACCTAGGCGAGGTAGTAGCCAAGTAGGACACACATAGGAGCTTTGACTAGGCGGGGTAGTAGCCAAGTAGAACACACATAGGAGCTTTGACTAGGCCAAGTGGGATGTTTTGGTTTTTAAGTCCCAACCCTTTTTCTGTGGGATGTAGGGGTATTTATAGGGTCGCTCGTAGGGGGGTAGGTGGAGGTCATCTGTTTAGGCGGGAATCCCCGGTTAAATCTCCACCGTTCCCTCCTATCCACAATGGCGGTCTCAAGGAATCAAAGATCAGGATTGCGCCCTGCTGGCTTTGCCTTGGCGGGAGCATCAGTTTTGATAGGTGGGGGCCCTAGTTCCCAGGACGCAATGGGCGAGACTGATCCCCACTGCTGGCTTAGGGCAGGATCGGGGTTAACACACGCCTTGGAGGGCTCTGATCGCTCCACCTAGGCCTCAGGTCCATATCAACGCTTTTGTAGGGCTGAGGTGGTGAGAAAGTGGCGTTTCTACGATTTTTGATTGGTCGCAAAGGGTCTTCGTGGTGGTGGGAGATCGTTATCAAGGTTCTGGCCTGGCAGGGGACAGTGTCAGCGCCTGTCCTGCTGCACCCTGTCAGGTGCTTCCTTCCACCATTTCCTTCTTCATGCTTGCTGCATTTCTCCAAATATTTTGCTAAAGAAATCAGCATCCTCTTGCAAGTAAGGGATAGTTGACCTTCAATTAGGGCTGAGATGGAACGTCATCCAGCCGTTGATGTAGCGGGGCTAGCAGGCGATCTCGACCGTCGGCTGCTGTCTTTCCTCAGTCATGCTTACTGCTTCCTTATTAATGAGGTGACATTGGTGCCTTGCAGGTGTTCCCAGCACCCTTTTTATCCCATATGAGCTGGAGGTAAGGGCTGGCGTCAGCCCTTACGGAGCAGGAGGCGCTAGTGAGCTCCGAGGGGTTCTTCTAGGGAGGATCGCTCGAGTAGTATGAGGGTGCTATGGGGGGCGAGATAATGATCTCTGTAACGAGTACGGTCGCTGGGGCAGACTCGATGCTGGAAGAAGCAGTCCTTCTTATTGGGCGATGGAGCGGGACTGGATCCTGGATGGATCGTGGCTTTGGAGGCGGGCTTCCCACTGGGTCAGGTACCCTTTCTTCGTAAGCGTTCCCGCAGGAGGAAGGCCGGTTCTGGGTCGAGCAATGCTTAATCCTAGCATGCCTATGAGTAGGCGCGGTTAGAAGAGGGCCGTGCCCTTGCTCCTAACAAGCGGGCTGGGCTGATTAGGAGGGCCACCATGGTAGGCAATGAAGCTGTTCGGTCCTCTAGTGGGAAAAGCTCTGCCTTTAATTAATGGCCTAAATTTCCGATTAACAAATATTACAGCCCATTCCCTCAATTTTTTGAGTAAAATTATTATTAAATTGTACATGCTCGTAATTATGAATAATAGAAAGACAAATAATTTTTAGATACATGTAATTACTAATTACATGTAAATCATAATCATGACATGCAATTCCAAGTTTTAATTATTCAACCACACATCTTTTATTTTTGTATAATAGTAAATTATTGATAACACTTAATAACATGATCCAACAAAAAAGTTAATGTAATATAAATGTTTACAAACATAATAAGATAATCCATGACACATACATGTTCATAATTCCAACAAAATATAAGTTTCAAACATGTTCATACAAATCAAATATAAAAGTGTTCACTCCTCTAAAATTGCCTTCACGAAATCTGGCTTGTAGGAGTCATTCAAGCCATTCCAAATGCGCAACTGATTTGGCTTATTTCCAAAATACATAGCAACTCGTATCACTTGCATACGATCAAGACCCATACCCTCTAGCTCAACAACTAAACGGGTCATTGCATCTCCTCCCGTAATAGCCTCAGTCAACTTAGCAATATCCTCATATGCTCTTTCCATGCTTTTTTCAAAGACCTTAGTGATGTCTGCCGCTGTTGAACTAACATTCCTCTTTCTCTTCCGCTTTGATGTTTCTCCTGTATTTGGGTCAGAGGAAGCAGAGGCAACATTTGAGGGAGGCAACAACCCAAGTCAATATGTATTATTTTTTTTTATCATAATTTCCTTATTAGAGCAATTTAAATGAGAAACACATGCCAATCAAAGCATTTCAGTATCAAAACAAGATCACAAATACAAGACAATTCGATATAAAAAACCAAAAGCTAAAAACCAATCATGAACCAAGACAGAGCATCGGTGACAAGTACTGATGGAAACTCACCAGATTCAAGACACGATACAGAGAGGGAGAGAGCAGTGTTGGGATAATCCTCTAGTAAAACGATGAACGTGGAAAAGCCGTGCCTAATATATGCCCATAACTCATAGCAAATAATAACGTCAATAAACAGAAAAATAGATGAGAGAGAATAAAACAATCACAACACAAGATATACGTGGACAACCCAAAACGGGTAAAAAACCATGGGCCGTCAGGACGACAGAGAAAGTTTCACTATATGATAAATTGTTACAACCATATATTCCAGGATTCTCTCACACATCTAACCCCAAACCCCACTCACAAGATCCTCACCGAGTACCCCACAATATCCCCTAGGTCTCCCTTAAATATCACCCACGGATCTCTAACTTGATCCACCGATATTCCATTGGATCCCTCCTCGGATATTCCTTTTGGGTCTCCCCGGATCTCACTCACACTCTTTGATGTTTACATGGTGTTCTTTTTGCTCCACAGCCTTAAAACTAATAACATAAAAATTATGACTATTTATACTAGTTACAGGGAGTTTAAGATAAAAGGAAATCCTACTCCTAAACGTACAAGACTTACTTGTTCCACATAAATACTATTTCCTTTTATGACAAGTCTTCTTGTAGGGAGTAAATCATTTTCCTTTAAGCACAAGAACTTCCAGAAGAATACATTTTCCTATTATGCGCAACATTCCTGATCTCAGCAATACATCGTCTCCGCCGTATTGGTTACGGTGTGCACCCCGCTTCCAACACCACGAAACAATTCTACTCCTGACCGTTCTTGCCACCGCTATCCAGCCACGACCGCTGCCATTACCGCTGTTGAACCCACAGCGCACATCACAGCGTTCTTCACTGGTCTTTGGACCGCTCTCGTTGCACTGCCTAAAATTCACAGCGGTGTGGTACCGCTGCCATTACCGCTGCCAAAGCCACAGCGGCAGCGGCAGCGGTTTCACGTGTTCTTCGTTTCTCCAGTTCTTCTAGTCTTCAACCTCCCTCAAACACCATCATTCAACTTCCAAACGTATCCCACATCTTCCAGGAAGTACCACATCAATTGAGTATTGTTTGGTTCACATCGGGTTCGCTTAGGAATACAAGTCAAAACCTAACAAGCAGCGGCGAGAAGAGAACCCCGATGTTTGATTTCTTAATCCTATGAATGAAAAACAAGAAACTGCACAATGAAAAGGAAAAAGTTTTCTTAATCCTATGAATGAACAACTAAAATTTAACTTGACTCAGCAAAACGTTTTCACAAACATTTTGAACTGAGTACAGAAACAATGTTTTGACTAAAAGACTTCATTTAGAACCGTATAACATATCAAATCAAATGCCAACAGTCAACTTTTCTTGCTTCACAACCAAGGAAATTGAATGGAAACTGCAATTTTTTAAAAATAGAAAAGAACAAGAAAAAAAAATGTTGAACAAAGAATCTATTGAAAACATAATGCAAACCATTATTTTGCAGCCAACCTGAAAAACTGTTAACCTATACAAGATCAACTTTAAGGTAAGTTTGCATTGGTCTAAAGACTCTAAACTACCGGTCCTACTTTCCAATAATTTCCCACAATGTCACATTACTTATCTCAACTCAAGCAAAACTAAATGGGGAATCGACTCAAACCCCTATGTTACTCAACTTAGCAGCTTGATTCAAATCCTTTACCGAGCTTCAAAGCGAACCAGAAAAGCTGAGCTGCATGGATCCTCTTGTGCCTCTAATATACTCACTAGATCTCAACATTTGTCTCACTCAGTATATCATTCAGCTTCTAGTAGTCATTATCATATCATTATCAACCCACTAAACTAATGATGGCCCAGGAACTTAATTATCAAAATAACAGCAATGTAGTCTTTAAGATCATCCTAAAAGAAACTAGAAATATGGTAATGAAGAAAAATGAATATCTAATGCAGAGAAATTATAGATACAAATTCAACTTTCATAAAAGATAAATAAAAAAATCCTTCAAACTTTGATTTCTTTATTTTCTATATTATTTTATAAATTCCCACAAATATATTGAAGGAAAGTAACATTTGTCACCAGACAAAAAAAAAAAAAAAAATACACCTCTTCTTGGTTCTTCTCTTTCTCATTTTCACATTCTCTCAGCAACCATATGAGGACTATATATAATTAGTTGCTCAAAGGTACAGTAAATAATCTCTATTTTATTTTATTTTTACTCCAATTTTCTCATCACCCAAACAGCGAATAAAGAAATTGATATATTTAGGGATCGCACATAGAACTTTGAAAACAAACAAATACGCATAAAACTACTTTCAATCTTAAAGAAAAAAAAAAGAAAAAAAAAACTGTTAATCAACTTATATACATTGCCAATCAAAATCTAATATTTCCCACAACAACCAAAAAAAAAAAAAAAAAAAAAATCCTTTAATTCTCCACATATTTAATGATTTCATAATCAGACCGGAAAAAAAAAATTGCATATAAGAAAAATATTATCGCAAATCAAATCTAACATTTCAAACAAATGGAGAAACAAAATAAAAATAAAGATGCTAACATGATATAAGATAACAAAACGAGATCGAGAAAAACTAGGGTTTTGGAGGCTCCTGAGTAGCGGAAGCGAGATGATTTGGGAATTGAAAGAAAGGGAAAATCAGAGAGAGCGAGATATAGAGAAAGAAGAAATAGATTTTCGTTAAATCAAAGCACGAATTTAGATTGAGAGTAGACTACATACCTATTTGTTGAAGATTCGAGTTGGTTCGAGTTGATTCAAGCAAAATAAGGAGATTTGAGTGGATTTCGGCCAATGGCAGCAAGAACAATCGAGAGATAGGCAGATGAGGACATGAGAGAAAGAAAGGGAAAATATGGTTTCGTTTTTGTGATATATTGGACAAAATTGTAATTTTTTGAAATGTTAGAGGGCAAAATAGTATTTTTGGCGCTTGTCCCATGCCATGGGACAAGTTGGCCGAGGGTATTGGGTGGGACAGTTTTTTGGGATTTTTGTCCCACCTTGTCACATCCAGTCCTATGCAATGGTCGCGCCAAACGCGGGACAAGAACAACGTGTCCCACGTTGTCCCGTCCCATCCCGCGTACCAAACGCACCCTAAATGTGCACATATGTTCCAATTTGGTTGGTTGTGTAAAGAATGCTACTGCTTCAACTCTAACTACCTAAGCTGACCTTGTACTCTCAGTCATACAACTCAACTCTCTCACATTGTGCAGCTCCTTCACACTGTCAACACTACAATTGAAGACTGAAATGAAGTTAGCTAGTATGTTGAGTTGGCAGCTGTAGATAAGGTTAGTTAGGAATTAGTTAGTCTGCTGAGGTCAGCTGATGTCATGCTGAGCTCAGCTGATGTCAGAATTAGCTAATGTATTTAGTCAGGAATTCAGCTACATTCATTATAACAAATGTGTATATAAAGAGGAAGCTTAGCTTGTAAAGTTGATTATGAAAAATGAAATAAAAACAGAGAATTCTCTGAACTTCAAATATCTCTCTCAGTATTTTTCACATACACCTTTCCTACATACATTCTCCACTTAGTTTGAATCTTTACATGGTATCAGAGCTACTTCTTGACTAACGTCAATGACTTCAGGTTCAGCTGGTTCTTCAGTCGATCGACATGGCTCGCATCATTCTTCTGATAATTCTAAGATGGATTTCAGTTCTCTTGCCAAAACTCTTCATCTGAGTCTTCCAATAAAGCTTGATCGCTACAATTTTGTTCCCTGGAAAGCTCAAGTACTTGCTGCAATTAGAGCCTTGGAACTTGAAGAGTTCATCGATGGTTCTCTATCTGAACCTCCAAAGTTTGTTGAAGTTGTCGCATCTAATGGAGTCGACAAAGAAACAGTGAAAAATCCTGAATACTCAGCTTGGAAGAGATCAGATCAACTTCTTCTTTGCTGGCTTTACTCAACCTTGAGTGAAAAGATAATCGGAGAGGTAACTGCTTGTACTTCTTCTAAACATGTTTGGGATACTTTGCAAGTTCTTTTCACACAGCAATCCATGGCAAAAGTTCTCCAATTGCGTCACCAACTACAGAGTCTTAAAAAAGGATCGATGTCTGTAGTTGATTTTTCTCTAAAGATTAAAGAAATTGGAGATAGCCTGGTATCAGCAGGTCAAACAATTGCTGAAAGTGAACTGCTAGGTTGCTTATTGAATGGCTTAGGACGTGAATACGATCCTGTGGTCACAGTGATCTCATCTCAAAGAGACACTATGAAGTTTCAGGAAGCACAATATCTGTTGTTGCTTCATGAGCAACGTATTGAACATCTCAACTCAGCAACTCAGCTTGATGTGGCTGGTTTATCTGCAAATTTTGCCTCACATAGTGTTAGTGATAACAAAGGCAATGGAAATAACTTCCACAACCGAGGAGGTAATGCAAAAGGAAGAGGTAGAGGTAGAAATGGAGGTCGCTACAACAATCAAAGGCTAATGTGCCAGGTCTACAATAAAACTGGTCACATGGCTCTTCAGTGCTACAGGCGTTTTGATCAATCCATTCAGTATCAGAACAGTCAAAATGCTCATGGTTTTAGCATTGTCAACAAAGGAGGTGGAAGCAATGGAGGAAATAATCAGTTCACTGGCAATAATCAGTACACCAGACAAGTCAACCTTCATCAATCTACTTCTCAGTTTGCAACTCCAGAAACAGTGCTGGACCCCTCCTGGTATGTGGATAGCGGAGCAACAAATCATGTTACTCCAGATATTAACAACCTTTCTTAGCGTGCTGAATACAGAGGTAATGAACATCTTATTGTTGGTAATGGAAATAGATTGCAAATTTCACATATAGGCAATACTACTGTGAAATCACATACACAACCTTACATGCCTCTACATTTAAATCAGATTTTGCATGTTCCTAGTGTTACTAAGAATCTGTTGAGTATATCTAAACTTACTAAAGATAATAATACTGTTGCTGAGTTCGATGGTGATTATTATGTGGTTAAGGACAAGAATACGAAGAGGGTGCTTCTTCAAGGATCCCTTAAAGAAGGATTGTATCAAGTGCAGCTCACTGGAACCAACTCATTTAAGTCTGCACATAGAGACCATACTTCTAGTTTCCCTTTTCAGTCTGATTTTTACAATAAAGCTGCTCATACTTGTGTTACTTTATCTCATGCTAGTGATAAAAGTAACTCTACTGTAAATAGCAAAACTAGGACTGTACCAACAGCTTTTGCTGCAACTAGGACTAGTGCTATGATGTGGCATGCTAAGCTGGGACATCCAGCCTTGCCTATACTTCGAAATGTAATGAAGTCTATGAATATTAGTTCACTTTTATCTGATATAGAGTGTTGTTCTTCTTGCAAACTTGGGAAACTTCATAGGTTGCCTTATCCAAGGCATGAAATCAGTGCTAAAGCTCCTCTTGAGCTTATTTCGTCAGATATTTGGGGACCAGCCCCTGTTCTCTCAACAGAAGGTTTTAAATACTACATCTTATTTGTAGACTCTTATAGTAGGTTTACTTGGCTTTTTCCTCTTAGAGCTAAGTCTGAAGCTTTTCAAGCCTTTCTTACATTCAAGAAAAATGTTGAACTCACTTTTGATTTGAAAATAAAAGCCTTCCAATCAGATATGGGAGCTGAGTTCCAGTCCTTTATTCCTTTTCTTAGACACTCAGGTATTACACCTAGGTTCTCTTGTGCCTATTCTCATCAGCAAAATGGTATCCCAGAGAGAAAGCATAGACATGTTGTAGAGATAGGGCTTACTCTCCTTGCTCATGCTGGGATGCCTCTTAAATTTTGGTGTGAGGCTTTCTCTACAGCCACTATCCTCATAAATAATTTGCCTACTGTTTTGTTGCACTCTAAGTCTCCCTATGAAGTGCTGTATCTGAAGAAGCCTAACTATAGTTTCTTGAAAACCTTCGGTTGTGCATGTTTTCCCTATCTAAGAGATACTAACAAACACAAGTTGGATTTTCACACCAGTAAATGTCTATTTCTTGGATACAGTCTTTTGCATCATGGTTATAAGTGTCTTTCCTCTAGTGGCAGGATTTTTATCTCTAGAAATGTGCTCTTTCATGAGCTTGAATTTCCTTATCATAGCCTCTTTTCAAAGCCTGTGTCACCTGTAACTAGCTCTCCTTTTTTGCCTTTGTCAGTTTTTCAGTCTCTACCTAATTTGTCTCCATCATCTACTCCTTCTAGGCATCAGCTTTCTCCTACTTTTTCAACTCAAAATGACTCTTCTAACTCAGGTTCTCATACTGATCACTCATTTTCTTCTCCCCACCCCATCTCTACTGATAACTCACCCTCACCTTTAGCTTTGCCTACTAATCCTGTCAGTTCTCATCCTATGCAAACAAAAGCTAAGTCAGGCATCTATAAACCTAAGGTCTACACTTCTGCACATGCAATGTCTGCCATATCATCACCAGAATGTAAACCTAATTCGGTTAAGATTGCTCTTACAAGCCCCAAATGGAAGGAGGCTATGCAGGCTGAATATGATGCTCTAATTGCTAACCATACATGGCAGCTGGTGCCTTTCTCTCCGGATATGAGTGTTGTAGGCAGCAAGTGGGTTTTTAGAGTCAAATATAGGCCTGATGGAACTGTGTTGAAGTATAAAGCTAGGTTGGTTGCTAAGGGATTTCATCAGGTACCTGGGGTGGATTATTTTGATACTTTTAGTCCGGTGGTAAAAGCCTCTACCATTAGGGTGTTGTTTACCATGGCAGTATCTTTTGGTTGGGATATCCAACAAATAGACATTAACAATGCTTTCTTGAATGGGGATCTTCATGAGACAGTGTATATGCAACAGCCTCAAGGGTTTGAAAGTTCTAAATTTCCATCTCATGTTTGCTGCCTCACTAAGGCTCTCTATGGACTGAAACAGGCTCCAAGAGCCTGGTTTCATAAACTGAGAGATGCTTTGACTCAGTGGGGTTTCTCTAGTAGCACATCTGATGTATCCTTGTTCATCAAGAAGTCTGGTAAGGAGATTTTATTTTTATTGGTATATGTTGATGATATCCTCATTACAGGCAGCAAACCATCTCTTATTTCTCAAGTAATCAAGGATTTAAACTCTCAGTTTGCATTGAAGTCACTTGGTTCTGTTAACTATTTCTTGGGTTTTGAAGCTAAACGAACTGCTGATGGTCTGCATTTGTCTCAAACAAAATATGTGCTTGATCTATTAAAGAAGACAGGTCTTCAAGATTGCAAGCCAGCTGCCTCTCCTGCTAGCAACTCTACCAAATTATCTCTGCACAATGGCAAGGTTTTTGTTGATCCTACTTTGTATCGTAGTACCATTGGAGCCTTGCAATATCTTGTCAATACCAGACCTGATGTTGCCTTTATTGTAAATAAATTGAGTCAGTTTTTGGTCAAGCCAACTGACATTCATTGGCAAGCCTGTAAGCGTGTGTTACGGTATTTGAAAGGCACTATGGAATTTGGTTTATGGTTCAAAGCCTACTCTTAGCTCACCCTTGAGGTCTATGCAGATGCTGATTGGGCCAGTTGTGTGGATGACAGGCGATCCACCAGTGGTTGTTCTGTGTTTTTAGGTGGGAATTTGATTGCTTGGAGCTCCAAGAAGCAACATGTTGTTGCTCGTTCTAGTGCTGAAGCAGAATATCGATCTCTTGCACAAGCTTCTACTGAGATCATATGGGTAAAGTCTCTACTTCAAGAGCTAGGTTTCTCGGTTGCTCGCAAACCAGTGTTATGGTGTGATAACATGAGTGCTGCCTCTCTAGCCAAGAACCCTGTGTTCCATGCTCGAACGAAGCACATAGAGATAGATGTGCATTTTATTCGTGAAAAAGTGGCAACCGGTGTCTTTGACATCTGCTATGTCCCAACTGAGTTCCAAATTGCTGACATATTCACCAAGAATTTGTCAGTAGGGCGTTTTGTGTTGCTTAGGTCCAAGCTGAACTTGGTTCACTCACCATTGTCCAGCTTGTGGAGGCATGTAAAGAATGCTACTGCTTCAACTCTAACTACCTAAGCTGACCTTGTACTCTCAGTCATACAACTCAACTCTCTCACATTGTGTAGCTCCTTCACACTGTCAACACTACAATTGAAGACTGAAATGAAGTTAGCTAGTATGCTGAGTTGGCAGCTGTAGATAAGGTTAGTTAGGAATTAGTTAGTCTGCTGATGTCAGCTGATGTCATGCTGAGCTCAGCTGATGTCAGAATTAGCTAATGTATTTAGTCAGGAATTCAGCTACATTCATTATAACAAATGTGTATATAAAGAGGAAGCTTAGCTTGTAAAGTTGATTATGAAAAATGAAATAAAAACAGAGAATTCTCTGAACTTCAAATATCTCTCTCAGTATTTTTCACATACACCTTTCCTACATACATTCTCCACTTAGTTTGAATCTTTACAGGTTGAACACAAATTAGGACACCAAATTTTGACAGCTAATTTGAGTCCTTATTTTTTTGTTCCACGTTTTTGATCAGTCACATGTCTGCATCAGTGAAGAAACAACGAAAGAGAGAAAGGAAAAAAAAAAAAAATTCAAAGATTCCCTTTGGACAATATGTAAGAGTTTTATAATATTTCTTGCTTGTAGCTGGTGGTGTTTTTGGCCGGGTGTGGCTGTCTGGCTTTCTCTCTTGTTGCTTTTGCTTTGGGTTTGCCGTGGGTGGTTTGTTGTTTGTCTTTGTCCTTTGAATAAAGCTTGTCGGGCAAGAAAAGATAGTACACGATTTTGATGTTTTTAATTTAAATATAAATTCTTTTTCGGTGGTACGTATCCATTTACTCTCAAAACTCAAAAGTTTCCTGTATTTGTGTCTTGCAATTTTCGCTGCTCAAATTAAGTCTTGCAATTCTTCTCTATGGGCAATTTACAATCAACTTCTTCTTCCAACAACACCAACATCAAATATGATGTCTTCCTCAGTTTCAGAGGTGAAGACACCCGTGGTGGTTTTACTAGTCATCTTTATGAAGCTTTGCGCGGAAAACAAATTGAAACCTTTATGGATGACCGACTCATAAGAGGGGATGACATCTCCTCCTCTCTTTCAAGAGCGATTGAAGAATCAAAGATTTCGATAGTTATTTTCTCCAAAGACTATGCTTCTTCCAAATGGTGCTTACGTGAACTTGTAGAGATTTTGAAGCACGAGAACGAGAATAACCAAATTGTCGTACCTGTTTTCTACGGTGTTGATCCATCCAATGTACGTAAACAGACCGGAAGTTTCAAGGATTCATTTGACAAGCATGGAAAAGAATTACCAGAAGAGGTGCAAACATGGAGAGAAGCTTTGACTAAAGCTTCCAATAAATCTGGATGGCATTCCTCTGTAGAGAGGTAAATCTAACTCTTACTTTATTTTACTTAATTTACTTAATCCTAATTTATAAAATTAAAATTCCTAATTTTGTTCAAAATATGTAAACAAGGGTCCTCCTCTCCTCGTCTCATATTTTTTAGAGAAAAGATTTGGATTCATTTTTCAAAAAGGTTATTTCTTATTTCATTTTCAAGACAGAGACCAATATTTCAAGAATATATATATATATATAGTCTTTCTATTATCAGTTCAAACTGACAAAAATATATCAGTTCCTTGCATGTGGGCTATTGGATTTAAAAGATGCTTTGACAAGTGCATGCAGCCAAGTCAAAGTATTTAAATCCAATGGCCCACATGCAAGGAACTGATATATCTTTTATCAGTTCGAACTGATAATAGAAAAATTTTATATATATAATTTTATCAATTAATATACTTGTGTAAATGGACCTGCCCTCTTTCTAATTATAAGAACTACTGCTTGTAATAAATTATATATGATGTGAATATGAGTTTGTGCATTAGATATAATTCAGAAAAAGAAATTAAAAAAGGTTTGTGCAGTAGATTTCCTCTACACAATTTTTATATGATCAACTAAAATTCTTTGGAATCCTTACATATTTAAATAGAATACGATGTGATTGATGCTGGTAGGTTTGTATTTCAAATTTCCAATTATTTATGGTAGATAGGACTCCTCGTGTTGTGGTGATTTATGCTTATTAATGTGGTATTTTCATTTGGCAGAACTGACGCCGCACTTGTTCTCAAAATTGTCAATGATATTTGGGAGAAATTGATTGGTCAATCTATATCACCTGGTTTTGGAGGACTAATTGGACTTGAAAGAATTAACCAGATTATATCATTATTATGTCTTCATGATAGGACAAATGTTCTAATTATCGGGATTTTGGGGATGGGTGGTATCGGTAAAACAACTCTTGTTGATTCCATTTTTAATCAAAATTCAAATCAATTTCAAGGTGTTTGTTTTATTCAAAATGTTAGGGAAAGATTACAAAACTCTAGAGGATTAGCTTCTCTGCAAAAGGAAATTCTTTCTAAGGTGTTAAAGGATAAAAAACTAGAAGTAGACGGTCCAACTATTCCCCTAAAAATCAAGGAAAGGCTCAATCGCACAAGGGTTTTCATTGTTCTCGACGATGTGGATGATTTTTCAGAAATGGAAAATTTAGTTAAAGGTGTTGATGGACTGGGAAAAGGAAGTAGAATCCTAATAACTTCAAGAGATAGACATGTACTTCAGATTTGTCGAGTGAATGACGATAACATATATGAGGTTGAGGGATTTAACCCTCATGAAGCTCTTCAACTCTTCCATAGTTATGCTTTCAAAGATAGCCATCCCACTGAAGATTTTACGGTACTTTCAGAAGAGTTTGTAAATTATGCAAAAGGTAATCCGTTAGCTCTTAAAGTGTTGGGTTCATCATTATATCAAAAGAGCAAACAAGAGTGGGAAAGTGCAGTAAACATATTACAAACAAATTTGGATCGTAAAATTTTTGACATGTTAAAAATTAGTTTTGATGGATTGGAGTATAGAGAGAAGAATATATTTCTTGACATTGCATGTTTTTTAAAAGGGAAAACTCGAGATTATGTAGCAAAAATACTAGATGACTGTGACTACTCACTAAGTGTTCTCATTGGCAAGTCACTAATAACAATTTCGTGGGATAATTCAATACAAATGCACGATTTGCTACAAGAAATGGGTAGGAAAATTGTCCATAATGAATCTCCAGGCGAGCTCGGCAAACGCAACAGGTTGTGGAGACAAAAGGATGTTCTTGACACACTGAAACATGATGATGTAAGTCTCTAATCAATTTGTATTGCTTTAACGATTAGATGCCCCATAAAATTTGCTGAATCTGTAGAATACTATACTTGCTACAAAAAATTTTGATAAAACTTTTCAGTGTAAGATGAAGAAGTGTTGCTCTTAACAGGATCAACATGCAAATATTTCGCCTACTAATATTTTAGAATATATATTTATATTTATATTTATTTATTTTATGATATAACTTATACTTTGCTTTTGGCTGTTAGGGGACTAATGCAGTTCAAGGTATAGTCCTAGATATGTCCAAGATAAAAGATATGCATTTGAGCCCTCAAGCTTTCAAGGAAATGTACAATTTTAGATTACTCCAATTCTACGATTCTACTAGTTGTATTGAAATGCCATATCTGGAATATACGACTGACTCTCTCTCACCATATCACTCTAAAGTGCATTTCGAGGAAGGTCTATGTGATCTTTCTAATAAGCTGGGGTCTCTCATTTGGGTTGGATATCCTTTACTCGCTCTGCCATCAAATTTTAATCCAGAGAACCTTGTTGAACTTGATCTGAGTAGTAGCAATATTGAAACACTTTGGGAAGACACTATGGTATTATTTTAACATTTTAAGTATATATTTTATTCTTTGTATATATTCATTCTGTATAGTTCACGAAAACCTAATTATTTATTGTAATCATTTTTACTTTATTTTTTATTACACAGCATGCTCCAAAACTAAAGCGGCTTCGCCTGTCACAGTGCACAAGGCTCCAGCATATTCCGACCAGCATTTGGAAATTGAAATCTCTTTACGAGCTAAATCTTGAGAATTGCTCAAGACTTGAGAGTTTTCCAGAAATCTTGGATACAATGGAATGTTTGGAAATACTTAATTTAAGTGGAACAGCAATTAAGGAGCTTCCGGAGAACTTGGGGGATTTAAAATCTTTGACAGATCTCTCAGCTGACAGAACTGCTATAAGTCAATTACCGTCTTCAATGAAGCATTTGAAAAATCTTCAAGACCTATCATGTCGTGGATGTAGAGGTTTGAGATTTACTCATTCATCGGGTTTACCGTGTTCTTTAAGAAGTTTATGTTTAAGTGATTGCAATCTAAAAGAAATCCCGGAAGATATTTGCTGTTTATCTTCTTTGTTTCGTTTAAACCTAAGTGAAAACCATTTCGAGCATCTACCAAAAAGCATGAAGCAACTTTGTGATTTGGAAGAACTCATCTTATACAATTGCAATATGCTACAATCACTAACAGAGCTTCCATCAAGTATAAATCATTTAAACGCAACTGATTGCAAGCAGCTCCGATCAATACCGGATGTATCTGAAATTGCAGAAATGATCAGATATGAGTCTGGTGTTGAGTTCATATTTACTAACTGCCTGAACCTTGAGGCAGCAGTCGGCAACATGGTTGCACAACTAAGAAAATACCTTAACAAGGTAAATTACTCTGTTAATCAATCAATCAATCTCTCTCTCTCTCTCATTAAAAATAATTATGATTTTCATGTTATAGGAAAGTCACTGTTATAACTTTTGTTACTCGGGAAGTGAAGTTCCTGGGTGGTTCATAAATAGAACTGAAGGATCTTCGATCAAATTTGAATGGCATGGGATTTACAGTGATCAGCTCCTGGGATTTGCAATATGTACTGTTATTGCATTTGAGAAATATTGTTCCAATGGTTCATTGCGATTCCGTCGCAGGATCCTAAGTAATAATAAAGTATGGGACTGGGGTGACAGTATGGTTACTAATACAAACACATTAATTGACTCAGATCATGTCTTCTTTATGTTTCTCCCATCTTCATTATGGAAACTTCCAAGTGAGTTCACAATTGAATTCTTGCTTTTAGAGGAGAGTCCTAATTGCAGAGTGAAATATTGTGGGGTATGCCCAATATATGCAAGTCAAAATATTGGGGAAACAAGTGGAAGGAGAAGTCACACATATAATGACCATAAGGAGGAGGAAGTGGAACCACATTCTAAGAGATTAAACCTTGATCTTTCTCTTTCTCTCTGACTGCATTTTGCATTCTAAAATTCGCTTATTGTTCTACAATTGTTGGACTTGGATTTCTCATCTTTCGGGTAAGTCATTCAAGCAACTTCACTTCAAGATTCAAAATTTAGTATTGAAATAGAATTTTGCTGTTATTATTAGTACTAAAACATATTTTTTTTTGTTGATAGATTGAAAAGGATGGATATTATGACTGCAAACCGCAAAGAAGCTATGTCTTCCTTCTACTACCGAGGTAATGAATCCCTCAAACTTTGATATTCACCAATATTGCTTCTCATATAATCTAATTATTTATCGGATATAATGAATATATTAACATATTTTCATAGTTATATAATCTATGATAATTACTTCCCAGTACTGAAGTTGTCTGGTTCTAATATGCTTCTACTTTTCAACACAGTCAATCCTAGACAAGGTTTTTGCTGAAACCAAAAAGTTTTTTGCATTGACATTAAGTGAGAAAATGAAGATCTTAAGGTAAGTAGAAATGCAGAGGATGATGTACCTCTGTTAATTGAATAGTTAGCCTGGACAGTAAGAGGTCATGTAGATATATCATCAAGAGGCATTGACAATTAAAGAGGATTCTTGCTACATCAGCTCTCAATCAAATTATTGCTGCGAATATGATTTTATTTACTAATTATAAGTCGTAGCTGTTTCTCTGTTTACTTTTTTTTTTTTTGTTTTGTTTTCCATAATATAAAAAAATTAATGTTGTGATTGAATGGAATGGAACTTCTATAAAAAAATTTACTGTCCAAGATTATAAAAAGGATGCTATGTGATTGTTGATTGAAGTACTTGAAGATAATCTAGATGGAGAAAAGGTCTTTTTATCATCCAAACGTTTGTCCTAAACTGGTAACTAAAATAACTCATTGGTTTAATATTTATGAAACATGAATTAATTAGCTATGAAGATGTTGTTATCAAATTTTTAACATTTGATATTTTTATAGATAGTAACTAGTACGAGATGACGAGTGGTATCCTCAAGAAGGAGATGATGCGAATGCGATGAAATCCACAAGAGGCATCGTAAGTTCTGACTATATACATAATTTCCGGAATTAATGTATTGACACTTTTCTATCGCTTTTCTTAACAATGCATATACATTTGACACTCCTTCCTTGGAACATTATGAGATATTTGAATATATTTATACGATACTAAGCTTAGGCTTTATTTTTCGAAGCTATACATGGTTAAAGGTTCATAATATTTCGAATCTTTACTGACTTGTATAATTTACACAGTGTGAGACATTGCATAATATGTGCATTTATTCTTTTTTTTAACGGATTGCATTGTTTGCGGATGAATCAGAAGAAAATCCTCCCCAATCCCAAGTAATTAGTCATGTAAGTAGTGTTTTATTATTTAATGTTCGGGGATTTGCATATGAGAAGCCCTATGTTAAAATGATTGTTTTGGTTAAGTGTAAATCTTGTTTACATAAAATTAAAATTAAACTAGAGTACGTTCTTGACAGTAGCACCCACTTAATTTGATGTAGCGGAAGCTCTGTCGAGAAAAACCTGCGTAACACGATTAGAAACAACCTACTAAAGTTCCGTTGATTTGCGCACAAATACCGGAAAGTTAGGCTTCAATTCGTTGATTCGTGATGAATACCGAAATTGAAATGAATAGAGAAAACTCTAAATTTTATAAATCAAAAACTGTCTGGCCAATTCGGCCTACATCTTTATTTAAAGCAAAACAACTCCTAAACCTAATCGAATTCCTTGGAAAGCAAGAAAACGAATTAAAACGGAAATTTACCAAAAAAGGCAAAAACGAAATTAAAGCAAAAACTAATTCTACTGAGAATCCTAAACACTCCAGAATTGACGTAAGTCGATTCGGAATTGGGAAACTTAAATTAAAGCGAAAACGAAACTTTCCTAAAAAAGCAAAAACGCCTAATTCAAGGCCTAAACGACGGAATTCGCCTAAAAAAGGACGTGCTTACGCAGCAAAGCTGCGTAGTAGTTCCGGAAACGCCGAAACGCATCAGCTGTCAAAATTTCAAGTCATTCTGAATCCGTCGCCCGGGTTTGGTCTTACTTGGCTTGTGTCAAATCCCACCCCTCCAAATAATCTAATGCCAGTTGATCCGCTACATCATTCTCCCCAGGTTGGAGAAAATTCGTCCTCGAATTTATTACGGTATCATCATCAGAGGAGTCGCCATGGAAAGGAATCAAATGCTTGACATTGAAGACATTATGAGTTCGAATATGGCTAGGAAGTTTCAGGCGATACGCATTAGGATTAATTTTCTCCACAATTTCCAGCGGTCCTATCTTCTTAGCAGCAAGTTTGTTATACTCCCCCACAGCAAACCTGTCCTTTGTGAGGACTGCCCACACAAAATCGCCCACATCAAACTCCAAATGACGCCTCTTCTTGTCTGCGGCCAGCTTGTATTTCTCTACCGATTGCGATAAATTTTCTTGCACCTGCTTATGAACTTCTTGTAACCTTTGAACGAAATCTTCAGCTTTCCCATGAACTCTAGTCTTGCTAGGTAGAGGGATCAGGTCTATAGGGCTTCGAGGAACCATGGAGTACACGACCTGAAAAGGACAGAAGCCGGTACTCCTATTGACAGCATGGTTGTGGGCAAATTCGGCTTGGCTCAACTTCAGATCCCATGACCGAACATTTTCTCCTACCAGACATCTCAGTAAATCTCCGAGCGCTCGGTTCACCACTTCCGTCTGCCCATCCGTTTGCGGGTGATATGCACTGCTAAAATCCAACCTTGTATTGACCATCTTCCAAAGGCTCCGCCAGAAGTGACTGAGGAATCGAGTGTCCCGGTCAGAAACAATTGACGAAGGTAATCCATGAAGGCGATAAACCTCTCGGAAGAACAACTGGGCGACCTTGACAGCGTCAGTAGTTTTTTTGCACGGGATAAAATGAACCATCTTGGAAAATCGGTCAACCACTACATAGATGGAATCACATCCTCGTTGGGTTCGTGGCAGCCCCAGAACAAAATCCATGCTCAAGTCCGTCCACGGTTGAGTAGGAATCGGTAATGCCCTGTACAAACCGGCATTCGTCGCTTTCCCCTTAGACACCTGACAAATCCGACAACGGTCCACATATCTCTCTACTTCCTTCCGAATTGTTGGCCAAAAGTACGATGCCTTGACTAATTGAAGAGTGCGATCTCTGCCCACATGACCCTCCCCATGTATCTCCTTAATAATCTGCAGACGCAAACTACACTCGGGAATACAAAGTTGATTTCCCCGAAATAAGAACCCATCTACCAACACAAATTCCGAATTTTTTCCCTCTCGAACAGCAGCCATTATCTCTGAAAAGTGTGGATCCGAATCAAATAATTCACGAAAAGAGTTAAAACCTGGAACCTGGACAACCATTGTTGATAACAAATTGACTCTTCGACTCAGAGCATCGGCCACCCGGTTCGAAACACCTGCTTTGTGTTTCAGAACGAACGTAAATTGTTGAAGGTAAGCTGACCATGAAGCATGCCGGGAAGAAATTTTTTCTTGACTGTGGAGATGTCTCAATGAGTCATGATCGGTGTATAGAATGAATTCTCGGTGGAATAAGTAATGCCGCCAATGTTTCACCGCTTAGACCACGGCATAGAATTCTATGTCATATGTGCTATAACGTCCTCGAGACCCCGACAGTTTTTCACTGAAATAAGCCACCGGTTTCCCCCCTTGACTCAAAACAGCTCCGATGCCCACCTTGGAAGCATCACTATGCAGCTCAAACGGTTGAGAAAAATCTGGTAGAACAAGTATAGGGGCTGTTGTCAATTTCTCTTTGATTTGTTGAAAACCTTCTTCAGCTTCGGTAGTCCACTGAAACTTGACTCCTTTCATACACTCAGTGACAGGTGCCATAATGCTACTAAAGTGCGGGATGAACCGGCGGTAGAATGATGCCAATCCATGGAAACTCCGTACCTCAGTAATTGTTTTCGGTCGTGGCCACTGCCTCACTGCCTCTATTTTGGACTCATCCACCTGTAGACCCTTTCCAGAAATAACATATCCCAAAAATAACACCTTTGGTGTCATAAAAACGCACTTCTTGGCTGCAGCAATAAATTTTTCTCGTCGCAACACACATAATACTTCCCGAATGTGCTGAAGATGCAGCTCGGGGTTTGCACTGTAAATTAAGATATCATCGAAGTAAACTACAACAAACTTACCGATAAATGGTCGAAGGGCTTGGTTCATCACTCTCATGAAAGTGCTAGGCGCGTTTGACAACCCAAATGGCATGACTAGCCATTCATATAATCCCTCTCGCGTCTTGAACGCTGTCTTCCATTCATCCCCAGGTCGAATGCGAATCTGATGATACCCACTCTTCAAGTCCAATTGGTGAACTCATGTGCCCCACTCAATTGATCTAACAAATCATCCAGTCTCGGAATTGGAAAGCGATACCTTACTGTGATCTTATTAATTGCGCGACTGTCGACACACATCCTCCATGTTCCATCTTTCTTGGGAATTAACAAAGCGGGAACAGCACATGGACTTAGACTCTCACGGATATGCCCCTTTGACTGTAGCTCCTCAACCTGCCTTCGTAACTCTTCGTGCTCAGTGGGACTCATTCTGTAATGTGGTTTGTTTGGCAACATAGCTCCTGGCTCTAGGTCGATATGATGTTGAATGTCACGTAGAGGTGGTAGTTCTTCAGGTAATTCTTCCGGAAACACATCAGAAAATTCCGAAATCAGAGGAGCTGCCGCACTAGGAACCACCATGTCAGCCTGTGTTTCTTTTCCCATTAAAACATACACCGTTTCTGCTTCCTTTATCTCCAACTCGAATTTTGCATATGATAACAGGTTAGTATTATCGCCTTGCGCCTTAATCTTCTCAGATGGTTTGCTCGGTAGTAGCACAATTTTTTTTTCATGAAAAACGAAAGAATAGGTATTCTTGAACCCATCATGATACACTTTTCTGTCATATTGCCACGGCCTCCCTAGCAGTAAGTGACATGCATCCATGTCCACCACATCACACCACATCTGATCCTTGTAGTTGGTTCCCATAGAAAACGAAATTAGCGCCCGCTGAGATACAGTCACCTCTCCCCCTTTTTGCAGCCACGCCAATCTATATGGTTTTGGATGTTTTTCTGTCGTCACCCCTAACTTTTGTACTGCTTCGACTGACACAATATTCTCACAACTTCCCCCGTCTATGACAAATCGACACACCTTACCAAGGATGGTACACGTAGACTGAAAGATGTTATTTCGAAGCCACTCTCCTTCTCCAGTTCTTGGCGCCAAGCAGGTACGTCGCACCATCAACATCGTTCCGGTGTCACCATCTACCAGTTCCTCATTCGCCATATCTTCCGCACTTAACGGTGGGTCTTCCTCTATCTCCGCATCTTCCTCATTAAATTCTATTGGATCAATAAACAATACCCTTTTTGCTGGTCTTGGGCATTCTGACAATCTATGGCCTGTTTCTCCACATCCGAAGCACCGAAATCCTCCCGTTGCTCGGGGAGTTTGAATATTACTTGCAGGGTTTCGTTGTATAGAATTTGTACTGCCACTAGTACTGTTACGTCCCCCAGAATTTTCACCCGAAATACTGCATATATTTGTCCTATTTCAATTGCTAGTTCCGCTTCCGAAACTCATGAATGGTCCACTCCCAGATTTTCGCGACAATGTCTTCTCCAATTGTAAAGCCCTCTGATGCGCCTCAGTTACTGTAACGGGATCGAAAAGATTAACCATATCAAGGATTTGTGTACGCAGCCCACCACAATAGCGCGACACCAATTGATCCTGTGTCTCCTCTATATTGTTTCGCACCAACAACTCATAGAACTCGGTTGTATATTCATCCACAGACCTCATGCCTTGACGTAGATTCTGCAATCTCTGGTACATCAATCTCGTAAAATTGTGAGGTAGAAACTCTTCACGCAACTTTCGTTTCATCTTCTCCCAGTCAGAAAGTTTGGGTTTTCCTGAACGATTCCTAGCGAGTTTAAATTGTTGCCACCAAGCCGCGGCTCTGCCCCGAAAACGCGTGGCCACCAACGCCACCCTCTCATTCGCAGGAACTCTTTTGAATTCCAGAATTTCATCAGCGATTCCAATCCATTCCAGAAACTCTTCTGGCTGCATGCTTCCACGGAATTCCGGAACCTCTGTCCGCATCCCTGACTCCCATCGCCTGATATCTTCAGTTCTGTCATCAGCCCTGTCATCAACCCTGTCATCAGTCACAGGTGCTCTCTGTCGACGTCGTGGTTGCGGATCCCCTTCCACTTCGTCACTACTTGTCTCATGATGTAAAGCCTGAAACGGGTTTTGGTTGGCTCTTGACGCCGCAAGTTGCGCCGTTAATTGCTCCACCTGTCGCTCCAACTGTATCACACGGTCACGTTCGATGGCTAAGTCTACAGAAATCTGGTCTGGTCGTCTTCTCGGCGGCATGATGATGTCGTCCCGAACGAACACGGCTCTGATACCAACTGATGTAGCGGAAGCTCTGTCGAGAAAAACCTGCGTAACACGATTAGAAACAACCTACTAAAGTTCCGTTGATTTGCGCACAAATACCGGAAAGTTAGGCTTCAATTCGTTGATTCGTGATGAATACCGAAATTGAAATGAATAGAGAAAACTCTAAATTTTATAAATCAAAAACTGTCTGGCCAATTCGGCCTACATCTTTATTTAAAGCAAAACAACTCCTAAACCTAATCGAATTCCTTGGAAAGCAAGAAAACGAATTAAAACGGAAATTTACCAAAAAAGGCAAAAACGAAATTAAAGCAAAAACTAATTCTACTGAGAATCCTAAACACTCCAGAATTGACGTAAGTCGATTCGGAATTGGGAAACTTAAATTAAAGCGAAAACGAAACTTTCCTAAAAAAGCAAAAACGCCTAATTCAAGGCCTAAACGACGGAATTCGCCTAAAAAAGGACGTGCTTACGCAGCAAAGCTGCGTAGTAGTTCCGGAAACGCCGAAACGCATCAGCTGTCAAAATTTCAAGTCATTCTGAATCCGTCGCCCGGGTTTGGTCTTACTTGGCTTGTGTCAAATCCCACCCCTCCAAATAATCTAATGCCAGTTGATCCGCTACATCATTCTCCCCAGGTTGGAGAAAATTCGTCCTCGAATTTATTACGGTATCATCATCAGAGGAGTCGCCATGGAAAGGAATCAAATGCTTGACATTGAAGACATTATGAGTTCGAATATGGCTGGGAAGTTTCAGGCGATACGCATTAGGATTAATTTTCTCCACAATTTCCAGCTGTCCTATCTTCTTAGCAGCAAGTTTGTTATACTCCCCCACAGCAAACCTGTCCTTTGTGAGGACTGCCCACACAAAATCGCCCACATCAAACTCCAAATGACGCCTCTTCTTGTCTGCGGCCAGCTTGTATTTCTCTACCGATTGCGATAAATTTTCTTGCACCTGCTTATGAACTTCTTGTAACCTTTGAACGAAATCTTCAGCTTTCCCATGAACTCTAGTCTTGCTAGGTAGAGGGATCAGGTCTATAGGGCTTCGAGGAACCATGGAGTACACGACCTGAAAAGGACAGAAGCCGGTACTCCTATTGACAGCATGGTTGTGGGCAAATTCGGCTTGGCTCAACTTCAGATCCCATGACCGAACATTTTCTCCTACCAGACATCTCAGTAAATCTCCGAGCGCTCGGTTCACCACTTCCGTCTGCCCATCCGTTTGCGGGTGATATGCACTGCTAAAATCCAACCTTGTATTGACCATCTTCCAAAGGCTCCGCCAGAAGTGACTGAGGAATCGAGTGTCCCGGTCAGAAACAATTGACGAAGGTAATCCATGAAGGCGATAAACCTCTCGGAAGAACAACTGGGCGACCTTGACAGCGTCAGTAGTTTTTTTGCACGGGATAAAATGAACCATCTTGGAAAATCGGTCAACCACTACATAGATGGAATCACATCCTCGTTGGGTTCGTGGCAGCCCCAGAACAAAATCCATGCTCAAGTCCGTCCACGGTTGAGTAGGAATCGGTAATGCCCTGTACAAACCGGCATTCGTCGCTTTCCCCTTAGACACCTGACAAATCCGACAACGGTCCACATATCTCTCTACTTCCTTCCGAATTGTTGGCCAAAAGTACGATGCCTTGACTAATTGAAGAGTGCGATCTCTGCCCACATGACCCTCCCCATGTATCTCCTTAATAATCTGCAGACGCAAACTACACTCGGGAATACAAAGTTGATTTCCCCGAAATAAGAACCCATCTACCAACACAAATTCCGAATTTTTTCCCTCTCGAACAGCAGCCATTATCTCTGAAAAGTGTGGATCCGAATCAAATAATTCACGAAAAGAGTTAAAACCTGGAACCTGGACAACCATTGTTGATAACAAATTGACTCTTCGACTCAGAGCATCGGCCACCCGGTTCGAAACACCTGCTTTGTGTTTCAGAACGAACGTAAATTGTTGAAGGTAAGCTGACCATGAAGCATGCTGGGAAGAAATTTTTTCTTGACTGTGGAGATGTCTCAATGAGTCATGATCGGTGTATAGAATGAATTCTCGGTGGAATAAGTAATGCCGCCAATGTTTCACCGCTTGGACCACGGCATAGAATTCTATGTCATATGTGCTATAACGTCCTCGAGACCCCGACAGTTTTTCACTGAAATAAGCCATCGGTTTCCCCCCTTGACTCAAAACAGCTCCGATGCCCACCTTGGAAGCATCACTATGCAGCTCAAACGGTTGAGAAAAATCTGGTAGAACAAGTATAGGGGCTGTTGACAATTTCTCTTTGATTTGTTGAAAACCTTCTTCAGCTTCGGTAGTCCACTGAAACTTGACTCCTTTCATACACTCAGTGACAGGTGCCATAATGCTACTAAAGTGCGGGATGAACCGGCGGTAGAATGATGCCAATCCATGGAAACTCCGTACCTCAGTAATTGTTTTCGGTCGTGGCCACTGCCTCACTGCCTCTATTTTGGACTCATCCACCTGTAGACCCTTTCCAGAAATAACATATCCCAAAAATAACACCTTTGGTGTCATAAAAACACACTTCTTGGCTGCAGCAATAAATTTTTCTCGTCGCAACACACATAATACTTCCCGAATGTGCTGAAGATGCAGCTCGGGGTTTGCACTGTAAATTAAGATATCATCGAAGTAAACTACAACAAACTTACCGATAAATGGTCGAAGGGCTTGGTTCATCACTCTCATGAAGGTGCTAGGCGCGTTTGACAACCCAAATGGCATGACTAGCCATTCATATAATCCCTCTCGCGTCTTGAACGCTGTCTTCCATTCATCCCCAGGTCGAATGCGAATCTGATGATACCCACTCTTCAAGTCCAATTTGGTGAACTCATGTGCCCCACTCAATTGATCTAACAAATCATCCAGTCTCGGAATTGGAAAGCGATACCTTACTGTGATCTTATTAATTGCGCGACTGTCGACACACATCCTCCATGTTCCATCTTTCTTGGGAATTAACAAAGCGGGAACAGCACATGGACTTAGACTCTCACGGATATGCCCCTTTGACTGTAGCTCCTCAACCTGCCTTCGTAACTCTTCGTGCTCAGTGGGACTCATTCTGTAATGTGGTTTGTTTGGCAACATAGCTCCTGGCTCTAGGTCGATATGATGTTGAATGTCACGTAGAGGTGGTAGTTCTTCAGGTAATTCTTCCGGAAACACATCAGAAAATTCCGAAATCAGAGGAGCTGCCGCACTAGGAACCACCATGTCAGCCTGTGTTTCTTTTCCCATTAAAACATACACCGTTTCTGCTTCCTTTATCTCCAACTCGAATTTTGCATATGATAACAGGTTAGTATTATCGCCTTGCGCCTTAATCTTCTCAGATGGTTTGCTCGGTAGTAGCACAATTTTTTTTTCATGAAAAACGAAAGAATAGGTATTCTTGAACCCATCATGATACACTTTTCTGTCATATTGCCACGGCCTCCCTAGCAGTAAGTGACATGCATCCATGTCCACCACATCACACCACATCTGATCCTTGTAGTTGGTTCCCATAGAAAACGAAATTAGCGCCCGCTGAGATACAGTCACCTCTCCCCCTTTTTGCAGCCACGCCAATCTATATGGTTTTGGATGTTTTTCTGTCGTCACCCCTAACTTTTGTACTGCTTCGACTGACACAATATTCTCACAACTTCCCCCGTCTATGACAAATCGACACACCTTACCAAGGATGGTACACGTAGACTGAAAGATGTTATTTCGAAGCCACTCTCCTTCTCCAGTTCTTGGCGCCAAGCAGGTACGTCGCACCATCAACATCGTTCCGGTGTCACCATCTACCAGTTCCTCATTCGCCATATCTTCCGCACTTAACGGTGGGTCTTCCTCTATCTCCGCATCTTCCTCATTAAATTCTATTGGATCAATAAACAATACCCTTTTTGCTGGTCTTGGGCATTCTGACAATCTATGGCCTGTTTCTCCACATCCGAAGCACCGAAATCCTCCCGTTGCTCGGGGAGTTTGAATATTACTTGCAGGGTTTCGTTGTATAGAATTTGTACTGCCACTAGTACTGTTACGTCCCCCAGAATTTTCACCCGAAATACTGCATATATTTGTCCTATTTCAATTGCTAGTTCCGCTTCCGAAACTCATGAATGGTCCACTCCCAGATTTTCGCGACAATGTCTTCTCCAATTGTAAAGCCCTCTGATGCGCCTCAGTTACTGTAACGGGATCGAAAAGATTAACCATATCAAGGATTTGTGTACGCAGCCCACCACAATAGCGCGACACCAATTGATCCTGTGTCTCCTCTATATTGTTTCGCACCAACAACTCATAGAACTCGGTTGTATATTCATCCACAGACCTCATGCCTTGACGTAGATTCTGCAATCTCTAGTACATCAATCTCATAAAATTGTGAGGTAGAAACTCTTCACGCAACTTTCGTTTCATCTTCTCCCAGTCAGAAAGTTTGGGTTTTCCTGAACGATTCCTAGCGAGTTTAAATTGTTGCCACCAAGCCGCGGCTCTGCCCCGAAAACGCGTGGCCACCAACGCCACCCTCTCATTCGCAGGAACTCTTTTGAATTCCAAAATTTCATCAGCGATTCCAATCCATTCCAGAAACTCTTCTGGCTGCATGCTTCCACGGAATTCCGGAACCTCTGTCCGCATCCCTGACTCCCATCGCCTGATATCTTCAGTTCTGTCATCAGCCCTGTCATCAACCCTGTCATCAGTCACAGGTGCTCTCTGTCGACGTCGTGGTTGCGGATCCCCTTCCACTTCGTCACTACTTGTCTCATGATGTAAAGCCTGAAACGGGTTTTGGTTGGCTCTTGACGCCGCAAGTTGCGCCGTTAATTGCTCCACCTGTCGCTCCAACTGTATCACACGGTCACGTTCGATGGCTAAGTCTACCGGAATCTGGTCTGGTCGTCTTCTCGGCGGCATGATGATGTCGTCCCGAACGAATACGGCTCTGATACCAACTGATGTAGCGGAAGCTCTGTCGAGAAAAACCTGCGTAACACGATTAGAAACAACCTACTAAAGTTCCATTGATTTGCGCACAAATACCGGAAAGTTAGGCTTCAATTCGTTGATTCGTGATGAATACCGAAATTGAAATGAATAGAGAAAACTCTAAATTTTATAAATCAAAAACTGTCTGGCCAATTCGGCCTACATCTTTATTTAAAGCAAAACAACTCCTAAACCTAATCGAATTCCTTGGAAAGCAAGAAAACGAATTAAAACGGAAATTTACCAAAAAAGGCAAAAACGAAATTAAAGCAAAAACTAATTCTACTGAGAATCCTAAACACTCCAGAATTGACGTAAGTCGATTCGGAATTGGGAAACTTAAATTAAAGCGAAAACGAAACTTTCCTAAAAAAGCAAAAACGCCAAATTCAAGGCCTAAACGACGGAATTCGCCTAAAAAAGGACGTGCTTACGCAGCAAAGCTGCGTAGTAGTTCCGGAAACGCCGAAACGCATCAGCTGTCAAAATTTCAAGTCATTCTGAATCCGTCGCCCGGGTTTGGTCGTACTTGGCTTGTGTCAAATCCCACCCCTCCAAATAATCTAATGCCAGTTGATCCGCTACATCATAATTCAAAAAAATTCCTATTATTGTAGTAGGTGAAAAAAATATTAATTATATAATATGTTAGCCCATTTATTTGGCAGATTATTAGTTGAATATAACCAACCAAATACTTAAATTCTTTAATTTGTTTAGGTGAAACCTGTAATTTATAGATATTAAAGAATGTCAAGATTTGGAAAGAAAATAGTTTAGGTGACTTGCATTACCATTTTGACAATCTTTTTCATACAAGTTTGTCAACACCATTGACTAATAGCATATATAAATAAGGTTCTGTAAATCAAATAATGTTTCATTGTGTACTGGTCATATAAACTTATACATTTATACGGAACAAGTTTTTATTGAACGAATGTAAACTGTTTTCAAACATTCATAAGGTAAGTATGGTGGGGGGTTTGAGTATCATCATGTGCATTTTACAAGTATGTGTGTAGAGTTTTCTCCATGATATTACAGGAATATATATTGAAGCGGATGTAATTGTTGATATCGGCAGGTCTCGATAAACCCCGGACTAATTCTTATTAGATTTGTTTTTTAATTTTTTTCAGTTCAGTAGTGGTAACAACCGACTTTGAATTGAATCTTCCACGTGTGACTTTGCACCTTATATAACATATAATAATACTTTGCAAAGTCATTTCACTTTAATTTCCTCTATAAATTTACATTATTCATGAGCTTTCAAAATCATTAAAAGCTAGCTAACTTCTCTTGTTTGGTCTCCATGGAAGAGTTTAGTAAAGTTATGTTTCTGATCATGATCAGCCTGGCAGCCATTTCAGGAGCTCAAAGCTTCAACGTAGATGGTTGGGCCAATACCAGGCCTGAAGCTAAAAAACAAACAGTGACCAACCTCCAATTCTACTTCCATGACAAACTTAGTGGCAAGAACCCTAGCGCAGTCAGGGTGGCTCAAGCCTCCGAGATGACCGACAAATCCCCAACCCTTTTCGGGATGGTGATGATGGCGGATGATCCACTGACCGAAACCCCGGATCCCAAATCGAAGCTTGTGGGCCGAGCACAGGGGCTTTATGGGTCAGCTAGTCAGGCTGAACTAGGTCTGATCATGGTCTTCAACTTTGGCTTCACTGAAGGTATGTACAAAGGTAGCTCCATAAGCATCCTTGGCTTGAATTCGGCGATGAATCCAGTCCGGGAGATGGCAATCGTAGGCGGAACCGGCATTTTCCGGCTGGCACGGGGATATGCAATAGCTCAGACACATTGGTTAGATCCTGCCTCTGGTGATGCTATAGTTGGGTACAATGTTACAATTGTTCACTAGGACATACATGAACATGATAGAGCTTGATCAAATCCAGTCATTTCTAGTCATGTTAGTTTACCAAAAACATTTGTCTTTTTTTTTTTTTTTTTTTTTTAAGTTAGGTTGGATTTAACATGAAGTGAAAAACCAACACGTACTATGGCTCCTAATCCTAGAAATATCAACATTAGGATTCCTTAACAGTCTAATGACAGTAGTTTTTTTTACTCAATCTACATGCCAATCTTGTTTTGGTGCATGAGTATTCTTTCCAACCAAAAAAATAATCCGGTACTGCGTTCAATGTAGAATTTTAGACCCAAATTACTACATGAAATTCAGATAATGCCAGACCCAGAAAACTTGAAGATAGTAAGGCAAGAGGGCCATGAACAAATGTGCCGATACAATCAATGCAAGGTAAGAATTTGAAGGCCAGAGTTCCATCAGGTCATCAACAATCACGTAAATGTGCTCCGTCTCCATTCATATATTGATTACTCCATAAAAATACATTTTCATAGAGATCGAGGAAGAACAAAAAATAACTCAACATTTATATAAACACCACAAAACATACAAAATCAGACAGAATTTATGTTAATCTAATATCAAAGCTCAAATATGATGGGAAACCGAAAGAAAAGAATTGGAGTAAATATACTCCCATTTGCATTGATATATTATCTTTTCCTATCATAAAAATAAAAAATAAATAAAATATTTGAGTAAATAAAGCTTTTTAAGAAAGAAGAAGAAGAAAAACATCTACAAATGCAGAGGCTACATTAGCTCTCAATCAAATTATTGCTGCTGAATATGATTTTGTTTACTAATTATAAGTTGTAACTGTTTCTCTGTTTACTTCTTTTGTTTTTTTGTTTTTTTTATTTTCATAATTCAAAAAAATTAATGTTGTGATTGAATGGACTGGAACTTCTGATAATTATTTTAATTTACTGTCCAAGGTTACAAAGAGGGATGGTATGTGATTGTTGATAGAAGTAGTTGAAGATAATCTAGAATCTAGATGGAGAAAAGCATTTTTACGATCCAAACGTTTGTCGTAAACCGGTAAATAAAATAACTCATTAGTTTAATATTTAAGAAACATGAATTAATTTGCTGTGAAGATGTTGTTATCAAATTTTTAACATTTTGTTGTCATTCAAATATTTTTTATGGATAGTAACTAGTAAGAGATGATGAGTGGTATCTCAAGAAGGAGATGGTGCGAATGCAACGATGATATCCTCAAGAGGTATCGTAAGTTCTGACTATATATATAATTTCTGGAATTAAAGTATTGAAACTTTTCTATCGATTTTTTTAACAATGCATATGCATTTGACTATATATACAATGCATATACTTTTTTATTATTTGATGTATGTGTTAAAAACTCTGTTTCTGAGTAATGAGCAGGGTCATGTAAGTAGTCCAAAAAAAATTCCTATTAATGTAGTAGCCTAGTAGGTGAAAAAAAATTAATTATATAATATGGTAGCCCATTTATTTGGCAGCTTATTAGTTGTATACAACCAACCAAATAGTTGAAATTCTTTAATTTGTTTAGGTGAAGGCGTGAAGCCTGTAATTTATAGATTTTTCTTTAAAGAATGTCAAGATTTGGAAAGAAAATAGTTTAGGTGACTTGCATTACCATTTTGACAATCTTTTTCATACAAGTTTCTCAACACCATTGACTAATAGCATTTATAAATAAGGTTCTGAAAATCAAATAATATCTCATTGTGTCCTGGTCATATAAACTTATACAGTTATACGGAACAAGTTTTTATTGAACGAACGTAAACTGTTTTCGAACATTCATAAGGTAAGTGTGGTGGGGGCTTGAGTATCATCATGTGCATTTCATAAGTATGTATGTAGAGTTTTCTCCCTAATATTATGGGAGTAAATATAGAAACGCATGTAGTTGTTGATATCGGCAGGTCTCGATAAACCCCGGACTAATTCATATTAAATTTGTTTTTTTTTTTTTTTTTTTTTTTTTTTTTCAATTCAGTAGTGGTTAAACCTACTTTGAATCGAATCTTTGCAATTTATATAATATATAATAATACTTTGCAAAGTCATTTCACTTTAATTTCCTCTATAAATTTACATTATTCATGAGCTTTCAAAATCATTCAGATTGACCCTTCAAAAAGCTAGCTAACTTCTCTTGTTTGATCTCCATGGAAGAGTTTAGTAAAGTTATGTTTCTGATTATGATCATCCAGGCAGCCATTTCAGGGGCTCAAAGCTTCAATGTAGATGGTTGGGCCAATACTAGGCTTGAAGCTGAAAAACAAACAGTGACCAACCTCCAATTCTACTTTCATGACACACTAAGTGGTAAGAACCCTAGTGCAGTCAGGGTAGCTCAATCCTCCGAGATGACCAACAAGTCCCTGACCCTTTTCGGGATGGTGATGATGGCGGACGATCCACTGACCGAAACCCCGGATCCCAAATCGAAGCTTGTGGGCCGAGCACAGGGGTTTTATGGGTCAGCTAGTCAGGCTCAAGTAGGTCTGATTATGGTCTTCAACTTTGGCTTCACTGAAGGTATGTACAAAGGTAGCACCATAAGCATCCTTGGCTTGAATTCGGCGATGAATCCAGTCCGGGAGATGGCAATCGTAGGTGGAACCGGCATTTTCCGGCTGGCACGGGGATATGCAATAGCTCAGACATATTGGTTTGATCCTGCCACTGGTGATGCTATAGTTGGGTACAATGTTACAATTGTTCACTAGGACATACATGAACATGATAGAGTTTGATCAAATCCAATAATTTCTAGTCATGTTAGTTTACCAAAAACATTTGTCTTTTTTTTTTTTTAAAGTTTGGTTGGATTTAAATAAGATTGTTGTTTAAGTACACTACAATTTATAAAATGTCATTTTGGCTTTATATAGGTGTGAAAAATATCAAGTTCGGAAATCCTATACATATTTTTATATAGGATCTCAATTGACACCGATGTAAAATGAAAAAATATATATTTTTACACCAGTGCCAATTAAATACTTAAAGATATGTATTCAATCTGGCAATATCCCAAATTCGAGTTATCATATCCTAAATTGTATTAAAAAATGAAAAAGAAAAGAAAAAAAAAAAAAAAAAAAAAAAAAAAAAAAAAGGGTAATTGTAAATTATGTTCATAAGTGTAATCAATAATTAAAAAAAAAAAAAAACAATTGATTTATCAGAGTCTATGCACCAAAGAGGTTCATTCCAAAATATTCTTTAAAATTAATTAATTAATTAATTATTTTAACCAAAATGTATCTTAACCTTTCCTTAGCAGAAAAGTTTTTGAAATTTTTTGGTACTCAAATCTATCCTAAATCCTAATTAATTCAAAAGTTATTGAAAATTAGTGATATTCTAACTTAAGAGTTTTCATTTTTTATTTTTTATTTGATCTTTTTTAAATAAAAAAGTTATTAATTAAAGTTCATTAATTTTGGTAAATATTGTATTGTATATTTGTATATAACTTCCTAATGTAGGTGGATTTTACTTGCCGTAGTAAACCTTCTAGATTAATCACAAGCAACGATGGTTTGGGGGAGGTATTTCTGCCCCCACCCGTTTTCTTATCTCCAATTTAACCATCGTTTGGCCTATTTTCCTTTGCCCATCAATCATAACTCGACCTCGTTTGATCTAATTTGACCTGAATTAGAAAATAATCACAAATAAATGTTTTCTTTTTTCTTTTTTCTCTCTTCAATAATATAATAAAATTTATTTTTTTTTAAAAAATACATTTTGATTACTTTTTACCTCAAATAGGGATGAGTCTTGCGAGAATTTTTGACATCTTTAAACAAAACAGTCCTACCCAATTAATATTCTTAATTAATTATATACTTGTATTAATTTATAGCCATGGATATTTAATGTTTTTTTTTTCTTTTTCTTCCAACATATCACATTGTGATTCATCAAGTGTTTCTATTTGATTTCTTAAGTAATAAAAGATTTAAAATGACCCCTAAAATCAATTAATTCAAAAATTAATAAAATAAAAATAAAAATAAAAAAGAACTTTTAACTTAATAAATAGTAGAGAAAATTACATTAATTCCCCGTACATATACGAAATTGTATTCTCCGACAATTAATCCCTTAAGACACCACTAGAAATCACTAAAATTTTGATGGCATAGGGAAAAGGCTAAATTAACCATACAATTTAAAAAAATTAAGGGTATAATGTAATAACTCCCCGATATTTGACATAATTACACGAAAAACGTCAATTTAGTTATAATTACACATTAGTACCATGTGATTTGTTGACTTTGTTAAAATTAACGGTTTGACCAATATTTAAGAGTGAAATAAAATAATTTCACCGGTGTAAAAATGTATATTCTCGGAAATCCTGTTGTATATAATATAACTATAAAGAATTAAAGAATAAACAATTCAAAAGATAATGGCAGACACTAAATTGTCAAAGTCATTGGCATTTTTCATTAAGAAGATAGCTGATGGCAGTTTCTAATTATTAAGAACTTTTACAAAGAGAAAACTAAACTTGAGAGGCAGACAACACAATGCACATGGATTGGTTTTACAATTTCCTGTCACTAGCAATCTATTCCAGAACAGGCAGATGATATGTGTTGGGTAATAACATACGGGGCTTGCCGCCTTTCCTTGCCGTGTAGTAGGGTAGAGAACAAGAAAAGTTTCCATGGAATGGTAATATCACATCATCCATATGGTCGCATGAAAAAATCCTGTCAAGTATAATTTAAATTTAAAACATCTTCCTTGATTCTCTGGATCACCATCATAATTGATATGTATCTTTAAGAAAAAAAAAACATAAAATACAGGATTCTACCGACAAACATACAAATAACGCGGTACATTTGTCCCATTGACGCGAAAAACCAACACTATGGCTCCTAATCATAGAAATATCAACATTGGAATCCTTAACAGTCTAATGGCAGTAGTTTTTACTCAATCTACATGCCAATCTTGTTTTGGTGCATGAGTATTCTTTGCAACCAAAAAAATAATCCGGTACTCCGTTCAATATAGAATTTTCAACCCAAATTACTACATGAAATTCTGATAATGCCAGACCCAAAAACACTTGAAGATAGTAAGGCAAGAGGGCCATGAACAAATATGCCAATACAATCAATGCAAGGTAACAATTTGAAGGCCAGAGTTCCATCAGGTCATCAACAATCACGTAAATGTGCTCTGTCTCCATTCATATATCTACTCCATAAAAATACATTTTCATAGAGATTGAGGAAGAACAAAAGATAACTCAACAATTATATAAACAACACAAAATCAGACAGAATTTATGTTAATCTAATATCAAAGCTCAAATATGATTGGAAACCGAAAGAAAAGAATCGGAAAGCTACCAAATTAAAAGAAAACTGAGATATGATCAATATTCACACCCATAAGAAAATTATAATCTGACAAGAGGCATAATTGAACAAAAATCACAATAAGCAAATATCTAAGAAAGAAACTACTAATCCAAGAAAGATATTATGAAAAAAAGAAGAAATCAACATCTTACTTTCACTCATTCTTGATGATGACCATTATTAAGAGATGGCCATTTCAACGTTTTATGAATCCTATCATCGCAAGGCTAGAGAGCAGGGACGTATAAACTAACTTTCATCATTGTCCGAATTGCATTTGTTGAGGAAGAACAAACAGCTTTCTCAATAGAGGAAGGAGGCCAACTAATGCTATTTGAAGCTGCTCCGAGCTATTTAAGCGAAAACTGACTTGTCCTGCCCCTCTATTATTCAAATTGGCACGAGCAATCAAATTCGTTGACCGTCCAATGGGTACCTGGGACTGTATATTGCATCCAATGGCAAGATCACCGTGCCAATCCATGACGGAGAGCCCAAGAGTTGACAGCGAACGACCAAGAGGATAATCCTTATCTCTCAACTGAGCCTCCAAACTGCCACCATACGCAACATCACTACGACCTGTCATTGCACCACCTGTCATAACAACCCGTAATCGTTTGCTTACAATCAATTTATCTTCAAGTTTCAACCCAGCTGATAGAGTATCACCCAAGTGTGTAACTGAGAGACCAGCTGTTGCCTTATTCCTCCTAAAATTCATTAACCTTGTCTCGCTACGCAGTGTATAAGCCAAGTCCTTTCCAACAGTCTGCATATCAAAACCTAACGACGTTGCTTTCCCTTCCCCGTGCTTCACAGAACTGGCTAATTCCATCTGAACGTTAGCATCCTTTTTATCCTTTGTAATCTGGCCAGAAAATGATAACGGAATTTTGTCTTTAATGACAAACAGTTTTTCTACATTTATACCTTCATAACCAACATCATGATCCCAACCATGAGTTTCTAGAACAGGCCTAACAAGCCACTGGTTGTTGGAATCAAGATAACGATAACGGTGGGTGGGATTATCAGAGTCAAAAGAAGCAGGTAAGGCCAAATCCGGCATTGCAACAGGCACAGTTCCTGCAGCATTACTTTCTTCTTCTTCTACATTTTCAGTGTAATCACTAGGCAGATCCTTAGCTGCAGCTGCCATTTTCTTCATCATCTTCCGTCGCCTTTTCTCTTCCTTTAACTGCTTCTTCATAAAAAGTCTTTCCCTGTATTCTAACTCGTCAAAATATGCCTTCTTCTGAGCTTTAGTAAGCTTTGACACTTGAGCCTTTGTCAAACGTTTAAAAGGTGGCAATTCATCAAATTCTGAGTCATCTTCATCTTCAGAAGAATCGTCCAAATCATCATCTAGGTCATCCTCATCACCAAACTGCTCCTCCGGCAATTTTACTTGAGGTCTTGATTGGAGGAGGGACGAGAGAAGGAATGGTAAAGGAGGTGCCCTTGATCGAGTTGTAAAAGGCTTCCCAGGTGGACTATCTTGCAACTTTAAAAGTGTGTTTGCTTCAGCCAAAATTTTCGAAGCAAAAGAAAGCAATAACAAATGAGGCTTCCAAACTTGACCATTTGGCAACACTCTCTGCCCAGCTCTATTCGTTCTGCATGCAGAGTGGTTCTCCACCAATGAAACCGGATTCATGAGCCTCATGTCCCCAGCTGCCTGACGAATAGCTTGCTGAACAACATGAGAGCGTTGAGTGACAAACATGTCGTAACTAGAAGCAGTACCATTTGGACCATCAGGCGGAGCAGATGCCGCATGAGTCAGAACCACAATTGCATTAAACCAAATAGATGGTCCAAATATATCAGTGATGGTCCGTAATAGAGGCATGTCACCAAAATCCCTGCTCTGCATGTCCAACCTATCAAGATACAACACGATATCCGGGGGTGTTTTCCTGATGAAACGCTTCACAGAGTGGAGGATCTTCTCGTTTTGGCGTTGATCAGACCAGGAAGGTAGAAGGCCCGGGGTATCAATGACCCGTACCTTGATCCCCTGCACAGTGCCGACAACATCCTGAACCTTCTTTGTTCCCATCTGAAAAGCATCAGTACCAAACTTATTTTCATCGAAGATTGAATTGATGGTTGCACTTTTACCAACTCCTGTCTTTCCAAGAACCATAATGGTACAAGAAAAATCAAGGGGTTCCTGCCCAGCTGCCTCAAGTTGCTCTGCCATGGCACTTGCACGGTCAAAACTGAACGCGCCAACACGACCCCCATTCCCACCTCGCAGCTGCTCAGCTAATCCCAGTCTGTACAAAACCTGAGCCACTACAACATTGTGAGGCGTCTGCCCAAGCCTATGGGCAAGCCGCAAGAACTTCACCCTAATCATCTGAAGTTTTTCGCGAGTTTCATCATACTCCTCAGTCTCACCGTTTCCAGAATCTTCAATTTGTTGGGTTTGTGTATGGGATACAGTTCCATTTACACGAGGATGCTGCACCACCCGAGGAGCAGGTTCCAAAAGTGGGGCAGCACGCCCAAGACCGGCTGGACGAGCTGGAGGACTAGAATTTGCAGTTTTTGTAGCTGAAGAAGCAAGGTCTAGTGCAGGCTGAATTTTACGTTCTTTTACTACTGGAGTGCTTGGCTTCTCTTCCAGTTCTTTTTCGGCTTTCTTTCCAGGCCCTTCACTAATTACTTGAGTGCTTTGCTTCTCTTCCTGTTCTTTTTCTGCTTTCTTTCCAGGCCCTTCGCTAATTACTTGAGTGCTTTGCTTCTCTTCCAGTTCTTTATCTTCTTTCATTTCAGGCCCTTTAGCCACAACATGAACTTCAGGAACCGTTTCAACTGCATGTTGAGGTTCAGATTCTGATCTCAAATCAGATGTACCAATCTGAACATTATCATTCTTTTCATTTGTAGACTTTTCTAGAGAAGGCAAGCTTCCAATTTCTTGTGTCACAGGCCCCTCCACAACTGCTTCTTGAAGTTCAGCTAAAGTGCCTTCCAGCTCGTGAGTCTCCTTGCTAGGCTCAGAATCTAGTCCAGCTGAAGTATCTTTCGCTTCTCCATTCTGACCATTCTGATGTTCTGTCTTGAATTTAGCCAAGCTTCCATTGCTCACTTCTTCACCCATGATGTTCCCAATCTCTAAACCTAGGGCACGAGTAGCTTCTTTCAATTCCTCACTCGCATTTTCTGATTGTTCCATGTTTAAACTAGCCAAATTATCATTCACTTTTTCACCGTTATCATCTAGAAGCTCCGTAGGGATGCCAGCTGAAGCATCAACCAATTCCACAGCCTTGTCATTTCGATATTCTGCACCCAATTCACTCTCCCTTAATTCTTCACTCTCACCATATTCAGGCAGAACCTGCCCATTTGACCCAATTTCTCTATCTTCCCCAACCATACTGGCATTCCCATTATCCAATTTGGATTCCGCTAGCAATTCCTCCACATTCACATCATCAGAATTCCCATTTTCAGGCTTCTCGGGCTCGAGATTCAAAACTTCACTTTTTCCCATATCATCAGTCTCAAATACCTCAGTTCCCTCATCCAATTCATCCATCACCACTTCCCTCGAAGTTCCCCCCTCATCAATCTTATCCAACACCACAACCCCATCACCCCTCTCCTCCACATCAACAAACCCGTCCACCTTATCCTCAAAATTCCCATTCACGTCATCAGAATTCCCATTTTCAGGCCTCTCAACCTCAAGCTTCAAAACTTCTCTTTTCCCCGTATCATCAGGCTCAGATACCTCAATTCCCTTATGCAATTCACCGGTCACCACTTCCTTCCAAGTCCTCCCCTCATCAATCTTATCCAGCACCCCAACCTCATCAATCTTATCCAGTACCCCAACCTCATCAATCTTATCCGGAACCCCAACACCATCAACCCCCTCCCCATCTACAAACCCCTCCACCTTATCCTCACCCACAATCGCATTCCCAACCTCAATTAGAACCTCAACAGCCTCCTCGAAACTCTCCATTTCACCTCCTAAATTAGAACTCTCATCAACCACTACCGAACCCGGATCACCATCATTAAGAACACCATTCCCTGATTCAGTTTTTGTTCCCTGGTCATGGGAATGGTCATGTGTTTCAACCGCCTCCTCAAAAACCTCCTCTTCTACATCTTTCGACTCATCAGAACGCACTGAAACCTTCTCCTCTACTTTCTTTTCGAAAGCTTTATCTTCCACAATCCTATCAACCCCATTTCCATTTTCCATTCTCAATATTGTATCTTCAAAACCCTATTTTGAACAAAAGCCACAAAAACCCGATTTCAGCATTCATTAAAAAACCATAATAAACATCAAAAACCAATCACAAACCCACCCCCACCAAAACCCTAGCACACCAACCAATTCACTTACACGAACAAACAAAACATCCCGGATAAAAAACAGATCTTTCCCATTTATTCACAACAAAAACAATATTTAAGCAGATAAAAAACAGATCTTTGTAGTGTTTTCTTAGTATTTCATTAGGGTTTATCCAATAACTAAAAATCCAGTAAAAAGTTATACCAAAAAAAAAAGTCACAAAAGCAAATAAACATATAAAACTAATAAATCAACCCACAAAAAAGAAAAAATTACCTGTATTTGTGGAAGTCAGATAGAGAGAGAGAGAGAAAAAAGGTGGTCTGTGTGTGTTTTCACAGTAAAGGATCGGCTTTCATGTGCTTCACTTTGGGAGTTTCAAGTTGGGGGCTTTGGCTTTGGCTTTGGTTTTTGGTTTGTTTTGATTTGCCGATTGAGAGAGGGGTTTGTGATTGTGAAGATAAGGGTTTGATCAAACGGCTGAGGATGATCGTGGGGTCTGATCGGACGGTCCGTGGATTGGGATTCCTAGTTATCAACGCGAAAGATGCCAAATCATGATGACGTGGACTCACACCTATAATTAAGTGGAAGTGGAAAAAAAAAAGGTCACCTGTTTTAAGACATCTTCTTCATGTGTGTGCATCACATTCGAAGCCTCAGGCCCTCAAGTGTGCTTATTAAATCGCACTGGTGTAGTAACAATAAAGGGAGTTTGTATTTCGAATCGTGTTTATATCGGTTGATGTCGTATTAGTAAGATCTCTTTCAATTGCGAAAGTTGTATTTTAGTCCATACTTATTGCAGTTGATCTCATCAAGTTCGACTGAACCCTGATTCGTTAGGTGTTATATTTTTCTTTTTAAAATAAAAATAAAAGATAAAAATAAAAATAAAACCCTTTCATGTAGTTGGTTGTCACATGATGATTCTATAGGGGGCCAATGTGGGCCGTTGCTTTGATATGAGAAAACACACTTGTTGATCAAGAACATGTTTGATGTCTTCTTCCTACGAGCACTTATGTATATCTTTTTTATTTTTATTTTTGTCACGTGATCGGCACGTGACATATATGATATGAAAAAAAAGGGAAAATGTCTTAAATAGAGACAAGAAAAAAATATATATTATCTCTAAATGATATATAGATTTCAATAGTTTAAAAATGGGAGCCGATATTGACACCCATAAAACTTATTAGTACACCCATATTTTATTAAAAAATTTAATTACAAAAATATCCCAATATAAATTTACTAATAAGGACAAGTTACTTTAATTAAAAATAAATCAAATACTATATATACTCATTAATTACACACATATCTTCAACTATATTTCTTTATTAAAAATAAATAAAAAACTTACATTTCAAAAAAAAAAAAAAAAAAAACTTATGATAAACTCTAATTAAACTCTAATTTTATTTCAAGTATCAAATTGTATCATCATTATATGATTATCATATTGTTTTTGTTTTTCTTTTATGTATAGTTATAAACTCTATCAAAAAAATGCAACATTTTTTTTAACTATAGCCGTAAATATTAACAATTTTTTTTTTTTTTAAGATAGCCATAGATATCAATAAGAATTTTTTTTAAGATAGCTGTATAAATAAGAGAATTTCAAATTGAAAATCTTTTGACCCCATATACATATTCTCTTTTATAAGACTCCTACATTCGAGATATTTCCAAAAGTAAATTTGACCATTATTACAAAAATGATTTGATTCCAAAAATAATATGATTTTATTATAAATTGGGTGTGGTAATAATTTAAGAGTGTTTATAAATAATATGTATTAAAATAAATATATTTATTTCAATGAGGGTAATGTTGGCATTAGGATTGGTGTTTATAGTAATATTTAATTTTTAAATTGTAGACATGGATGTATTTATAAAAATAGATGTACTAATAAGTTTTATGAGTGTCAATATACGCATCCTTTAAAAATTCGTCAATAATAGGACTTGATATACATTTGAATAAAATTTCGATAAATTTATAAAAAGTCAATATAATCTTTCAAATTAACATGTATGTAAAGTCAAACGAACCGAAATTCATAATATTAACGCGTTTAAGGGTATAATTATCCGTAAGTCGAATTGGATTATATTGTATTAATATTATATTAAACTTTGAAAAGGAGGATAAGAAACTCGTATGTATTATTTGATGTTACAAAATTATACATGGATTTATCAAAAAAATAAAATGATTTTGAATTAATTTTTTAATCATTTACTACAAAAGAAAAAACATAAAACTTATGGTGTACTTCACTTACATTAATGCATGATTATGGGAATAAGTTATGGTCATTAATTTTGATTATAGAATTGTTGATAGATATCAATCATGTGGAATTTATTATATCTAATATGCCAATCGAATAGATCATATGGCCCCTATGGAGTTGTACACTTCTAAATTTGTGGACCATCAACTTGTTTGTTGGTGAAATAGTTGGGCGGAGATGTGGACATGCAAGTCCTTGTTTTGGACTAATTCGGTTTATTTTGATGGTTTGAAATTAAGTGTTAATTATTGTACTAGCTAAACAATTGGGTTGATTTGATTGTATTTGTTAATTATATAACTCTCTTCTACGGTCAGAATTGCATTTCAAATCGTAATTATAACAATTGATTTCTTCAGGTCTCAACAGACCACTAACCCAATTTATGTCGAAGTTTATGTATTGGATATGCAATTCAAAAGGTTTAGACTTGTTCAAGATTCAATATAATTTTATAAATTAATTAATTTAATCTGTATTGATTGATTTTGTGATTGGTTTTGCTAACATTGTATATTAAATTTACACTTGATCTCATGACCTTTATCTTGTTTCCAATCCTAGAAACATCTTGCATTGAATATGTGAGACACAATGCACATTTGGTCAAAATTCATCATTTCCAAGGTTAGTTTTCCTGCAAAAGTTTGATCATGCACTTGATTTTGATCTTGATCTTTGGTTTTTTTTACCAAAAATTCAATCTTTTTTTTTTTTTTTTTTTTGGTAAAACTCCCACTTGCTACCTTGTGGACTCCAAGGTGCAACAATCCCATGTACATGGATTTATAAATTTCCTAGTTAGTACACATTATATACATACCAATCCATATCTCAAATCTAATCCACTCATAACTCAACTGGATTTTATTTGAACCGTTATAATGGATTTGATTTGCAATGAAAATGTTTAGCTATATAGCTAAAATTTGATCATAATACTTAATAGGTAATTTTAAAAGTTTAAACCAGTCGAGATCCTTAAATAATTTGCATGTAAAATAATTTCTAACAAAATTTAAAGGACTTATAATGGACTTGAATGATTTAGAAGAAATTTTCGACAAATTAATAAGTCATTTAGACGTGTTTGTAATTAAGACTAATTATTATTATATAGTAAAATAGGTTACTTATTAACTTAAAAAAATGTTGACTTAAATTTATGATTTTAACATTTAAACGATTTCATTTGCCCTTACATGTTGAAATCATAAAAATTAATTCAAAATTTGAAATAAATATAGCTCGATCAATAATTGGAACTACGGAAATTTTCAGATGATTATGCGAGCGTAGTTATAAATGAGTAGGGGTGCATTTAGCATTATTCGTACAAATCAAAATCAAAAAGGGCCGAGAGAGAACCCAAAAAGCCCAAACCCAAAAGGCTGTCTTCTCTGTTCTCTCTCTCGCATTCGATCGATCGATCGCACCCACCAGACCAGACCAATCACGCAGTCACAGACTCACAGTCACAGTCATTTCGCTCTCCAGCCGAACCGGCGATGCTCGCCGGAGACGCCAATGCCCTCTAATCTCCCACCATTTCGAAAGAAAACCCCCAGAAACTGTCTCATTGAATCTCTGCTCAGTCTCGTCTCTCAGGGCCGACTATCACAGGCCATTTCTTCGCTCGATTTTCTCGCGCAAAAGGGTCTTCGATTACCCTCTCAAACGCTAGCTTTTTTATTGCAAAAGTGCGCGGAGGCGAAGTCGTTGAAGCTCGGCAAATGGGTCCACCTCCATTTGAAGCTGACCGGTCGAAAACGACCCGAAATGTTTGTCTCCAACCATTTGATCAACATGTACTTCAGCTGCGGTAGTGACGTTTGTGCTCGTGAAGTGTTCGATAAAATGTCTGTTAGGAATTTGTATAGTTACAATGGTATGCTTTCTGGGTATGCGAAAATGGGCAGGATGAGGCCTGCCAGGAAGTTGTTTGATCAAATGCCCGAGAGAGACGTTGTGTCGTGGAATAGCATGATTATAGGGTATGCGAAGAGCGGGGTTTTCGATGAGAGTTTGAGGTTTTATAAGGAGTTGAGGAGGTTGTGTATTGGGTACAATGAATTTAGTTTTTCCGGTGCTCTGACTGTCTGTGTGAAAATGAAGGAATTGAAGTTAACTAGGCAGGTTCACGGGCAGGTTTTGGTTATCGGATTCTTATCAAATTTGGTGATTTCGAGTACATTAGTTGATGCCTATGCGAGGTGTGGAGAGATGAATGATGCTAGGAGGATGTTTAATGAAATGCAAGTGAGGGATGTTCTTGCTTGGACCACTTTGGTTTCGGGTTATGCCAAGTGGGGGGATATGGAATCGGCTAGTGAGCTATTTAATGAGATGCCTGAGAAAAATCCGGTATCATGGACAGCTTTGATTGCTGGTTATGCTAGAAATGGTCTAGGGGATAAGGCACTTGAATTGTTTAGAAAAATGATGGTTCTTCACATTAGACCTGATCAATTTACATTTAGTAGTAGTCTTTGTGCCTGTTCTAGTTTAGCTTCGCTTAAGCATGGAAGACAAATACATGGTTGTTTGATACGATTAAATTTTAGACCTAATACAATAGTTGTGAGTTCTCTCATTGACATGTACGCAAAATGTGGGAGTCTTGAAATTGGTAGGAGGGTTTTCGATCTCACTGATGATAAGCAAGATCCTGTTTTGTGGAATACGATGATTTCTGCTTTGGCACAGCATGGTCATGGTGAGGAGGCACTAAATATGTTTGATGACATGGTTAGATCAAGTGTGAAGCCAGATAGGATCACCTTGGTTGTCATTCTCAATGCATGTAGCCATTCGGGTCTTGTGCAGGAAGGGGTTAGGTATTTTGAGTCCATGACTCGCGATCATGGTATTGTTCCCAGTCAAGAACATTATGCATGCTTAATTGATCTCATGGGCCGAGCTGGACGCTTTGACCAGTTGATGAATCAACTCAAGAAGTTACCTTGTGAGCTTGATGGTCGTCTTTGGAATGCCATACTTGGTGTATGTAGAATCCATGGAAATATGGAGTTGGGAAGAAAAGCAGCTGAGCGACTAATTGAATTGGAACCTCAATCCTCTGCAGCATATGTACTACTTTCAAGTATATATGCTGCTCTTGGGAAATGGGAATTGGTAGAGAAGGTGAGACAACTTATGGACGAGAGACAGGTGAAGAAAGAACGAGCAATTAGTTGGATAGAAATTGAAAATAACGTACACACTTTCACTGTATCAGATAGGTTGCATCCCTTGCAAGATGTAATATACTCAGTTTTGGAACAGTTAGGTAGCCAGATAGAAGAAGATGCTCCATCAATTGATCCGGAAAGGTAGAAGTTTGTCTCTTTTACTCTTTGCTCAGTCCTATGGAGGCAGAGCTACAGGTTAATTTATCAGTCATTTTTCCTTGACTTGTAACATTTTGTTTTTGAGTCTTTTTCAAATGAGCAGTTTTAGCATTAGATAATTTTTTTTTTAAAGATTCCATGGTACTGAATCTTCCCAAACTTGTGAGATCATTTCAAAAGTTTAGATAGTAAAACTCATGGAAGAGTAATTGTTTTGCCTTACTGTTTAAATCAATAAAGTTGTTATAGAGATTTGTAAGTTTCAAATTTCAATATTTCTCTATCATGTGGGTATTTGATTCATGCAGTTGTTTGTAGATATAGAGCATTTACTGCCTTGCGTGGATTTATACAGATTAATTCGTGTACTTTTATCTTAAATTTCAACTTAATAGGTTGAACTTGAGTCTACCTTAGTGCTTGCCTATCATGTGAGCTTGGGCTGAAGTTATAGACGTAAACCTTCTCGTGCTTAATTAAGAAGTTTATGTTGTCCAGGTTGTGTTTGTCCGTGACTCAGATCTTTTAGTTACCAGACACAGTCTACTAAAGCATGCCATTATCGTTTATACACATTAAATGATAAAAGTTTAAAACAAGAACTTGCCATATATGATATGAGATCCATTATTAAATTTAGAAGGTTTCTTACTGTACAGTGTACACCTACAAGTTTAATGTCTGTTGTTTTATATAATATTACAAAAATCATTTTGCGTACCCTAAGTTATGATATTCTGTAGAACACATCAACACAACCATATGTTGGTAAACTAAAACCGCAAAAGATTTCATATTCTTGCTTCTCGTGTAGTTAATAATGGGTCTCTCTGTTGGATTTGAATCCTCTTGGTTTACTTGCAACATCCTGTTATTAACTGGCAACTTTAATTATGTTAATTTACTGGATCTCAAGCTAATATTAATGGTTATTTAGCACATCTGTTTGATGTAATGAACTATAAAGACAAAGTAGGAGATGGAGGATAAACAATTATTGTTCGACAAAATTATGTACTTGTAAGTATTCTTCTTAAATGATTTTCTTAGACATTCATCTTTCAGACACAGTTTTCTAAACTTCTTAGGAATCTAGTATTCTGTTTCACATGCTTTGTACTTGTAGTTGTGCTGTTTGTGAAAACCTGAACTTCTATTTTATCAGATTTTATGTCAGGTGGGGAGTATAGATCAAAAAGTAGATTTGTGCCCGAAGAAGGAGCTAAACCAGCATGTGAATTACATGGAGTGGCAAGACTCTCTCAAGTTCTTTTCTTGATAATCAACTGTAAGCTCTTTACAAAGCAATTGAACACTTTTTGCATCTTGTTTAGAGTGAATATCCATTTACTGATAAATGTACAGAGTGTATATCCATGGATGTGACATGTTTTGGATAGGTTTTCTCTGTATAGCTATAGAAGTTCTTCCTCTTGGATTATATGGTCCCTATAGTGGACCACTGGTTCACTTATTTTGTTAAAAAAAAAAATGTTCTCTATCAATGATAAATATATGTATGTCCATGGAAGTGACATCTCGTCTTCACCCGAAAATTCTAATTTTTTTTTACAGCACACCCCACCTATACGGTATACACAAACACGGATAGAATAGAATGTCTGCCGGCTAGCTTTTATTAAGCTCTAATAAATATCTCATAATCTATTATTCATTTGTCTTGTTTCCCCATTATCTCTATTCATATTAACATTGTGAATTACAATTTTTCTAAATCATTCAAGCTGGTTCACAGGTTGTGAAACTGCACATGGTAGACCCCATGAGACAAGGCCTTGGAAGCTTCTCTTGCTTATCTTATTGGGGCAAATCATGATCATTAGGAGATGGATCTCTGTAGTATTCAAATGGTTTTCTAGCTCATTCACTTGGATGATTCTGTGAGTTATGATACCTTTTTTGAGTTTGGGGTCTGTTTTCATCGCTAAAGTTTGGCTGATCTTTTTATCACTTTGATCGATCCAAAAGCATGTTTAAAAATGGTATTGCTGACTTTCTAAGCACAAGCATCTGAATGGTTGATCTTCATGCAGGATAGAAAATTTTTCCAGATGAGGAAATCACTGGTAAGGTAAGGTTTAATGTAGAGAATTTTACAGAAAATTTCCTGCTGAAGTGCTTCTGAACATTGGTTTATAATTATTAAGCACTTTGTTAGTATTTTGTAGAAAAGGGTTTGTAGGAATTAGGAAAAGTCAAAAGTACTTGCATTTTTTATTCAATATTTTATGTCTCTCGAAAGTTTCTATTAAATGTATTAGATCACAAATACCATTAAAGCACAGAAGAATTCATATCAGCAGAGAATTTTTTTGTCATTTTTTAATGTATTTATTTATTATTTTTATTTTTATTTTTTTTGTAAAAGATGTTTCCAACAAGACATTATATTGTTTGTATATGTATACAAAAATGGTTTTGACTATTAAAATAACACATATATATATATATACCACACGGTACCACCACTCGAACTTGAGACATTGTCAGAGCACTTTTTACCACTAAACCAACCATGTATTTGTCTTCCATGCTTTAGCTTCGTTTAAGCATGGAAGTCAACTACATGGTTGCTTACGAGTAAATTTTAGACCCAATACAATAGTTGTGAGTCCTCTCGTTGACATGTAAGCAAAATGTGGCAGTCTTGAAGTTGGTAGGAGGGTTTTCGATCTTACTGATGATAAGCAAGATCCTGTTTGTGGAATACGATTTTGGCACAACATGGTTATGGTGAGTAGGAAATAAATATTTTTAATAACATGGTTAGATCAAGCGTGAAGCCAGATAGGATCACTTTGGTTGTTGTTCTCAATGCACGTAACCATTCGGGTCTTGTGCAGGAAGGGGTTAGGTATTTTGAGTCCATGATTCACGATCATGGTATTGTTCCCAATCAAGAACATTATGCATGCTTAATTGATCTCATGGGCCGAGCTGGATGTTTTGACCAGTTGATGAAACAGCTCGAGAAGATGCCTTGTGAGCTTGATGGTTGTTTTTGGAATGCCATACTCGGCGTATGTAGAATCCATGGAAATATAGAGTTGCGAAGAAAAGCAGCTGAGCGACTAATTGAATTGGAGCCTCAATCCTCAACAGCATATGTACTACTTTCAAGTATATATGCTGCTCTTGTTTTCAAAAAAAAAAAAAAAGTATATATGCTGCTCTTGGAAAGTGGGAATGGGTAGAGAAGGTGAGACAACTTATGGAGGAGAGACAGGTGAAGAAAGAACCAGCAATTAGTTGGATAGAAATTGAAAATAACCTACACGCTTTCACTGTATTGGATAGGTTGCATCCCTTGAAAGATGTAATATACTCAGTCTTGGAACAATTAGGTAGCCAGATAGAAGAATATGCTCCATCAATTGAGGTGGAAAGGTAGAAGTTCGTAGTCACTTTTACTCTTTGCTTGTTCCTATGGAGGCAGAGCTACAGGTTATATTATCAGCCAGTTTTCCATGACTTGTAACATTTTCCTTTTATTTTTGTTTTGTCAAATGAGCAGTTTTAGCATTAGATAATATTCTTCAATTAATTTTTTGTTCTTTTTATACGATTCCATGGAATTGAATCTTCACAATGATATACTTGTGAGATTATTGCAAAAGTTTAGATAGTAAACCTCATGGAAGAGTGATTGTTTTACCTTACTGTTTAAATCAATAAAGTTGTTTTAGAGATTTGTAAGTTTCAAATTTCAATATTTCTCTATCTTGTTGGTATTTGATTCATGTAATTGTTTCTAGATATAGAGCATTTACAGCCTTGCGTGGATTTATACAGATTATTTCGTGTACTTTCCCTTAAATCTCTTGTCTTAATAGGTTGAACTTGAGTCTACCTTAGTGCAAACTGCCTATCATGTATGCTTGGACTGGAGTTCTAGACGTAAGCCTTCTCTAGCTTAATTAAGAAGTTTCCGTTGTCCAGGTTGTGTTTGTCCATGGCTGAGATCTTTTAGTGACCAGACACGGTCAACTAAAGAATGTCATTATCGTTTATACACATTAAATGATAAAAGTTTAAAACAAGAACTACCATATATGGTATTTATTTTTGGAACAAGAACTTCCATATCCTTTATTTATGTTATTTTATTGGATTTCAAGCTAATATTAGTGGTTATTTAGCACTTCTGTTTGATGGAATGAACTATATAGACAAGGGAGGAGATTGAGGATAAACAAGTATTATTCAATAAAATTATGTACTTGTAACTTTTGGATACACTTTTCTCTCAACTTCTCATGAATCTAGTGTTATGTTTCACATGCCTTGTATTTGTAGTTGTGCTGTTTGTGAAAACCTGAATTGTTTTTTTATCAGATTTTATGTCAGGTGGAGAGTACAGATCAACAATTCGATTTGTGCCTGAGGAAGGAGCTAAACGAACATGTGAATTACATGGAGTGGCAAGACTCTCAAGATCTTTTCTTCGTAATCAACTGTAAGCTCTTTACTGAACAGTTCTTGCATCTTGTATAGTAGAGTGAATATTCATTTCTTGATAAGTGTATATCCATGGATGGGACATGTTTTGGATAGGGTTTTCTCTGAATAGCTATAGAAGTTATTCCTCTTTGATTGTATGGTCCCTATAGTGGGCACTGGTTCACTTACTGTGTTAAAAAAAAATGTTTTCTGTCAATGGTACATATATGTATGTCCATGGATGTCACATCTCTTCTTCACCCGAAAATTCTATTTTTTTTTACAGCACACCCCACCTATAGAGTATACACAAACATAGATTGAATTGAATCCCCTCCCAGTCCGGCGTAAAGAGGATTGATCCTAAACCAACCAAATTATCTCCTTACATTTGTGTCATTGTGATTTCTATAGAATGTCTGCCGGCTAGCTTTTTATTAAGCTTAATAAATTTCTCATATTCTATTATTCATTTGTCTCGTTTCCCCATTGTCGCTAGTCACATTAACATTGTGAATTACAACTTCTCTCAATCATTCAAGCTGGTTCACAGGTTGTTAAACTGCACATGGTAGACCCCATGAGCCTCCATGAGACAAGGCCTTGGAAGCTTCTCTTGCTTATCTTATTGGAGCAAATCACGATCATTATGAGATCACTGTAGTATTCAAATGGTTTTCCAGCTCATTCACTTGGATGATTCTGTGAGTTATGATACCTTTTTTTTTGTGAGGTTGGGGTCTCTTTTCATCCTTAAAGTTGTCTGATCTTTTTATCACTTTATCGATCCAAAAGCACGTTTAAAAATACCATTGTTAACTTTTTAAGCACTAAGCATCTGAATAGTTGATCTTCATGCAGGATATAAAATTTTTCCTGATGAGGAAATCACCAGTAAGGTAAGGTTTAATATAGAGAATTTTCCAGGAAATTTCCTGCTGAAGAACATTGGTTAATGATCGTAAGCACTTTGAAAGTATTTTGTAGGAAAAAGTACCTGTAAAGAAATACCTGCAATTTTTCAATCATGGTTTATGATTATATTAGATGTCTTTTTCTTTCTTTCTATGAAGTTGTTACACCTAATCTATGTGAGGAAATCTTCTATAAATCGCACTCTATGTATGCACCCTTTTTATGATATAGATAATCAATCATACGTGTTTTTCATGTACGATTTTAGTGTAGTAGTGTCGGGATTGCCCGGCCTATCAAGATCTACAAAATAAGATTTTGCATCACCCTCATCAGAAAACACAAGATTGATCATGTAAGTGAGTGGAAAAAAAAAACAATTAAATTGTGTTAATTCTAAGTCAATGAGATTAAGCTCAAGATGTTAATGATTAGAAATTAGAATCAAACGAGTGAGATTAAAAATATCATGACAGATAACAGAGAGCCACACCACACACATGGACCAATAGTCCAATACAATATAATAAATATAGACTATGACTCTCCACCAATAATGCAAGGCAAGGTGTCCCACCAAAACAAAGTTAAAGACAAATTCATCCAACTTCCTTTTCACTGTCACCACCTCCACCAATTATCGATTATATTTTAAGTATTAGTCAAGAAAAATGCTAATTTCATTCATTAATTGAAACGTATGTATCAATCGAGGTCAAAATTCGATCGTCAGATACCTTCATCGGTTAAGATCTGTACAAGTTCTACAAAAACTTATCAAAATAATAAATATTTAAACGTATTAGATGTATATCGAATACCGAGCATCAAGAATCGATAATATCTAGATGTATGTTAAAATCCGGTTATTCGGGTATATAACAAGTTTAACCCATATATTATATATATACAATTTTTCTATCGTCAGTTCGAACTGATAAAAGATATATCAGTTTCTTGCATATGGGCCATTGGATTTAAATACTTTGACTTAGCTGCATGCACTTGTTAAAACATCTTTTAAATCTTATGGTCCACATGCAAGGAACTGATATATTTTATATCAGTTCGAACTGATAATAGAAAGACTATATATATATATTAAGATTAATGTTGTTTTGTCTAAATTTGGTGTTCAAATCTGATACCCAAATGATGTGGTATTACTATAATCCATTCATTTAAATTATGGAAATCTAATAAATAATGGATTATAATTATGCAATATCATTTGGGCAACAAATTTAGACGTCAAATTTAGACAAAGTATCATTATTTATATTAAACCCAAAAAGGCCTACCCCATTTACACCAAAAGTAGAAACAAAAGAAGAGGAAGAGGAAAAACTACACAACACAGCATTTCTTCTTCTTCTTCTCCTTCAACTTCTTCAACATCATCATCTTAGGAGAAAAATTATGGGTGCTCAGATATCCAAACAAAAGGAGAAGCGTAAATCGGTGTCCACGGAGAAGAAAACTCTGTGTGATCTATCTGGTAGCTGTGGAGCTGACTTTCCAGGATGTGATTACAAGCCTAAAGACAGGAAGAATTGGATGTCCGAGCTGAATCCTGAGAAACTTCACATAAATCAAATTGTTTGGCCTGGAACCCACGACTCTGCAACCAACAAGATTGGAATTCCATGTATTACTCGTCCGTTTGCTCAATGCCAATCTCTGTCAATCTATAAGCAGCTCTGTCTAGGCACCCGGGTTGTCGATGTTCGGATCCAGGAGGATCGCCGTGTTTGCCATGGAATCCTGAAGACTTACAACGTCGACGTTGTCCTGAATGATGTCAAGAGATTCCTGTCAGAGACACAGTCTGAGGTTATAATCCTGGAAATTCGAACAGAATTCGGGCACGAGGATCCTGCTGAATTTGACAAATACCTGGAACAACAACTTGGAGAGTTCCTGATTCATCAGGATGATCATGTTTTTCAAAAACCAATTTCAGAATTGTTGCCAAAGAGAGTGATTTGTATATGGAAGCCAAGAAAGTCTCCTCAGCCGAAACCTGGAGGACCCTTGTGGAGTTCTGGCTATTTGAAGGACAATTGGATCGATACAGATTTGCCTTCGACAAAATTCGACAGCAACCTGAAGCATTTGAAGGATCAGCCACCAGTTTCATCAAGGAAATTCTTTTACAGGGTGGAAAATACAGTGACCCCGCAAGCCGATAACCCGATAGTCTGTGTACAGCCTGTGACATCCCGGATTCATGGCTATGCTAGGCTGTTCATAACTCAGTGCCACTCTCAGGGATGCGCTGACCGGTTGCAGATTTTCTCTACAGATTTCATTGATGGGGATTTTGTTGATGCTTGTGCTGGTGCTACACATGCCAGGATTGAAGGCAAGGCATGAGAAATCTCTGTTTCTGGTAATTTTTCGGTGTGTTAATATGTGTTGTGATGTAGTTTATGATGTAAAAAGAGTTTGTGTGCATTTTTTTGGTGGATTGTGCTAACATTTGTGGTTTGAGAATTTCCTCAGATTTATGTGCATTTTCTGGGAAAATCCTTCGACATGACAATATCTATAAATGGTTCTATTCGTTTGTTAAAGATTTTCTAGTAAATATGTTGCTAGAGGAATACAATTCTCATTAAATTTCCTGCAAGTTTTATTAGGTTAGAACCTGCCTTCATATCACATTTATTTGGTTGATAGATTTTCAGTTGTGTCGGGAATTTGGGGCCATATATGCATAAAAGGATTTCAGCCATAAAAAAACTTATATCCTATCAACAAGAAATGGCTACAATTAAGGTATGACTATGATTTAAATCAACCCTCAACAAGACAAAGATTTGGAATATATCATCACATAATCTACAAAAGAATTTGAATATTACAAGATCATTAGAGAGGTGTCGAATTTCGAATGTCGCCGGCAAACAATGTTTTGCTAGTGGCTACATGCACACAATAAATTTACTTGTGCTCACTGAACCAAATGGATCATGCATGGCTTAACTCACTCCAGAGTCTCCAGATGCTGTGGATTCTATAACAAATCAATCTAACATAATTGAAGACTTGCCAAATTAGATTAGGTAGTGGCCTTTTCGCGACAAAATTTACGACTCAAATCTGCCTCCAATTGTTGGAATATTGATGAGAATAATCCTGCAAAGAGAGTAGCTCATGAATCGATAGATTTTCTATAGAAGACAGATGCAAGCTTCAGTTGAGCAACACTAACTTAACGATGTATATAAAGTCCTGGTTTCCGTGGTGAAGGTGGCAATACAAGCAGCCTCTAAACAATTAGAGAATTTTTCCTTTCACTAGTAATGTGCGGATAACAAACAAAATGATGAATCGCCAATTAGATATGATTCATTGAGAAAAGGGAACTAAAACGTTTTTTGAATGAGCATGGTAAACAAAAAAAAAGGGCCCCAGATGGGACAAAAAAACATCATATAAATCATCCGACAGCTTCCGTTAGTGCCAAAATAAGAGTAAGTTTTAAAAATGAAAAGAAAGGTGAGTGAAAACCTGGGAATGGGATATCTCCATGCTGTAACGATCCTTTCACCAGAAGTGTTCCAGGGATTTGCTGAAAGACCTGAAACAACAGAACAATTATGCACATACTCTTAACAACGTAAATTATCTTATTCAAACCAATGATTGGGGTGGTGAGCATACCGAAACACGAAAGGATAAAGAATTCAAAGGAACATGGAAGCAACTTGAACTACTGGATGTCTCTTGCAAATGTTTGCCACCGGCAGCTTCATCAACATCATTTACCTCATTCTTCAGGATTGCATTACAGTGATCCTTTGATGCAGTGATCTAATTAGAATAAAATTATAATGCATGTGAGCACACAAATATTATAACAATGAAAATCAAACACCATTATTAATCAACAGCTTTGATTCTTACATCGACAGTAAATGAAGCCGAATTCAATTTACAAGATGCACCAGTAGAATGGAAAAATGACTCAATTGAGTGCAATACATCTATGGCACTAAATTGGCGCTGAACACCCTACAATAGAAATATTTAACCATTGAGATATCACAATAGTAGGAACAATGAAGAGACACGTATAAATATATACATTAAACCAAAAAAAAAAAAAAGGATAATCGAACCTCAAGCATGAAAGACAAGTTTTTCTTTTCAGTGACATGAGGTGATATTATCTTCCTGGTAGGAGGCATGAAAGTCCAAGCAAGGCCCCATCGACATGTTTTCCCTTGGACAAATTCAGTTGTTTTTACTATGGTAGCTCCAACCTCCCAGAGGTTGGATGTTAAAATCTTAAGGTTCAATTTCCGCCCAACCATCGAAGTATACCACCTAGAAATCATGAAACTTGAAGGCTCATTTTCCATAGAAAAGGTCAACAAAACAATGATGGTAAAAGATGGGTAAGAGTAGGATGGTATATAGGAATAATACCTAAAAGTTTGCTTCAGTGCAACACTATCCTCGATAATACGAGAAATGAAAGCCTTTTCTCCACCTGGACAAACCATCTCCTTAGGAGTTCCACCACAAGAAGTTTTCGGATTAAGTCCTGCTTCCTCCATGGTCTCAAAAAATGGAGGATTGCACATGCAAAAGTCGAATTTCTCACCATCCTGGACCACACCAAGAAGAACAGGTGGTCCATGGTAAATGTTATTTGCATCAATAGACAGATCAAATGGAGAAGAAGATGAAGGCACTGCCTGCTCCTCCACACCACTTAAATCCAGATTGCTTTCAGCACAAGCTGACTCACCATTGTCCGATTCTTTGACAAAAGTTGGGCAACTTTCGACCTTTCTAATTTCTATTAATTCTGAAATATGTGGATTATTTCTAACATTTTTCTCCGCCCACTCTAGTGCTACATCAGTCACATCTACAACCAAGTTCAACAACATCAGAATTCAGTTGACTTAAAAAAATAAAAAAATAAAAAAATAATAATAAAAAATTTGTAACAATACTGAAATGCTACCTGACCCAACAAAATTCCACCCCAGAAGAGAAGCGCCGAGAAGTGGGTAAATGCAATTTGCTCCAGTTCCTATATCAAAACCCTTCACATTATCACCATTGTTGCAAGTCTTTGGAATGATATCTGAAGACAGAAGATCTTCAATCCAGTGAATGTAATTGGATCTGTTAGGCACTGTTGGGCAGAGTTGTCCATCCGGAATCCACCTACAAGACACAATTCACATTAAACTAATCTTGTAAACCAATTGATCTTCTTATCAGGAAAAACAAAATCTTAAATGATAGTCTTAGTATTTAACAGAGCAATGACTCAACATGGCTCAAAACTTGAAGATGTAAAAAGGATTCTTCAAAATCAAGCATTACAAAGTCCAAAGTTCCAACAACATTTAACCACTTCATGCAATCTTCAAGCTCATAAAACCGTATCCATGAGATTACCAAGCTCACAAGAAGCCAGAACACAGAGCAAACTTCTATCAAAACTTGAATTTGACAATTTGAGACTGGATATAGTTAAAACTAGAATAGCCTACTTCAACTATTAATTCATAATATTCTCCATTTTCTTCTCTATAACATTATGATAACCAAACTTTTATAGAATTAATTACACATTCAATTCAATTAACATAACAATGAAGCTTCAAACAAAATGTTCTATCTTAAACTTGATATAAGCAGTTCGAATTACACATTCAACACAAAAACAAAACTTGTACTGTTCCTATAACTTTGCATTACATGAACTAACACCAATCAAGAAAAATAAAAACTAAAACTTTAAAACAGAGAAACATCAAACAAACAGAAACCACGTCGAATCCAATGAAAGCACCCACAATTCGAGCTAAAACGCAATCTGAAATTCGATGAAACAAACCGAACAAACAACACACAACAAGCGGATAAATTATTACCAATTGATGCCGTGATCGTGAAGGAGCAGAACCCGGGTCAGCTCCCGGGTCGCGTTGAAATCGGTCCAGTGAATTCTCGGTCTACCGTCGCGAGAGTAGAAAACGAAGGGTTCAAAGGACGGGTAGAGAGAAGCCAAGAGAGCGAAATCGGGTGGGCTCTCGGAGTATTTGTTTTTCGGGTGGATCGTGGGTGGCTCTACCTTTCTCCTCCTCTTCTTTACCATTATTATTTTGACGGTTTGGGTTTAGAACCCGACCGACCGAGAAGGGTTTTACCAATTTTATTTTATTTATTTTTACAAATATTTCGGGGTCGGAGAGGTCACATTTCAAGGGCCGGGGTCCGGAAGAGGAGGACATGACTCGAATCCCCCATTTAAAAACTAACCCACTTGATATATAAATATATAATCTATTCAATACTTTACAATTATGCAAAACTCGTAATAAAATCAATTACTTTTTTCATGGAAAATATTTCATATTATTAGTAAATTTGCAAGTATACATATGTATAGTATTTTCAAAAAAAAAAAGCATACATATGTATAGTTTAGTTTACAAATAAATAAAAAACAATAAAACAAAAACTAACATTGATTTAAAGTCTATATAATTATTAAATCTTCTATACCACATGTGGCTCGGTGGTAAGAGCATTCATTCAACAATGTATTTGAGTTGTTGTCACTCGTCACCGTATTTGGTAGTTTAAAAAAAAATAAGAATACTAATTAAATAAGTTACAATTTACAAATATGAAAAGTTGAAAAAAAAAATAGAAAATCAAATTAACCCTTTCCCAAAAAAATAATCAAATTAACAATAGTTTGTAACTCTTTCGTAAAATCAATTTAAAGATTTTGAATTTACAATTTCAACCCTCTTTTTAAGTAAAATAATGTTATGATGGTGTATATGTGAGGGGATTACCACCGAACCAACATCAACTCTTTTCAAGTAAATTAATGTTTATTTCAGTTTTATTATATGACTCAAACTCATTGATCACAACATCATCTCACTATGTCCATGTATTAAATATAATTTAGAGCTTTTGTACGATTTTTTTTACGGAATAAAAGAGGGTTTTTTTTTTTTTTGTTTTTTATTACTTGTCAAAATTCAAAAAGAGCTTTTTTATTTTTAAAGAAAATTGAATAGATAAATTGTCCCAATACGAGATCAATTAATTATCCTGATTCGATCGGGTCCAAAAATAGTAGAGAATTGGTTCGGACATAGTCCAAGGTTGTAACTAGATTCAGCCTCATTAACTCATTATTTGAATTATAATCCAATCCAAAGAGTGAAAGAGATTCAAACTCCTCAGTCCTCCCAGATTCTCATTTCTATGTGATCAAACTGAAGTCTCCTTCAAAAAAATACAAAAACAAAAATGATTTCCCTTATGGATGCACTTGGAAGATAGCTAAAGATTGTTATCATTCAAGATGTTTGTGGCAATTCTTGATTGGTTATATATATACAATAATGTTAAACATCCCACATTTTTCATCCCACTACATGTGACATGTGACATGTGAGGTGTCAAATTGTGAGTGGATACACATTTATCTCACCTACCCCATGTATCCACTCACAATTTCACACCTCACATACCACATGTAGTGGGATGAAAAATGTGGGATTTTAGGTGGAATGTATAGCATTACTGATATATATATATATAGTTTTTCTCTCTTTAGGACCGAACTGAACTTTTAAAATTAGGACGAGAGAGTTATTGATTAAGTTTAAGAAATCTTTAACTAAGCTGAAGTATGTGAATTCAAGTCCGACACTAGAGGGAGCCCAGTGAGACAGCCGCCTAAAGCCCCCAATTCAAGTCCGATTCATGTATGATTTTAAACTAACAAACCCATAAATGAGTTTAAAATAAACCTATCAAACATATAATTTTTTAAAACTAACAAACTCATAAATGAGTTTAAAATAGGCCCCATTGAACATTTTTTTTTTTTTTTTTTTAAGAAAAGCCTACAAATTATAAAACCTAATTATCATTCTCAAGTTCTTATATCAAGTCAAACGTGGGTTGAATCCTATTTATAACACTAATTGTCTTTTATATATCTAAAACGGGAAAACAACAGTACAACACTTCTCATATCACTTATCAGACAACCAGAAGCAGACATTGAACAAAAATAAAAAAATCAAAAATCAAAAATCAAATTAGGATTCTTTAAAACTCTCTTAAATCTTGCTATGAAAATTCATAATTTAAATACAACATCTCAACTTGAAATCTCAGGGCCCTATAAATTCATTTTCTATAGTTCACCTCGGGTCTTGAAAATCTCAAGGCCGACCCTGTGTGAATCCAATAGTTGATAGTTATAGAATATATATATATATATATATATATATATATATATATATAGTAATTTTTCAATGAGAACTTTTACAATACACATTTTAAGCACCTTTGATGAAATTGCATGTAATCAAATGTTTTTCAATGAGATTTTTTGTATGCATCATAAGAAAATTAACATACACATTTGGTAAAAATTTGGAAATTTTTTGGATTTGAGAACTATTTTTTCTTATATTTGCCTATTTTTAAATGTTTTATCTTCAAAAAAATCGGAAAAAATTAGTTCTTGCACCCGAATTTTTTTATATTTTTTTTTTCATAAATGTATTTCAATGTTTTCACCATCCATACAAAAAATCAAATCAAGATTCAATAGATTTCATGCAATTTCATCAAAGATGCTTAAAATGTGTATTGTAAAAAGTCCTCATTGAAAAATTACTATATATATATATATATATATATATATATGTAGTGGTTCTCTAGTAAGAACGTCATGAAATTATAAGTTAAGGATGTCAAACCACAGCCACACATTCACATTGGGTGTTGGTATTTGTTAATGTGGGGTTGTGAGCCCACTGTGAATGTATGGCTGTGATTGGACGTCCTGAAATTATAAAGTCAGGACAGTCATAATTAGATAAGTATTATATATATATATACAGTCTCGTTCACATCAGTGCACACTGATGTAACTACCAATGTATGTGGACCACTAATTATGGAGAAGTTTTGACAAATGCATACACCTTGAATCAAAGTATGTAAATCTAATAGTTTACATCCAATGCACTGATGAAATTATATCAGTACGCACTTACTTGAAAAAAAAATATATATATATAGGTTTGTGGTTCAATTTGGTAATGAACTCCGGTTTCTAATATAGTAAAAGTTTAATGTAATTGAAGAAGCTCCGGTTTATAAGAAGTGAAGCAATAAATTAAGCATCCATTGGAAAGTCAGTTTATATATTCTCTACTATTTATCTGTTTATCTATTGGTATTATATATCTGTTTATTAATTAATTAATTATTTATTTGTGGTTTTACAAAACAGATTTCATGTATTCTCACTTTTTCAGTTACAGAGAATCTAAATATAAGTGTTAACAGTAATGATTATTTTAAATGATAATTAAAATTTTTTCCTAATTTTGTTTCTCTCAGCATTTACTTAAACTGTGACAACTTATAAAAAATAAAAAAATAAATAAAAATAAAAAAAAGCATCACATTGTCGAGTTTTGATATTTTTTTTAATCTCTAGGAAAGTGATTGTTTCAAACTCAATTTACTTTAAAAAAAAATAAAAATAAAAAATTGCTAGGGTCCATTGATTTGGTGTTCATTAAATAGTGTTGAGAAATATCTTCAGTGGAGTAAGTTCTAACAACCCAACAAACCCTTTCAATGAAGTAGGTCAATTTGTACAATTGTACAAGAAGCAGGTAGAGTTGTACAGTCAAATTCAACATGACTCTTTTACGGTCAAATTCAACCTAACTCTTTTGAAAATCCCTCACGAGAGTTACATTCTTTTGATGAAGTAGGTTGATTTGTACAATCAAACCTAACATATTCATTAACATTTTTGAAATCCCTTACTCAAAAATCTGAAGATTGTTTTAAATTCTAGGGAACATTGTACAAACTTACCCTAACATTTCCCATTATGACATGATATTCAACTAATGTCTTTAATTGCACAAACAACCCCTCATGTTAGTCAACGTTAGTTAAAAATAGCCATTGACCATGATTTTTTTTTTAAAACCCAAAATTGCCCCTGCACTTTATTACAAAAAAATCTTAATTGCCATTTATTTAAAACATTATCTACTTTAAATTATTATAATATAAAAAAACAAAACAATTTAAAAAAACGTTATTTTGAGAAAATACAATTTAATAATATATTAAAAACAAAACAAAAAAACGTTATTTTGAGAAAATATAATTTAAAATTATGCAAGTCCGATATGAATAGTGGTAATGTGTTACATATTTTTGAATTTTTTTTTGTTTTTATTATATTATTTTTGAATTTTTTTTTATTTAAAAAGGATTATGTTTAGTATTCTAAACACAAATATAAATAAAATCATCAAGAGTTTGAAATAAAAATATAATCATTTGTCATAATAAAATACAGTAGCACCGAAAATTTGTTCAATATTCATCTCTATAAGACAAAATAATTTGACTCAATATAAATTACGCATTATATTTTGGTTCAAAAATTTAAAAAAATATATACTAAACATAATCCTTTTTAAATAAAAAAACTATGTTTTAAATTTTAAAAATATGTAGCACATTACCACTATTCATATTGGACTTGCATAATTTTAAATTATATTTTCTCAAAATAACCTTTTTTTTTAATATATTATTAAATTGTATTTTCTCAAAATAACGTTTTCTTAAATTTTTTTGTTTTTAATATATTATTTTTGAATTTTTTTTTATTTAAAAAGGATTATGTTTAGTATTTATTTTTTATATTCTAATAATTTAAAGTAGATAATGTTTTAAATAAAGGGCAATTAAGATTTTTTTTGTAACAAAGTGCAAGGGCAATTTTGGGCTTTCAAAAAAAATCATGGTCAATGGCTATTTTTAACTGAAGTTGACTAAAATGAGGGGTTGTTTGTACAATTAAAGGCATTAGTTGAATATTATGCTATAATAGGAAACGTTAGGGTAAGTTTATGCAATTTGCCCTACATTCTAACAACCCAACCATTTCATTTAGTCGGTCAAACCTAATCTTGTCCAAACCCTAATTATCAAACTTGTATTTATTGGTTTTTTCTCTCTTCATCTTCTTCCCATTCCGACTATTGTGCGAAATAAATCTCTATTTCTTCTCCTCTAACTTCGAATCCCGCACAAATTATCTCTTCTCATCAAGGTGTTCTGCTTTCGTTCCAAATTGTTGTGTTGTGTTGTGTGTTCCAATTTTTATTTTTTTTCCTTAAAAGATTTGATCAGCTAAATCTCTCTCTTAAAATCACAATAAATCTCTTTCTTCTTCTCTAACTTTGAATCCCCAGTACGTAATTTGTTGTTTTAGAGGGAATTCCTTTGGGTTCTGATTTTTTTTAACAAAAAGGAAAATATAACTTTTTTGTTTGTTTTCTGTCAACCATTCTGGTGTGTTGTGAGTTTGATGAAATACAGAGGTTTGATGCAATTAGACTATGCTGATAATGCTTAGTGTTGTGTATTAAGCTCTGTGTTTTTCTTATTTTGCTGATAATAATATTTTAGGAGCTTTCAAATAATCAAATGTGTTTTGGCTGATAGCAGCAGCTGTTTTGGTCTCTTCAGTTGTGTGTGGGTCTTCGTAGATTCTATACTTGTGGGTTAAGCTCTGTGTTTCCTTGTTCCGTGTTCCATGAAAGTCTAGGTGTTGTTGGTTCGTGCTTATTTAGGGGTTTTATGCAGTTTTGTGTGGGAATTGAATGGAGGAATGGAAATAAGAAGATAAAGAAAATTATGTGAAAAAAAATAAAACAAAACGGTGTAGTTTGGGTGGAGTTTTTTTTTTGAAACCAGTTTTAGAACAAAACGGGTTAGAACCAATTTTCGTTGTCAGTCTATTTAAACCCCACTCATAACCTTTCTACAATCTTCACTCAACCCAACAATAGCAGTACTCAACCCGCTACTCTTTTTTGCTTTTTTTCCGCTATTTTTATTTTATTGTATTTTTTATATATATCGGAATGTACGGTTATGGGAAAATTATTGGCTCTAGACAATCTAACTTCTCAATCTAACTCCCTGCGGATGATGAAGCTGAAGCAGCTAAAGCAGAGGCGGCTGAATCTGAAGTTTGGTGTTTGTGATGATGAAGTTAAGGCAGAGGAGGTTGAGAACTCAGTGGGTGCACTCACTATCAACTATACTTGATTTTTATTATTATTATTATTACTTCTTAATAACCTTAAGTGTGTTGTGTCTGCAGGAAAAATGTAAAGACCTGTCTTCTATCTCACACTATTCTAATAAGAAGAATGGTGTTATCCAATAGAGGAATTAGCTGACCAAGAACTAAAGATTGCTTGCAATGCAGGTTGTTTCTCACTGAATAAGTCAGTATTTGAGCCTGATGTTTTTTGTTGAGTGGCTCTTTACTAAAGAGGAAATCAAGAGCCCTAGAGAGGTTAAGGAAGCTTATCTAAAAATGATAGAGATACATGACCTATATAAGCAGAAGATAGAATCAATGGAATCATCTAATGCAAAGATAGATATCTTAAAAAGCATTGATGGTGGCAGAGAGAGAAATTTTAAATTCGTCCAAGGATCACATGCAGTTACCTTATCATCCTTGAGCCGAGAGTTGAGTCTTGTTTAAAGGTACATACGGCCTCTCACTTTTCCTTTTGTTATTTCCTTTGTAGCTTGTTCTAAATTGAAAATTATGTTTGTAGAAAAAGTTGGAGATGAAACTCGAACGTGTTGACTACAATGCTAAATCGGTAACTGAACTAGCAGACTGGATTGAGAAGACAGGAGATAACAAAAACAAGAAGAAGGTAAATACTGATCAGAGTGGTGTTGCAGCTGATAATGCTGATCAGAGTGGTGTTGAAGCTGATGCTGAGATCGCTGTGTGTGCTGATGATGATCAAGCTCAGGCTGATATCGCTGCAGCTGATAATGCTGATCAGAGTGGTGTTGCAGCTGATGCTGAGATCGCTGTGTGTGCTGATGATGATCAAGCTCAGGCTGATATCGCTGTGTGTGCTGCTGCTGATGATCAAGCTAAAGCAGCTGGGATCAGTGTGTGTGCTACTGCTGATGAAGCGAAGGCTGAGATCGCTGTGTGTGATGCTGATGATCAAACAAAGGAAGTGGAGGTTGCCGCTTCACTCACTACATATTCAGATCCCTTTGCTTTGGTTGACCTCCTTGCTCACGCTTGATCAATGTTTCAGAATCAAGGTTTTTAAGATGGGGGCATGAACAGTGAGCTTGGAACTGTGTTAAGCATTTTTAGTATAATAAAGAATTGTAAATGTAGAATTGTAAATGTAGATGGAGGTGGGAAAATTTCTAAAACAATTCACATAAAAAATTATATGTTAGTGTAATAATATTGACTATTTGAACATGCCGATACATAAATTCAGAGGAAAAAATAGAAAGAAAATGACATGGATTTGTTCTGGTTACTAAAGCTTTGGTAGAGTCTCCTGGTTTACCTAGAAAGAAGAGGGATGGTGTCAAACTGAGTAAAATAAACTGTTAGTGGTAAGAAGACAGTGAGCTCTGATGATGGGATTGTTAGGAAAGGTGCTGGTAAGAATTCAGGCAAGCAGAATTATTATCATAAACCATAGGTTGTGAGTAGAAAGGAAACGGAGGATGATATTGAAGACTCAGGTGTCTTGATGCAATTCCACCAGGAAATTTTAGCTTCAACAGTTGATGAAACTCAGTTTCATCAGAGAAGTGGTTCTGGCAAGGATCTTGCTATTTGATAATGCTAACATTATTTGATGAAGTTGCCTCTAGATTGAGTGAGGCAATGGTGGCTGCCATTGAGTATGGTGTTTTTATTATGAGTTGTGTTTGTAATTGTTGGAAATCTAGACCATTAAACATCCTTACAGACCATCAATAAAACCCATCCATACCATCAATAAACATCAACAAACATAGAAAACCATACTCTCAATTGAGAGGAGATAAACAGAGAGTTTTACTCGATATTTGCTGAAAAATTACTTCTATTCAAATATCCATTCGTCCATTACAATCTATCTATCAGATAACACTGACAGAAGGTATATATACAAAAGTACAGGGGAAAGTGCAACTAGTGCCGGCACGGTTCCGGTTCCGATTCCGGTTTTACAGGAACCGGCGGTTTTGAACATTTTTTTTTTTTTTTTTTTTTTTTAATTTTTTACAAACAAAAAAAAATATTTCTAAGTTCTAACTTGTAACTTATAAGTTGTAGATTGTAATTGAATAAAATAAAATATATAAATGACAAATTACAAAATAAAATTAAATAAAATTCATTAGGTTCATAAGTTCATTGGATGTTGGAAGTTAGATCATCCGACTGAAAATAAAATAAACAAATTACAAAATTACAAAATTAAATTAAAATAAAACTAAACAAAATTACAATTTACATTTCATTGGGTATTTGGAAATTGAGTCACCCAAATTTCAAAAATAACATAAAATAAATAAATTACAAATTACAAAATTAAATTAAAATAAAATAAAACTAAAAAAAAAAATGTAAAGTTATTAGCCTTGCACTTAATTTTTACCACAATTAAATTGCCTACGTATCCTCTTGGGGGGTTTAGAGGAATCAAAGGCCACGTAGTTCTCATACCTTTTATTACAGATTTACTGAGGTTTGCTATTCACCTATTAATCCGGTTCCACTGCTCCATAGCCTTCGGGTTCGTCGTCTTTAAAGAAATCGTACGTTGGCTCTTGATCGATTTCTTGTTGTCTGTATTCCGCCTTCGTCCAGTCATCAACACAAACCTGTATCTGTAGTGCTTTTGGAGTCAAGCACGAGCGTCTTTCATCCAAGATATTCCCCCCGGTGCTGAACTCTTGTTCCACCGCCACAGTAGAAACCGGTGTTGAAAAAATATTTTTGGCTATCATATTCATGATTGGATAGTACTTTGTAGCGTCATTCCAATATTTTAAGATATCAAATTCTTCAGGAAACTCACAAGAAGAAGCTAGATAAGATTCAAGCTCGGCATGCGAATCAGAGCTTGATGAAGAACATCTTGGTTTTTTGGTTTTTTTTTATAACATACTATACCCTAAATTCAAAAATCCAGAGGAGGATGATGGAGGCTGAGATGCAGTTTTTGTTCGTGTAACATCTAAGTTCAGACCGGATCCATAAAATGTAACATATTCATCATATAAATCATACAATAATTTCTTAACTCTACCACAACATGCATCAACATCATATTCAATATTTAAACCTTATTTACCATAATAACCGTCTAGATAATAAGACAAAGATTGTAACTTACAACGTGGATCAAAAACCATAGCAATCAAATAAATATTTGGAAAATCCTTATAATAATTTAACCATTTTTGCTTCATAGCACTAACGGCTTCTTTTATTGATGGGTCAGATTCACAATAAAAAAATACACCAGCAATATTAATACTCTCAATAACAAATAAATGTGTTGTAGGAAAATAAATTTTAGATAAATTTTTTGTAGCATTATAAAAAACTTTTAACAAATTGAAAACATTGTAACAAGCATCCCAATGAGCTTCAAAAAGTTGAATGTTAGGAACATGAAATTAAATAAAAGAAACTAATAAATCCCTATACTCATAACTTTGAGCAAGCAATTTATAAGTAGAATTCCAATGTGTTGGAACATCATGAGCAAATTTAATGGCACGTCTACCATTTTGTTTACAATATCTTGCCCATGCTTTCATTGTAGAAGGACTTCTCCATAAAAACATTAGGGATTTTTTAATAGGTTCAATAAAATCTTGAAGAGTTTCTAATCCTTTTTGAACACATATATTTAAAACATGGCATGCACACTTTTGATGAAAAAATGCACCACTAAGAAGGGGTTTGCATAAATCAATTAAAAATGGAATAGCATCGGTATTGGCAGAAGCATTATCAAAACCAATTGCAAAAATTTTGTTTTCAATATAATACTCTGAAAAAATAATTCTAAGCTGTGTATAAATATTTTGAGTATTGTGTGAATCATCAAAAACTCTAAATGCAAGAATTCTTTTTTGGATAGTCCATGCATTATCCATAAAATGGCAAGTGACACCCAAGTATGAATGCGATTGCCAATGGTCAGTCCATATGTCGGCACATACGGCAACACGACCATTATATTTTTCAAAATATTTTTCTAACTTTTTTTTGTCTCTCACATAAATCTTTTCAAGTGTTTGTGTGAGCGTGGATCTATGGACACGGCATGCAGCAGGGTTTAATGCTCGTCGACAGTAGTTAATAAAGACAACCCTTTCACCAAAACTAAATGATAAATGTTCTACTGCTACCATCCTAGCTAATTCTTCTCTATTTTGTTCATCATTATAACGAAATAATTGTTGGTTAGGAGTAGCGTACTTGGGAATTTGTGTTTGTGACCTCGTTCTGGTCTCTGCTTCTGGATGTTTGGTTTCAATATGCTTCCGATAAGTGTCATATCCTCCGGATTTGCTCCATTTATATACTTTGTTGCAGTAATTGCAAGCTACTGCAAAGCTTCCATCTTCATTCCTAACTTTCTTCATATGTTTGACGAAGAGATCAGATTTGCTCTGCTTGTTTATCAGATCTTCCTCCCTTTCTAGATCCACTTCCAGTGTATCAAAACCAAAATCCGGAGGTGTATCAATATCAGGCATATTTTCTGATTGGCTTGTCAAATTGGGGGTGGTGTCATTGTGATCGGGTTCAGAAATTATAAGAGGGAGATTAGGACAATTTAGGCCAAGGTCTTCAGCATAGGTCCGACGTTGCAGATATTCGTGATAGGTGGGGTTGTTAGGATCGAGATTATTGATCATAGTACCCTTACCTTTCATCGAAATCGAACGCCTAGGACCGTCACGGCCGTGACCCCTTCCAGTTCCAGTTCCACTTGCCATTTAAAAATAAATTTGGGAGAGAATTGGAAACTTAGAACTTAGAAGAATAATTGACTAATTGGAAATTAAATAAATTGGAAATAAGATAAATTGCAAATAAAATAAATTGCAAATAAAATAAATTGGATATAAAATTAATTGAAAATAAAATATATTGGAAATAAAATAAATTGCAAATAAAAGAAATTGGAAATAAAATTAATTGAAAATAAAATATATTGGAGATAAAATCAATTGCAAATAAAATCAATTGCAAATTGGAAATAAAATTAATTTCAAATAAAATAATTACAAAATGAAATAAATATTAAAAACCTTGGAGACTTGGAGATTGAGAGACTTGTCACTTGAGAGTTGAGAGTGTTGGAGAGAAATTAGAGAGAATAGAGAGAATTAAGAAGAAATTGGTGTGAGGAAAAATGAGGGGGGGGGGGGTGTAGGGGTATTTATAGAAAAGAAAAAAAAAATTTAAAAACAGGGGTAGCCGTTGGGCCAAACGGTCGGCTAACGTCAGCCGACCGTTGGGCTCCAACGGTAGTCCAGAAAAAAGAAAAAAAAAAATTGGTCGAACCGGCACCATAGAACCGGAACCGCCCTCCTCCGATTCAAGTTCCGGTTTTTTCGGTTCTGGATCCGGTCGGTTCAGACAGTTCGAACCGGAACCTTGCCAGGTCTAAATGCAACCATTAGATCGCACGCCATCATTGCCATCCAACGGACAATGTGCTATAGAATAAGCTAACACTCTACCAAATCTGAACTACTGACACAAGATCTAGCATAGCCGCCAAAAACGTCATTTCAATCAAAAAGTAAATCTAACATATTTAAAGACAATCTAGAAAGTAAATTAAATAGTACAATTAATTCAAATTAAACTAAACCAACAAAACCAAACCATAACCAAATGCTAGAGAGTTTCTAGAAAAGTTTCAATAATTCAACACTCATCCTTGAAACTTTTCTTAAAGACTCCAAGCTTTGTTCTTAACCATCAAATTTGTTACCAGTTAATGCCTTTGTAGGTATGTTGGCCAAATGCTCTTCAGACCTGCAATGCATCAACTGACTTCACCATTCTTCTCAGCTTCTCTGATGGCATGAAACTTGACATTGTTATGCTTTGATCTCCCATGCTGGACAGGATTTTTGGCCACAGAGAATGCTAAATTGTTGCACCATAACCTAGTGTCCAATATAATAAATATATATTTTGTATTAGGTATTTAGTTTTAATTAAAAATAATAATTAGTTGTAGTTGATTATTATATTCCTACACAAAAATTTTGATGCAGTAAATGACGAGTTTACCCTTAGTAATAAAATCAACCGGTATCTCTAACGGAAGTGGACTAATGGCAAGGGATGCTGCAACAATTTTGACCATTAGTTGAATATTAAGCGTTTTCTGAAAAAACTCAAGGTATGTTATTGCAATTAACCCATAAAGTTTTAGTGGACCTAGATCCTCTCCTCATCTTTATTTCAATTAATTTGTATGACTTTAACTCTACCAAAAAATAGAATTAATAGTTGTATCTCGACAGGTCCTGGTAGCTTTATGGTAATAGTTGTAAATGTAATACTTCAAAAAATAAAAAAAGACATAATTAATCCAGATCATTGATTTAGGTGAAGGTAAAGTGAGGACAACATGAGATGAGGAAGGGATCCAAATCCAAAGTTTTAACCTATAATTTTGGTGTGGAAATGGTGGAAAATATCACCTTTTTGAACTGATTTGGTGACAAAGTCACTGCTTTAGTAAGTTAAGTTTAAAAGGCACCAATTATGGTGAACTACCAAAATTGCCCTTACTTTACACATTCTCTTTCTTACTTTAAAGTTTTCTGATATTTTATTCTTTCACCTTCTTTTATAACAGACCTCCAATGGAGGTTGAACACCATAACATTATCAATGCAACTTCATTGGATAATTAGTTTTGTGGCGCTACGCCCCCAGAGCTTGTTTTTTCAATTTAAAACCTTAAGCTGGGTTCCTTTTCATTTGTTCTCAGAGTCTTTCATAAACCTTAAGCTAGTTGTGTGAATTTTGAATCTAATTGAAAAGGCTCAAAGAAAAGGCTCGAACAAAAAGGCTGGACCAGTGTATGAAAGTCACGGGAGGTGTAGTAAAAGTCACGGGAACAGTAATAAAAGTCATGGGAGATGTATGAAAAGTCATGAGATGTGTATTAAAAGTCACGGGACACTATACAAAAGTCACGGGACACTTATCAAAAGTCACGGGACAATATACAAAAGTCACGGGACACTATACAAAAGTCACGGGACACTTATCAAAAGTCACGAGACACTTATCAAAAGTCACGGGACACTATACAAAAGTCACGGGACACTTGAAAAAGTCACGGAAACCCAGAAATTCATCGTCTTCAAAACAACTCTTTTCTGAAACTAAAACTCTGACCTAACCTCATCATACAAACATAATCAACCACAAATCAAATCAAATCAAATCAAACCTAAGCTCGAACAAGGGTGTCGCCGTGAGATTTACAGTTGGATTTCTTGCAACGATACTTTCTCTCTCCAATGTTCTCGCTCTCTCAACTTTTTTCTCTCCACGTTTGAAAAGACACAAACAGACAAAATGATGGTATTTTTGTCTGATCACCTAAATAGGTGTCTTTTAAACTTAAATTAGTAAACCAGTGATATTCTTATAAAAATAGGTTGAAATAGTGACAAAAAATTTTTGAACCCTAATTTTGGTTGTGAGGACATAAGTGCACAATAGTTAATTCCCGTTTAGTAATAATTTAGGATTTTATGAAGTTTTAAAAAATTTATGTACATACATGCACATGTTTGATTATACATCTATCTATTTAAGACCAAGTTTGATTATACACAAAAATAATAATAATAATAATAATAATAATAAATTGATGTACTTCCATATTTCGAGGTTCGTTGCAGACCTCCATTTATCCGAGTCACTTTGCATGTTGGGAAACAATGACGGTTCACTGGCTTTTATGGTCATCCAGAACAAGACCAGAGGTGTCACATCCCACATCACTGTCCATGGTTTGTATATAAGCCTTGGTCTCTCCTAACTAAGTAGACGCTTTTTGGGCCATGGGTGAAGGATGCTTGCGTGAAGCCCATAATCCAAAGCAAATCCGTGAGGGTGAAAGACGCGTGTGTGAAACCCAAAGCGAACAATATCTACTTGGTGGGTCTAAGCTGTTACAAATGGTATCAGAGCAGGCTCGCTACCTGGTGTGGATATGGATTTGGATTTGGATTTGGATTTGGATTTGGATTTGTTATTGTGTTTGGACCCTAACAAGGACGCGAGGTCCGAAGGAGGGTAGATTGTCACATCCCACATCGCTAGTGAGTGAGGCCCATAGTTTGTATATAAGCATTGGTCTCTCCTAACTAAGTATACGCGTTTTGGGTCATGGGTGAAAGATGCTTGTGTGAAGCCCATGATCTAAAGCAAATCCGTGAGGGTGAAGGACGCGTGCGTGAAACCTAAAGCAGATAATATCTACTTTGTGGGCATGGACCGTTACAAGAGGAGCCACGCGTGGACACTGTTACAGCGCTTGCATGAACTATCGCAGCTTCCATGGTTATGTATTGGGGATTTTAACAAAATATTATCCGAGGAGGAAAAGCTAGAGGGCTAGCCACGGGATCAACGATTAATGGAGGCTTTCCGAAATGCGCTTGATTATTGTGGTTTAGAGGATATGGAGTATGTTGGGCCGTGTTTTACCTAGTGCAACAAGCGGGATAGGGATGCTTGGACCCTAACAAGGACGCGAGGTCCGAAGGAGGGTAGATTGTCACATCCCACATCGCTAGTGAGTGAGGCCCATAGTTTGTATATAAGCATTGGTCTCTCCTAACTAAGTATACGCGTTTTGGGTCATGGGTGAAAGATGCTTGCGTGAAGCCCATGATCTAAAGCAAATCCGTGAGGGTGAAGGACGCGTGCGTGAAACCCAAAGCAGATAATATCTACTTTGTGGGCATGGGCCGTTACAAGAGGAGCCACGCGTGGACACTGTTACAGCGCTTGCATGAACTATCGCAGCTTCAATGGTTATGTATTGGGGATTTTAACGAAATATTATCCGAGGAGGAAAAGCTAGAGGGCTAGCCACGGGATCAACGATTAATGGAGGCTTTCCGAAATGCGCTTGATTATTGTGGTTTAGAGGATATGGGGTATGTTGGGCCGTGTTTTACCTAGTGCAACAAGCGGGATAGGGATGCTTGTATGCAGGAACGATTAGATAGCGGTGTGTGCTATGATTGGTAGCAAATTTTTTCCAAATTCTAGTATTCGTCACCTAGAATACTAGTTTTCGTACCATAGGCCTTTGTTGGTGGAAATTTTAGAAACGGCAGTTATACAGATTAATATGGAGAGGAATGGACGTCGGTTTCATTTCGAGGCATGCTGGACCGAGAGGGATGATTGTCGCCAGTTGGTTGAGCAGAGTTGGGTTGCTCGGGTCGATATGGTGTGATGGAGATGGTTGTTACTTCAATTCGCAATTATGCAAAACAGCTAGCCTGCTGGAATGCGCAAAAATGATAAAATGATTTCAACCATAAAAAACTTATATCATATCAACAAGAAATGGCTACAATTAAGGTATGACTATGATTTAAATCAACCCTCAACAAGACAAAGATTTGGAATATATCATCATATAATCTACAAAAGAATTTGAATATTACAAGATCATTAGAGAGGTATCGAAATTCGAATGCCGTCGGCATACAATGTTTGCTAGTCGCTACATGGACACAACAAATTTACTTATGCTCACTGAACCAAATGGATCCTGCATGACTTAACTCACTACATAATCTTCAGATGATGTGTGGATTCTGAGTAACAAATCAATTTACGACTCAAATCTGCCTCCAATTGTTGGAATATTAATGAGAATAATCCTGCAAAGAGGATTGCACATGATTCTATAAATTTTTTATAGAAGACAGATGCAATCTTTAGTTGAGCAACACTCTTTTAAAATCCTAACCGAAATGATGTTGGAGTTACATTCTTTTAATGGATGAGGTCGATTTGTAAGGTCAAACCTAACTGAACTCTTTTAAAATCCCTCCCTATACAATCTCATATTGTACAAAGTAGGTTCTAACAACCCAACAAACTCATTCAATGAAACCATTTCATTTGGACAGTCCACTGTAACACTCATATAGTGTATTCCTCTATTCAACGGTGCATAGTGTGCATTCTGATTTCAAAGCAACAAAATTGTATGAACAACATACAATTCTGTTCTTATAAGATTGTTGAGATGTCTTCAAGAGATTGGCCGATGATTATGCTGGCATGGCATTAGTGACATCAACACGTAATAGCTTATGAGAACCTTCAAAGTTTGGAGTTAACTTTCCTACCAAATACTAAGAGTTTCACGCTAATATCAAGGGTTGAGATCATCTGCCTTTGATGATCCATGTACTGATATATATCAAAGGCTGAGATCTTCTGCCTTGGTGATCTATGTCCCTCTCAAGTCTCAACCAACCAATGAAAATGAGGCCAGCCCTAGTCTATTTAAAAGACAGCTTGATGAGGGTGTTAGGGGCTCCAGCACATGTGTGAAGAAGTTGTAAAATGAGGAACTGGGTAAGAGGTATCGAAATTCGAATGTCGCCGACATACAATGTGTTCCTCTATTCACCGGTGCATAGTGTGCATTTTGATTTCAAAGCAACAAAATTGTATGAACAACATACAATTCTGTTCTTATAAGATTGATGAGATGTCTTCAAGAGATTGGCCGATGATTATGTTGACATGGCATTAGTGACATCAACACGTAATAGCTTATGAGAACCTTTAAAGTTTGGAGTTAACTTTTCTACCAAATACTAAGAGTTTCCCGCTAATATCAAGGGTTGAGATCATCTACCTTTGATGATCCATGTACTGATATATATATATATATATCAAAGGCTGAGATCCTCTGCTTTGGTGATCTATGTCCCTCTCAAGTCTCAACCAACCAATGAAAATGAGGCCAACCCTATTCTATTTAAAAGATAGCTCGATGAGAGTGTTGGGGGCTCTAGCACATGTGTGAAGAAGTTGTAGAATAAGGAACTGGGTGAGAACTCTGATAATCTGATATCGACAGGTCAATCTTTACCGGCCAACCGGACGCAACAAAAGAGAAATTATGCGCATACTTTAACAACGTAAATTATCATATTCAAACTAATATATGCTTAGGGGTGAGCATACCAAAACACGAAAGGATAAAGGAACGTGGAAACAACTTGAACTACTATATGTCAATTGCAAATGTTTGCCACCGGTAGCTTCATCAACCTTATTTACCTCATTCTTCACGATTGCTTTACAGTGATCCTTTGATGCTGTGATCTAATTAGAATAAAAAATATAGTGCATGTGAGCACACAAATATTATAACAATACAAATCAAACACCATTATTAATCAATAGCTTTGATTCTTACATCGACAGTAAACGAAGCAGGATTCAATTTACAAGATGCATCGGTAGAATGGAAAAAAGACTCAATTGAGTGCAATACATCTACGGCTGCACTCAATTGGCGCTGAACACCGACAATAGAAATATTAAACCATGAGATGCCACAATTGTAGGAACAATGAAGATACACGTGTAAATATATACATTAAACAAAAACAAAAACAAGAACAAAAAAAAAACCAATTGCCCTTAGACAAATTTTTCTTTTCAGTGACATGAGGTGATATTATCTTCTTGGTGATGGTGGGAGGCATGAAAGTCCAAGCAAGACCCTATCGACATGTTTGCCTTTGGACAAATTCAGTTGTTTTAACTATGGTAGCTCCAACCTCCAGAGCTTAGATGTTAACATCCTAAGGTTCAATTTCCCCCCCAACCATCGAAGTATACCACCTAGAAATCATGAACATGAAAACTCATTTTCCATAGAAAAGATTAAGAAAACAATGATGGTAAAAGATGGGTAAGAGATGGATTGTAGATAGGAATAATATCAAAAAGTTTGCTTCAGTACAATACTATCCTCGATAATACGAGAAATAAAAGCCTTTTCTCCACCTAGACAAACCATCTCCTTAGGAGTTCCTGTAAGATTTTGTTTTATAAAAATATTGTGAGCAACATAACATTATATTTTGTATCTATGAAAAACCGAATTGATTGGAATGTTTAAGTTATAGAGATTTGACCGGATGATGGGCCCAATTAAGTGTGATCAATATTTGTGGGCTTGGTGCACCTTGACTACATAATATCAATGTAGAATATGGTATGGGCTATTTTATATGTGTGGGCCTGGTATTCCTTTTAGGATTAGCCGTCCTATTAGGGTTGAGAGAATCCTTTATGGGTTAGGATTCACTCGGTAAGTTATACTGTGTAGGGGGTCCCTCCTCTAGCTCATTAAAATAAGGGAAGCCTCCCCATTGGGCTCCTCATGCAAAAAGTTAATGAGAATAGAGGAGAAGACTCTCTCTCTCTCTTGTCTTTTTCAGGAAAAAGCTCTCAACCATTGGACACTTTCACTTTCGAATCTTTGATCAACCATCAAGAATTTGACACGACATGGCTGGAAATTCAAGTGAGTATTTTGTCGTTTTGTTTTCATGCTTATGATTTAACTATGAGTTTTGTATGATTATATATATGCATTAGATTTACAGTGGTATCAGAGCCTCTCATAATTTTTCATAGGCTGAAATTGCTGTTGTTCATCTACTATGTTGTTGTGCTTGGTGAATCCGTGTGAACAAAACATTTAAGAAAAATTGTTTGTGTTATTTTTCTGGATTCGTTAAAATTGATGAACATGAGGAAAAGTTTGGTGTTGGATCCAGATCAAGTTTTTGATCTGATGAAGGTTGTGGTTCAAATCAACCCAGTGTGGGTTTTCCACGCCCAAACCAGTTTCCTTCTCGGTCAACGCCTCTTCTCCTCGCCGATCTGCTTCGCCGATCATGTTATTTTCACGGCGACGAGGGAGATCGTTGGTCGTTGACCACGATCAGGTCAGGTCGAGCGCCTAAACCCGCCTCCCGCCGCCGGTCGTTATCGATCTATGGAGATCGATCACCGATCGTCGTTCGATCGGCCTTCACGGGTCACTTGCTGTTTGGCCGCCGTTTGGCGTTGTCCTCAGGTGACCGTGGAGGTGATCTGAAGCAGCTGCGTGAAGAAACCAGGTCTCTGACCTTGGTTTTGCCTCAGGCCCTTGTGTTGAAAATTTGAAATTGTTGAGGGACTGGCTTGCAATTATATTTGGGCCAGTTTGTGATTATGACAAACTTGTGGGGTCAATTTACAATTACCAAAACCTATTGGGTCAGTTTGCAATTTTGAAAAAGTTTTGGGGCTAATTTGTAATTTTTGAAACTTGAGGGGCCTTTCTGTAATTTTACAAAACCAGGGGCAGTTTTGTAATTTTCCAAAAATAATAATATTAAAAAAAAAAAAAAAAAAAAAATTGTTTTTGGAATTATTGCAGTTCGTAATCCTTGTGATTTCGGATGATTATGTTTCTACGTAGTAGACTAATCATTAAGTTTTCATGATGATTATTGTGTATGAAATTGATAATTCGTTTTGTGTACTGTTCTCGTGAATCGGGTGATTATGTTTTCACTTAGTGGCTAATCATTTTGATTTTGAGAAGTTAGATGACAGACGGTTATTGATTTGGATGGCTTTAATAATTGATAGAATATTCTCGTGGATTGGATGATTAGCTTTCACGTAGTGACTAATCATTAAGATTTTGAGAAATTCGTTAGTTATCAATTATTGAATTTGAACTGCAATGATGTAAATGCATGTGTTGATCATCTCCGTAGGAGGGTTGTCACATGTGATAGATAATGTTCTTCTCCGTAGGAGGTTCATTGTCTTGAGGTTTTCATTTATAGAATGTTGTGATATGTGCCCAATCACATGTTGTTTTATGTTTCTATAAGTGATTTGATTGTTATCTTATGAGCATGAAATCCTTTGTTCTGAAATTCAGTTTTCAATGTCAACAACTTTGCTTCGCAATTATCTGCCATCAAACCTTTGGATGGGACTAATTTTGAGGAATGGAAAGAGACAGTAACTTCTGTCCTAGCTCTTTGGGGGGTAGACCTTGCCTTGCGTGAGAAGAAGCCCTCTAAACTCACTACTGAGAGTACCGCTCGTGAAAGGTCTCATCGAAGGAAATGGAAAGAATCTAATCGGAAATGTCTGATGTTCTTGCAATTGTCCATTTCTAAAACCATTAAGAAAAGTATCCCAAAGTGCAATGATGCAAGGACTTTTCTTAAAGCTGTGAGTGGGAAGTTCAAGAAGCAGAGCAAGGCTGAGAGGGGAAAGTATTTGAGTCTGTTGACTTCTACCGTTTATGATGGTACTGGTGATGTGCGTGAGCATATCATGAAGATGACCAACATGGCCATGAAACTGAGAGAGTTGAAAACAGAGATCTCTGACTCTCACCTTGTCTGGCAGGTTCTTGAGTCTCTTCCTAGTGAGTTTGATGTCCTGAAGACTTCTTATAATACTCAAGAAGCTGAATGGACTCTGGACCAAATGACTGCCATTGTGGTTCAGGAGGAAGAAATTATCCGCAAGAGCAAGAATCAGAGTGCTTATATGGTTACTCACAACGATAAGGGAAAGAAGAAGTTCTATGGGGGTAAGAAATTTAAACCTCATGGAAAGAAAGCTGGGAAGTCGAATGGGCTCAATAAGGCGAAAGGTGAAGACATGAAAGGAAAGTGTTTTTGGTGTCACAAGAAAGGACATATGAGGAAGGATTGCTTCAAGTTTAAGAATCACCTTGCAGGTACCCCTTTAGCTCTTGTATGTTCTGAATCTAATTTGGTAGATGTCCCTGTGAATTCTTGGTGGGTTGATTCTGGAGCTACAATCCATGTTACGAATTCCGTGCAGGGCTTCAGAAGCAAAAGGAAACCAAGTGATAAAGAAGCAGTCGTTTTCATGGGAAATGGAGAGAAGGTTTTTGTGGAGTTTATGGGAGTTGTACGACTACCTTTAACTTCTGGAAAGTTTTTGGATTTAGCTGATGTTGCTTTTGTTCCTTCTCTCAGACGTAACTTAATTTCCATTTCTAAGTTGGATGTTAATGGTTATAGTTTTGAGTTCATAAATAAAGGATTTGTTCTTTATCACCGTTCTCTTCTTATTGGTTCTGGTTGTTTGTGTGATGGTTTATATAAATTGAATTTACACTCAGATTTTCTTGTTGAAAATTCTCATTCCACTGTTGTTGTAAATTCTACCATTGGATCTAAACGCCAGAGGGAAGATGGTTCTTCTATGCTGTGGCATAGACGCTTGGGACATATATCTAAAGACAGAATTGAAAGATTAATCAGAAATGGTATTCTTGATTCACTTGACTTTTCAGATTTTGGGTCTTGTGTTAACTGTCTGAAGGGCAAGATGACAAGAGCTAGAAAGAAAGGGGCTACCAGAAGTCAAAATCTGTTGGAGATTATTCATACCGACATTTGTGGGCCATTTTCACCCGCCACACTTGGTGGATATAAATACTTTATTTCTTTCATTGATGATTTCTCGCGTTATGGGTACATCTATCTCATTCGCGAGAAATCTGAAGCCTTAGATTTCTTCAAAATATATAAGGCTGAGGTTGAATTGAAATTGGAAAGAAATATCAAGTGTGTCAGATCCGACCGTGGGGGTGAATATTATGGCAGGTATGGTGAAGCAGGTCAGATTCCGGGTCCGTTTGCAAAGTTTCTGCAAGAATGTGGGATTAGTGCTCAATACACTATGCCTGGTGAACTTGAACAGAATGGAGTTGCTGAAAGGCGGAATCGCACACTAATGGACATGGTAAGAAGTATGATGAGTACGACTTCTTTGCCTAAATTTTTATGGGGTGATGCGTTAAAAACGGCAACTTACATTCTTAATAGAGTTCCCAGTAAATCAGTGCCTAAAACTCCGTTTGAGATGTGGTATGGTTCCAAGCCGAGTCTGAATCACATTAGAGTGTGGGGGTGTCCTGCAGAAGTGAGGCCTTATGATACTACTTTGAAGAAGTTGGATTTTAAGACCGTAAGTGCATTCTTTGTAGGATATGCAGATAAATCAAAAGGATACAGATTTTATTGTCCTACATACTCTATGAAGATTGTTGAATCTAAACGTGCAGTATTCTTGGAGGAAGGTGCTGACGTTGGAACGGATACGCAAGCTATGGAGTTTGCATTTGAGGAAGAAAGGTCGGCTGATCCGACACTTTCTACTCCATCGAATATTGTCATACCACCTCTCTTGGAGCATTGCGATGAGCCTCTATCGGATCAGGATGATGAGCCTTTACCGGTTATTGAGGAACCTCAACCTATTATTTATGAGCCTGAGCTAGTTATGGATGAACCCCAGCCAACTGTTGATGAGCCTCAACCAGTTGTTGATGTTCCTGTAAGGAGATCTCAGAGGGTACGTAGATCTGCCATTCCCGGTGATTATATTGTTTATTTACAGGAGCATGACTTTGACCTAGGAGTGGATGATGATCCTAGAGATTATGGTCAAGCTGTTCAAAGCTCTCAATCATCAAAATGGATGGATGCTATGGTCGATGAATTGAGATCTATGGATGCAAATCAGGTTTGGGATTTGGTTGAATTACCGGATGGTTGCAAGCCCATTGGATGTAGATGGATTTTTAAAACTAAGCGAGACTCTAAAGGCAATGTTGAGAGACATAAAGCGAGGCTTGTGGCGAAAGGGTTTAGTCAAAAGGAAGGTATTGATTATACCGAAACCTTTTCACCAGTCTCTTCGAAAGATGCCTTTAGGATTGTTATGGCCCTAGTAGCTCATTTTGATTTAGAGCTGCATCAAATGGATGTGAAGACTGCTTTCCTAAATGGAGATCTCGCTGAGGATGTATTCATTGAGCAACCAGAAGGTTTTCAGGTAGTTGGAAAGGAACATATGGTTTGCAAGCTCAAGAAATCCCTTTATGGTTTGAAACAAGCTTCAAGGCAATGGTATTTGAAATTTGATGATGTTGTTACATCATATGGTTTTGTTGAAAATTCGATGGATCATTGCATATACCTCAAGGTCAGTGGGAGCAATTTTATCTTTCTTATACTTTATGTTGATGATATTTTGCTCGCCAGCAATAATTTGGGGTTACTGCATGATACCAAGAATTTTCTGTCTCATAGCTTTGCAATGACAGATCTTGGGGAAGCCTCTTTTGTCCTTGGGATTGAGATATATCGTGATAAGTCACGTGGTGTGCTTGGATTATCTCAAAGGGCTTATATCAGTAAAGTGCTAGAAAGGTTTAACATGAGCACTTGTTCCCCAGGTGCAGCTCCTATTGTGAAAGGAGATAAGTTTTCAAAGCTACAGAGTCCCCAGAATGAGCTAGAGCGTTCACAAATGAAAGATGTCCCATATTCATCTGCGGTTGGCAGTTTGATGTATGCACAGGTTTGTACGCGTCCTGATATTGCTTTTGCAATTAGCGTACTTGGCAGATTTCAAAGTAATCCTGGTGTGCACCATTGGATAGCAGCAAAGAAAGTTATGCGTTATCTGCAGCGAACAAAGGATTTCATGCTCACATATAGGCGTTCAGGCCTATTGGAAGTTGTTGGTTATGCAGATGCGGATTTTGCTGGTTGTTCAGATGATCTCAAATCCATTTCAGGGTTTGTGTTTATGTTGGCGGGTGGAGCCATATCGTGGAAAAGTGTTAAACAGACACTTACAGCTTCATCTACTATGCAAGCTGAGTTTGTGGCATGTTATGAGGCAACTATTCATGCAGTCTGGTTACGGAATTTCATTTCGGGGTTACAGATTGTGGATTCTATTTCTAAGCCATTAACAATCTATTGTGATAATTCCGCAGCTGTTTGTTTCTCTAAGAACAATAAAAGATCTTCAGGATCTAAGCATATGGAGATCAAGTATCTCGTTGTTAGAGAGAAAGTTCAGAAGCTGCAGACTGCTATAGTTCATATTGCCACAGAAGACATGATAGCTGATCCCTTAACCAAAGGACTATCTCCGAAAGTTTTCCAAGGGCATGTTACCCGTATGGGATTGGTAGATGGTTTTGATATGTTTGGTTAGTGAGAGTTGTCTTTTGTTTGTATTAACTACAATCTATGTTAAATAAACTTTTGTTTATTTGTTCTCGAGAATATATGTTTGTACATTGTATATGTATATTTTTGCCATGAGGTGCGCGCATGTTTGTTTTGATTATGGCAGGAAAATATCAAAGCTTTTGGTTTTGATGGGGCAGTTCACTCATAAGGTATAAAAGTTTCCACCAATGAGTGAACATTACTTAAGGCAGAATGATTTGCCCGTCTTAAGTGACTTCGCATTTATGCGAAGGAGGACCTATATGGAAATAGGCATGATGATCACGTTTGCATGTAATTTCCATACCACACATACATACCATTTTACCTGGGTAAATAGAGCTGAGGGTGTTTTGATTACATATGGTCTTATGTCGATTATTGATGTAATGATCTATGCAGTTGGATACTTAAGGTTCTATTGTGCTAAGGGGAAGGAAGGTGTTTCTCTCTTAAACATTTTGTTTTATGGCCATAAAAATTGTTTGTCAATTCGGAGTGTCATTTTCTAAATGAATTTATAAATGTAAATAATAATGTCTATGTAGCTCAAGTGGGAGAATGTAAGATTTTGTTTTATAAAAATATTGTGAGCAACATAACATTATATTTTGTATCTATGAAAAACCGAATTGATTGGAATGTTTAAGTTATAGAGATTTGACCGGATGATGGGCCCAATTAAGTGTGATCAATATTTGTGGGCTTGGTGCACCTTGACTACATTATATCAATGTAGAATATGGTATGGGCTATTTTATATGTGTGGGCCTGGTATTCCTTTTAGGATTAGCCGTCCTATTAAGGTTGAGAGAATCCTTTATGGGTTAGGATTCACTCGGTAAGTTATACTGTGTAGGGGGTCCCTCCTCTAGCTCATTAAAATAAGGGAAGCCTCCCCATTGGGCTCCTCATGCAAAAAGTTAATGAGAATAGAGGAGAAGACTCTCTCTCTCTCTTGTCTTTTTCAGGAAAAAGCTCTCAACCATTGGACACTTTCACTTTCGAATCTTTGATCAACCAACAAGAATTTGACACGACATGGCTGGAAATTCAAGTGAGTATTTTGTCGTTTTGTTTTCATGCTTATGATTTAACTATGAGTTTTGTATGATTATATATATGCATTAGATTTACAGTTCCACCATAAGAAGCTTTCGGATTAAGTCTTACTTCCTTCATAGTCTCAAAAAATAGAGGATTGCACATGTAGAAGTCGAATTTCTCACCATCCCTGACCACACCAAGAAGAACAAGTTGTCCATGATAAATGTTATTCGCATCAATAGACAGATCAAATGGAGAAGAAGATGAAGGCACTGCCTGCTCCTCCACGCCACTTAAATCCAGATTGCTTTCACCACAAGCTGACTCACCATTATCCGATTCTTTGACAGAAGTTGGACAACTTTCGACCTTTGTAATTTCTATTAATTCTGAAATATGTGGACAACTATTGCGCTGCTGGCTGAGAGGTTCCATTGGCCTCACATGAAGAGTTGGATTACTAAGTTTGTACAACGGTGTGGAGTTTGTCAAAGAAGCAAAGGGCAAGCACAGAATACAGGGTTGTACACACCACTTCCTATTCCGGAGAGCATTTGGGAGGATTTGAGTATGGATTTCGTACTCGGGTTACCAAGAACGGCTCGACAAGCAAATTCGATCTTGGTGGTAATGGATCGTTTTTCCAAAATGGCTCATTTTATAACATGCAAAAAGACGGCTGATGCTAGTAATGTGGCTGGACTGTTTTTCAGAGATGTGGTGCGCTTACATGGGGTTCCAAAGTCTATCACGTCTGATCGCGATGTTAAGTTTTTGAGTCATTTTTGGAAGGAATTGTGGTGCAGATTCGATACTTCCTTGAATTTCAGCAGTACTTCCCATCCCCAAACCGATGGCCAAACAGAGGTTGTAAATCGCACGTTAGGTAACATGCTTCGTTGCTTGGTTAGAGAGAAGCCAAAACAATGGGATTTAGCTCTTGCTCAAGCCGAATTCACTTTCAACAGCTTGCCTAACCGGTCCACAGGGAAGTCTCCATTTTCTATTGTGTATCTTAAGGCTCCTAACTTCACAGTAGACTTACTACATGTTCCATGGGCTAAGAGCAAGAGTGCTGAAGAGTTAGCTGAATTTGTGACTCAAGTACATGCAGATGTCAAGGCAAAACTACAGCAGTCCAATACTAAATATAAAAAAGATGCGGATCGACACAGGAGAGTCAAAACTTTTAAGGAAGGAGATTTGGTGATGATACATTTGAGGAAGCACCGTTTCCCTGTTGGAACGTATAACAAGCTTAAAGACAAGAAATATGGCCCATATCGGATTATTCGAAAAATCAATGACAATGCTTATCAAGTTGATCTGCCTGTTGATTTCAATATCTCTTCCACCTTCAACATCTCTGATATATTTGATTACCATCCACCAGATGCTGCACCAACTTCAATTCAAGATTCAGAGTCGAATCTTTTTTTTAAAGTAGAGGAGACTGATGTAGTGTGTGAAGACTGATATAGATGCAGAGCAAATTAGTATCTATACTTGTCATTAGACTAAGGGGGTTTTATGTCTTTTACTATTTTTGTTGTTTATATCCAATAGCCAAAACGTGGTCGTTTTGTCTTTGGCTTTTTCATTTATATTTTGTTGGCTTTCATTTTAGTAGGAGAAACCATCATTTTCGAGTTTGTATTTGTTGGCAGCTGTGCTGTTTGATAATGAAAGTAGATCAGTAATCAGATTCGACAAAACTGATTACATTTCTCCAGCGAGTGTTTTCCTGGATTCAATCGACTTCTACGTCACTATGCTATATATGCACTATTAATTGTTCCACGGTAGGCGACGTAAAAAGTCGATCTGAAGCCTGTCGGAATTAACATGCACAATTTGAACATCTCATTTAAAAATTAAAAATAAAATTCTCAAATTTCATGTTGATGGTGGAATTAAATTATTGATTCCAATTGTTCATCACATGCAGTAATACAATTCCTTTTGCTTTTCACTGAGTACAAGATTATTCTAGCACTCTGAGATGGAGCTTCAATTATTGCATGCCCTTTTAAAGGGTATTTTCAAGAAGTAATCATATTTGAAGAAATTATTGGAATTTCATCATATGATCATTCATTTTTTATGGACCGAAGATTTGTAATGATACAGAATAAGATTTGTACCGATACAAATTCACTTAGCAATATATACAAATTTTTGTAAATAATTTTATAAGTTCAGGACAGAACTGATAGGATTTCGGAAAAGGGCCATTAACTGTTGCTCAAATGGATTTTTCTGGTTTACAGGATCTTCATTTGTTTCCATGAAATTCATCACATGTCTCCCTTGTGAACATGACATTATGGGTTTCATGCACACATGTCCTAATAACTATGTCAGTTTAAAGGGAGGAGTAGGGCAACTTTCATCGAAAATGTTACGATTCGTTGCCGAGATATCAGCTGCTCCACTTTGTCACCATGCTAATTAATCATGCATCAGCAAATCGGTTATAAAAAAAAATAAAAAAAAGAATTTACATATTATATTTTTTCTAAAATAGTATAGACCTGACTAGAGAATAACTCATGCTTCAGATTCTTATATGTGTGTGTAAAAAATATATAAAAGAGAAGAATAATTTTATTGCCATCGTGATTCTAATTCTATTATGGAAATATAAAATAATAGGGAAACAATTCAAATACAAATAGTAACTATATAAAATCTTTTATATATGGTAGATAATAATCGAAAGAACGAGAATCAAATATTCAATGGTGGACAAATTGAAGTTTCAACAACCATGTATGACCATGACTGAAGTCACAAGATCAACAGATAAATTCTATATGGATATGCTTTTTATTAAAAGTCTATTCAAAAGTTCTATGAATTAAAAGCAAATAACTACAATTTTTATTGAAATAAATTCAGCTGGTGTATTTGAATAAATTTTCTGTCAATCAAACCCTTTTGTGTTACCCTTTTTTTTTTTTTTTTTTTTCATTTACTTGTGTATTGTTCCTGGAAATGCTTTTCAACTCTCTATTAATTGTGCTCTGTGGTCCACTCCACAGATTTGCTTTTTCTGGTCTCAACAATCAAGTGATGATGGACATGAAACCAAATTTCAATTGACAATTACAAACAATAAAACACAGATTAAAACCCAGAAGAGGAAGTGTACTTATTTATATATTTTCTGTTCATTTTCAGAAATCAACAAACTAATCAATCACTAAGTCCATGGCCCCTGTGATTATCAGTTTGGACTATAGAAAATTTCGGTTATTATAGAAATTTTCCTGTAGTTTCATTGTCCTGAACTTATATAATCAGTTCCAAATCTAATAAATAACATTACAAGACAGAATTTCCACTAGTTAGGTTAATCAATCATTCATCATCACATATGAAATTGATCTCTACTTCGCGGTGGCGGCGAAATTGATCTCTATCGTTTGGCACCGACGCCGATATGAAAAGAAAAATGACAGAATTAATTTCCCTTAATTGTTTTGGGCTTCGGAAGCAACAGCACCTCCTCAGTACGTCCTCCCTACAATAAAACAATGAAACTACTGGTAAGCGTTTGATAAATCGTATTTTTTTTAACTAATGTGTGCGAGGTTAAACAGTACTAAAATTTGGTGATTTGAAGTAGAGTAATATTATATAATTCAAAATTAAACTCAAATGATGTATCAAGTTAATTGTTATCACCATACAAATCATAGGTTGATGTAGTAAATAGATAAATCACTCACCACATCATTTGGGTTGAGTTTGAGATGATGTTTTTGAAGTATTTAATTTATGGGTTATACAAGTATACGAGGATTGTAACTATATTGGAGGCATATAGAGCCATTAGATTGAAATCCAATGGTTCAAATAAATTAGGAGTTTTAAAAAATAAAAATTACTAATATTGAAAATAGATAATGTCTCCTTGTAATTAACTACATATATAGTTGCAGATAGTATATTAGTTAAACACTTTATGGAGAATTTGTGATGGGATTAAATGTAATTGAATTGTTTGGTGCAACCATGTGAGATTAGATTAGATCAGATTTTGATTTAATTGAATTTTATAATATTAATTTGAATTTGTTTTACGTAAAATAAAATAAAAAAATTAATAGCTTTTAATAAAATAGAAGTTTGTTTATTAATTTATGATAATCGTGTTTTAATTTTTTTTTTTAATGAAATAATTTACACAACTATTTTTATAAAACTATAAAAATAATTTTTTTAAAATTTAATAGATAAATTTGTTTAGAAAAAATTCACACTAAAAACCAATATAATTTTTCCTGTGTTGGTGAAAATATTTACAAGAAAATAAATGAACTATATCAGAAAACCTGTAGATCAAGCTCTCCATGCACCAAATCAAAGGTCCAAAATGCACCTGAAGAGAAAAAAAAAACACAAATTTAATTGTTTGTTCACTTTTGATTTGGAATGTTCTGTTAGAATTTAAAAATAACACAAATTTATTTATTTATTTTTCGATAAATTTTGAGGTATATTTTAATCAATTTAGGAATCGAGTTCTAGTGGAACCAGTATCATTTTTCTATTTAAACAAGAATACAAATAGTTATGGTTACTTTTTTATTTCATTAATTAAAGGACTTAAATCGGCTGTCAAATTTTGGTGTCCCAATTTATGTCCAACCTGACATATGTGCACATTTATGGAAAAAGCTGAAAAAATAATAATTAAATGTGCTATAAATGTGCATACATATCCCAATTTGATTGGTTTGACACAAATTGGGACACCAAAATTTGACAACCGATTTGAATCCTTAATTAAGGGCCAGTTTGGTATTGCTTTTGAGAAGTTAAAATCAGCTTATTTTATAATTTTGGCATAAAATGATGTTTGGTAAAACTTCCAAAAGTGATTAATTGATAATTTGGCAAGTTTTAACAGTGATTTTGAGAAGTAGGTGGGGGGTTACTTTTTGAAAGTGATTATGGAATAATCTATATCAACATTTAATGAATCTTTTAAAATATCATTAATATCCTTATGAAATCAAATTAAAATCATTTACATACCTTATTTCATCTAAAAATTAAAGATTATAATTAAATATTGATTTGATTTATAAAATCTTTTAAAAATATTTTTATTGTTCTTATGAAATTTTTTTCCAATTTAAATATTGATTTAATATAATATAATTAATGAAAAAAATGAAATAAAGTTATAAAATCATGTCTATTTTAGTCATTGTAACTAATTTCAGCATTTTTGAAATAAAATTACCAAACATATGTATACTGCTTTTGAGCTATACAGTAGTTTTAAAAGTTTAATTATCCAAACATCTGCTGATTAACTTCACAGTTGATTATTCTTTCAGCACAGCTAACAGTGATTATTATAAAAATTACAGCAATACCAAACTGGCCGTAAAACTCAATTCATGAATCCAAAAATTTCTTATTCCAAACTTCACCCATCAATATCACATACTATATAGATAATAACAAAACCTTCCATTTTTTTTGTTTTTATGGGAGTGGGACCAATGAAGAAGGGTAAAGTTTATCTATACAAACAGTGAGCTGAGTCATCAAAAGTACAGAAATTCAGTGGATAAGCTTGTCCAAAACAATTTCATCCATAACTAAAAATAAAATAAAATCTAACTATAGTTAATATTAAATGCCACCAAATCAACCTCCTCCACTTTCAAACCTTATTATTATTATTATCCATAAATCGGTTTCAGTATCGGTCTGAGTTTTACCTGAACTTTTCTTAATCTAATGACACTTTAATCATAAAATGAATTTCAGGGTCAAGATTTGTTCTTTTGTTTCTCACTAATGTATAAATTAGTAGTTCATTTAAACCCACGTACCAGTAAAATATAGATCAGGACTGAATCTGAATCCGATTCTTATTATCCACAAATATTCACTATAAAATCCCACAAATCTTCTCACATTTCAACCTATCTCCTTCCTCCAAATTGCTTCACATTTCCTCCCCAAAACTCTCTTAAAAATTCCCAATTCTCTCATCTGTCAGGTTTTTTCATCCTGGAATTGGAATTGTAACATTTTCTGATACCAATAGACCCACCCTGGAAGTAGCAAGAAGTTAGTTAGATCAAGAAATTCCGGAAAAGAAATGGCTGCTGCCTCTGCTCCAAGTTCTTCACTCTACGAGATTCTAGGAATCTCCGCGAGCGCGGACTGCCACGAAATCAAGGCTGCCTACCGGAGACTGGCCAGAACCTGTCATCCTGACGTTGTCGCGATGAACCGAAAAGAGTATTCTGCGACAGAATTCATGAAAATTCATGCTGCTTATTCAACATTATCTGACCCAGATAAACGAGCCAACTATGACAAAGGCCTCTGCTTCAGCTTTAACAACAAACGCTGTGTGTCAGGATTTTCTACTTACAAAACCCGTAGAAACTGGGAATCTGACCAGTGCTGGTAGATTATTAACTACTAATGGTCCGATGGATTGATCGTATCATGCTTCCGTCAATTAATTTCTCCGATAATCAGATGATATATGTATGTGTGTGTGTGTTGTAATTAAATTAGTTATTTGGTAGAATCTGTAAAACTCGAACTGGAATTGTATTTTTGTGTGGGATGAGTAAGCCAGAGATTTTCCTGGAAAATTGTTTTCAATGTAATAAAAACCACAAATTTTCTTGGAAATTGTTTTTTTTTTTTTTTTTTTCTCATCTGTAACAGAGTTTTCTCTGTTATTTATGAATGGATAAATTAATCTCCTTTAATGATCATTGTCGACAAATCAACTATTCAATTAAATTGCTTTTAAGTTGTCAAAATCATAAAATAAAAATACATATTTATCTGGAATTTCCATCTGATGAAATAAATTAAAACTTTCAGTTGTAGACGTCCCATGTTTTTGTCACACGCTATCAACTTTTAAAATCATAAAACACAAAAGGAATTCATTATTGAATTTCAATTGGTGGGCATGAGAAAAATTAATACGAACATCCCAATTAAAGAATAATTGACTACTATTAATTATATAACTGAAGTTGATTGAAATGAAATGAAATTGGTGGGTATGAGAAAAAATTTAATAAGAACATCCCAATTAAAGAATTGACTACCGTTAGTTATATGGCTGAAGTTGATTGAAATTGAAATTAAATCATAATCAAGTGGATTTTCTGATAACGGTTTTAAACTATATAGAATCTGTATAGTAGCGAAATAGTACGATTAATATAAAATCCTAGCCCTCAGGGCGTTTAGCTCTGCTAGTGGAAGAACAGGCATGGGGCTAACGTCAGTAGTTCGAATCCTACCCAGACGGGGGCGAGTTCTGATTTACCTGCTTGTATCCTTGTGGGGCCAGGGGTGTGGGCCGAGGTTTCTTATCTGTCCTACTCCGTGAAGCCAACATACAGGCCACAGCGGATCACGCAGTTAGGGGAGGACAGGCGGATAGGTGCCCGGACAAAGTCTGGGATCCTCAATAGCAAAATATATAATCTTATCCAAAACGAAAATTGGGACAATGTTTGACAGCCACAGCTGCATCTCTGGATCTCTGGCTCTAGATCTCTGGCTCTGCAAATGTGATGAGGCGACAAGCCAAATCTAGCAAAAGCCAACAGAAAACTGACCCCATGTCGTTTTGATCTCATTAACTCATTTTTCCTACCAGTCAAACACCGACTTTTTCGATCAAATAATCATATCTTGAACATATTCATGTGGTAAGATGTCTTCGACGAATTTCAGGAAATACCGAATCATTTTCACGGAATTAATTCTTCAGAAACAACGCGATTCATCTAAAATTAAATAGACTATCGATTTGGAGTTCGAATATGATTAAACAAGCATGCAAATTGATTATAGTTGTACAAAGATATAATTACAAGGATGCAAATACAATATTTTCAATAATTATGATCTTTTGAGAGACATGTATGAGTCAGCTGTGACTATTACTAACTTTTGGGACTCAAAACAAGTTGGCACCAAACACAATAATAATTTGCTTTTGTAGTTTAGTATAATATTAATATTCTAGCTAGACTACCCAAAAAAAAAAAAAAAAAATTGTATTATTATTTTTTTATTAAAAAATAAAAATTTGTTAACCTACCCTATTATTTATTGGATTTTCAAATTATGTGAAAGAAAAAACTTCAAGTTCAACCCCACACTAATATTTTGCATGATCAACTTGCAAAACTAACAGTCTTCTTCAACCTTATTAATTACTAATGATTCCTTGAATATTATTTAGATTTTAACAAAGTTTCGCATAGTTGTGAGTTTTTTTCCCCGATATCATGGGAGTAGATCTGTAGATGTCTTTCGATTGTCGAAGTAGATATTCGGATTGCGTATGTAATTCTTGATCTCAATAGGTCTTAGTAGACCTCTGACCCATTCAGTGATAGATTTCAAATTATGTCAGCCGGGCCCAGCCCAATATTAACTGGGCAAACAAGGCCCGGTAGTGGAAGAGAACTATTAGCCTAGAATTTTGGGCCTAGCCAACCCAGTTAGAGTCCAATTTATTGGACAAAATAAATTCCCTCTTGGTCCATAAAACTTACTCTAATCATCTTTGGATAGAAACAAATTGATGGATTTTGAGCTTATAAGAGAGAGAGAGATATATATAAAATGTTATTTAATATAATACTACTCTTGTGAGTCGGTAGCAAATATACATCCATCCATCTATCCTTTAACAAGTGGTATCAGAACAGACTCGATTTTCTAAAATGCTAAAATAACGCCAGAGTGATCAAGTTCGAGTTGAATGAACGTTTATTCGATAAAAGTAATAAAAAATTGATTGAATCGTAACCTTATAATAAAGGAAAGGTATGCATAGCCCACCTAAAAAAAATGTTGGCTTCATTAAGTGATCATTTTAACATATATTAAATATTGAATAATTAGGCATATGTCTAGTCCAATTTTACATTAATTAATTTTGTCTCCATTGCTTCCAAATTCATGCATTATTTGTTTTCACTTCAAAACTAAAACCAATCTCAGGTTTTAACCATAAACATGCAATTTTTGTCAATTTGTATATGATGATGATGATGATGATATGTACCAACTGAGATATACTTTTCTGATTACAAGAATTTCTAATATCCGCTAATTACCAAAATATAAATTAATCAAAAAGATGATAAATTCATCGAACTACCTTCGTGTTATTCCAAAATACATTAGTAACGTACACGTATTCTCTTACGAATTTTTAAAAATTTATTAGAATTTTTTTTTTTTTTTTTTTTTGGGTGAGAAAAACGAACCAATTAATTCAAGTCACATGTCCTATCATCTTCATCTGCAGAATTGGCCCCAATTCTCTGCAGTGACATGTCAAAACCGTACATTAAATTAATATACAGTACCGTACAATTACAGAAGATTAGTGAAATTTAATATCTTGCCTACAATGGATCTGTGATTCATATCTGAACCAGTAAAAGAGTACGCTTGTGGAGACATGGACCATTAGAGTACTCCTACACAGTTACTCGATCGTCTTAGATATTATACAACCGCGTACATTTATTTTCTTTTATATATATATAAATACAGTTCCGATCTGATCAGAACGTCTTAATATAACTTAATCAAGATATTAAATGTGAGTCATTCATTATGGAGAAACTTTGACGGGTGTATACACACTTGAGTCAAAGCATGTAAAATTAATGGCTCACATTCAATATCCTTATGAAGTTATGTTAGGATGCACTAACTTGAATATATATATTCGTGTTAATTAACTATACATATATACGTTACTAATAAATTATATATTTCATGTTCAACTTTACATATTAAAACGAGCTAGATTGTTGTAATAACATCCTTAATCTTATTTATATATAGCAATGATATAGCGTATATAGCGGACTTAATATGATATCACCAGTTTTTGATGTGGTCTCAGGGTTTCGCAGTCCCCCCATATGATTGTATCTATTCCTATTTGTTCAGAAACTATGACAGAGAGATGTCCTCTCCCAAGTATTCTTCTGTAATATTATTCAACTTAGAGTCACAAATGATTCTTGGATATGTATCTGCATCCAAAGTAATTTTCAAACCACGTTTTAAAGGTGCCGACAGAAGAAATCAAGAAGGAAATTTCAGTAGAAATGAAATCACCAACACCATTTTTTGTCATGATCTTCATAAATTTATACATTCCATCAAATGATCATACAATATAATACAAGTTTCTGGTGTAAAGAGAAGTGTATATATATATAGGGTCCTTCTATGGTAAGATTGACCCTGAAAATAAAATTTCAAAAACGAAGTTATATAACATGGTGGAACCGATTCCATAATATTAAGTAACTAAACATCTAGTTTCGCTACAACATTATGTAACTTCTGTCAGGACCAATCGGCCTAATCATAGAAGGACCTTGTATGTATAGTTGTATACAGAGCCTACTCTCACACGTGTTTTGTGTGCATAGCTTTCTACTTATCAGTTTTTGTCTCCCTTCTCTGCATATTTTACGCATCAGTCGAGTCAGCATTAAACAACAATGTACGGAGACCTGGTGTGTTGGTTTGTGTTTTCAACGATGATCTCTCTAGAAAGGAAAGGTTTTTCAATTTGGCTAGTTGTGTGCAGAACAAGCAAACAAAAAACTTTTTATCTGCTAGAATATTCATTTAACCGTTGAGATATATAACATATTCATGTCTCGGAGTTTATATAATAGTCGGTATTGGTTGTTTTTGGAATCATAATGGATATTTTTGATGAGTTTCGAATACTTAATTAATACCGTCGTTTGAGCTAAACCTATTAAACTTAAACGTCAGTGAATATTATGAGAGCTAATTTTATCATAAGTGTTTTTTTGGTGTAACTTTACCCACGTTAGTGAATTTGTATATCATTATCTGTTTTGATGAATGGTCGCCCTAGTAGTATTTGTTTGTACTATTATTAAGAGTATAGGGGGTGTAGTGTGGGCAGAACAAGCAAACAAAAAAACTTTTTTACCTGTTAGATTCATTCAACGGTTGAGATATATAACATGTTTGATCATGTCTCGAAGTTTGTATCATAGTTGGTATTGGTTATTTTTTGAATTATAATGGAGTTTTTTTGATGAATTTCAAATGCTTAAATACTATTGTTTGAGCTTAGGTGATATTACAAGAGTGTATTTTATCTTAAGTGTCTTTTTGGTACAACTTCACCCATGTGACTACGTGAGTGAATTCATGTATAGTTATCTGTGTTAATGAATGATCGTCCATATTTGTTTGTACTTTTATAAAGAGTACGAGGGTGTGGTGTTTGAAACAAAGGAAAATGACGCTTTTCAAGCTGGTTGGTTGTGGGTAGATTGGTAGAACAAGTGAACGGAAAGCTTTTTACCCGTTGGATTCATTTAACCATTGAGATATATAACATGTTTTAAATCTCGGAGTACTTAATTTATATTATAGTCAGTATTAATTGATGAATTTCGAATGTTTAAATACTATTGTTTGAGTTTGAATGATATGCCTTTTTGGGTGCGATGTAACTTCAGTCACCCACATGAGTGAATTCGTATATCATTATCTATGTTTGTGAATGGTACTCTCGTATTCGTTTGTATTTTTATTTATTTTTCTGAAAACTTGAATCAGAAAACCAAAATGAAGAATCTCTCTCGATGGAAGTGGGTCCACATTGGAAAAAATATGTACGGATTATAGGGTTATATATATATATATATAATATGATCATGTATCCATGTACGTGGTTGAAAGAGTTAATGAAAAGCAACTTCATATCACTGTTGGTGACCGTACTTGATTGGGAGAGTCTACATTATATAATATAAGTAGACGATGAAATGGAATTTTGTCCTGGCTTGACTGGAATCTTCTCTGCACCTTCCACGGATGCCTTTATTAATTTGCTTTGTGTGAGAAACAAAAGTAGGTCTCTCATGCATGCACAAAAAAACCTAGATATGGATTTGATAGCTTCAAGTTTTGATGATCAGCCAATTCAAATCTTCAATCATTCATCATCACTATCCACATTTATATTACTTTTCTTTTTTATTGTGTGTGTGACCCGTGACTCATATTATTTATTTTATGTGTCATATTGGATTTTCTGACCTTGGAATATTCAATAGTATATTTGATAGGCTATAGTTTACTAATCAGTAATAAAAATTAAAGAGAATGGACGCCTTTATTAATCAGGAATGCAAATTAAAGGGAATTACATTCCATTGGATAATCAGGAAAATCAGGTGAGAGAACTTAATTTCTAATTTATAATTATTAGTATGTGAGGTCCACCTAACTTTATTCCTAAAAATCGAGTACTTCTCTTTCCCTCATAAGGATTCCCGATTAGTAAAAACCCCAAAATTCCATTGGAAATGGAATCAGTAAAGAGGACTTAGAGCATCTCTAACAGTCTCCCTTAGAGACCTCCCTTAAGTTAATTAAGGGAGAAGTTGTATTTTTGCAACTCCAACAAGTCCCTTAAAAGGTCTCCTAACTGTGCTTTGGTAGAGCTCCACTCTCTTAATTAGGGGTGTCTTCAGCCTCCCTTAAGTGGGCTCCACATATTTTATTTTATTTTATTTTTTGAAAAACACCAGATATTAAACTTTAAATCCCAACAACTTTTTTATTATCCAATAAGTAATTTGTTTTACAATAATAATTACAAAGTAAAACATCAAGATAATAATAAAATATTATTAAGGGAGTCATTTAAGGGAGTATATGTTCCACTATTCTTTAAGGGGGTCTCCAAGGGGAACTGTTGGAGATACTTTTAATGTCTTAAGTGGGAGGGGTGAATTAAGATGTGTGTAGAGTAATATAATATGATTCCCAACGATTTTTAGTAAACACCGTGATAACATATCAAGAATTAAATTCCCTTTCTCCCATTAGAATTCTTCGAAGTGTTCAAAAACTTCAAGTATACAAATAGTTTCAGGCTAAAGCTGTACAAGGCTCTTGTTGTTTATAAACAATTAGAAACCAGGAAAACAAAAATTGTAATGATGCAGATGCTTGGGTACTTGATTTTGCTCTAAATGCAGTCAAATTTGTGTAACAAGACATTAAAGAAACTGGTTTAAATCCTGAATATATACCATTTTGTTTTTAATTATATCAAAGTATGAAGTAACCTAGTAGATTATGACTCAATTTGTTTTCACTAATTAAGCCCTCTGTGATTGCTTTCGCGCATTAATTAAGAAAACAAAAATTTACATGTTAATATAAGAAATGGATTTGATCATTCTCCTGCAACAACAACCGTAAATTCTCCATTATTTCTTGTAGTCAAGAATTGGTAAATCCAAAATGAGTTGATGATGATCATTTTGTTGGTTATTGGCAAGTGCAAATCAGATAGGTTAATAAGCTATCTTCTCTTCATCGAAACAAGTCCAATGATAGCTCATTTGCGATCTATACCAGTAACTATCATCTGTCATACTCATATACATCAAATAGAACACACACAGATAAGCTAGCTATGCTATGCACTGTCAATTGTTCCACGTTAGGCGACGTAAAAAGTCTGAAGCCTGTCGGAATTAACCTGCACAATTTGATCATCTCATTTAAAAAATAAAAATAAAATTCCCGAATTTCATGTTGATGGTGGAATTAAATTATAATTGATTCCAATTGTTCATCAAATGCAGTACTACTATTCCTATGCAGTACAAGCACACTCTGAGATGGTGCTTGAATTATTGCATGCCCTTTTAAAGGGTATTTGAAGAATTATTAGAATTTCATCATATATGATCATTCATTTCCAATGGACCGAAGATTTGTACTGATACAGAATAAGATTTGTAGGGATACAAATTCACTTAGCAATACAAATTTTTGGAAATAATTTTACAAGTTCAGGACAGAACCGATAGGATTTCGGAAAAGGACCATTAACTTTTGCTCAAATGGATTTTTCTGGTTTACAGGATCTTCATTTGTTTCCATGAAATTCATCACATGTCTCCCCTGTGAACAGCGTTATGGGTTTCATGCACACATGTCCTAATAACTAGGTCAGTTTAAAGGGAAGAGTAGGGCAAATTTCATCGAAAATGTTACGATCGTTGCCGAGATGTCAGCTGCTCTACTTTGTCATCATGCTAATTAATCATGCATCAGTAAATCGGTTCTGAAAAAAAAAATCAAGAACGAATTTACATATATATATATATATATATTCCAAAACAGACCTGATTAGAGAATAACTCATGCTTCAGATTCTTATGTACGTATGTAAAAAGAGTAATGCTAGACATCTCATTTTTTTTTTTTTTCTCAAATTCTGTCCCAAATGATGTGACACGTGAAGTGTCAACATCATATCAGTAAAGATACACATTTGGGGAATGGGGATATATGGATATAGGTCCGCACTTCCCAGACCCTTCCCCCATCCCATCCGCTCTTCCCCCCCCCCCCCCCCCCCCCCCCAATTCAGGGAAAATGGGGATGGGGAATTTTGGGGGACCTATATCCATCCCTATCCCCAATTCCCCATTTTTTCCGTTTTTCCTCATTTCCCCGTTCCCCCATTTCTCCATCTGACTACAAATTACAAATTAAACTAAAAAAAACAAACATTCCATTACAAATACAAAATAAAATTCATTAGTGCATTTTATATAAAATGTGTATATATACTTAAGGAGTTAGGGTTTTCAAAGAATAAAAAAAAAAATTAAAAATATATATTATAATTATATTTATATATGTTTGGGGGAAATGGGGAAATGGGGATGGGGGACCTTCCATCCCCATCCGCATCCCCATCCAATCCCCATCCGCATCCCCATCCCCATTTCAATATAATTGTGGGGAAAATGGGGCGATGGGGATGGGGATGGGGATGGAGGGACCCCTCCCCATCCTCATCCTCATTTCAATTTGGGGATGAAAATCATCCCCATAACACACACACACACACACACACACACACACACACACACAACACCCCCCCATTTCCCCATTTTTCCCCCAAAAAAATCCCCAAATGGGGGCACCGGGGAAAAATGTGCATCTCTACATATCAGTTACCATATAATCTCATGATTTATAAGATGCTTATTTGGGACAGAATTTGGGAAAAAAACAATTGGACGTCTAGCATTACTCATGGAAAAAATATAAAAGAGAGAAGAATAATTTTATTACCATCGTGAGGGAAACAAAAAGTAACTATATAAAATAATAAGGAAACAATTCAAATTTAAATTCAAATACGAAAGTAACTACATAAAAAATCTTTTTTATATATGGTAGATAATAATCGAAAGAATGAGAATCGAAATATTCAATCGAGGACAAATTGAAGTTTCAACAACCTTGAAGTCACAAGATCAACAGATAAATTCTATATGGATCTGCTTTTTATTAAAAGTCCGTTCAAATATTCAATGAATTAAAAGCAAATAACTACAAATTTTTTTGAAATAATTATAAATTTTCTGTCAATCAAACCCTTTTGTGTCATATATATATATATATATATTTTTAATTCAGCTGGTCCACTCCACAGATTTTGCTTTTTCTGGTATAAGGTCCACAGCTCAACAATCAAGTGATGATGGACATGAAACCAAATTTCAATTGACAATTACAAACAATACAACACATTTTTCTGCTCATTTTCAGAAATCAACAAACTAATCGATCACTAAGTCCATGGCACCTGTGATTATCAGTTTGGACTTTCGAAAATTTCTAGGTTATTATAGAAATTTTCCTGTTAGTTTCGTCGTCCTAAACTTATATAATCATTTCCAAATCTAATAAATAACATTACAAGACAGAATTTCCACTATAGATAGGTTAATCAGCAACCAGGATTAGTTAAAACGGAAGCCGGAAAACGTTCAATTTGGCTTCCATGATTGTTGTTTTCCTTCCGGGTTAGAAGAAAAGGATATCTTGTATTATTGAATATAAATGTATTTCGATATGAATATCTTTACGATCCTGACTTGATCTGAATATTAAGTAAAGCTTTCGTGTCTAGTGATCACCTAGCTTCTTGATTACGACTCGATAAAGTTTCAGGATCGAAAACGACTAACGATTCTGTTCATTCAGGAGAGTCCAAATGGCACATAATTATGTGAAGTCACAAGCCAGGAGCGTGCATTTCACATCCAAATATCCAATCAATTGACATATTTTCAAAGTATTATTAGAAAAATAAATAGAAGAATTTCCAATTCCTGTAAAATGTTTTGGACCAACCAAATTTTCCTTCTATATATAACCCGAGAAGAATGCTAGTCCTTTTTTTACATGAAACTTGCAGAAAATCTCGTTTGACCATTCGCAATTTACAAAAAATTAAATCCTCTCTTTTTCTCTCTCAGTTCCACCGGTGCGGCGCCACCACAAACCGCACCACGACCACCATCACCACCACCATCACTAGAACCAAACTGAAACGTTCATAGAAACACAAAATAACACAACATTATTCATTTCTAACGAAAATTAACCATTTTTATTTTTGTTCTCTTTCTGAAAAATCCTTTCGATTTTTCGTTCAGGAAAGTGTATTGATCCAACCGTTGTTATTTTATTGGTTCTCTGGTCCGCTCTAGGCCATGGCGGACCTTGTGAAGGAATTGGCTCGGCCAATACAACTAGCGGATATGATCACGAAGGCTGCAGACGAGGCGCAATCCTTCAAACAAGATTGCCAAGAGCTCAAGGCCAAGACCGAGAAGCTGGCAGGCTCTCTACGGCAAGTGGCACGAGCGAGCAACGTACTTTACCAGCGTCCAACGCGTCGAATTGTGGACGATACAGAGCAAGTCCTCGACAAGGCCTTGGCACTAGTGACCAAATGCCGCGCATCGGGCTTCATGAAGAAAATTTTCACCATCATCCCTGCAGCAGCCTTTCGAAAAACTTCGATGCAGCTCGAGAATTCCATAGGAGATGTGTCGTGGCTGTTGAGAGTATCGGCCTCCGCTGATCAGGACGACGAGTACCTAGGCCTGCCACCAATCGCGGCCAACGAGCCAATCCTCTGCCTCATATGGGAACAGATTGCACTTCTTTATACGGGTTCTATGGAAGAAAAAGCAGATGCTGCAGCTTCATTGGTCTCTTTGGCTCGAGACAATGATCGTTATGGGAAATTAATCATCGAAGAAGGCGGTGTCCCACCGTTGTTGAAACTAGCAAAAGAAGGCGGCATGGAAGGACAAGAGGGTGCAGCCAGGGCAATTGGGCTGCTGGGACGTGATCCAGAAAGTGTTGAACAGATTGTAAATGCTGGTGTTTGCTCAGTGTTTACGAAAATCCTCAAAGAAGGTCACATGAAAGTTCAATCTGTGGTGGCTTGGGCTGTCTCAGAATTGGCAGCGAACCACCCGAAATGTCAAGACCATTTTGCACAGAACAACATTGTTCGATTTCTCGTAAGTCACCTGGCATTCGAGACAGTTCAAGAACATAGCAAGTATGCAATTGCAAGCAAACAGCCCAATTCGATACACTCAATTGTGATGACAAGCAACAGCCAGAATTCGAACAATCCAATGGCCTCTTCCGATGGAGATGAATCCACCCCCCGAATGCATCATCCGTTGGGCAGCAGCCAGAATCCGAGACAAATGCAGAATGTAATCTCCAACGCGATGAGTACTAAAACACCCGGAGGCAGCAGCAACAACAACAATTTCAAGCCGCCAACACAAAATCATCAAAACTACGCGAACAATCCACAACACCACGGAAAGCAAGTCCATCATCCTCACCACCCGAATGTATCGTTAGCCGGTACAAGCATCAAGGGCAGAGAATGTGAAGACCCCGCCACGAAAGCTGAAATGAAAGCGATGGCAGCGAGAGCCTTGTGGCAATTAGCAAAGGGAAACGTGACCATATGTCTCAATTTGACAGAATCAAGAGCACTCTTGTGTTTCGCGGTGCTGTTGGAGAAAGGTGAATTCGATGTTCAATCGTATTCACTAATGGCATTGATGGAGATCACAGCAGTAGCCGAGCAAAACGCAGACTTGAGACGTTCAGCTTTCAAGCCCACCTCTCCTGCAGCCAAAGCTGTGGTTGACCAATTGATATACATTATCGAAAAAGACGATTCAGACCTCCTAATACCTTGTGTCAAGGCCATTGGAAACCTCGCAAGGACTTTTCGTGCCACGGAAACAAGAATTATAGGCCCATTGGTGAAATTGCTTGATGAAAGGGAAACTGAAATATCAATGGAGGCTACAATTGCTCTAAACAAGTTCGCGACAACGGAGAATTTCTTATGTGACAATCATTCGAAAGCAATCATCAATGCAGGCGGTACCAAGCACTTGGTTCAGCTAGTCTACTTCGGAGAACAAATGGTTCAAATTCCGGCATTGATCCTTCTCTGTTACGTCTCCATTAACGTTCCTGATAGCGAAACGTTGGCACAAGAAGAGGCCTTGATCGTGCTTGAATGGTCATTGAAACAATCACATTTGGCTAATGAACCCACCATTGATTCTCTACTATCAGAAGCTAAAAGTAGATTGGAACTCTATCAATCTAGGGTTTCAAAAGGATATTAATGATCTGGTATAAAACATTACAGACACAATTTTTGTTTCTGTTTTTTTTTTTTTTTTTTTTTTTTAAATGTTCTCCTTCTTCATTCTCATTAAAGTGTATATAAATTAAATTAGCATTGCCATGACTAAATGTTGTGGTAGTTTATTTAGAACAAAAAAAAAACAGAATCTCAAATTCTCTCTTGCTCTCTCATTTTGTTTGAACTGTTACCCGAATCGAAAATCCTGAGAGCTGATACATTTAATCCTGAAAAGGCAAATTTTCAGGTTTATTTTTTTTTCATTGTTCATAATCTTTAGCAAAAACTTTCTCGAACTGGGACATTGACGGGCTAAATGAGCGCCTTCACTGGGCGACAATAAACAACATAGCTTGGTTAATCTGTCATATCTGTCTTTATGTCCGGTGAGACAATTGTTTACATCAGAACAAAACATATATGAATTTACGCCAATTTACATGTCTGGTGATAGCCCTATGGCCTATGGGTGTCAATTGGACATGATTGGACCGATCTTGTTAGAGAAAGTTGGATTCTTTTGAATTTTGTATTGGTTGGGTTGGACACTTGGACCTATATAGTAATTGGACCAGATCCTGAAACTTGTCTAAGAAGTAAGAATACAATCAGGTTCGAATCCAAATCATTATTTCTAAATACTTTGTGTATTTTTTTTAAGAGTGATATTAGACGTCCAAAAATTTTTTCCTAAATAATATGGCACGTGAGAGGTTAACATCACATCAGTCACCACATAATCTCAAGATTTATAAGATACTTACACCTCACGTGCCATATCATTTAGGACAGAACTTGGAAAAAAAAATTGGGACATCTAGCATTACTGTTTTTTTAATAAAAAAAATTACTATCAGGTCAGATTCAAACCGTAAAACCTAAACGTTTGAGCCAAATCAGATAACGAATCGATCCATTTGACACATATTATAGCTCCTAGAGTGCTAAACAAAACCTACAGGTTTGGGCCAGGCCCGGCCCGGCACCACCACCATAGCATGGGCTTGGTCTATAAAAATCAGGCCGTAGAGTCTTATCCGTATGGATTCAGGCCAGGTCTAGCCCAACACAATTTACTTGCTGTTGCGAAAAGGTTTTCTCTCTTTTTCTTTTTCTTTTTTACTAATTGTACAAACGTGCCCTAAGTTTAGACATAATTGCATGCATGTGGAACTTTACCCATAATTACACAAACGTCCCCTACCGTTAGTTGACTTCCGTTAAGTCTAACTGTTGACCAAAATTTTAACCCACAATGACTAAAGTGCCCCTAGTTTCCTATTTTATTATTTAAATTAATAATTAAAAAACGAAACAGAAAAAACAAATAAAACAAAAAAAAAACAAAATCAATCATTTCTTTTTCTCTTTCATTTTCTCAACCCCCAAACACAATCCAAAAATAAACTTAATAAACAAAAACCAAAAATCAATCCCACAAAATCAAACTCAAAACTCAAATCCTCAAACAACAACCAAAAATCAAATCCACAAATAAAAACCTAAATCCATTAATTCCACAACCAGTTAATCAAATTCATTTTTAAAAAAAATTAAAAAAATTAGAGTGGTGGATTTTTAACTTTCTAGGTTGAAGTTCTATTTTTATTTTTATTTTTAAATGGATGTGGTTAACTAGTTGTGGTATTGATAGATTTGGGTTTTTATTTGTGGATTTTATTTTTTGTTGTTGTTTGAGAATTTGAGTTTTGGTTTTGATTTGTGGGATTGAGTTTTGGTTTTTGTTTGTTAAGTTTATTTTTGGATTGTGTTTAGGGGTTGAGAAAATGAAAGAGAAAAAAAAAATGATTGATTTTTTTTTTTCTTTGTCTTTTCTATTTCGTTTTTTTAATTATTAATTTAAATAATAAAATAGGTAATCAGGGGCACTATAGTCATTATGGGTTAAAATTATGGTCAACGGTTAAAGTTAACGGAAGTCAACTAACGGCAAATGACGTTTGTGCAATTAGTCCTTCTTTTTTTTTTTCTTTAGCACATAATCTACTAAAAATTATGTTGTACGTAAAAATTATTAAGTATTATGAATTAGACAACGTACTCTTTTAATTCAAGTGGTGTGCACTCATCTACTGTATTATATGAGTAGATATTTAGGTCGCGCATATAATATTTGATATCGTTTGTCGTAAAGTGACTCGTGTATTGGGCACTCAATAATTCAAACTTGTGTGTGGTGGGTTCAGGAACTTGGATTTTGAGTCAAACCCATCAAGCATATTGGCCCAATTTGACAATCATTTCTTTCTGGTTTCAAATCCAACTGCATATATGTTTGATCATGCTGGATTTTTCCTTGTCCATGCAATTATTATAGACTCGTGTTAAATATTGTAAATAAATCTGTATAGTGAATACTAACTTTATCATATGAAGTCCCCATATTTTTTTTCAAATTTTGAGATTTTTTTTTAAAAATATTCTCAATTTCTTAGAATATTGACAATATTTTCAATATTTCCACTTATATTATTATAAACTTCAACCCTTATATATTTATAAAATCGATATTTATATTATTGTTGGGGGTTTGTCAGGAATCAGGATCTATCGACATCAATCATTACATTTACGACCCAAATATATCTACTCTGCACATCATCATCTTACAAGTTTTAGCTTCCGAGTCTATTGAGTTTAATATTTAACTTTGATTCTTTTTCTAGCAAACCAAACACCATCTTAAAGTGACCCATTGTGAGTTGTTTCAAGTTCTTTTTCTACAAATTTGAACCTACCAAGTCATGTACAAACTAACCATGGTTTGTTAGTGGGTTCCTTGATATTAATAGAATTCATAGTCTTGGATGACCATGGACCACTCATTGCTTGCTAAAAAAAGTTAATTTTGATATACACAATAAATAAATAAATAAATAAATAGGTTAATTTTGTACTACTTTATGCTTTCTATTAATGTTACATATGTTCACTACCTTCAATACTATTGTTTTCTCCATTTTTGGGGTAATATGACTCATATTTTCTAGGGATGGCAAAATTCCCCACGGGGCCCCGTCCCCGTGGGGACCCGCACTTTTGGGGTGGGGATGGGGCGGAGATGGGGATAGATAATCTAACCCGCAATGGGTATGGGGCGGGGATGGGTTTTATACTCCTCGCACCGCCCTGCCCCGCTTAAAATAATACTTAATTAAACTACGTGGTTTCAAAGAAAATAAATATATCTAAAAAATATATATATATACAATTTTTCTATTATCAGTTCGAACTGACAAAAGATATATCAGTTCCTTGTATGTGGGTTATTGGATTTAAATACTTTGACTTGGTTGCATGCACTTGTCAAAGCATTTTTTAAATCCAATGGCCTACATGCAAGGAACTGATATATTTTATATCAGTTCGAACTAATAATAGAAAGACTGTATATATATATATATATATATATATATATAAATACATTAACCCTAACTTTACATCTCTTCATCGTTACTTAACATAAAGTGACAAAATAAAATACTATTAAAAAAAACCCTAGCCACTAACTTCAACCCTAAGTCTCTAATCCTCAAACAACTCGAAGTTCACCGTTCAAGCTTCAACCTCAAACACAAGAGGATATACAGTAAGTTTCTTTCTGAAATAACTTTTATGTGTGATGCAGACTGTATCTGTCGACGCTGTCTCAAAGACACATCTCCTACCTTCTGTAAACCCTGGACCAAACCTCACAAACCAAATCACCCTGATAGCCCTTGGATAGGCCTCCATCCTATCAAAAATAAACCTCTACCCATTTATGACAGAGCTTTACAGATCTTACGATCTGAAGGTCTCCTACCTCCACAATCTGCCATTGCAGTCCCTAATCAACCAGCACCAGTCCCTTGCTACATGACCTCAGATTATGACTGTGATTTCCCTCCACTTGAACCTTCCTCAAATCAAGAAAAAACTCGTTTCTCAAAACCTTTTGTCCAATCTACCGAAGTCCAACCCGATGGTTTTTACAAACAGCCCTCCCAGGCTGAACAAGTCCTCAACTGGCAATATCACAATGCCAGAGCTCAGAACAGAGTTCTTAACTCTATTGATCAGAAGATTGATCGTGTTACTAGACATGTTTCTCAACATGATCACCATCTCCAAAGTCTTGATGCCTCCTTCAGAGATTTGGCCTCTGACCTTCAATCGAGAATTGCAAAGCTTCATTCTGATCTTCACAGATATATTTCTCATGGATATTCTGGCCCAAACTTTGACACAAAGGAAAGAGAAATCAAGCAACTTAAAGAACAGCTTGAGCAGCTGACCAGAGATCATTTTTACAAACCAAAACCTTACTCTCATCACTCACAATCACTGTTTTTCCCTGTATCTCCTACACATTCACCCCCTTCCAAACCTGATGATTTTTCCAACCACTTTAAATCCACTGGTGAATTATTCCAGAAATATCCCGTTCTCTCTTCCCCTCTTCCTCTCCAGTAAAACCTAAGACCAGGTCTCCTTCGAAGCAGAAAGACAAGCACGCTGCTTCCAGTTCATTCGACCTAGTTCTATTTGCTTCTAAGACGTTTTCCTCCTCATCCAAGTCTGATTCAGCATCTTTTTCTGAAGACGTCTCCTCCCAGTCGTCACAGACTTCCTGTCCTTCATCCTGGTTGGATACTGCCGCCTCTTCTCCTCATGGTCATGCAGACCTTACTCAAGTTTTCATGGCATCTCGCACAGATCCTCAGCCCTCAACAAGAACCTATGAGTCTCCCGATGAGACTGCCTCTACTACTCCTGCTCCCTTTGTCGAAGAACCTCTAGAACATGTTCCTGGCCGTTCTCCTGCTAAACCAACCAATGGTCCTTGGTTTACCCTTGATGACACTTCTCCTGGTTCCTGGAGAAAAAGGGTTTCAGAGATGAGCGCATGGCTTGACCTCTAACTGGCAAAGTCGGAACAGAACCTTGAAATAATTCTACGTGAGTTTGTCTCTCGTTTTACTGGTTCTCTCAGAGATTGGTACCAAGCTCTTGGTGAATACAGACAACTCCAATTTGTCAGAGTCCCCTTAGCCTCCCAAGCCATGGGATACATATTCAGAGAATTCCTTGGTGATCCTGACCATCTCTATAAACAAGCTCGACAAGAATTCTTTGACATGCGTTGCTGCTCTCTCAAAAGAAATGACATCATGTTCCACTACAAGCGTATGTCTCAACGATATCATACCCTATGTGGAATTAATGATCATAGTCTTAAACAAGTTTATGTCAACTCCCTTCCAGATGACCTCCAGGATGAGATACAACGAAAAATAGACACATCGGGACGATCTCTCAATGATACATCCTTAGGTGAATTCCACATGTATGCTCTCAGCTCTCTGGATAAACTCTGTGCCACTCAAAGATTCTTCTCCAAGATGCTCACAGAAGGTAAACACCTATAGTCCCAATGCCGTCAACCTTCTCTTCAGATCAAGTGCAAATCCTTAGGCTCTTGCACCTGCAACACGAAGAAGAAGAATCATTTCAAACGCTTCAAAAACAAGAAAGGGAGGTCTAAACGATTCAAGTTCTTCCGCAAGAAAGCACAGCGCGGTTGGAATAAATCCCAACGCTGCTACATTTGCGGCAAACCAGGACATTATGCTAAGAAATGTCCCAACAAAAAGGTAAAATCTGCCAGATTAGTTCAGCAGTTGAAAGACATTGCTGATGAAGTTCCATCCGATGCAGACATTGAATCCATATTCTCTGAACAAGATCAGGCAGATTCCTCCACGACCTTTGTTCTTCAAGACGATCTTTCTGACTCGGAATATTCTGGCTCCTCTGACTACAGTTCTATCCCAGAATCCTATCAGGCTACTCAGCTCGATTCTCATTCCGGTCCCCAAGCTCCGGTTCGGATTCTACCTGACAAGTACTCCAAACCTGTTGATGTCATCGCTTATTTTGACACAGGTTCTCACACTACAATGATGAACCCAAAGGTCCTTCCTCCAGAATTTTGAAAATCCCAAGTTCGGCATTTTCGGGCCGCTGATGGAAAGGTTTTTTCCACTAATCTGATTTCCAGGAAAAAGATTAGGATTCGGTTTTTCCCATCCTTTACCCTTTGGGTCCAAGTCGTAGGCACTCCTCTTTCAGATAAAGATATCCTCATCGGCTGGGATGTTTTCCGCCAATGTTACTCTCTTCGGATTCTCCCTGCTGGCATTCGATACAAAAAGCATTTCAAAGCGTTTTCTGACATTCCGAAGATTTTCCCGCTCTCAGAAATCCAAGCCCCTTTTGAATATATTCAACAAAAATTACTCCTGCTTTGTGCTGACAATCATGCCACTTTCTCTCATCCTTCTCCTCTGTGGAAGAACCCAGATTTCTTTATCAAGCTTCCCTTTAAGCTTAATGAAGATACTAATCCTACCAAGGCTACCCACTCAGGCATGTCTCCCTCAGATCTCAAGCTCGCTAATGAAGAATGCAATGAACTCCTTCGTCAAGGTCTGATCGAACATACCTCTTCTCCCTGGGCGTGTCAAGCCTTTTACGTTGAAAAACACACGGAATTGCTAAGAGGAAAAAAGAGATTAGTCGTGGATTACAAGCCTCTCAACCTCTTTCTCAGAGATGATAAGTTTCCTGTTCCCAGGCCAAATGTCTTATTCTCTCAACTTCCAGGTGCTACGATCTTCTCCAAATTTGATCTCAAAGGTGTTTTTTGGCAAATTGGTATTCATCCAGATGAAAGATATAAGACAGCATTCTGTCTTCCTAATGCTCAATACCAATGGACTGTTCTCCCTTTTGGTTTAAAAACTGCTCCATCCCTTTTTTAAAAAGCTGTTACCAGGATTTTTCATCCTCTCTTACACTCAGCACTCGTCTACATTGATGATATCCTCATGTTCTCTCCAGATGATACCTCTCACAATCTCCTTCTCCAACAGTTCCATGACATTGTTCATCACTATGGTATCATGCTCTCCGAAAAGAAAAGCATAGTTGGGAAATCTGAAATTGAATTTCTTGGAATGCACATTTTCAACGGCCAATACCATCCTGGTCCTCATTTGGCTGTCCGTTTATTAGACTTCCCCGATTCTGATCTCAGTGTGAAACAAGTTCAACAGTTTCTCGGAATCGTCAACTATGTCAGAGATTTCATTCCACATGTCAGTCATTACACCTCAGTTCTTTCTACACTCCTCAAGAAGCGTCCTCCTCCCTGGAGTTCCTCCCACACTGAGGCCATCGTCAAATTAAAGGAGATCACTCAATCTCCTCCTGCCCTCGTTATCCCTTCTTCGGGCCACCTCATCCTCCAGACTGATGCCAGTGATATTTTCTGGGGAGCCGTTCTCATTGAAGACCGAGACGGTCAAAGGAAATACTGTGGCCATGCTAGTGGAAAACTCGAAAAACCTATATGAGAGGCATCCAGGGGTACCTGCCACCCGAATGGTATCAGAGCCATGTCTCGAGTCCCTGGAGTCTAGGAAAAGAGTTAGACTGTTATGAGTATTTTAGACTGGTATAGAAGGAAGAAATTTCTCAAAAATGGCAAACACTAGCACAAATCCCTCTACTGCTTCCCTAGTTCCTAATAGATTGTCTTCTTCTATGTCCTTACATTCTCCTACTATCCAAAGAACCCAGTCCAACAGAATTCAAGATCTAGTAGAATACACCCATATCCCTGCTTCTGCCCAGATAAATGAAACTACTTTCCCTCTGCTCAATCCTTACAACATCTTCAAGAGAAACAAATCTCTCGCCACCCGGTTAACTCGTCTTGTCCATACCAGACCACTTCCCATCAAAGAATATGTCCAGTCCACAGGCTTAGATAAATGTTTGATTCCATCCTCTCCCAGTGAATAATATGTCACTCTCACTATTGATCAAAACATGATAGATCAATGGATCAAATAAGGATACTCCCATCTCCACATAGGTGCTGTCAGAATCATCCTCTCTCTACACGGCCGAAAAGGCTTGCCTGTCACTGCCAGACTGGCCCTGCTCAACACCATCTACACTCAATATGAACATGCTGTGATTGGCACTTGCCTATCTACTCTTCATGCTGGTAGCATATCCCTCACATACTATCCCAACTTCAACATTCCTTTAAGAGATCAGAACCTCCACAAATGTCTCAAAATCCAAGTTCAGATCCTTGGTGCACCCATGCAAGCTAATTCCTACATGGCTACTGTTCATCATCAGCTTGCTTACGGACTTCAAGATCATGCTCTTGATCTCCCACTTCCTAGTCATAATGGTGATACGATCTTCATCAAAGCAGAAAGAGAAGATGAAGTCCCTACCATCCTCCAAATCCCAAAACAACTGCCCAGAGAAAAACTTACAGAGATCATGCCTCTTGAATGGCTCACAAACTATGAAAAGGTTTTCCAGGACGAAGCTCCTGTCGTTGCTGCAGATACGTCATATGTTCCCCAGCCAGATGGCTCCATCAAAACAATCTATGCACCTCTCACCGGTTCTAAGGCTTCTTCCAGTTCGGAAACTCCTCCGATATTCCAAGCCCTTATGATTCAACCGGTTACCACTGAAGATGACATTCCTATCCACAGTTTTGATGCTGACGGATCTCCGATCTACACTGATAAGATCCGTGGTCACTTCATCTGAGATGATGATCCCAATAAGTCTGAATGTTATTTTTTATTATTTTAAGTGTATTACTTTAATAATTCTCAACCCTTGAATTAAATTTAATTCGTTAATCACTGCTTCAGGTAGGCACAAATATGTCTACAGATGCACTAGAAAGTGAAGATCCAATACTGGTGTTATCAAGAGAAAATTGTGTAAACATACAAGAACAATATGGGGTGGAAACAAACTAAAGAAGAGAGAACTAGAGAAATAAATGCAACTATTAGACGATTAGCGTTACGATTTTCGAACATTTTGATTTCATACTTTATGTTTATGTTTGAAAATAATTGAATTTACTTGTGAGAATTATGTTTATGAGATGTTTTTTAATAGTTTCTTAGAATTATTTACTACTTTATATATTACATCATATTCAATGGTTATATATTTATTATTTAAATAATAAAAAATATATATATATGGGGTAAATGGGTGGGGATGGGGAAAGCACTCCCCGTTGTACCCCGCCCCGCCCCAACCCAACCCAACCCGCTTCATCTATGGTGGGGTTTTATGAGGGGATAGGTTTTCAAAAAATAAATGGGGTGGGGTGGGGTGGGGTGGGGTGGGGGGAAGGCCACCCCGCCCCGAACCCGCCCCATTGCCATCCCTAATATTTTCATCCTAATTAAATTATATTTATACATTAATGTTACATAGTTCAAATTATTTATCTAAATAATAACAAATTCTATCTAAACTCATCGTTAGTGTATATTTTAAAAATAATACGAACGATATTTCTAATGATACGTAAATTTAAATATAACAAATGTAAATCACGGGTTGTATTAACTTATATTGTAGACCTTTTTCATTTTATTTATTTATTTATTTATTTATTTATTTTACCAAACTCTTAACTTTTCAAACAAATTTAAGCTAAACGTATTAAAATAATCAAATATTTAGGTTATTTAATTATATTTATGATATGATAATTTTTCTAGTCAGTGTCCGTAATTTTACTTTCTTATTTTCACCTAACAATATCTAACCTCTTCAGTATTTCTATTGTCAGCTCGTCCTGATATAAAATATATTAGAACGAAAAATGTGTACCATAAATTATAGAGAAGTTTTAACAAGTGCATATACTTTGAGTCAAAATATGTAAAAATTGTCAATATTCTTCGTTCTGATATATTTTATATCAGGATGAATTGACAATAGAAAAATTGATAATCTCTTCATCTCATAACATGTTTTAATTGAATTGGTACAGAATTAACACGGTAATTAAGACCATCACTTGCCAACAGGGGCGTAACTCAGCTAGTAGATGGACGAGTTTGAGACTTAGGCAAATGATTCTCAGGTCCGAGACTCGAATCCTACCAATAACAAAAGCTTTCAAAAAATTATCTAGTTCCAAATTAATAAATATAGTAAAAAAAATAAAAAATAAAAATTAAGACCATCACATTTAAGATTCTTTAGGTTTATAGGTTTTATTATTATTATTATTATTATTATTATTACTATTTGAATATTACAATAATTCAAGGTTTTATGGGGGAGGGGATAGACTCGAACCCATAACCTCATGGTGTAGTTGTAAGAAGCTTTACTAGCGGACCAAACTCATATTATTTTCAAAATAGGCTTTATAACATGATTTGACAAAATGAGATAAAATTGGTTCGATGGTTGACCTCTCACACCTAGTTCCGATAAAACCCTGAATATATGGAATACTTTAAAAAAAAAAGAAAAAAAAAATGATTAGAGTGGATGGGACGGAAATAACCTTTCTCACTTGAAAGGACTTTCGAAAAGGACAAAGATGTCAATTCACAACTTTTTTTTTAATTTTAATTTTTGACCGGTTTGATAGTACTTCCTGCCTGACTATCAAAGAAGAAGATGCTTTGACCAAAGATGGATAAGCTTTGAAATTGTGCGGAGAATAACTTGATTTCTAATTCTGATTTTTATGAATTGTCACATCCCAATTCCCAAACAACATAATTATTTCTTTCATTTACATTTTACAGTTTTTTTTTTTTTTCAATATATAAACCAAATTACTTAAGGCCATTTTCGATGGTTCTCTTAGGTGCTGTTTGAAATCATTTTTAAAAATAAAAAACAACTTTAACATTGTTTGTTTACATGTTTTACAAAACTATTTTTGAAAACAAAAAATAACTTTTTAAAATGTATAACTAAAAAGTTAAAAATAAATTTTTATTGTTTTTCACTATTTTCAAAAATATCATTTCAAAACAAATCAATTTTTCCCTCCAAAAAACTACATTTTCCCATTTTAAAAACAATAACCAAGCACTTTTGCATCGTTTTTCGTTTCAAAAAACTACTTTTAAAAAACACTACCAAACAAATTACATTTTTAAAAACATCATTTTTAAAACATGATTTCCATTTTTAAAAAAAGTTTTCAAAAACACTGTTTTAAAAACAATACCAAACACGCCGTTAAATTTTCTTTATTTTAAGGACTGAAGATGGAATATTCTTAGAATATTACATATCTATAAATTTACTATTTCAATCATTTTCCATTTCACAATCTCAAATAATAAAATATTAATATTTTTCAAACTTTTTTTAATAAAATTGTTTTCTCTTATTATTTTAGATAATAATTTACTTACTTTTATTACACCAAAAATTTTCTAATCTTTTTTTATAATTATTTTTACATGTAATGATTTTAAAATAAATTTTTAACATATATATTTTTTAGGGGTAATTACTCTGGTGGCCATCAATTTATATCACAACTATCAAAATGGCCATCGGATGGGAAATTGGTTTTAAAATGACAATTTTTTTGCAAACACTGTTACACTAATGGTCATTCAATCCAATTCCATCTATTTCCATCCAATTCCATCCAATGAGTGGCATTTTGGTAAATAAGAGGATGACTTAATTTATTTTAGATATTTTTTGAAAATCAATTTTTTCTTTTATTTTTTGAAACAAATAATTATATTTAGTATGTGTATATACGTATAGCATATCTCAAACATATATATATATATATATATATATATATATATATATATATATATATTTTTCTTTTCAATTTATCTTAAATATATTTTTTTAGAATTTTTAGATTTTGTAGCCTTAATCTTCTCAATATATATATATATTATTTTCAACTTATCTCAAATATACTTTTTAGAATTTTTAGATTTTGTAGTCTCAATCTTCTCAAAATATATATATATATTTCTTTTCAACTTATCTCAAATATATTTTTTTAGAATTTTTAGATTTTGTAGCCTTAATCTTTTCAATATATATATATATATGTTTGAGATATGCTATACGTATATACACACGCTAAATATAATTATCTGTTTCAAAAAACAAAAGAAAAAATTGATTTCCAAAAAATATCTAAAATAAATTAATGTCATCCACTTATTTACCAAAATGCCACTCATTAGATGGAATGACTATTAGTGTAACAGTATTTGCAAAAAATGACCATTTTGAAACCAATTCCTCATTTGGTGGCCATTTTGATAGTGATAGCATAAGTTGATGACCACTAGGGTAATTACTCCTATTTTTTACATCTAATATTAGTTGCCGAGAACATGAAGAGACTAGAATTATGGAGAAAGATTTGCACTATTGGAGATGTTAATATTAATATTCTGTTTTAATGAATTATTTAGAGTTAGTTATTATGATGTATGTTAATTACATATAAAAAATCTCGATAAAATATTTCTAATGGTGTAAGTGATTATATTTATAAATAAAAAGTTATATTAAATTAATGGGAAATTATCATTCTCCCCCCTATAGTTTGCTGTATTCTCTAGTCTCCCTCCTCTAGTTTCAAAATTCTCCAATTTACCCCCTCTCATGCCCAATCTCACCATATAAAAATAGGCATGGGAGGGGGGAAATTGGAGAATTTTGAAACTACAGGGGGGAGACTGGAGAATATGGCAAACTACATGGAGGAGAATAATAATTTCCCTAAATTAATTGAGTTTAGTTAAAATATGAAAAGTCATTAGGTGAGATAAAATAATATTATTTAATGTAAATAGTGAAATAGAGATTGAGATTTGTACCTCTAAATTTGGAGATACAAATCAGATCTCTAAAATTGAATCTCCATTTTAGAGAACCATTGAAGTGAAATGAATCTCTGTTTTGACAAAATGGTGAACCATTGGAGATGGTCTAATAAAAATAAATAAATCCTTAACAATGAAGAAAATAAATGTTCATCAAACAAGAAAAAAATAATAATAAATGCTTCCTAAGACCCCGTTTGATTTTTTATCTAAAGACTGAACAGTGCTGAATGTTACTGAAGACTGAATAGTGACTGAAAACTGAAAACTGAAAAACATGTTTGTTTTTTTTCACTGAAAACTGAATATAAGTGATAAGTTGTTTGTTTTTTTAAGTTATAAATATCTGAAAATAAATACTTTTACATCTATGTCCTTCTAACTATTATTTGTTATATATTTATATTTTAATATATTATGGACAACTCTAGCATATAAATTAATTCTAAAATAAATTTATTTAGTTATTAATAATATTTCAAATTTATATTATTGTACAAAATCTAATTACTACTAAGTTCTTAGCTAGTGACTTTATAAAACTAATAGGTTACTTCATGTGTATATTACGGACAAAATGAAGTTCATCAATATGTTCTTATTAGCAATCTACTTGATGCGTATAATTTATTCTTTAATTGATTTGGAATAAACTTGGATAATTATATAGTTTATAGATTTCATGTAAAAAAAAAAAACATTATAGAACAAGTGATTGGTTTTGGAAATATATTAAATTAGCGAGGATAATTTTAGAAACAAAACTTTGCATTAAATTCTACTGGATTTGTATTAAGTGAAAAGTGAAAAATTTTCACTTTTCACTTAACACAAATTCATGAGAATTTAATACAAAGTTTTACTTCCAAAACTATCCTCACCAATTTAATATATTTCCAATTTTGTCTCCTGTTAAAGCCCTAATTGTATTTATATATATATATATATATTTTTCTTGCTGGTTTGGTTGTTTGCTTTTGTCGCTGTTTGTGCTATGCTCTTGGGCTATTGTTGCCCTTTTAATAAATGTTTACTGTTAAAAATAAAATAAAATGATATTCATGTTGTTATTCATTGATAATGATATTAAATTTAAAAAAAAAAAAAAAAAACAACCAATCAATCCAGAATAATATAAATTTGAATAAATATTAATAACTAAATAAATTTATTTTATAATTAATTTACATGTTAGAGTTATCCTTAATATATTAAAATGTAAATATATAACAAATAATAGTTAAAAGGGTATAGATGTAAAATTATTTATTTTCAGATATTTATAACTTAAAAAAACAAACAACTTATTACTTATGTTCAGTTTTCAGTAAAAAAAAAACAAACATGTTTTTCAGTTTTCAGTTTTCAGTCACTATTCAGTCTTCAGTAACATTCAGCACTATTCAGTCTTCAGACAAAAAATCAAACGGGGCCTAAGTCTTACACTTGCATCAATGTATTTTTTTTTTTAATTTTCTTTCAAAATATTTTAAATCTATTGAACATTAGGAAAGTTTTTTAAATCGAAGAGATTATGCTGAATTGATAATCATTCTATAGCCTCAGATATGTAACTCAGCTGGTAGATATATGAGCTTTCAGTTTGAATCCTACCAATAGTAAAAAGCTTTAAAAAAAAATACATGATCTATAAAAGTAGATAGATAGTGTTAAAAAAGAAAAAAAAAAGAAAAAAGAAGCTAATCATTCTATGAATTTAAATCTCACGTATTTATATTTGAGAAAATTATCTTTATATTATGAAAGTAAGTATTTGAGGTAGACCAATAGTATTTAATTTCGATGCAAATCAAACTGATCTAGTTCGTATTGGGATAAAAAAAACATAAAGAGATTTGGTTTTTTTTTTTTTTTTTTTTTAAAAAAAAAAACATTAACATAAAGAGACTTATAATTACATTAGACAACTCAATGGATACTTGATTGTCCAATATAATTCTACAAAATTATAATTCTTAAATAAACAATTCATTTGATTTACATTGTTTTTGGAGAACACAAAAGGTTTAAATTAAATTAAAGGGAAATTATCATTCTCCCCCCTATAGTTTGCCATATTCTCCAGTCTCCCCCCTCTAGTTTCAAAATTCTCCAATTTCCCCCCTCCCATGCCTATTTTCATATGGTGAGATTGGGCATGGGAGGGGGGAAATTGGAGAATTTTAAAACTAGAGGGGGGAAACTGGAGAATATGGCAAACTACAGGGGAGAGATTAATAATTTCCCTAAATTAAATTTAAAATTTAATTTAATTGGGAGACAATACATTGCTTGCTTTGATTTGATCACAACAACTTTGACCGTCAATAGGACCTCCCTTGACCACAATTGTTTTATGTTTCCGATTTTGCCCCCGTAAATCTCCAAAACTTAACGTACTGCAAGTCTGCAACCAACCAACTATCCACTGCTGTTGTAGACAGGAACGTCATTTCCCACAGATATTTTCTCTGGGCCCATCCCCTCCCTTTTGTAGTCTTGCACACCTGTCCTTTCCCGGTCATGTATATTCCCCAAAATACCCTTTTAGCGTATCTCGAAAAGATTTTTTCACTGCCATCTGAAACCAGTCAAAACTGCCAAGAATTTGATCCAATCAACTCCCCATCCAACGGCCAAGATCACCCCATCCAAATCATCCTCCCCAGCCGTCCGATTAATCTAACGGTTACAAACCAATACCCGGCGTTCTCATTTCCCCAAAATAGATAATAATTACAATAATAATATAATCAATCACCGTTTAGTAAACTTACGGTCACGGTAACGTTACAGGAACATAGTATTTAACCATTGGATCGTCCAAGTGTATTTGAAATTCCAATCCAAGGGTTAAAACTAAAAAACCTATAAGGCAAATAAATCTATCGAAATTGTACACCTTACGGATTGTTATACAGTAGTTAAATCCCGTATCGATTTAGTTCTATACAATGAATTTAAAGATTATATAAAAGAGACTATGATTTATCGTAAAAAAACTAAATTTTATTTTTGAAAATTTAAATTTTTAATTTTTAATTTATTTGAACCGTTGGATTAAAATCTAATGGTTCCAAATTAGATGTACAATATACAATTAATAACATCAAGCATCTAATAGAATATGGTTATGATGAAAATGTCATTAAGGCACGGGCTTAGTAACCACTCAATCGTACAATTGTAAGATGCAATAAAATGGGAATTGTCTCCTTAGATCCAATCGAACAATTTCTAATATATATGGATAGATAGCCATCAGATTGTATAAGTGTAATTATTCTCAACTAAACAGGAATGACCTCTAATAGATGCCATTATATACAATCACAATCAAATGGGAACGGTCTCCTACAGATACCGTTAGATATAATCGAACGGCCTTTAATAAATATTGATAGGTATCACCACAGTGACAATTGAACGGGAACGATCTATAATAGATCCTGTTAGATTCAATCGAACGGTCTCTAATATGTAACTTTAGATGCAATCGAACGGTGCCTAAAAGATATAATAGATGGAAGGTCCAATATAAGGTTACTGTATATACCGGTATGGTAACTAGACCCAAAAATTTGCGAAGGTGACGTGGCGGCCCACCCTATTTTCAAGTGTGTGCCAATATAAATAACGCCTTCGGATATCACATAGAGACCACGCCTTCATAGCAAGAGGAGAGAGAAAATCTCTCTGGGTTGGGTCGGTTCTTTTTTTCTAGGGTTAGGGTTTTTCGTTTGTGTTGTGTGAATTTTCAAAAAGAGAAACATGAGTGACAGCGGAGACAGAGTTACTGGAAAGGTCAAGTGGTTCTCTGACCAAAAGGGTTTCGGTTTCATCACCCCAGATGACGGCGGTGAGGACGTCTTCGTCCACCAGTCCTCCATCAGATCCGATGGTTTCAGGAGCCTCGGAGAAGGCGAGGAGGTCGAGTTCGTCATCGAATCTGATGGGTCTCGCACCAAGGCTGCTGATGTGACTGGACCCAACGGAAACCCCGTTCAGGGAACTAGCCGCGGAGGAGGCGGTGGTGGTGGTGGAAGAGGCGGCGGAGGCCGTGGCGGTGGAGGTTATGGTGGCGGTGGAGATCGTGGGTATGGAGGCGGTGGTGGTTATGGAGGTGGGGGAAGAGGTGGAGGCGGCCGTGGTGGTGGAGGATATGGCGGCGGTGGTGGGAGTTACGGAGGAAGCGGTGGCGGTGGCGGCGGCGGTTGTTACAACTGTGGCCAAAGTGGACACATGGCTAGGGATTGTCCTCAGGGAGGCAGCGGTGGTGGTGGTGGAGGCAGGTACTCCGGAGGTGGTGGATCTTATGGTGGAAGCGGTGGTGGAGGCTATGGCGGCGGTGGCGGTGGCGGCGGAGGCGGCAACTGCTACAACTGTGGTGGATCTGGACATTTCGCTAGGGAGTGTCCAAACGCCGGCGGCCGTTAGAAAACAACTGTAAAAATGTCACTTTGACATAAAAAAATACCCTCTAGCTTCCTCCATAGTTTAATTTTATGCTGCTTTTGCTTTTGGACCTTTTTTTAGTTTATTTTTTTGTTTGTCTGAGTCATTGTGGACTGAATCTGAGATGGGGTTGTTTTCTCTTAGGGTTATGATTATGGTTTCTATGTTCCTGTTTTTGTTTCCGGGTTTTATGAAAAAAAAATCAATATCAGTGCTGGTGTTCTCTGTGGTGGTAGAGAGAGATAGCAGTAGAGAGATTCATTTTGGATTCATATGGTTGTAAACTCTCACTGTTCTTGATAGAATTTTATATATGAATGAATGCAAGCTGGTTTGGTTCAATTTCGTGCAATCTTGTTTTTCATTTTTGTTTATAGTTCTTAAAGAATGAACCTTTGAATTGAATCTGAGTTTGCTTGTTTTCCTTTTAGAGTTTATGATTATGAAACTCTCGTTAGGTTCAAATGTGAATATCTCTTTGCTTATTGGATTGGAATGGTTCAATTTTGTTTGGAGACATTGATTATTTGATTGTTGTGGACTGAATCTGAGATGGGTTCAATTCCTTTTTAGGGTTTATGATAATGGAACTCTCATATGGTTCAATGTGGATTTCTCTTTGCCTTTTTAGGGTTTATCATTTGTTGTTTGGATTGGATTGGTTGGATGTAGTTTGAGAGTGGTTGAAGGAGAAGAGGAGACCTTGAAAATTGAAGTCTTCCCTCTGTTTTTCTGCTCATATGTTTCATTTCTTGCAGTTTCTTTGAATGTGTTGTTGTGGGGACACAGATTGGGCAGAGATGGAGATGAACACTTTCTCTTTATTGAAAAAGTTTAAAAACTCCATTGATTGTTCAATAAAGCACACAATAATAATGCAAAACCTAAAGCTACTCTACCCTATATCAAAACCCATCTGGGTTTGGTTTGGTCTGTCTTGAGCTATAATTATTGATGAATATTGGCCTATTTGGGGTCCATTCCAAGCTTTAAAACCTATCTGGGGTCATGACTATAAAGAGTATGAAATCACTTTCTTTATCTATGATTCCATGTGCAATGTGCTGTTTAATACAAGCTTTTGTAAGGCTTGATTGGTGGTTTGTTTTGTTTATAGTCTATAAACAGAGAATGTGTGTGTGTGTGTGTCTTCAACCTCTCAACATATCCGAAATGATGAAAATATTTTGATCTTTTGATGAATTTGTGGTCCATTCCAAGCTCAAAACCTATCTGGGTCATGACTAAAAAGTCTAAAATCACTCTCTTTATCTATGTTCAATGTGTTGTTTAATACAAACTCTACAAGGTTTGATTGGTGGTTTTGTTTAGTCTCATTTACTTTAGAGAATATACTTGTTTTCTCCAACCTCTCAGCCTAGAGGAAATGATGAAATATCTGATTTGTTGGTCTTGAGTCATGACTATTCTTTTTCTGATATACCACTTGGGGCGACTCAAAACTGTGATATTATTGTGTTTGGCGAGTGCTATTATCCACTCGGCCACATTGGGTGATGATGGTAAGAGTCATGAATGAATGTTCTGTCTCTTTATCTATGTTTAATGTGTTGATTAATACAAACTTTGCAAGGTTTGATTGGTTGCTTTTTAGTCTGAACACTGAAAATATGCTTGTTGTCTTCAACCTCTCACAGAAAATGTTTGATTGTGGTGTGGCGATTTGAATTTGTGATATTGTTAGACTGGAAGAGCGCCCTTTGGCCTGTACCACCAAGCCACATGGGCGGTGGTATGAGTCATGACTATTCAGACTCCTTTATCTATGTTTAATGTATTGTTTAATACAAACTTTGCAAGGCTTGATTGGTGGTTTGTTAAGTCTAAACACTGAAATTATGCTTTGTTGTCTTCAACCTCTCAACATATAGCAGCAATGATTAAATATGTAATGTTAAAAGTTTGAACCAATTCTATAAACAATACAAACCTTATAAAAATTGAAAATCTAATTCTGTAAGTCTACTCTACTGTCTACACTCTACACCTTTATTAAAGGTTAGATGCTGTTTTTCAAAAGTTCATTTTTAACTGGTCAAACTGTTTTTCGAAGAATATTCCTTTAGAAAAATCTACTTGCCTAGCTGATCAAACCATTTCTTGGAAGATTTCAAGCTAAGTTTCGAAGATTCGGGCACGTTTAGGCCATTTCCAACACATTACTTCAATTTGATGCCACTTTTACACTATTTATTTTTTTCATCTCCAACCCATTACATCAAATGTTACACTAAAAAGAATATTCCCTTGGATATTCCTTTTTTTTAATTTTTATTTTTTTATAATTTCTTAACAATTAACATTTCACAGATTGAAGAGGGAAGGGTAAAATTGTAATTAAAAAAACTTCATTTTTTGCTTCATCTCATGTTGCTGTGCTATATATGGTGCAGTACCGTAGACATCTTTAAAATGACGCTAATGTTTAGAGTTCGGTTTGAGAGGACTTCATGCTTCAAATTGAAGATTTACTTCTGGGTTGGAGATGGCCTTACCAATCGGGAAGTAAATGGGAAAGAATGAGAATTGAAGGATTAAACGGGCAAGAATGAAAATTTAACAAGTAAACGCGTGGGACTAGGGGAATCAAAGTAGATTGGAAAGGAAATCAGGAAGGTGCTTAAAAAAAACAAGAAGCTTAATTAGGAAAGGGAATTTAATTTCTTAGGTGGGAGTTTGATTTCCACCTGTGTTTAGTCTGTAATCACAAATCAGAAATTAACATCATTCAAATTTCCGATTAGTAAATGTTCGTTTCGAAGAGAGTAAATTCAAAAGTAACAAATTGGACTTCTAGGCCTTGTTTAAAGCCCAAAATTTTTTTGATGGGTCATTGATACATATTTCATCCTGGGCTGGGTTCTTATAATTCTGTGTCCCCATGTAGAAAGTAGAAACCATTATGTGGTCAGGATTTATACTTCTTTTATCTTCAGATACAGTATCATGTTATTATCAATGGAGCAAAATATGTTTTTTTTATTGTCTAGAGAGAGAGAGATGACACCAAATTTTTATCAAACATTATGTCATGTGTCGAAATCAAGTGTTACAAGCGCGGCTAGATGTCTATTAGCAATGTGCAAATCGAATCTGTCATAAATACGGAGAATGAGGTGTACAACGGACTCAACCGAGAGTTGTCGTTTAATGAAACACTAAATTAAAAAAAAAGTACTTATTGTGCCCTACTAACTTATGACTGATGTTAGCATCAAAATGAAATGAAGACAAGAAATAAAGGTTTAAAGCAAATTATTCCTATCAACTTTTCTTTTTCTTTGATCCTCTCTCCCATAGAAGAATTGAAAGGTAGACAATGGAATGGAAGGTGAGTAAGCCTGTCTATATCCTTGTTTACTCAAAATATTGGATTAGATTTGATTCATCTAAATATGCTTTTTAAGTCACAAGCTAATCTTGTTCACTCAATTTTGGATATTTTTGATTTATCTTATACTTAAAAGTCCCTAAACGGTAGGGTCACAGTGGCGTCACACCATTTGACTCGAGAAAGTCCGGAATATGTTCAATACATGCACCGTGCATGTGTAAAATACGTCATGTGATAAAAAGTTTAGATATATTCAGATGAAAGAAAAGTATAACTTAAAACGTCGTCACAAGAAAGAGAGAAAAAAAAAAATCTTGTTTTCTAATAATAATAATTTTGAGTGTCTTTATAATATTTTTTTTATCTTGTTTAGTAATTTTAATTCATGTTAAAATTGTCATTAAGAAAAAATATTAAAATGGGGTGTAAACAAATAATTAATGGATTGTCAACAACATTTCTCATTAAACGAATTTCAAAGGAAGGGTATTATTAGATCAATCAGAGAGGTGTCAACAACATCACTCTACCCCAATGGGTGTAGCTCAGCTGGTAGATGGACGAGCTTGAGGCTTGGGCAATTGACTCCCAAGTCAGCAGCTCGAATTCTACAAAAAAAAAAAAAAAAAAAAAAAAAAAAAAAAGTTTCTCCTTACAATCCACAAATTATCTATTCACACTCCAATTTAATTTTTTTTATTAATGACAATTTTAACCCAAATTAAAATTACTAAACAAGACAAAAAAAATTAAAGACACTCCAAACTAATTAAATTATTTAAAAAAAATTCTCTCTCCTAAATCATTAGATTAAATATTATGTATTAAACTCTCCCTCCTAAATCTGGAGTGCAACTTTGCTCACCCCTTTAATTAGAGGTAAGCATTACCCCCCACCTTAGGTGTTGCCACGTGTCCCAAACCTTGGGTTAACTTTGGACTTTGGGTTAAGTTTGGGACACGTGGCAACACCTGAGGTGGGGGGTAATGCTTATCTCTAGTTAATGTGGGTGAGCAAAGTTGCACTCCTAAATCTGTTATTACCGTATTAAATACTCTTTCATAATTAATCTCTCTCCATTTTTCAAAAAAAAAAAAAAAAAAAAAAAAAAATCATATTTTCATACTTTCTGATCAATTTCTGATTAATAGTTAAAGAAAAAAAAACTTATGAATATTTTAGTTTTTCACTAACAATAGTGTATATATATATATATATATATATATATATATATATATAATCGAGCTTATTAGTAAGTTTTTTTTCTTCATAACTGTTAGTCTTTCTTAAGAAAGAATGAAGATAGAAAATTAGAGATATGTATTGGAGGAGAGAGAGTTTAATATGGTAAGTAAAAATTTAGGAGAGAGTATTTAATATGTAATAATTAATCTAATGATTTAGGATAAATAATTTTTTTTTTTAATAATTTAATTTAAAAAAGATAAAAATGATAATTTTATAATAAAATGAAGTGTCTTTAGAATTTTTTAAAATTTAAATTTTGAGAATGGAGTGTTTTTGGAAAAGAAGTGTAAAAAGAAAAAATTGGATTGTCAAAAGAAGCTCTCTAAAAAAAATACCTAGTCTTAAATAGATAGATAGAATGACGTTTTTAACCCCAAATCAACATGAACAGAAAAGATTCAAAGCTTTTATTTATTTATTTATTTTAAATTCTATGGGGTCGCATGCTCTTACAAAAGAGAGAAAAGAGAGGAACTTTTTTCATGGATTGTATAGATTTATCATTAGATTCCAAACCAATACACACTGCAGAGTGCAAAAACAAAACTGTTTGTAAAAATGTCTCAATGAGACTTGTTTGTTGTGACAGCCTTATATAAATTTCCTGTCCAAAATCCAAGCAAAGTTCCCTTTAACTCTTCTTATATATACATATCAATCATTCTTTTTGCTCTTTCTTTAATTATTGAAGATTGTCTTCTTGCATCTTTTATCATCAACTCATGAGTTATAATCATGAAAAATTAAATTAAAAAAACACACACAAGGAATCAAAGACCATACCCTTTTGCTGCCTGCAGCAGCCTTGCATGCAATGGCTTTGATTCGCTTTGCGAATGATCGTTTTCGATGCCTTGGATATAGGGAAGAAAGAAAAGCATACATGACTGTTGAGGAGGGTATATGATAAAAAAATAATAATTCAAGAATGAAAATTTAAACAGTTTTGTTTTTTATTCTTTCATATTGTTGTGCTTTGTTTGTGGAATTTAGAATCTTGCAGTGTGGCATTATTTTGGTGTTGAAACTCTTTTTTTTATTTTATTTAAAAAAAAGCAGAATGTTGTCAGGTTAGTTCAGTGAAGGATTTGCTTTTTCCTGTGTATTTACTTTTTAACTTGTGAGAGGTTTTGTAATTCTTTTCTAATAGGATGATTATCACAAATTCCTGAATTTTAACCTGTAAGATTTGACATGTTCGCTTCATCCTCTCACGTACAACGTAAAGATAAATGTCCGGATACATGTTAAACGTCTTCCTAATGCGTCTAACATGGTGAAAGAACTCTTAATTGAGAAAGGAAGGTGGTGGGGGTGAGGCGGTGAGTGTTCCGGTGACCCAAATTCAAATTCTTTTGATCAAGACTCTGTTATCATATAATTAGTAATCACTTAATCCTAATTACTTTTTGTGATCTACTTCTTAAATACGATGAAAATGAGCACGGAAGATGATAAGAGTTTATCGTTCATCGATAGTTAGTTATGAATTAGTAATATATATCATTGTGCACATATGCAAATTACATTGTTGGCTAGATAAGTAGAAAAATCAATTCTCTGCTGCAGCTTTCTACTGTCCAAAATTCACTTAGAATCTATGCAGGGGAAACAGAGCAGAAAATCACTGCAAAAGTCATATATATGCAGCTGATCACATATATTCTTATCACATCATCATGTTTAGATTGGATTTTCGTCACGTTTATTAGATGAACACCCGAATAAACATTTATCTACAATACACTTAATCCGTAAGGGATTTTTCCCATGGTGAACATTTATATCATGCATATTCGGAAAAGGGAAAAACTTTAATGTAACTAGTATATCATATCGTTCGTACATCTGAACTGTTTCGTTGAGGAGATGATCAGAAATAAGAGAGTGGGAGAGAAAGATTACTATTTTATGAGAAATAAGCTTTTGGCATCGAAGCTCTAAGAGAGTACAAATTTGCAGTTTTGCATACAATTTTCTTCTTCTTCTTCTTATCATTGAAAGGCATAAGCAAACTCACTAATCTAATAAAACTAGAGAGAGAGAGAGGGGGGAGAGAGATTGTGGAAAAACATAGTGGCATGTGTATGGAGGTAAGGTAGAAATTTACTGATATTCATGGAGACTTTTTAAATTAATTTCAAGTAGTACTCCAATAACTAATTATCTTCTCCGTCCACCCCCGGTGGCTCGCTCAAGGGCTGTGACTATGAGTGTGATTGAATCCCGGGTGGTGGAGTAGTGGTGGTGCCGCGGTGGCATTGAGATGGAAAGGTGGTGGTGGTGACATCGGTAACTTTTGTGGTGGTGGTAGGCATTGGTAACACTTAGTGAAGAGACCAAATGTGTCAATTTGGTGTATGAAATTTGTCAAACTAGCCCACCCACCAAATCCAAACCCTACCACAAACACCCACACCACCACAAACACATTGATAGTGTAAGCCCCTACCCACCTCCCAAAATACTTCGGCGGTTGCTCCACTGCATTCTGCATCACATTGCAAACAAACACGTCCGATGTCAGATATTATTCGAATTACGAATTACGAATTACGAATTACGAATTACGTACCAACATTATAATTTATAACAATATCCTTACAATTAAGCTAGCTAGTACCCATTTTTTCTGCTTCAATGCTGAAGCAAAATTTTAGTGCCTTTTTTGCAAAATAAAATAAAATTGTGGACCACATAATTTATTTTTTACCAATCTACATGGAGCATTAATTCCAAAACCCAAAAAAAAAAAAAAAAGATGATCAGCTTTGGAGAAAGACCAGGAGACTGGTCTGCTAGACTGTGACCACACGCCACCATCTGTTGTTGATCTGTTTTTTTCTTGTTGTTTACTCTATTAATTAATGGATACTTAAATTTATTAGGTGGGGAATTTTGTTTCGTGCAACATTCCAAATAGACATCATTGTTAATTGCAACGGTGTCTATTTGGAATCTCGTACGTACGAGATTCCATACCTGATAATGCTGTATGAATTGACGAAGGAGTGACGGGATTGTATTTGTTTTACCTCTCGGGCAGCAGCAGATCGGAAGGTGAAGATGTAGGCGAGAGCAGGGATGATGTAGACGGTGAAGCTAACGAGGAGGGATCCAACGGTGGAGTTGATGGGACCAAAAAATGGGAAGATGATGGCGAGAAACCAGATGGGGACAACCACAGGCAATCTTGCTGCTGCTCTTTTGCACAAGCTCTTGCACTCATGCATCCCTATTGCTTTCTCCCATACAAAATACAGTGGTGTGCATGCAAACCCAAATGTAATGAACTGCACACATATATAATCCAATAAACAAAATCAAAATCATGAATGTGTATATATATACATAATACATGTATGTATGTATGTACGATGAACAAAAATGTCTTCATTGAAACAGGTTCACCCATATTATCATTTTTACGTATGTCCATTTTATAAAAGTTTTTATCAAGTAAGAACTAGTATAAATACGTTACCAGGGGCGGAGGGAGAGGCTCCATAGGGGCCATACCCCCTTCCCTAAAAAAAGTTTAAATTTTTTTATAAAAAAAGTGAAAAAAATTAAGAAACCATATTTATATTTTAAAAGTTTTTCATTTTGGTCCCTCTGAAATTTTTTCTTTTTGTATTTCCGGCTCCGCCACTTACGTGACAGATTGATGATATGATAAACTGTTATACGTTGTTTTACCGAAAAATTTCTGATATGTATGTAAATCTTTTCGTCGAAAAGGTTCTCCCAGGTTATCAAAACATCCGTATGTTCATTATGTAAAAGTTCTATCAAGTAAAGAACCAGAGAGCGTTTGTTTCACTGAAAACTTTCTGAAATGTATGTATATGTATGTATGCATGTTAGGATATAGAGATATGGTTGGGGATGCATGCCTGGTGGATGAGCATCAAAATGACAGCCATATCTCTCATGGGAGATTTTGGGAGGAGAGAAAAGGCATTGGAGTGATTGAGAAGCATGTCTCCAAATGCCCAGTAGACAGCTGCTGCGGAGGGAAGTGTCAGTGTCAGCACATACAGTGTAGCAAGCAAGTAGATTGCTTTGAACTTCTGAGGCTTCCACATTGCGTGCATGATCTCTCTGCACACCATTAATAAACCCACCATACCAATTAATTAAGCTCTTATTCAAAAAAAGCACTTATCTTTCTATCTGCATTTTAGTGGGACCCCTTATAACATACCAAATCATATATTCTCAAAGACAAAAACAAACATAAGTGCTAGCTATTTAAGTACTTATAGGCTTTACATATATTAGGATCATAAGCTTAACTAATCATTTAATCAGGTTGGTCCGGTATACCACTCATATCTATACAATAAGGTTGTGGGTTCGAGTACCCTTTAAATTTATATAATGCTTAAAAAAAACTAATCATTTATTTTAAATTATTTTAAACATGTTCGGATAAAAATTCATATGACAATAATTCATGATCCAGAATTTGCTATAGTCATACACATTGGTCAAGAGAGCTGGGGGTGGACCACCACAGGCCACCACCACCCCCAGGCCCCCATGGCCAGCTTCCTCTCATGAAATAAAAAAGCAAAAGCAAGAAGAAAAGATAATTGGCTTTCTACATTGAAAAGGGCAGGTAGGGTTTCCAAGAAAAAGAAAAAGAAAAACTTTTTGCCTCCCACGCTTGACAAGGGCAATTTGGGAATGAAGACAAAAAAAATCCCTTGTAATAAGAATCTATAGTAATCTATACATACATATATAAACAATATATCTATTGCTTTCTCATAAAGAGATTGGCCATTAGATCACATGATCAGAAATTGTCTAAAGAAGCCAAGGTCCTGTCATTTTCTATATCACCATTTACAATGTTTATATATTCCCCAAATCCATGAAACTATATACGTTCAAATGTCACACAAATTTAAGAAACATAAGTGACCAAATTTGTACTATATATATAAAATCAGGACCGAAGTTATATAACGTTATAACTTTTTTTTTTTTAAGGACAGACCCAACTAATTAGAGATATTTGTGTCTTACACGGTGACAGCATGTCCCCCAAATGTGTAGAGAATGTTTGTAGCCCCAGTGAAATATAGCACAATCTTTGTTGGACCCGAGTGCTTCACTCCCTCAACCTTCAACATAATCAAAACAAACAAACAAACGATGAATTTCGAAATTCGTTGCGAATCGAAAGAAAAACTTTATAACAAGTGCATATAATTAATTTACGATCATGAAACTAGACGAATCAGTCTGTATATTTGATTTCGATTATTCGATCACTTAATTAATTACCTGTCCATGGAGGATGGATGCAATGGTGAGATACCAAGCAGTGTAAGTAGTCATCACGAGACCAAGAAAAGACCAGATTCTATAGTTGTGAAATGAAGGAATAAATACTGTGGTTGCACAACAAGCCCCGAATATGTAAGTCCAAGTCCTCTTGTCCAAATTGTCATTTATGTAATATATATTGCTGCAACAACAAATTTTTTTTAAAAAAATTGCATTGAAATCACAAAAAAAATGGAGATTCTTTTGTTTGTTTGTTTGTTTTTTTAGAGAGAATAATTGAATATTAGAATATAAAATGCATACCTAGCACAAGCTATGAGTTGAATGACAGATCCAAACAGAAGAAATGTGCAGTTGAATGCCAATCCCACGTTCCTCCAATGTTTTCCAAGCAATCCATCAAGAACTTCAAACCACTGCAAATTCATTTAAACAACAACAACAACAAAAATTAAGAACATGTTTAGATTGAAAAGTAACGAAATTTTGTCTATTAGGGTTTTGTTCTTTAATGTAATGTAAACAGAAGGGTACCTGAATGACGTGGTTTCTGAAATCAGCTTTCTCTCTTTCTTTTCTGGTTCTGTATTCAACGTAGAGGACACTGATGAGATAAGCTGTCCAGCTTCCCAAAACTCCATAGAAGAGTTGGAAGAGAATCCCAGAGAGCATCCCCAGTTGAGAAAACGAGTATGGTAGTGTCAGCAAAACCTGAGCAACCTGCAAATATATGTATTTTCACACACAACCCAACAACAAAAATGAAAATCAGATTCTGACTCGTGTACTCTTTATATATAACTTGATGAAATTACTAAGGATTAATTGCAGAAAAGTCTCATGAATTTAGTCAACTTTTACTTTTATTACCTGGTTAGAAGCACAGCTGAACCAGGCATCATAGACAGAACCACCATGCCAGAAGAAGTTTGAAAGCTTTGCTTTGATGTCTGTAGGCTTCCCTTCAGTTCTCTCCATCTCTACATAATTCCCCACTATCACTGTCTCCACCACCTTATCTGCTGCTGCCATCTCGATCTCTTTCTCTCTCTAACTCTAACTCTAACTCTCTCTAACTCTATTGGTGAGAAGTTAATATAAGTTGGAAAAAATGGAGAGTTGTGTTGTGTTGGATGAAGAGGAGAATGTAGATATGGTGATATATTTATATACACAGTTACACACATACAAGAAAAGGAGGAGGAGATAGAGTGGGAAAAAAAGTAATTAAAAGTTGTGTTTGAAAGGTATTTGAGAGGGGAGAGAGTGTGATTTTTGGGAAGTGAGTGAGTGATTGTGAATCTGCTTTTTGGCTTTTGGTTTGGGAGAGGCTGTAAAAAGTTTTTGTGGTCTTTGATGAAATTATTCTGGTTATTAAGACCTCTTTTGTAATTACAAGTTTTGTTTTCTAGCTCATTATTTATTTCATTATTTGTTATGGTTTGTAATTAACATTTGTAATATATACTACACTCCAACTCTTTCATTGATTCCAACTCTTTTATTGGAGAAAATCTTCAATGGGATGGTCCCATTGCCACTTGGTGAGATCGTCCCAATGAGATTACATAATTTATCTCGAGAACATACATATATACTATTAAACAATTATTTGATGCAATCTTATTGGACGGTTTCACCAAGTGGCAATAAAACTGTCTCATTGAAGATTTTATCCTTTTATTGATGAGTGGTTTAACACTTCTCTATCCATATGAATTGATTAATTAAGTGGGTTGTCCATCTTTCTTTTAATAGTGATAAGGTTCGAATCTAAGTTTATTCAAACAAAAGCGAGAAGATTTATCTTGTGATAAGAGTAACTATTTGGATCGCATTAGTAATGCACGCTTAATTAATCTCTATAGATGCAATAGTTCGTGACATTATGAGAGAGTAGTAATCTAAATTACGCTAGTAGTGTTTGATTTTAGGGGATTCTAAATTCCTAACTTTTAATCTCAATATCATGCTAGTTTTGTCTCTCCAAGAATATTCTAAGATTTGTGTTGTGATAGGAGTAGAGGTGGCCACGGTTTTGGTTAAACTGTTGGTTTCATTCACGGTTTAACCGAAACCGTACGGTCAAAACCGTAACCGAAATTGTGACTAAAACTGACGGTTAGAAAACTGGTTGGAACTGGTTAACTCACGGTTCGGTTACGATTTGGGGTTCAAAAAAACCGCCTAAAACCGGCGGTTTTCTAAAAAAAAAAACTAAAAAAAATTAGACGAATCAGAAGCTGCCACATGGCACATTTGAAAAACCACCCGAAACCGAAACCGAAACCGAAACCGTTACCAAAACCGGCGGTTTCTTAACCGAAACTAAAACCGTAACCACCAAACCGGTGGTTACAAATTGTGCACCAAACCGGTTGGCCAGTTACGGTTTCAGTTTTGGTCTCCTCGATCAAAACCGAAACCGTAACCAAACCGTAACTGTAGTCACCTCTAGATAGGAGTAATTATTTGGACCACGCTAATAATGTTTGATCCTAATCAACATGGGTACAACTTAGCTGGTAAATGGACGAGCTTAGGACTTTGGCAAATGATTCCTAAGTCAGTATCTCAAATCCTACCAATAACAAAAGCTTCAAAAAAACACCTGGTAGATGGATAGATACCGTAAAAAAAAAAAAAAAAAAATGTTTGATCCTAAGTCCTAACTCAATTTAAATGTCCGATTAAAAATAAAAAAAAAATAAAAATTTAATAGTCTGATTATTTTTTATTAAGTACCATTTAGTACTCATTATTTGAAGAGCGTGAGTGGCTATGTCCGCACGAGTGGGTCTCCCCGTTTTTCGAGCTGATAATTACAAATTCTTCATTTACCTAATCAACCCTTAATTATATTCATTAATCTCCAACATGCCATTTTTTGTTTCTTTTTCTCATTTTTAATTTTGATTATTTTCACTGACCCCACTCTTCAACCAACCCCCCACACATGTAAAATTTACAGCATGCCTATTCTGAATTTTTTCTTTTTTTTAAAATTTCACGAACTACAATAGATTTAGGGCCGGTTTGGGGAGAAGAATACGACTCGACACTAATCTCATAGCGACGATTCGAACCTTAGACATTTTCAGACTTTGAGAAGTGGTCTTTTATGTCTATTTTGAATTGACAATAATAATACTAAACACATGTAATTCAACTCCAACATTTCATCACATTAAAGAATATGTGACTAGATTTTTTTTATTCTTTATATATATATATGCAAATTATTGAACCCTATAGCTTGTGTGTATATGTATACTGTATAGTTTAATTTACTTTCGAGTACAAATTTTAGATTTGAGAATGATAATACAATTTAAACTCATAACCTCAACGTGTAGGTGTGAGGAGTTTATCACTGAGTCACCTCAACTTCTGTCGTATTGTATTAGATTTTTAAATGATTGATATGGTAGAATAATTTGTAGAAGAACAAGGTACATAGGAGAAAGAACACACAATACACAAATTACAAAAAAAGAAATAGTTATATAAAAGTTTAGAAGAGAGAATTATCACAAAGTAGACCACATGATTGCAGCCAAACGGGCGTGGTCGCTTTACAAGAAGAAGAAAGCTGCTTTAATCACATGCCTCTAAAAGCACTTATAAACTCGAGAATCCTACCCAAATTTCAAAATTCCTATTCACATGCAATTCATTTTTATTCGTTTATTTACAACACACTGTTTTTTCCATCCAAACAAGGCACGTAATATTGTATATTAATTAACTAATTTCTTGTATTTTAAGGGCATATGTAATTATATATATGGACAATACTAGAAGCCAATAAGACTTGTTAGATCATGTGCCCTTGGAAAGGGCATCTCCAATTTTTAATGGTTACAAATTCTTGCATGATACCCATTTAATTATTCTTATATTATATCATATTTAATAATTTTGATAGAGTATATATATATTTATATATATATATATATATTTAAAATAAAATATATCTTTATATTTATATTTATTTGTATGAAAAGGAGTAGAGAATCTGAAAGATGGACCAAAAGAACTAAGAAAACATAAAAAAGAACAATACATATATATATATATATAAATTCTATTATCAGTTCGAACTGACAAAAGTTATATCAGTTCCTTGTATGTGGGCCACTAGATTTAAATACTTTGACTTGGCTGTTGACTTGGCTATATGCACTTGTCAGTCAAAGTATTTAAATCCAGTGGCCCACATACAAGGAATTGATATAACTTTTGTCAGTTCGAACTGATAATAGAAAGACTATATATATATATATAGAGGATAGTTCTCCTATCGAATCATCCTGAAATTATAATTTCAAAGCGACCAACCACAGTCACATGTTTTAATAAATTTAAATGTTTGATAATAAAAAAAATCAGCATTTTATTAAAACATATGGTTGTAGTTGGTTGTCCTGAAATTATAATTTTAGGATAACATGATAGGAGAACTATCCAATATATATATATATAGATTTTCTATTGTCAGTTCGTCCTGACAATAAATATATCAGGACGAAGAATGTGGACCACTAGATTTACATACTTTGACTCAAAGTGTATGCACTTGTCAAAACTTCTCCATAATCTATGGTCCACATTCTTCGTCCTGATATATTTATTGTTAGGACGAACTTACAATAGAAAGAATGTATATATATATACAATTTTTCTATTATCGGTTCGAACTGACAAAAGATATATCAGTTCCTTGCATGTGGGCCATTGGATTTAAATACTTTGACTTGACTGCATGCACTTGTCAAAGTATCTTTTAAATCCAATAGCTCACATGTAAGGAACTGATATATTTTATATCAGTTCGAACTGATAATAGAAAGACTATATATATATATATATATATATATATATATATATATATATATATATATATGAGTACTTTTACGATGCACACTTTAAATACCTTTGATGAAATTGCATGTAATTAAATGTTTTCGATGAGATTTTTTGTATGCATTCTAAGAAAATTAAAATACACATTTGGTAAAAATTTGGAATTTTTTTGGATTTGAGTACTAGTTTTTCTTATACTTTCCTATTTTTAAATGTTTTATCTTCAAAAAAATCGGAAAACATTAGTTCTTGCACCCGAATTTTTTTTAATTTTTTTCCATAAATGTATTTAAATGTTTTCACCATGAATACAAAAAATCAAATCAAGATTTAATATATTCCATAAAATTTCATCAAAGGTACTTAAAATGTGCATTGTAAAAAGTCTTCATTGGAAAATTACTATATATATATATTTATAATTCTCATGTATTCTGAAATTCACTTTGTAACAATAAAAAAAAAAGAGAGAGAAATAAATGATAATAAGTCATGCACCAAATACAAATTAAAATTAAATACCAAATTCCTATTGGATCCTAAATTATAGGTATAGGGTATTTATATATAGGATTTAAATCACCTGTCAAAAAATGGTGTTCTAATTTGTGTCTACCCAACCAAATTGAGCTATGTAACGCTTTTTTTTGTAAAAAATAATTAAATGTAAATGATTGTGCACATATGCCCAATTTGATTTGTTAGATATAAATTGAGAGACTATTTTTTGACGGGTGATTTGAATCCTTATATATATATATTTAACATGTTTCCTGTGAGAAATTTCGTGCTGGATCCTAAATTATCATGTTTGATAATCTAAGATCCGGTACGGAAAACGCATTATGGTAATTTTTCTCTCTCTATATTTATATATATATAAACCCCAAAAGCAAAATAATTTCCACACTTTCACACGACACACATATATAGGTTCATTATAATTCATTTTCAAAATTTGAACAAGCCATCACCTACACCTAGAGACATTATTGATTATCTTCCAATAACTCAGAATGACAAACCATTATGACTTTGTATTCTTTCTCATAAATCAGAGAAGTATATTAATTATTTTAAAAATAAAAATAATTAAAGCATGCATGGGTTTGTTTTGTTGCAGTGCAACATATTGATTAATTGGTAGGTCATGCTTTTATAATAAACTCTGGTTGGTTGAGACCAAAAACAGTAAACTGTGCCTTGTGTCTCCTTGACTGAAATTTTACTGCTCAGACAAAACTCACCACACTTATGCATGCTTTGTTAGTTTTTTTTTTGCTTCACATAACATGCTAATTGTTGTTCTTGTCCTCCATAAACACATTTTGATTGTAATAATTAAAAAGGAATGTGAGACCAAAACACATGTATATAACTATAAACTGATTTGTTGATCAAATGACCAAATTAATTTGGAAATCTCAACCGTCCATATATACAAACGGTAACAATTTCTTAATCTGGATATGTAACTTAAACAAGTGATGATCCCACGCAACCTTAGACAACTGGGTGTGCTACAGACTAAAATTAGGATGTCCTAAACTCCTTATTATAGAAATGGGTTCTATATGAGTTAACCTATTTGGAAATCTCTGAATCTATGCTTATTTCCAACCCTCCGAAGCATTAATTAGACTGAAAACTAATTTACTTTTAGTTTCATACAAATCTCAGAATCCACATTAGGGAAGGAATATATTTATATATATATATATATAGTTTTTCTATTATCAATTTGAACTGATATAAAATATATCAGTTATATATCAGTTCTTTGCATGTGGGCTATTGGATTTAAATGCTTTGACTTGACTGCATGCACTTGTCAAAGCATCTTTTAAATTCAATAACCCACATGCAAATAATTGATATATTTTATACGGTTCGAACTGACAATAGAAAACTATATATAAATTTTCAAATAAGGACGTCCTGATATAACTTTACGAGGATATTAAATGTGAACCACCAGTTTTACATGCTTTGACTCAAGTTTGTATGCACTTGTCAAAACTAGTAGCTCACATTCAATATCTTTATGAAGTTATATGCAGACGTCCACATGAGAACGAGACTGTATATATATATATATATATACATGAACATTGCTTGGATACTAACTGGTTAGTACTTGCCCACCAATGAGATGTTGCCATGTGGCTTTTTTTCTTAGAATGCAAGTTTTTATATTTATCTCCTTGCATTCTAAGAAAAAAAGCCACATGGCATCACCTATTGGTGGGGTCAGTGCCCAAGGAATTTCCTATATATATATAGTCTTTCTATTATCAGTTTGAACTGATAAAAGTTATATCAGTTCCTTGTATGTGGGCCACTGGATTTAAATACTTTGACTGACAAGTGCATACAGCCAAGTCAAAGTATTTAAATCCAGTGGCCAATATGTAAGGAACTGATATAACTTTTGTCAGTTCGAACTGATAATAGAATTTTTGTATATATATATATATATATGATGTAAAAACAAGCGAAACATAAGTTTTGTAGGATTAATTGTTTCCATTCAAATTAAGAGATTTAGTTTTTAATTAACAAATTAAAGCAGCCTATGTAGCTCACTTACATCAGATGACGTATGATTGGTGAATTAGTGAAACAAAGTTGACAAATCCAGACAGGCCATGGTAATTATTATGTTAAATTTAATTTGCTGTACCAAATATGTTTTTTTTTTTTGGGTGATGATTTAATGTAATAGGAGACAATTGGACAAAAGATAAATAATTGGAATTATTATTATTATTTGTGATAATTATTAATCTTGATCATTAAAGAACAACAAAAATCATCCAATGTTTGCGAGTCATGGATCCAAGTTTGTTGATTTTATCATGCCAGGTTTAGTGATCAGTTGATGGAGGTTTTGAATTGATTTGTGGATTAATGATCACCTGAATCTGTAATACAGATCTATGATTTCCTTAAAAATTACAAACCCTGGCCCTCTGTATGTACGTATGTACCCGGTGTGTGAACGGATACTTGAATTCGAAATTCGAAACCTTGTATACAACGACAAGAGATCGAGTTAACCAATTAATCTAACTAGTATAATAGTTCAGATAGATTCGAACATTCTATTGATTCAGATACTTAGAATCCGATGGATGATAACATGTCTTTTGAGAATATACATTCATATATCCCATTGAATTTCAAGGAACTAAAAGCAGTACTACAAATTAACTTACATTTTGAAATTGTAAATAATTTATTTTTTTACTAAAAATTTTGTGAAAGAATTATCCTTGTTAGGGTTTTTAACTACAAAATTTTGTATTGGCAATAATTAAAGCTCCCAATTGGGGTCAAACAAACATTTGTGGGTCTGCATGGTATATCTTAATGATCAAAGAAACACTTCTCTACTGCTTTTTTGGGTACTTAACAGATATACATTATATAAGATTGAAAGGGAAACCATCAAAAGCTTGCATTGACTTGTGTAATGTAGTTTAAAAAAAAAATCAAAAATCAAAAATCAAAAATCAAAGTGGGTCTTTTTGTTCTTGATCATTTTCAGCTTATTATTTGGTTCATTTTTATAGTCAACTCCACTAAATTAAGCACTTATTTTTACAGCTGCATGTAGCTTTGTAATTGATTTTTGAAGACATTTATTTGCAAAAAAAAAAAAAAAAAAAAAAAACACAATCATGTAATGTTTCTCTTTATGGCCTCTATTTTGGAAGCAATTTTTGGGGAGTAAAAAAGAATCCTAGACTGAAAATGTTTTGATGTCATTTTTTTTTTCTTCAAAACCAACTAATAAAGCTGAAGAATTTGGCCATTCCAAAGCACTCGAGAGAAAAGCACTTAGATGTGTTTATAAAGTTGTTGTAATTTATTTTTTCTTGGCATTTGAAATTGACTTATTGATCTAACCCACAGGAAAGAAGAAGAAAAAAAAGAGAGAGAATAAAACAGAAATGATTTTGTTTATGACAAAATGAAGAAGAAAAGAGAAAGAAAAAAAATATATTCCATGTTGGCAGATGATGTGAATGATTGATTATTCGGATTGTTTTATTGAAATGATCAACAATATCGTGTCTGATGAACAAGAGTGTATATATATATATATATAACTTATTAGGTGTGGGATCTTCGCACGTTTTGTACGAAATTCTATCTCTATAATGTTATATAGTTGGAATTCCGTACGAAAAAAACGTATGGAATCTCATACATAATAATTGTTTTCTCGAAAATTTCACTCGTTTTTTTTTATCGAGAAAGTGAATGTTTTCACATACCGAAAAGTACTAGATTTACAAATAAATAACTTCTAACATCATCGGATTAAGTTTTGAAAAATATTTGGACCGTATATAATAAATTACAATATATTACGTATAAGATCATCTCCAATCCATATGCCAATACCAATGCCAAATTTGACACAAAAAAGAATAAAATGCTATATTTGACACATCAATTTAGCATTGTGCTCTAATGCACAATCCTATTTAAAATGCTATTTTTATTATTTTATTAATTAAAATTATAAAAGTAAATACTTACCATTAATGTATTTATTATTTTTTTAATGTTTCAATGTAAAGTTCCATTAATGCATTAATTATTTCATTTAAAATATGTATATAATGGTATTTTTGTAATTAAAAAATGAGCATTTATTGCTGTGCCAAATTTGACATTGCATTAGAGGATGAATTTTACACCCTGTGCTAAATTTTAGCATTTGCACAATTATTTGGCACAGCATTGGAGATGCTATAATACATTTCGAAAACCATCATTTAATGAGGTTTGATAGTGAAATATGTTTATTTGATCAATGGTATATTAAAAAAAATAGAATTTGAAATAAATAATATAGTCTAAATGGGCCGGATCCAGGCCCACCAACCATTTCTCAAAGCCTACACGTGGCGACTGTTGATTGAGTCAGACAGCGTCTCCATTTATAATGTTGTACTCCCTCCCGCGCAACATCATTTTTCATTTACTTTTTCCTCCACGCCACTCTTAACCTTTGCACCCCCTCGGCGCACGTTAGCGTCCACCGCTTCGCCGGAGCTCCGGTCACTTGGAGGAGCAAAATCTCTGGTTTGTCTCTCAGGTACTCTCAATTCTCAAATGGGTCTCGGGTTTTGTTTCCAAAATTTGATTTTTATGCTTCTAGCTCTTCCCTTTTAGTTTGCTTATATATGTAGATAATGTGTGAAGTGAAAAGTCATTTGAAGCTCTAAATTTTTGAAAACTTTTAAAGAACCAGAAAATCAAAAATTATTTTTGACTTGATTTTGGTTGATTTAATTGTGAACCTGCATTGTTGTTTACTTGGGTAAATCGAATTTTATTAGAATTTGTTTGGTAGGGCTGCTGATATGCCCAAAAGTGCTTTCTTTTTAAGTAAGATGTTGTTTAGTTCTCTGGCTGCACTTGGAAAAGCACTTTTGCTAAAAGCTGGGGTTTTAAGAAGCTAGGAACTTAGCACTTATCTACTTTTGACTTGTATGAAAACTTAGAATTTCATTAATGGAAATCTTAATATGCTCACAGCACAAGCTCACCTCTAGATAGTGCTACTTTGGTGCGGGATCCCGCATGTATTTTTGTATGGAAAACTAGATATGGAACGTTCGAAATCCATTAGAAAACAAAATTCCAAAAAAAAAAAAACGTGTGGAATCTTGCACAAGAGGATTTCTGCATCCTTTTATTATTATTGGTTAGAGATAGAGATCCTTTGATTATAGCTCTATATGTATTTGTAAAAGTTTCACTAATAAAAGTTAAAACTTTGGAAAAAAGCTCTTGCTTGAAGAAGATAAGTGATTCTTCCAAACTTCGCCTTGAATGCTACTTCACACAAGCATTTACTTGTTATAATAGCTTTTTGTATCACTTTTGATGTTGAAACTTTGGCTTTTGTTATCTGTATTCCCGGCGTTAGTGAACGGAGGAGGCAAGATGTCCACGGCACAAGATGGGATCTTAGGTCGATCTAAGGCAGAATGGACGCCATCTCGCGATGCATATCTGGTTGAGCTTTTCATTGAGCAACACAATTGTGGGAGAACTGCCTACAACGAGTTCAAAAACGAAGTGATTAAATCTGTCGCTCGTGAGTTTAACAAGAAGTTCGGGTTGAATCTGGAAGAGAATCAGATCAAGAACCGTTACAATGTGATGAAGAAAGACTATGGTGTAGTCAAGACCCTGCTTAGTCATACTGGTTTTGGTTGGGACGAAACTCGCAAAATGGTTGTTGCTGATGACAAAGTTTGGGAAAGCTATATCGCGGTATGTAGCATCCTTTGCATAACGTTTCGAATTCATCTGAAGAAGCTAAATTACAGCATGTTGTTATAGGTAAAAAGCGAAGCAAGGCCTTTTCGACGAAAGAGCTTCCCGTTGTATAAACAAATGTCCATCATATTTGAAGGTAAGTTTAATTAACTATCTTGGTTGTAATATCGTAAACTTTTTGAGCAATTTGTGATGATTCTGGTGCAGGAGAACGAGCTACAGGTAAATACATACCGAGTGGAGTACTTGTAGCAACTGAAGAAGGACATAGCAATACAGAAACTGTTCGATCTTCAGATCCAACTAACGTACCTACACAAATCGTGGATGGAACTCTTGATTCCGATTCAATAGTTCGTATAAATGACACTGTACAAAGGAAGAGAAAATCAGCCACTGCCCAAACAGCTTCAGGTCACAAGAAGAGAGCCTTTTGTAACAACGTTAGCGAAACAATAGAGAATGCCTTGTACGAAATGTTCTCCGCAGCCACGTTTAAAGCTGTGCAAAGAACCTCCATGAGCGATGAGAAAACGCTGTACCAGAAGTGCCTGGAGGATCTGCAGAAATTGGAAGAAGAGTTTGATGATAACGAGTTCACAAATGCAGTCAATGTTCTCAAAGACGACAAGAATGCAGTCGCGTTCATGACAATCAAAGGCCCTCGTCGTCTAATCTGGTTGAGGTCTCTATGGCAGGCCTAACGAATTCGACATTCTTCGAATCTTAGAAACTTCAGATAACATTTTACACACTTGATTTGTTGTATTCTCTGTAGTTGATGTCACATTCTGTTCTGGATTGAAATTCTATATGTGAGATTGATTACAGTAGCTTATAAAAATTCATTCTTTTAAGTGCTTCTATCAGAATCACTATTTTGTCTCTTCACTTCCTTCTATTACCAAATTTCAACATGTTCAAGAAGCCATTTCATGACTGTAACAAATACTTACCTTGAGTTTCAGGTAATGGAGTCCTGTTGTAGTAATAAGACTCTCTCAAGTCCTTTTTTTAAAAGTGCTTTTGATGATGTTTTAGCATATAATTTTTATCATTTAATTCAACTGCTAAAATTGATTTTATTGAAGGAAGTTTTTTTTTGGGAATTTTAAGAGATAAACAGTTAATAACAGAAAATCACAAAAAAGGAGGGAACTCAAAATTATTAGAATTGTGAAATGACCATCAAGCCCTCCAAAAGTTTAAAAAATAAAAATAAATCAGCCACTAACAAAAAAAAGCAAAAGCTCTTCTTCAATATAGAATCATCAAAGATGTTTTTTTTTTTATATTTGATTTTCAATCTATGAACAAACAAACAAAAATGGATCATCACCGTCGTCGTCGTCGTCTCCTCCTCTCCACTACACTTCTCTCTCTGCTTTGCTTAGCTTTCATTTCAGGTAACTACTATTCACAGTCATCAAAAGCACTTTTTTATTTATTTATATCAAAATCGCTTTTTTCTTCAGTCATCAAAACAATTTCTTGCTTTTTTGTTTTTATTTTTGTTGTTTTCATCTGGGTTCTTACAGAAGTGGAATCAGCTTCTTTCAAGATAGTGAACAAGTGTCGGCGCACGATATGGCCCGGTTTGCTATCCGGCGCCGGGACGGCACCGCTCCCGACGACCGGCTTCGCTCTCAAGAGCGGCAAGTCAAGAACAGTCATCATACCCAAGTCCTGGTCGGGTCGGATCTGGGGCCGGTCTCTATGTACCCAGCACGCAAACAACCAGACGTTCTCCTGCGTCACAGGAGACTGCGGCTCCGGGAAGGTGGAGTGCGCCGGAGGCGGCGCGGAGCCGCCCACCACGCTGGCGGAGTTCACGCTAAACGGCGCTCAGGGGCTGGACTTCTACGACGTCAGCCTCGTCGACGGCTACAACCTTCCGATGCTGGTCCTGCCCAAGGGAGGCAAGGGCGGCGGATGCGCCGCCACTGGGTGTCTTATCGACCTCAACGGGGCGTGTCCGGCGGACCTGAGGGTGGCGCGTGGGAGAACTGGGGGAGGTGTGGCTTGCAAGAGCGCGTGTGAGGCATTTCATGATCCGAGGTACTGTTGTAGCGATGCGTACGCTACGCCTGACACGTGTGCGCCGTCAGTGTACTCTTTGTTCTTCAAGCACGCTTGCCCACGCGCGTACAGCTACGCGTACGATGACAAGACGAGCACTTACACTTGCGCCTCCGCCGATTACATTATTGTATTCTGCCCACCACCTTACACCAGGTGAATTCACTTTTTTTGCCACCTACTTTGTTTAAATGTTTTGTTTATATGCATGGGTAATTTGGTCATTTCATGTACTTTGCATTATTGTTCTGCCACGTTGGCAGTTTCCGGAATGTTCGCCTGATTTAGTGGTAGTGGATAAAGTGTAAAATAATAATTTAGCATTATTGTTCCGGAATATTGTGTGTGAAGTATAAGTAACTTGATTGTTATTGGTTTTTAGTAAATACTTTAATTACAAATTATGAATTAAGTTTCCGTCCCTCGTTAGGATTCCCGATTAGTACAAGAATACGAGACTCTTGTGATGTGTATGACAAAGGCTTTGTACTATTATGCTTTTACTTAAGGACTTTTAAGTGCAATGACATGAGTTCTTGCTTGGAATTAAGGATTTGTCGATTGCCGGATTCGATCGATTGAAGTGTTTAGTAAGTTCTTGCTAATGATTTAGATAATTTAGATTAGTTTGACCAGTGGTTGGTTGAAGTAGCTTAAATTTGTCTCCTTATTTACGGTTGAAGCTGGAACTACAAGATTGTGCAAATCCTGCTAGTTCTGCTACTATATTAGCGGCAAAATGGATGTCCGTACATTTGAGGATGTTTATAGGCACTGTTTTCTTATCAGGATTTCTGCAGGATTGAGTTCATGTTATGTAATGCTAATTGTTGCCGTTATAATGGAAAAAATCAGTGCCAGTCAGAAGCAACCGGCTCAGGCTGTGTCAATAGTAGCCACAGTGCATCTGTGTAGTGTAGTGAGGATGATTGGAATCAAAATTTTGGTTTATCTTGAAACTATATTTGAGTAATTCCATACTGAAAAATGCGCTAATGTTCTGTCGTGATGTTAGATGGTGATGCCTGCGTAGGCATAGATGGTGCTACATAGCTTTCAACATCTCAGCCAGGCCAGCTTTAGTTTGGCTTGCACTGAAATTATTCAGTTAAACTTCAATCTAATGTCAATGATTTGGTGAATAAAGAGAAGTCGGGGATTTTTAGATATCGAGAAAAGGAAGTAATAGTTTTAAGGAAGACGTCTCTCTGGTGTTGAAGTTGCTCTAGCACGATCATTTAATAAGATTACTTGCATTTGATGGTGTTCAAGCAATCTGTGATTGTGCATACCTAATACCTTAGTCAATTGGCTGCCGGAAGTTGGAGTGCCGGACTAAAGTTGATACCGTTGGTATGTTTATTAACGCTTTGAACAACCTGAAGACTGTTATAGGTGCGTATCGCAACATGCTCTTAGTGAAGTGAAGTTATGACCCGAATTTGTTTGTGTGTCTTCCTGGAGGTGGCATGGGGGCTCAAAGTTATTCTTATTCGCTTAAATTTCCAGTTAATCTTAAGATGTCGAAAGGGCTGTGAACACTAGTTATATACTGCCTTTTCCTTCATTGGTTTTTTTCTTTCCGTAACAAGTTTAGATTTTGATGCATATATTGGTCTATCGGTCACATTGTTCTCTTTGTCTATTATTATCCATTGTTTCCATTAACTACACAATAAAATCATCTCAAAAACTTGAATGTCTTTTTTATGAACAGCTTAAAATTGCTGGGATCACGAAAAGACGGTGCATTGCTACCGCTTGTGAACAAGACTACGATGTACATTGCAAGTCGACATGCACACGGTACTGCCTCCACTGCCTAGATTTTATTGGCACTTTTTCTCTTTTGACCGCTTATATGACCATAGTATACTAACATTGTCCTGGATATATACATCCAGGCAGATGATAGTAGCACAAGTTCTAGCTGATCAGGAGTCTGTAATCTTCATTGTTGCTGTACTATGCAAGTGACCGGAATCTCCAATTCTCTATAGTTCTGTACGTATATTGTTTGGCTCGTGGAGGAGGCAGCTGAAGTCCGGATTGTCCACTTCCGGTGACACCCTGGAATTCCTTGGAAAATCTTGTAAATGCCTGTTTTTGTATACTTCTTTTTCATTTTTTTTTTCTTTAAGATATATTGAGGGCCTCTCCAGTATAGTATAACAAATGATTTACTTTTGCTTACTACTATATATACAAGTTTTTTTTTTTTGCAATGTAATGTAAGGAATTCACTCATTTTTCAAAATTCAGAATTCTCAATTCTCCATTACAGAAATTTGGTCTCAGCCTTCATTTGTGTCTCAATGTTTAGATGGTCATGAGCTGGTAAGAAGAGTTTCGAAAGGTGACCCAATGGGTTACACTCTAGAGTCTAGCCCAATAAACAGATAGTGGAAAAAAACCACTAATCTTTGGTTGTGATCTTGTCACGTGGTATGTGTAGACTTTTAATGTGGGTATCGATCCCTATCCGACTTAAGCAAAACCCTGATCTTATTTTGGATAGAGTCACAGAGGGTGGAGAAATATATTAACATCAACTAAAAAGTGTCATTTGTACATATAACTGTACCAACTGCACCAAGTGAATTATCAGCCATTCAAGGCCACAATCCACCAACCACCACATGGGTGGATTAGACCAGAGATGACAGAGGACCCTGTCTATCAGGACACAACTGTTTGGTCATGTTGTGCTTGTGTATGCATCTTTTAACACCGAGCCAACGGGGACTTATCGAGATCGAGAACTACATGAGTGCATAACCCGAATAGAGGAATCCGCTTCTTTTAGGCCATCTCTAACTCAAAATGTTAAATTGGTGTAACTTTACAACAACTTACACACTAAATATTTTTTTTTTCCATTTCCAACCTATTACACCAAATGTTATTCTAAAAAGAATATTCTCTTAAATATTCCCCGTTTTATTATTTCTCAACAATTAACATTTCACCATTTAATTAACATAATATTATGATAAGTTAAGAAATTAACAAATTAGTAAATTAAGAAATTAAATGTAGTTAACTAAAATATTGCATTTATTATTAATTGAACTTCAACATTACATTTCATAAAAGAAATAAAAAACATAAAAAATATTTCAATGATCTTGGAGGATCCGCAAATGATCTTCCGGACTACTAAATTGTTGTTGTAATTTATGTTGTATTTTTCATTCATGTTTTTAATGTTTTTATTAATGTTGTCTATTGCTTTAATTGTTTTGTTTTCAATTTAGTGGTTTTTTTTATTAACATTTAGTACTTTTTGCATTATATACTTAATTTTAGTTTATTATAAATATTAATATAATTAATAATTAAATTAAGACAAATATAAATTAAACAAAAGCATTAAATAATAAAAATGGATACAATTAGAATAAATTTGATTGAATATCAGTAAAACTGTGATTAAACAGAACATTTAAATAAGGGATAAATTTTATTGAATAATGGTCAATCTGTGAATAAGTAAAAATTTAGGGAGTAAAAAAAAAGCGCAAGACTTGCGCTAAAACTTCAAGCTGCGCTTGATCAAGTGCAGGTGCTTCGCCGCTTCAAAATAGCATATGTTTCTAGCGCACGGTTGGAGAGCCAAAATTGCTCTACTCTGCGTTTTTGCTCCAAAATGCCTCTCGGTTGGAGATGCTCTTAATACCAAGTAGGTGGGATCTGTCAATATTTGTTAAGGTCAAATACTACAAGTGCGTAATATGAACAACTACTCTCATAATACATGAGAGAAATCTCATCACACTTGCGAGTAAAAGCATAAGATTCGAATCCTCAACGCAATATGTGGAAGAGATTTGTACAAACATCCAGTCAAGGGTAGATGTGCATTAAATGCAGAATTTGAATGCAAATTCTTGATATGAATACATAACTCTACCATGCCATTGGGTTTATAGAAAGGTTGCTTGGCATCACTAAAGATATGGGAGCATTCATTTCTCTTGCAATGTACAGTTACATGCAAGACTGGATTATATCGGATTAGACTGAACTAGATTATTGGTTGAAATGGTATAATCATAAATCTAAAGCATACTAATGAATTAGAAGAAAATCTTCTATATGTATTGCTGAATGGTGTATTTGACCATTGAAGGTATGTCATATAATAGTTTAAGATGGACACAAATGCGTTTATATTACATTCTGAAATGGGTTTCCTAATCGAAATGTATTGATCAACGTAGGAATTAGAACTAATTTGTTGCGACAATAATGCATGCGGTCATGTTCTTTAGATTCAAATGCAAGAATTCTAAAAGTTTTAATTAATTAATTGAGGAAAATCAAAGAAAGAACATTGTAAAATGTTGAAAAGAATGCATAAACAAATAAATAAGATGGCATTTTTTTTTTACTCTCTCAACTATCAACAACAAATTTATTTGAAGGGTGATGTTGGATTTCCATTTGGTCGAATACAAAAGAGCAAATTGCAGCCAATCTCCATGAGATTTGACATTTGACAATAAAAAACAACTTTATCATTAATTGACAATGACCTCCTCTACCGTTAGTCAAAACTAGTCAAGTTTAACCGTTGACCGGATTTGACTACTACAAATACCTAAATTCCCATGAATAAAAAATAATAATCTGATTTCAAAAATATATAAATATATGAAAACAAATTTGGATCTCCACTATAAAAAAATTGATAATTACAAATAAAAAAAACAAAAAAAAAACGTGGAGACATAGGTTGTATCTCTATATTTTTCTTCAAATTCTAAATTCAAAAAAATTAATAATCTGGATCATCAAAATCCAATCCAACAACATTTTCTTCAGATAATTTTTTCTTTTTCCATTGGATTCCTGAATTTTTCTTCATATTCAAGTTTTTTAGATTTTTCAAAACTAAAAAAAAAAAAAATCTGGCTCATCTAAATCTAATCTAACAACATTTTATTCTTCTATTGATGTATTTCCAGATTTTTCTTCATATTCAAGTTTTTTAGATTTTTCATAAATAAAAAATGAAAAATGTGGCCAAGATGAATGGTGAAGATTTAAGCTTTTAAATCTTTTTTTTTTTAATAAATAAAAAGGTTTGAAATGATGAAAATACCTCTATCTCTGTTAAGTTTGACTAATGGCAGGGGAGGTCATTGTCAATTAAACATAAAGTTGTTTCTGATTACCAAAGACCAAACCTCTGGGAGTTGGCTGCAATTTGCTCAATACAAAAAATACAAAAAACAAAAAAAACAAAGAGACAAAAAGAAAAAGACCAAAGGATTGCTTATTTGCTTGTCTTTAAAGGCTTAAAGTAGAATCTTTAGTGTTCTACATATCACTTTTCACCATTTTACTCTCCTTCAAGTGATGGGTCTGGTTGATACCAACTTTATCTATTATATCTATTTGGCATTTTCTTTTAATAAGGTTTGAATAATTTATGTAATTAAGAATAAAACTTTGTTTAGTTAATTAGATAAATAGCATTTCAAATTTGTAAGAAATAAAATTGTGAATGATATATATCTCGAACTTTAGAACTTAGAAGTGTTAGACCATCTCCAACCCAAATATTGTTTTTGGTGCAAATTTTACATTAAAATAGTGCAACTTTCACACTATTTTACTATTCCATCTCCAACCGATTGTACCAAATCTTACACCATTCCCCATTTTTTATTATTATTTATCAACAAATACTCATCTCCAACCAATCAAAACCCAATTTACAAAAAATAAAATAAAATAAAAAGTAAATGTTGCGTTAAAGTTACGCCAAGTGAACACTGCAATATATTGTGTGACACTGTTCATTGGAGCAACAATAGCGCATGTTTTGCCGTTGGGTTGGAGCTCGATTTTGCTACAAATTGGCGATTTGTCGCTGGGTTGGAGATGCCTTAATTAGGTAAATAGTAAATAATATACAGTGATATGATGTGTGTCACAGACCTAATAAACTTAGAATATTCACGTGGCTTCTAATTAGTTGATGATAATTGACAATAATATGTACATTGTTTGTCGTTTGTACGTTGACTCTCTATGTACATTTGCCCTACCTTATTGTTCATGTCATGTATGCGTAAATCAAAATTAAATCATCAAACAACTTCAATAATTGGCATGATCAATTCATTTAACCATGAACAAATCATTTAACTTTTTTTTTTTTTTTTTTTTTTTTGCCCCAAAGGGTGTAGCTCAACTGGTAGATGAGCGAACTTGAGACTTGGGCAATTGACTCTCAAATCAACGGTTTGAATTCTACCAATGTTAAAAACTTCAAAAAAAATATCTGATTTAGATAGGTGGATAGATAGATATTGTAAAAAAAAAAAAAAAAAAAATTTAATTTTTTATTTCTCTAAATATTATTTCTACTCGGATGTCAAAACTCAGTATTATAGCAACTTTGTGGTGCATGTGTGAAGAGTTTACCACCGGACCAACCTCATCTCGACATCAAAACTCAATGTTAGAATACATTATATATATATATATACAAAAATTCTATTATCAGTTCGAACTGACAAAAGTTATATCAGTTCCTTGCATGTGGGCCACTGGATTTAAATACTTTGACTTGGCTGTATGCATTTGTCAGTCAAAGTATTTAAATCCAGTGGCCCACATACACGGAACTGATATAACTTTTGTCAGTTCGAACTGATAATAGAAAGACTGTATATATATATAAAGGTTAGAATACATATAATAGCAGTTATAAGTTTTATTTATGTCCAAAGTGAAAGTAATGGCCCGTTTACTTTTTCCACTTAACACTTAATGAGTTCCATTAGGGTGTTTTGTTTGATTTTTTAGTGTTAAAATCACTTAAATAACTCCTTAAGTTCCACTTTTCACTTAACCAAAAACCAATGGAATGTATATCAATTTCTTACTTCCAAAACTATCCTCACAAATCTAATTTATTTTCAGTTTTGATTTTTCTCACAACCCTAGCCATATATATATATATATATATATTTGTTCTCGCCTTTAGAAATTTTTAACAGCCATAAAACCTAATTGTTTCAAGAGTTCAAGATATAGATGATGAATATAATTTTCAGTCTATTATTGATCACAGTAATTGGAGAATATATATACACGAGAAGACTTGTAGAAGTCTTGTACAGGAGAACCTTAGAGTTACGGTTAGCAGAGTTGGAGCTAAATTAGAAGACTAATGTGATACAAACTAGGAGACTAAAGTGATAAGAACATAATCAGGATAACTACAAAACATAAATATATTTACACAGACTTATCTTTAACATGCCTCCGCAAGATGGTGAGCATTTCAAAGACACCAATCTTGGACCATAATAAAGAGATTTGGTCCATGACAGCGGTTTGGTGAGAGAATCAGCCAACTGGTCCGATGAAGCAACGCGTGACACCCGAAGCTGGCCGCTTTGAACTTTCTCTCGAACTAAGTGGAAATCAATGGCGATGTGCTTCATTGGTGAGTGAAAGACTGGGTTAGAACAGAGGTAAGTGGCACCAATGTTGTCACAATATATTGTTAGTGATGTGGAAGACGGAATCTGTAGCTCTTGCAGAAGTGAGGACAGCCAAGACACTTCAGCGGCAGTGAGAGCAACAGCTCTGTACTCCGCTTCAGTGGATGATCTGGCAATCGACCGTTGCTTTCGAGAGCACCATGAGATGGCATTTGAGCCAATGAAGATGACGTAGGCACTTGTAGAGGTTCGATCATCTTGATTTCCGGCCCAGTCAGCGTCAGAAAAGGCATGCAATGATATTGGTGAATCACGGCGTAGTAGAAGGCCATGGCCAAGCGTACCACGTAGATATCACAAAAGCTGTTTCGCAAGGGACCAGAGAACTCTGAAGACTTGACAGTGAAAATATTAAATGGCCTTGGAGATGAATTCAAGGACATATCATCCGCCGTTCGTGCCCGTGACTCTGCAATTTCCTTTGAGGAACTACATGAGAAACTGATCAATTTTGAAGCTGTCCTGAAACTTGACTCCACGAAAGACCACAGGCTTCCTATCACCGCCAATCATGTCTCCAAGCCAAGCTCTTTCAGCGGTCATCCACCAAGCCACAATCGGGTCTACAACAACAACAACCGCAACTTTCAACAACACACTCCCAATATAAAGCAAGGTGATTCCTCTTCTCAATCTCCAAATTCAAGGAACACTCAGAATCAATCATACAAACCTTATCGTGGGTTCTGTCAACTTTGTGGTGAACAAGGTCACACGACCAAGCATTGTGCTGCATTCACTATCATCTGACTCTTCATCGTTTTTATTATCTGATGTTTTATGTGTGCCGAATATGAAGCAAAATATAATATCTATGTCAAAATTTTGTGTCTCTAACAAAGTGGCCATTGAATTTTCGCCCTTTTCATTTGTTGTGAAGGATCTCCGTACGGGGACGCGGCTATGACAGGCGGACACGAAATATTTTCTCAAATGGGGAGAGCATGTCTAGTAGAGGTGTGGGCATCTTATTGATTAAGTAAACAGCTGTGGAGAACGCATATGACCAGAAAGTGAGGGGTAGTGAAGCGTGAGTGAGAAGGGATAGACCCGTCTCGACAATATGGCGATGACGACGCTCGGAAACACCATTGTGCTCCGGCGTGTGGGGTGGGGTAGTAAAATGAGATATGCCATGACTAGCCAGTGCTTTTCTGAGAGCAATATATTCACCACCATTATCACTATAAAAAGAAACAATGGAGTGATTAAAGAATTTTTCTACCAAGGATTTAAATCGAACAAACACTGAATGAATGTCAGATTTATTTCTTAAGGGATATAACCACATGTACTTCATAAAGTGATCGACAAAGAGTACATAATACTTGAAATTATCTCTAGAGACAATAGGAGAACTCCAAACATCGGAGTAAATAATTTCAAGAGGCCTAGAGCTAGTAACAGTCGAGACTTCAAAAGGTAACTTGTGTGTTTTATTAAGCTTGCATGCAACACATGAGCTGTTGGAATTATTTGATGAGCTGATAGGAAGAGCTTGGACCGAAACTAATGTAGACACTATTTTTGACGATGGGTGACCAAGACGATGATGCCAATTAGGGAGAGAGGTCTTGACACTAGAAAAGGCAATGACATGAGAGATATTGGATTGAGCGTGAGACGGCCATTCATAAACACCATTCCTAGTCCGTCCTTGCAAGAGCCACGCCCCCGTATGGAGATCCTTCACAACAAATGAAAAGGGCGAAAATTCAATGGCCACTTGGTTATCGACACAAAATTTCGACACAGATATTAGATTTTGCTTTATATTCGGCACACATAAAACATCAGATAATAAAAACGATGAAGAGTCAGATGATAGGTTAAGAGAACTAGTGTGTGTTATTTTCAAACCTGAGCCGTCACCAATCATGAGCCATCATACGGAGAGTGCAAGGATAGATTTTGCAAGTCAGATGTGACATGGTGTGAAGCACCTGAGTCGAAAAGCCAGTCAAGGGTAGTGGAGTTAGGTGTAGCAAAGTTTGCATGAGGTTGCCATTGTCTAGGTGATTGATTTGGTTGAGACCGAGAGGGTGCAACCGTGAAAGTGAATGCAACACAACGCTTGGCCGTGTGACCTTGTTCACCACAAAGTTGACAGAACCCACGATAGGGTCTGGGTTTGTATGATTGATTCTGAGTGTTCCTTGAATTTGGAGATTGAGAAGAGGAATCACCTTGCTTTATATTGGGAGTGTGTTGTTGAAAGTTGCGGTTGTTGTTGTTGTAGACCCGATTGTGGTTGGGTGGATAACCGCTGAAAGAGCTTGGCTTGGAGACATGATTGGCGGTGATAGGAAGCCTGTGGTCTTTCGTGGAGTCAAGTTTCAGGACAGCTTCAAAATTGATCAGTTTCTCGTGTAGTTCCTCAAAGGAAATTGCAGAGTCACGGGAACGAACGGCGGATGATATGTCTTTGAATTCATCTCCAAGGCCATTTAATATTTTCACTGTCAAGTCTTCAGAGTTCTCTGGGGCATCCAGCATGGCAAGTTCGTCAGCAACACCTTTGACATGTTGCATATATTCAGTGATGGTTTGTGTGCCTTTCGTGACGTTGGTTAGCATGCCTTTAAGGTGCATGATATGTCCTCTTGATGGTTTCGCATATGTGTTGGCAAGCGAAGTCCATGCATCATAAGCTGTTTTTGCGGAAGCTATAAAGGGTATGATGGTCGGTGATATTGAGCCTATGATCGCATTCAGAAGAAGTTGATCCTGTCTGGTCCATAAGTAGTAGACTGGATTGGGTGAGGTGATGCCATCTGTTGTGATTGTGGCGGGTGGACTTGGATGTTGGCAATCAACAAAACCCATGAGATCAAAACCTACGAGGAGCGTGTGAAACTGTAGTTTCCAGGATCTGTAGTTCATTGCAGTCAGTTTAAGAGGAGCTTGGGCTGTGACATTAATGGATATTATTGTGTTTGAAGATGACGTGATGTCATGAGAAGAGGAGGAAGAAGAAACAACGGTTACCGAGTTTGAGGAAGAGGGAGTAGTGTTAACCATTGTTGGATCGTAGACTCTGTCGAGTTATAAAAGCTCTGATACCATATAGATGATGAATATAATTTTCAGTATATTATTGATCACAGTAATTGGAGAATATATATACACGAGAAGACTTGTAGAAGTCTTGTACATGAGAACCTTAGAGTTACGGTTAGCAGAGTTGGAGCTAAATTAGAAGACTAATGTGATACAAACTAGGAGACTAAAGTGATAAGAACATAATCAGGATAACTACAAAACATAAATATATTTACATAGACTTATCCTTAACACAAGACTCAAACAACTCCATCGGAATACATTTTTTTTTTAATTTCCAGCCATATTAGCTTCGCATCTTTTTATTTATTTTTATTTATTTTTTTATTTGAAGAGAGTTTCACGTCTCTTTTACTTGTTCTTCAAACTATATTATTGGTTGCGTCTACTCTAATGTTTTGTTATTTCTTAAAATGAACCTCAATTATGTTTTTCTATTTTTATACTTTATGAAACATTTTTTTTGGATGAAATTTTCTATGCATGATTCCAAAATGTGTGTCTTCCCACTTTTAACATCGGCACATGGAAAACATTTATTTTAATTATAATTTTTTTGAATGTATTTGACTTTTTAAAAAATATTTATATAATTTTGAAATATTATTAATAGCAAAATAATTTTTTTTTAATTATTAAATTACTTGTTTAAGTTGTCTTTAATATATTAAAATATTATAAATATGTAACAAAAAATAGTTGAAATGGCATAAGTGTAAAAGTATTTATTTTCAGATATTTGTAACTTCAACATTGTTCAGTTTTTAGATTAAAAAATCAAACACAACCTAAGTTTACTTAGAATTCAAAATTAAGTAAAAGAAAGTAAAATAGGCCCTACTACAAAAAATGCAAAAGAAATCGGTTTTTTTATATGGAAGAAATCGGTTTTTGAAATTTTTAAAACCGATCTCTTTTTGAGTGATTTAGAAAAAAAAGCGCAAAAGACATCGGTTTTTAACCGATGTAAAACAAGAGAAAAGAAATCGGTTTTACTTAAAACCGATTTAAAAACCTAGTAGAAAAGAAATCGGTTTGACTTAAAACAGATTTAAAAACCTAGGAGAAAAGACATCGGTTTTAGTTAAAACCGATTTAAAAAACCTGATGTAAAATTGATGAATTACAAAAAAAAATCCCACCGTCGCCGGCCCGCCTCACCCCACCTATGATAATAATGACAATTAATTGTCATTATGAGGAATCGAACTCGCAACCTCAAAGTGGTAAGCCTTTACCGCCTGACTACAAGATTGAATTTGTTAACAATTGCACAATATATATATATATAACCTATATGAATTGTTAGAAAAAAAAAAGAAAAAAAAAAAACCTTGTTTGATAAATTTAAATTTACTCAACTAATCAAAATTCTAATTTCTACTACAAACATACATATATTAAATAAATTTTATTGGTGGGTTTATTTTTCATTTCATTTTTTATTGTGTGGTTTTGTGTTCTGCTAGAGATATTTTTATGCAAACTTTTTCCCTAAAACTGTATCTTTTGGCAACGAAATAATTTTTTTCATCCATGCTAGATTTTTTGATTTTTCGATACGAATCCAACGGTATAAAGAACGTAAAATTATGGGCGGTATTTTGAAAGTTATGATCAATTATTCAGTCAAAGGTCAGAAGCAATTGAAGATATTTTTGTGCAAACTTTTTTCTTAAAACTGTATCTTTTGGCAACAAAATAATTTTTTTTGTCCATGGTAGATTCTTTGATTTTTTTTATACGAATCCAACGGTATAAAGAACGTAAAATTCCGGGTGGTATTTTGAAAGTTATGATCAATTATTCATGAGTACTCAAAGGTCGATCGATTGGAGATATTTTTGTGTAAAATTTTTCCTTAAGAAATAATTTTTTTTTCCATGATGGATTCTTCGATTTTTCGATACGAATCCAACGGTATAAAGAACGTAAAATTCCGGGTGGTATTTTGAAAGTTATGATCAATTTTTCAGTCAAAGGTCAGAATTGGAGATATTTTTGTGCAAACTCTTTCCTTAAAACTGTATCTTTTGGCAAGGAAATAAATTTTTTTGTCCATGTTAGATTCTTCAATTTTTTGATACGAATCCAACGGTTTAAAGAACGTTAAATTCCGGGCGGTATTTTGAAAGTTATGATCAATTATTCATGAGTACTCAAAGGTCAAGCGATTGGAGATACTTTTGTGTAAACTTTTTCCTTAAAACTGTATCTTTTGGCAAGGAAATAAATTTATTTTTCCATGGTAGATTCTTCAATTTTTCGATACGAATCCAACGGTATAAAGAACGTAAAATTCCGGTTGGTATTTTGAAAGTTATGATCAATTTTTCAGTCAAAGGTCAGAATTGAAGCTATTGGAGATATTTTTGTGTAAACTCTTTCCTTAAAACTGTATCTTTTGGCAAGGAAATAAATTTTTTTGTCCATTTTCAGTTCTTCAACTTTTCGATACGAATCCAACGGTATAAAGAACGTAAAATTCCGGGCGGTATTTTGAAAGTTATGATCAATTATTCATGAGTACTCAAAGGTCAAGAGTTTGGAGATATTTTTGTGTAAACCTTTTCCTTAAAAATGTATCTTTTGGCAAGGAAATAAATTTTTTTTTCCATGGTAGATTCTTCAATTTTTTGATACGAATCCAGCGGTATAAAGAACGTAAAATTCCGGTTGGTATTTTGAAAGTTATGATCAATTTTTCAGTCAAAGGTCAGAATTGAAGCGATTGGAGATATTTTTGTACAAATTCTTTCCTTAAAACTGTATCTTTTGGCAAGGAAATAAATTTTTTTGTCCATGTTGGGTTCTTCAATTTTTCGATACGAATCCAACGGTATAAAGAACGTAAAATTCCGGTTGGTATTTTGAAAGTTATGATCAATTTTTCAGTCAAAGGTCAGAATTGAAGCGATTGGAGATATTTTTGTGAAAACTCTTTCCTTAAAACTGTATCTTTTGGCAAGGAAATAAATTTTGTTGTCCATGTCGGGTTCTTCAATTTTTCGATACGAATCCAACGGTATAAAGAACGTAAAATTCTGGGTGGTATTTTGAAAGTTATGATCAATTATTCAGTCAAAGGTCAGAAGCGATTCGTGAATCCGCGAGTGAGCTGTTTTCATCGCTCATTTTCTCACTTTTCCAAATCTATTTTTGGAATATTTTCTGATTTAAAAGTGTTTGTTTGCATGTCTACTTTCTTGTGTCAAAAGTTGAGCAAATAACGTTGAGTATTTTTAGAGATGTGCCCTTGAATGTGGACATAGGTCAGATTTGCATTGCAGAATTTTGCTTTTGAATCTACATCGGTTTTTATAAAAACCGATGTCTAAACGCTTGCTTTTAATATCGGTTTTTATAAAAACCGTTGTCTTTTCAACGCAAAATTTAAGACATCGGTTTTTATAAAAACCGATGTCTAAACGTTTTTTTTTAATATCGGTTTTCTTAAAAACCGATGTCTTTTGAAATTGTAATTTTCAAGGCATCGGTTTTTATAAAAACTGATTTCTAAAAGCTTTTTTAAAATCGGTTACCAAAAACCGATTTCTTTTAGTGATTTCTAGTTTAAGCATTTTTGTAGTAGTGAGGCTTCTTCTCATCAAATGCATTGAATTTAATATCATGATAAATAAAAAAATTGGTAATTAAGACCGAAAATTTTAAAGTTAACATTAGATATTCCAACTCTACATTTTGAATTCTAAGTTTACTTAGAATTCAAAATTAAGTAAAAAGAAAATAAAATAGGCTTCATCTCATCAAATGCATCGAATTTAATATCATGATAAATCAAAAAATTGGTAATTTAGACTGAAAATTTTAAAGTTAACATTAGATATTCCAACTCTACATTTTGACGTATTAGTACACATATCGATATACATTAATGATCATTTAATTCACTATTGTATGTCATATGAATTGTATTTATCGTATTATAAGTTGAATTGTGAATTATAATATCTAACATTATTGAAATTTTTATCATCAGAGCACACGTCAAGTTTGAAACCTTATACCTCCTTCAAATATACTAAAAATATGTGATAACAATCTCAAATTGTGTAGATGTGAATAGTACACCGCTAAACTAACATAATCTCGTCTTTTTACTGAAGAAATTTAGTACATAAGTTTTGCATGTTTGAAATTCCCTTGAACCAAGATCTCCCCACATCAATTCCATCATATAATTTCTTTTCTTTATTTTTTTTTTAACTATATACTCACATGGAGTGATGGAGGTAGGACCAATATTATTGTACCAAACCCCATATGTCTAGAAGGAAATAATTTCCGGTGCAACTAAATCCAGATACATCCTCTATTACGAACGCGCTAAGATCGTAACGGGAATATATGGTACATCATGGTGCACCCAAAGTTTTTCCAATATAGGATAACTTGGTGTAGAACAATTTTTTATCTTCAAAAGTTAACTTTATCCTAAAATGAAGGACAAACAATATAATTTTTGTAACTCTTACTCTTACAATGGGATCAAAAATCAAAAGCAAGCAAACCCACTTACCTTTTCAATTGATGAAAATTGTCACTTTTTGTTTTACAAGAAAAGATTTGGGTTGAATGGTCTATGCAATCGTGTGGTGTGGACCTCTTCTAATTATTATATATGATTAAAAAAAAAAAAAGTTGCATTCCTTAACACAAACATCACAACATTAATAATTAAAAAAACATTGTTGGGGCTCAAGCCTCAAGGTAATGAAAACAACAGGATCAATCAAATGGCATTTTAAAATTTTGAGTTTCAAATATTGACAATCTTGGTTCAATGTAATTATATGTCTGTTCAACAGTTTGAGGTCATTATTCTTCCATTTTTGTTACTTCAATAGCATAATTTATTTTTCTAATAATAATAATAAACAAATGTTCATGTTAAATCTACATTTTCGTTTAATTATCTTCATCAACTAGAAATACTTAATCTTAAAAAGTTTGAGATACTTTTAAATATATATATATATAAGTATCAATATATTGACATGGTATAAAAACACATAGCCAACTTACCGTTATAATGATATATATATTGACAATATCTATATATCCACTTATTTAGAATAGGTATTTTTTTTAAAGAATTTTACCATTGTTAAGAGTCGAGCTGCTGACTTGAGAGTTATTTATCCAACTGTCCAAGTCCTAAGTTCGTCCATCTACTAGCATAACTACACCCTTTAGGTATCTCTTTTTCCATATTAATAGTGAGATTCAAATCATATTATATACATTTTTAAATATGAAGAGTTTTTTCTCCAATATTATAGAAGTAAATATATCTCATTGTACGTATAGATATACAAACGGTACATATAATATTTGATTTCATTTGGTGGTTCTCGACATATCCGCCGAAAGAGTGATTGTAATAGTTAAATATATGTTGAATTTGGTAGTCAAATGTTTTTATTGCTTCCAAAGAAAAACAATACATTATACGTAGCAGAAGCCAGTGAATCAATGAAACATAAAAGGGTTAATTTCACTAACTCACCCTTAGTTTAGTAAATATAGCAAGATTTTAAAACGATACCTAATATTAACATAAACTCCCTTTTCCATCAAGTCAATCCGTTATCTTTAACGGTTGACTAACCTTGATCTTTAGAAAGCTAAATATACCCTTACCACACCATCCTAAATATAAAATATTTTTTAATTAAAATTGAAAAAAATAAATAATAAAAAGATAATTTATCAACCGCCGACGAAAACATCCTTATTTCGTAGAGGAGCCTCCTCTAAGAACTATATGAAGTTAATCTCCTCCGGTAGAAGAAGATCATCAAAGATCTCTTGTTCTTTTCGGCGATAGAGCTTCACCACTGGTAGATTATCTTGTTTTGTTTTTTTAATTTTGATTTTTTAATTTTTAATTAAAAAATATTTTATGTTTGGGATAATGTGACAAGGGTATATTTGGTTTTCTAAAGGTCAAGGTTAGTCAACTGTTAAAGATAACGGATTGACTTGGTGGAAAGGGGAGTTTGTGTTAATATTAGGTATCTTTTTAAAATCTTGCTATATTTACTAAACTAAGGGAAAGTTAGTGCAAATAACCCAACATAAAAAGAAGAGAAGAAATGGAATCCAATGCTTTTTACTATTACCATTATTGGCGCTACAAACAATCAACTATGACCTTTGTAACCCATTATTTTACGTGGCAGAATCAGGACGGTCTAATTGTTATGACATGTCCACAAAACCGACCAATCAGAAGGTTGTAAGTGTGACGTGGGTCAGTCATCAGGACCCTTTATCTGTCACAATCAGCAAAAGGGAATTGGTTGGACCCTAATTGTCGAAAGCTTGATTTTTTTATATTTTTTTTACTCAAAGCTTGTTTTTGAGAAAAATCAAGCGGTGTCCCTACCGTTTTTACCATGGGGATTCACGCACCGGAACGGAACGGTCTCGATCCACCGGTGAGGAAACGTGCAATGATTTTTAGTTGCCAGTTGGCATGTCTCTTGCACGTTGATTTAAAGACAAACTAAGCATAATGATCCATGATTATATGATGTGATTTTATTTTATTTTTTGAAGGCCGACATCAATCGGATCAAGAATTTATTAAGGACCAGCAAAATCAACCACTATAAATATGATCTAGGATGAACTTTCACTAAGGTCTCTCAACATTTTACGATTTAATGAATAATTGTGAGACTCTTGTCACAAACTCACATGTGTCACAAAATTGAAATGGAAGTTTATAACCACTTTGTTAACGAATGAAAATATTTATATCAAACGGTCTATTTGTGAACCATCTAATTAAAATCCTAATCATTTTTTTTCCTTTGTTTAAACTTTAATCACATATAACAGTCAAGTCAAGAGCATACCGAAACTATATCAACAGTTCAAATATCAACTCTCATAACATTGTAATATTATATCTACCCTCACAAAACAGTACAACACCTTCCCCACACATGTTTAGACATGCACTAAATGAAGCAAGCTAATTACTATTACAATCATTAAATCAATTTAATCATATCAAACTAGATTCTAGTATGGATTGTATTATTACATCACTATCATATCAGGTTGTTTACTAATCACAATATATATAATTTAAAAACTTAACTTTTTTTTTTTATGAAAAGGAAATATCATTCAACCAAAACGGAGTACAACTAAGCTGGGCGATCGCCTAGGACAATCGAGGCTACACAACGAGGAACCTCTTCCAATCCAAAACAAATCATCATCAAGAGTGAGACCAAACTTAGCAAGGTTGTGGGCTACCATGTTAGTCATCCTTGAAGCAAAGACAATCCTACAATTTGGATAGCAATCCAAAAAAATACCCTATATCATTAATAATAGTCCTGATATATGAGAGAGAGAGAGAGAGAGAGAGAGAGAGAGAGAGAGAGAGAGAGAGAGAGAGAGAGATTGCAAGAGTTAATGGTCTAGGGATGGCAATTTTCCCCCGAAACCCTAAATCCCCGTTCCCCCATCCCTATTTGGGGGAAATTTTTTGAGGAAAAATGAGGATTTTTTTTTTTTTTTTTTTTTTTTTTTTTCTCGGGTGAAAATCATCCCCAAATTAAAATGAGGGCGGGGTCCCGTCCCCATCCCCACAAATTCATGGAAATGGGGATGGAGATTGGGGTAGGTGTCCCCATCCCTATTTCCTCATTTCCCCCAAATATTATATATAATATATTAATATATTTTTATTTTTATTTTTTTTAATATTTTTATTCTTATTAACTATATATATATCTTTATTATGTAATTTTTATATTGGATGTTATTTTGTATTTGAATTGAATGGATTGTGCGTTTTTTTATTATGTAATTTTGACTGATACAAGGAAAATGGTAGAATAGGAAAACGGGGAAAAATTGGAAAGAACGGGAAAAATGGAGAAATGGGGATGGGGGTGGAGGAACCTCCCCCAAAAACTACCTCATCCCTATTTTCTCCGAATGGAGAAATGTGTGTGTGTGTGTGTGGGGAGGATGAGGGAGGGTTTGACAAATGGGGATGGGGATGGGGGAACCTAAATCCATCCCCATTTCCCCATTAGCCATCCCAAAGTTAATCATCTTAACTACAGCTTGGGTACATCATTTTCAATTACAATGAAATTTTTTCATGCATACAATGATAACATTTCTTCTTCATCTTTTTTTCATTTTCTTTGTCTTCCACTCAAAATATTGTAAAGAAATAATACAATAATATATATAATAATATCAAACAATGAAAACAGTGATATGGGAGACAAAAAACCCAAGTAAAAATAAAAGTAGCTATTATATTTACTCGAATTTTGGACTCACTCTCTCTCTCTGTCTTCAAGAAAACACTTGACTCCAGTCCTGTTTGTGTAAGTGACTTGCAATAGTACCTTGAAACCCTTCTTCACACACCACCACTCCTCACATTTGCCTAGCTACATTGTCCTTCTCCTCCTCCTCCTCCTCCTCCACCGCCACCACCACCATTTTCAGACCACCACATAACAACCCCACCTCACACTCTCACTAGTAGTGCTACTACTAGTGTAGTAGTGTACACCACTCTCTCTGTATCTCAACAACAAACAACAACAAAGAAGAAGAAAGCTCACTATCAAACCTCCAATGGATCTCACTCTCACTGTCACTCTCATTGTTCTACTTGCAACTTCTAGAGGTAAAAACAAGACCAAAAACAAAACCAAAAAACGAAAAAAAATAGAAAACATATATCTTCATGGGTTTTTGTTTCTCTCACATTTTCTCTTATTATACATCCAAAAAACAAATAAAAATGTAATCTTTTTTAAGCTTCTCTTACATGGAAATCTTTCTCTTCAACACTAACTTGAAAAAAAAACACAACTTTATGTTTTGTAATGTTTTAACAACTGAGTTTGGTTGTGATGACTTCACAGTTGTTTCAAGTGCAACTTTCACATTTGTCAACAAATGTGACTACACAATCTGGCCCGGAGTTCTCGCAAACGCCGGCAGCTCTACACTCGACAGCACCGGATTCGAGCTCCCAAAAGACTCTTCCCGATCTTTTCTCGCCCCCACTGGCTGGTCCGGCAGATTCTGGGCAAGAACCGGCTGCAATTTTGACGGATCCGGATCCGGGTCATGTCTCACCGGCGACTGCGGGTCGGGTCAAGTCGAATGCAACGGCCTCGGCGCCGCACCGCCCGCCACACTCGCCGAGTTCACTCTCGGCACCGGCGGACAGGACTTCTACGACGTCAGCCTCGTCGACGGGTACAATCTCCCCATGATCGTGGAAGGGTCGGGCGGTTCGGGTGAATGCGCCGCGACTGGATGCGTGGCGGATGTGAACCAGCAGTGTCCGGCAGAGCTGAGGGCTGGCGACGGTGAGGCGTGTAAGAGCGCGTGCGAGGCTTTCGGGAGCCCGGAGTACTGCTGCAGCGGCGCGTTCAACACGCCGGCGACGTGTAAGCCGTCGGTGTACTCGCAGATGTTCAAAGCCGCTTGTCCGAAATCTTATAGCTACGCGTACGATGATGCCACCAGCACTTTCACCTGCACCGGAGCTGACTATACGGTGACGTTTTGCCCTTCCTCTTCACCAAGGTAATATTTTTTAATTTCTCTTTTATTTTTAATTTTTTTAATCTTAAATAAGACTTCAAAATTTTAAAAAGTAAATAAATATTGGATTTAATTTATATATTTTAAAAATATTATCGATATTTACTTGATTCATCTTCACTCAAAATGTTTATTTTTTTATTTTTTTTGAGTTTATAGAATATAGATCATTCTATTTATTTGGGGTTGTTGGGTTGCTATTAGTTTCATTAATGTAATTGATTCCGAGATGCTCAATTATTATTTATTTTTTCACTGGAAAAATCTGACCAAGAGTTATTTTTCTGATGTACACAATTAGAAAGTTTTTCACCTTACTGTCATTTCATTAATAATAGATTACATGATAATAAATGCATGTAATCCAGTCGGTAGTCACGGGATACATGTTCCGAAATGCAACTCCCATTAAGAGGAAATCTTCTCACACATTCCGATTTAATGACAAACATGGGACTCAAACCCCTGTCTACGTTCATATAACTAATGAAATGATAGTAAGGCGGAAATCCGTAATTATTTACAAAAGTTTCCCTTTAATTTACGGTATTTATGATTTGGGTTCCAATTTCTTCTAATGTTGCAGTCAGAAATCTTCAAGCTATGCACCACCAATGACAGGATCATCAACATCACCGCAACAAGGTTCCTCATTGGATTATTCGGGTTACGGATCCGGTTCAGGTTATCCAGGTACTACTACTGGTGCGGCTGGGACAGGAGGAACAACCGAGTCCAGGACTGGTTCCGGAGAGACCATGCTTGCAGATGGGTCATATTTAGCTGGTTTGGCTTTAGGAGACTCACCAAGAACAACAGCCTCACTGACTGGTGCTCTTCAATTTACATGTCTATTATTATCTCTCATGTTCACATTTTTCTACTTGTAGCTTCTCTTTAATTTAATTTTTGCTTTTGTTCTCCCTCTCTTTGATGTGAATTCTTTTACATATATGCTTGCAGCTTTTATTAAAATTAAGAAGAAAAAAAAAGCTGACAGGATTCTTGTTCCTCCTCATTGTAAACCACCACCACCCACTTCAAGATCCAAAATTTTTGAGAATATTTTTGTGTTTTCAAGCAACAAATAGTGTCAAAGATGGTTTCTTTGCACCATCGTCCAATGTTTCTCGGTGGTAAAGGGCTTCATCAAGCCTGACAATGTCAGAAACTCGAACCAGATGTAATGTGAATGTATGAAGAGGATTGTTGGCTGGTGGTGGTGTGAGGATTTTCATTTGCTGGATCTGCAAGTTTTCAAGTGCTTGCTTTTTTGCCTTTTGTCTGCTAAAATACAAGAAATTCTTCTGAGCCCTAATCTGTCTGTCAATGCTCTATTATTTTTCTTTGGTGGGCTGTGGAATGAAATCATTGATGTTGAAAAACTTTGAAAGATGAAATAATTTCTTTCATGTGGACCAATTTGGCAAATGCTTTAACTTTGTATTATAAATTCAAAAAGAGGAGGGAATAAAGTCATCAAGTGGGGGATCATTGTTGTTTTATACTGTAATTGGATTTGGAGGTGTGATTATTGTAATCTCCATTTAAACTTTTTCTGCTGAAAATACTCTGAAAAGAGGATTTGATGTTTCAATAATAAGAAGAGAGACAGAGAGAGCTCAGCTAAAAAAATAAAAAAAAAGGCACCAGTAAACATTGTTGTGCCATCATTCTCACCCTTTCTTTTTAGTTGGATATTTCATGTATTAATTGGAAATGAAATGAACGAGAATCAAGTTTTATGGAAAATGGAACTTGATTCGTTGTGTGTGGGATCACAAATCAGGAATTAAGAACTTAATTTATTACTTTCCAACAAAAAACTTAATTTTTGATTTGTGGGTGAGATCGCAAATCAATATTCAAGTTTCTTTTTCTTCATTAGAATTCATGATTAGTAAATACGCCGGAAAATTTGATACTGAATGCTAGATGGCATCATACATTTTTCATTGCGATTGTGCCATATTTACCTCTTAATATGATTAGGAGACAGGAATGTCCTGTACAGAGAAGCAAGACACTTGAAACATTTCTAGTAGTTTGAGGATTTGAGCTTATACATTCATGCATTTGCGATTCATGTGACAATATTGATACTTCTGAAAAACTTGTTCAGCCCGCTTCGTACGTTGATCCAATCAATCAATCCATCAAGATGTTGGGATTATTGTGTGAAGCCTTCAAGTTAAATGAAATAAACAAATATAAGAGTTAGGTGGCCTTTGTTTGTTTGTGTAATAAATTGGAAAAGCAAGCATTTATTATACTTGGTGGAGTGTGCAAATGAAGTCAACAAAAGAGGCATAGCTAATTTGATGAAAGCAAATTGGAACGCTGTTTGCAATGGCAGCGTGATGTGCAGCGGTCCAAAAATTATTGAGTAGCGCTGCGTATTGTGGCAGCGGCAATGCAGCGGTGAGGCAGCGATTTCACCAGTGTTTTGCGCTGCGTATTGCGCTGCTAATTGTTTGACATCGGTGTTGTCACAGTAGGTCACGTTGCGAAGAGCGCTGTGGCTATGGCAGCAGTTCGACTTAAATCCGCATGCAATAAAGATTTCACACAGTAAAAATAGAGGAAAAAGGAAATAGATCTCAATTAGGATTTGGCCAACCTAAGTGCTCCCATATAAATACCACCATTATGTGTACTCTGATGTGTGTGTTAAAATCACCGTGAGTGAGAAAATATTGCTAGAGAGATAGAGAGCAAATTGTAGAGAGACTGAGAGATTGTAATCAACTCTGAAAGTAGTGGATTGAGTGCGGTGCGCTCCGTGGACGTAGGCAAATTGCTGAACCACGTAAAATCTTTGGTGTCGTCTTTTCTTCTTATTGCTTTCATATTATCTGTGTGTTTTAGATTTGTGTGTGTGTGATTTTTTTCTTACAACAATTGGTATCAGAGCCCTTTGTTGGGGTAGGTTATTTTTTACACAAATCTAAGTTTTCTCGAGGTCAACGATTTTATCGTAGAGATGGGATCGGAGAAGGATTCTCACAAGATTGAGAAATTCGATGGGATGAATTTTAGTTTCTGGAAGATGCAGATGGAGGATTATCTATACCAGAAGGACTTGCATTGGCCGATAAAAGAGAAGCCGGCAACTATGACCGATGAAGAATGGTCAAAGAAGCGGAAGCCGAAGAACATGGATGAAGAGGATCTCGAACTCCTAGACAGGAAAGCATTGGGAGCAATTCGTCTCAGTTTGACGAAGCAGGTCGCTTTTAATGTAAATGATCAGCTAACTGCCAGAGATCTGATGAAGACTTTATCAAACCTGTATGAACAGCCTTCTGCGGTAAGGAAGGTCCATCTTGTCAAAAAGCTATCAAATTTAAAGATGACGGAAGGTCAGGGTTTCAGAGAGTATCTAAACCAATTTAATGAAGTGAAGGATGAGTTAACTTCTGTGTCTATGGGTTTCGATGAAGAATTCTTAGCGGTGTTTATGCTCACCCAATTGCTAGAAAGTTGGAAGATGACATGTCAGTCAATTGTCAACTCGTTCGGGAAAGAAAAATTGGATTTCTCACAGGTTGTGAACATGATCATGACTGAAGAAATCAGGATGCGTGAAGAGGGATTTGGAGCATCTACATCTTCAGCATTGAATATGGAAGGTAGAGAAAGCAGAAACAGAAATCGGAACACGAATCAACGAGGAAGATCAAAGTCAAGAGGTAAGTCTAAATCCAGGTATCAGGTCAACTATTCGGGAAATCAGCAACGAAACAAGAAAGATGTAGAGTGCTGGAACTGTGGTAAGAAAGGCCACTTCTCGTATGAGTGTAGATCTGAGAAGAAAGATAAGGGCAAGAGCAGTGCGAACTGTGTGTCGGAGGAGTCAGATGACTGCCTCATCTGCTCGTTGGAAAGTAAGACGGAGTCTTGGGTTATGGATTCAGAAATGTCTTTCCATGCCACACCTCACAGGGGGTTGTTCGAGAATTACTTCTCAGGAAATTTGGGTAATGTGTATCTTGGTGATAATCAAGCATGCAACATTACCGGGAAGGGAGATGTGAAGATTCAGCTGAAAGGGTCAGTTTGGAAGCTTAACAACGTGAGGCACATACCAGATTTGAGGAAGAACTTGATCTCTATTGGGAAACTGGCGTCAGAGGGTTACATGACGACTTTCACAGATGATAAGTGGAAGATTTCGAAAGGTATTATGACAATCGCCCGAGGAAATAAGAATGGGTCGCTTTACACAACTACGGATGGTTGTGGTTCAATCGCTATGGCAGAAGGTAAAGATGATCCGAACTTGTGGCACCAGAGGTTTTGGCACATGAATAGTCAGGGGCTGAAGTGTCTACATTCGAAAGGTAAGTTGCCAGATTTGAAGAGTGTTGAGGTTGATTTCTGTGAGAGCTGCGTGTTGGGAAAACAGAAGCGAGTGAGCTTCAAGAAAATCGGAAGGGTACCGGTAAAGGAGAAGTTGGAACTAGTGCACACCGATGTTTGGGGTCCAGCTTCAGTCTCGTCAACCGGAGGTAAATAGTATTTCGTCACATTTATTGACGACCACTCCAGGAAGGTATGGGTTTATTTTCTGAAACACAAGTCTGAGGTGTTTGATGCTTTCAAGAGATGGAAAGCTAGGGTTGAGAACGAGACAGGGTTAAAGATCAAAAAGCTGCATTCAGACAATGGTGGAGAATATAAAGACAGTGAGTTCAAGAGGTTTTGCTATCTGAGCGGGATAAAGCTCAGTAGAACGGTTCCTGGAACCCCACAGCAGAATGGGATAGCATAACGTATGAACAGAACATTGACTGAGAGAGCCAGAAGCATGAGGTTACACTCTGGGTTACCAAAACAGTTCTGGGCAGAGGCAGTCAATACAGCAGCATATTTGATCAATAGAAGACCATCAAAACCTTTGGACCTCGCTATACCAGAAGAGATCTGGACTGGGAAAGAGGTAAAACTTTCTCATCTTAAAGTGTTTGGGTGTGTTTCTTATGTACATATAGGTGATCATGCGAGGAATAAGCTAGACGCCAAGTCAGTGAAGTGTACTTTGGTGGGCTATGGAGAAGATGAATTTGGTTACAAGCTGTGGGATGACCAAAATCGCAAGATGATCAGAAGTAAAGATGTTGTCTTCAATGAAAGGGTTATGTACAAAGACAGAAACACACAGGTGTCTGAACCGGAAGAGCCAGAGTACTTTGGGCCGAATGATGTATCAGAGAACAGGGTCTTGGAACCAGTTAATCAGAATGATGAAGAATAAGGTGTGCCGCTCCAGGTTACATATCATATCCCATATAGAGACGTTCAAGCGACACAGGGTCAGAGTGCAATGAGAAGATCAACTCGAACTCCTATACCAAATAGGAAGTACTTGCAATACATGTTGTTGACAGATGCAGGGGAACCTGAGTGCTATGATGAAGCATATCAAGGAAAAGATGCAAGCAAGTGGGAGCTTGCAATGAAGGATGAGATGAAGTCGTTGATTTCTAATCAAACTTGGGAGTTAGCCAAGTTGCCTGAAGGAAAGAAAGCCCTACAGAATAAGTGGGTGTTTCGAATCAAAGAGTCCAAGAGATACAAGGCACGACTAGTGGTCAAAGGTTTCCAACAAATAGAAGGTATTGACTACTCTGAAATTTTTTCTCCTGTTGTTAAACTAACTACGATCCGGTTAGTGTTGAGTATTGTCGCAGCAAATGGATTATATATTGAGCAGTTAGATGTGAAGACTGCCTTTCTTCATGGAGATTTGGAGGAAGAGATATACATGCAGCAACCAGAGGGGTTTGCAGAAGATGGCAAGGAAGAGTTGGTGTGTAGGTTGACAAAGAGCTTGTATGGTTTAAAACAAGCTCCCCGACAGTGGTACAAGAAGTTTGATGGGTTTATACAAGGCAATGGATATTTCAGATGCAATGCTGACCACTGCTGTTACTTCAAAAAGGTTAAGTCAAGTTTTATTATTCTGCTACTTTATGTTGATGACATGTTAGTAGCTGGTGCAGATTTAGAAGAGATTAACAATTTGAAGAAGCAACTCTCAAGTGAGTTTGAGATGAAGGATTTAGGTGCAGCAAAGCAGATTCTTGGAATGAGAATTAGCAGAAACGAACAGGAAGGTACATTGAAGCTTTCACAAGCAGAGTACGTTCGGAAGGTGTTACAGAGATTCAGCATGGGTGATGCAAAATCGGTAAGAACACCTTTGGCTAGTCATTTCAGGTTATCTAAGGAACAGAGTCCGAAGACAGAAGAGGAGAAGGACTTCATGGCTAAAGTTCCTTATGCTTCAGCCATTGGAAGCTTAATGTATGCCATGACTTGCACAAGACCAGATATTTCCCATGCAGTGGGAGTTGTGAGCCGTTACATGTCAAATCCAGGCAAGCCTCACTGGGAGGCCGTGAAGTGGATCCTAAGATACCTGCGGGGTACGACAGAGAGATGTCTAACCTTCAGAAGAGATGAACTCAAGCTGGAAGGTTATGTGGATTCAGATTTTGCTGGGGAGGTGGATCATAGGAGAAGTACCACCGGATATGTGTTCACAATGGCTAGTACCGCGATTAGTTGGATGTCCCAGTTGCAGAAGATAGTGACAATCTCTACAACTGAAGCAGAGTATGTGGCTGTGACAGAATCAAGCAAGGAGCTGATATGGTTACAAGGTTTGTTAGCTGAGTTGGGATTCGATCAAGTGATGAATGTGTTGCACAGTGACAGTCAGAGTGCAATACACTTGGCCAAGAATTCGGCGTTCCATTCTAAGACCAAGCATATAAACCTACGCTACCATTTCATTCGATCGTTAATCGAAGAAGGTGTGTTGAAGTTAGTGAAGATTGCAGGTAGTAAGAATCCAGCTGATATGTTAACCAAGTCAGTCACTACTGAGAAACTGGAGCTGTGCGCAGCTTCAGTGGGTCTTCAAGAGTGAAGACGTGGGGGATGAGCGCACCGTTATTTATCCACTAAGTCATCGAGGAAGGATGGAGAACGTCTATTGGGTTTCAGTCTTCAAGTGGGAGATTGTTGGGATTATTGTGTGAAGCCTTCAAGTTAAATGAAATAAACAAATATAAGAGCTAGGTGGCCTTTGTTTGTTTGTGTAATAAATTGGAAAAGCAAGCATTTATTATACTTGGTGGAGTGTGCAGATGAAGTCAACAAAAGAGGCATAACTAATTTGATGAAAGCAAATTGGAACGCTGTTTGCAATGGCAGCGTGATGTGCAGCGGTCAAAAAATTATTGAGTAGCGCTGCGTATTGTGGCAGTGGCAATGCAGCGATTTCACCGGTGTTTTGCGCTGCGTATTGCGCTGCTAATTGTTTGACAGCGGTGTTGTCACAGTAGGTCATGCTGTGAAGAGCGCTGTGGCTATGGCAGCGGTTCGACTTAAATCTGCGTGCAATAAATATTTCACATAGTAAAGATAGAGGAAAAAGGAAATAGATCTCAATTAGGATTTGGCCAACCCTAGTGCTCCCATATAAATACCACCATTATGTGTACTCTGATATGTGTGTTAAAATCACCGTGAGTGAGAAAATATTGCTAGAGAGATAGAGAGCAAATTGTAGAGAGACTGAGAGATTGTAATCAATTCTGAAAGTAGTGGATTGAGTGCGGTGCGCTCCGTGGACGTAGGCAAATTGCTGAACCACGTAAAATCTTTGGTGTCGTCTTTTCTTCTTATTGCTTTCATATTATCTGTGTGTTTTAGATTTGTGTGTGTGCGATTTTTTCTTACAACACAAGAGGCTAATCTCTGTTTGTTTTGACGGATTAATATGATCAAGGGACAGCAATGTGTTATGAGATTCTTCAAAACTCGAAAGAACTAAAATAATAATAACCCGTATTCAAATTCAATTAAGTACTTTAGCAAAAATGTTCCTAGACCGAATCTAGATATATTTCTACTATAGAATTTATTGATTGATAAATTTTCACAATCGAATGCTAACATGTTTGGTTTCTTCGCTTCGACAGAGCGAGAAAGTGGAAGTTGAAGTTTTGTTTCCATACTTGACAGTCACTCTGTATTCACCTAAGAAGCCATAGAAGCTGTACGAGCCATGGTCATCTGTGTGTCCATTTACTTCTCCAGTTTGCCATTCTTTGAAGAGCTTGTTGTCGACAACATTGCCGGCTGGTAGGTTCTGCAGATTGTTGTCTGTCAAGCACATCTGGTAGCACCCATTTGGATCCAATGCTGTCCACAACAGTATCCCATTCACAGATGGATGTGAGAAGCCCTCTCTCAGTACTTGATCTAGATATACAGCCTGTGGAAGAAGAAACCGAAAAGAAAGAGTGAGTGGAGAGGTTTGTTTCTCAGGTTTTTTTTCTTTTCTGTATAATGAATAGTACATTTTCAAGATTGTTTTTACAGGTTTCTCAGGTTTTTTAAGGAAGTGTTTTATCTGAAAATTGGTGTGAAGAAGTGGAAAACCCTCTCTCTATATATGCTCAAGAACAACAGAAAAGAAAGAGTGAAATCCAAGGTTTTCTCAGGTTTTTTTTTTTTTTTTTTCTCTATAATGAATGGTACGTTTTCAGGATTGTTTTCATAGTGTTTGATTGAAAACAAATTTTTTTTTTTCTTTTTCCCGGAAGTGTTTTATCAGCGATTTGGTGTGAAGAAGTGGAAAAACCTGTCTCTATACTTGCTCTAGATAAACAACCGAAAAGAAAGAGTGAAATCCAAGTAAGTGGAGAGGTTTGTTTCTAAGTTTTTTTCTTTCTTTCTTTTTTCAGTATAATGAATTGTACATTTTCAGGATTGTTTTATAGTGTTTGATTGAGAATAAACAAAAACATTATTTATGAAGTGATTTATTAGAAAATTGGTGTGAAGAAGTGGAAAACCCTCTCTCAATACTTGCACTAGATAAACAACCGAAAAGAAAGAGTGAAATCCAAGGTTTCTCAGTTTTTTTTTTTTTCCTGTATAATGAATGGTACGTTTCCAGTATTGTTTGATTGAAAATAAACAAAGACGTTATTTTAGGAAGTGTTTTATCAGAAAATTGGTGTGAAAAGTGGAAAACCTTCTCGCAATACTTGCTCTAGATAAACAACTGAAATGAAAGAGTGAAATCCAAGGGTCTCAGGTTTTTTTTTTTCTTCGTATAATGAATGGTACGTTTTCAGGATTGTAAACAAAGACGATATTTTAGGAAGTGTTTTATCAGAAAATTGGTGTGAAGATGTTGAAACCCTCTCTCAATATGTACTTGCTCTAGATAAACAACTGAAAAAGAAAGTGAAATCCTAGCAAGCTAATAGGTTCTCAGGTTTTTTCATATAATGAACAAATGAACAACTTTACTCGCTTACCTGTGTTTTCTTATCCAGTGTGCTACTGATATCAACCTCTGTGAGCCAAATAGGAAGTCCAAGAGTGGCCAATTTGTCGAGGACAGCCCTCATCAGCGGAAGATTTGGTACTGTAAAGTGACCTTCAAGGCCTATACCGTCCATAGACACCCCACCGCGTTTTAGTTCTTGTATTCTCGAAATGTAGCTATCAACCGTTGAATTCACATCGCTGCAAGTCTCCACCACATTGAACTCATTCATAAAAAGTGTCGCCAAAGGGTCTGATGTGTGTGCTGTCTCATAGAAATGCAAGGTTGCATTAGGTCCTAGTCGTTGCTCATAGAAATCGAAATGTAGCATCTCATTGCTGACATCCCAGTGAATGAATTCCTCCTTATACTTGCTCATCAAGCTTTGTATCCGGGAGTTTACAGCTGCTTGAAGTTCTGGTCCTGACAGATTCCGAACCCAAGCTGGTGTGTACTTTGGATTTTCCCAGAATATATTGTGACCTCTAGCAATTATCTGATTTGCTCGAAGAAATTCGAACATCTTGTCTGGTAAGGTGTAGTTGAGCTTCCCTGGTTCGGGTTCTGTTGCATACCACTTGAGCTCATTTTCAAACACTGCTACGTTAAATCGCTCCACGAACCATTTCTGCAACAACCGGAACAAATTATGCTAATCTAGCCTGCAATGTCGCAAAATGTTCATAGGATCATAGTGCACATAATTACCTGGTAGAGTGAATTTCCAAGGATTGTTTTTGAAATTGCGGATCCAAATGGAAAATCCTTCGAGACTTGCTCTATAGCGATTGATGCTCCTTGTATTCTGTCGCCATTTCCATCCGCGGCATGAATTGTCACAGCACGTTTCCTTTCCTGCACATATTTTGTGATTTAACATCTTAATTTTTTTTCGAATTCGGTATCTCAGCAAGTGTTTACCGATTAGTACTCACAGTGTTGATTATATATTGCTGGTTGAACCTCCATTCTTGATCAGTGAATGGCTGCAATGAAGCACTATCAATTGCTATATCGATATCTTTGTCGTCTGAATTCTCGAATAAAAGAAAAGACAATTTCGCCGGTGAATCAAGAGTGAATCCACCTTTAAGAAATGACCAGCATCCATGATTGGCAAGAACAGTCCCTATACAATTATATGTCGTGTCTTCTGTCTTCAGACTCGCCTGTATATGAGCTGAATTAGCGCCCTGAATCTTCACCCAAACTGCAAAAAAAAGGCCAACAAGTGAGGCATATTGTGGTTACACATCACAAAACTCATGGACTATTATCCGTAAGAGCGAAAACATACCAGAGAAGCAATAGATGGTTCCTTGAGTGAGATTGTGCAATACAAAAGCTGGTGAGTAGAAACCTGTCGAGGAATCGGCAATGCTGATCAGGTTTTCCGGGGCCTCGTTGTTGAGAATTCCTCCATTGTAAAGGGGGTCCTCTGGCTGCTCTTTGCACTGCCAATCAAACATTTTTTGCATACCAAATCAACAATGTAACTCAATGTAAAAGTTACCACGGTCCAATCTGGTTTTGTGGAAAGAACACTCGTTCAGTCTGACAATGTCCAGATTCTGTATTACCAAAAAAAAAAAAAAAAAAAAAAAATCCTCAACATAAACTTGAAATTATTACAATTATATAAATAAATTTTGTTAATTACCTCTGTGTAAGCAGTGAAATCATACAAGGGTCCATCTACAGAGAGAATAAAAAATAAAATAAAATAATCAGAAATTAAGTTAATTAAACAAACATTTGTGAAAGCACAAACATGTAGAGAGAGAGAGAGAGAGAACCATAAGATGTAACCAAGGAAACTCCATGAATGATGAGAAGCAAAAACACCAAGAGAGCACTACTGTGATTCATGTTTGTTGAAAAGTACTTCTTCTTTTTCTTCTTCTTCTTCTTCTTCTTCTTATAAGTTGATGATGCTCGGTCACTCACTTTCAAAGTTAATGGAGTGGAGTACTGGAGTTCACATGTGAAATAGTGAGTTGTACAAAAACATTCTCGTGTCTCGATTCCTGTTGCTCACATGCAATGGATGAAAGAGAGGGATAGATGGTGAGTTTCATGTGAACTTTAAAAATGTGACAATTCGCATGTTTTACACCTCATATTAATAACAAGTTTTTCGTAAATTCGTTTTTCATTTTCACCACGAAAATTCTCAAATACAAACCGTTCAATCCGGTAATGTCTCATGTTTAGGTTCGAGTCATCATACCCGTATATGGTATATAAACAACCAAAAAAAAAAAAAAAAAGCATTGATTGTACCATTATTTATGCTAAGATCAAAAACTCCCAAAGTGGGGTGCAATTGCAAAAGACATTTTATTATTGTTTAGTTGGATTTATCGAAACTTCAAATATTCTTGTCACTCTTTTGCATTGATTGGAATGTTAAAGAGAGAGAGCTGTTAATGAGCAAATGATGTGTGATTTGTTGTCTCAAACGTATTGAGTGTTTTACAAATCCAAGAATGTAACAACTATTGAAAGAAAAAAAAAAAAAGTAGCTATTGCTAGTTGTTCTTTCATTTGTCATCTTCCTCTTGTTAATGGTAAATGTAGAATCAATTGACTAGAACTTAAATTTTTTGTTAACAATGTTTCTTCCCTTTCGTTATCGTTTATGTGTTTATATTCTTTTTAACTATTATTTAAAAGGTTTAAAATCAAGGGATACTTTCTCAATTTATAATAAAATCAATCGATCAGGGATTTACCTATTTTTTTTTTTTTTCTTTTGAAATCAGACACCAAACCGGTCAGAGATTTATCGGGATCTGTCGAGATCAAACACTATATGTACGGTCTAGATACCTACTCTCATAACATCAGAATTTAAAAAAAAAAAAAATCATTACACATCATTGTAAAATATGCATGGTGAGAGTGTGAGACTCAAACCGACCAAGATATCTACGAAAATCCCAAGCAGAGGCTTTAGGGTACATATATCATTGTGTCTTTTCTTTGAAAGCAAGGTTGCTTCGCCTCTACATTCTACAAGTGAGCAGCATGAGGCCTGCGGTAGAGCTTGCATGCGCGCATGATCAATATGCCCAAAACTATTTGGACCTCATAGGCATGCTTCCTTTCCATCTTCAGCTTTTTCACAAAATAAAAACCCGACATGACCCCGGTAAGATCAGGAGTTTGTCTAGACAAAACCTATCTAAACCAAACACTACAAGCATAATTACTCGCATAGCTACGCTCACAACAAGGGTAACCAATTACTTCATAATCTATGTAATCTATTGCTGTAGAACATCCCATACCGTGCAATGTTCATGGACATATCTTATACATATTTCGGCTTATTTTTAGAATTTGAACACACAAGATCTCTAGATTATTGATTACTTTAATACCATATTAAAATTACCCCCCACACACACAAATAAAAAAATAAAAAAAATAAATAAAGCATATAAGTTGAATCACGACAAACTATATGAACAATCTAATACAAATAAATTCATGAGTATTGAGTGCTAATGGTGTATAGATATGAACAAATTATTTCATTTTATTTATTAAAAAAAAATACAAAAACATAGTGGGTTTGATAATTTATTGGGCTTTTGGCCCACTAATTTATCGCAAGGCCCAAACAATTGTATACAAATTGGGTCAACAAAACAAACTTCGATTCATTTTGTTACATAAGTAATAATTATTATTGGATTATAATCCAAAGTTCACAATTTTTTTTATTAATTTTTTTTGGAAGTTTATAGAATATAGATCATTCTATTTATTTGGGGTTTTTTTTTTTTTTTTGAAGGAGAACAGCAGATCACAAACAAGCACGGCAATCCGCCAAAACAAAGGAAGAAACACAATGAGGAAAATCCTTCAGCCAAAACATGTCCTCAAGGCAGGAGAGACCATTTTTAGCTAAACCATGGGCTACCTAAATAGCCTATCTAACCCAACAACCCCAGATAGGATTGTATTTGGGGTTATTGGGTTGCCATTAGTTTCATTAATGCAATTGATTCAGAGATTATTTTTCTGACGTACACAATTAGGAAAATCTGACCAATAATTATTTTTCTGATGTACACAATTAGAAAAATTTCCACCTTACTGTCATTTCATTAATAATAGATGAGATGATAATAAATGCATGTAATCGGGCCAGTAGTCACGGGATATATGTTCCGAAATGCAACCCCCATTAAGAGAAAATCACGAACCAATATATATAGTAAATAATGAATAATCAGATTTAGACTGAGTGAAGCCGGATGTGGTCAAGGTGGTGGAGAATTTGGCAAACCATTGTCTCGAAGCCTGTTTCAAACCATATAATGATTTGTTGAGTTTGCACACTCGTTGCTCCCCCTGTTTCGAAAACCCAGGTGGTAGAGTCATGTACACTGTCTCATTCAGATCTCCTTGTAGAAAAGCATTGTGAACATCGAATTGTTGAATGTCCCAACCTTTGATAGCAGCGATGGAAAGCAATAGTCGAACAGTGACTAACTTTGCCACAGGAGCGAACGTATCATGATAATCAAGGCCTTCAATTTGATTGTAGCCTTTCGCAACTAAGCGAGCTTTGTAGCGTTCAATCGAACCATCAGAGTGATACTTAACTTTGAAAACCCATTTACACCCAATAGGTTTATGTGATGAAGGCAAAGGGACAAGATCCCATGTGTTATTTTTCTCTAATGCTTCAATTTCAGTGGCCATTGCCGCATTCCAATGTGGGTATTTGATGGCTTGGGAAAAGGACTTAGGTTCAACTGTAGAACAAACCTTGGATAAAAAAACTTTATGTGATAAAGAGAAATTATTATCAGAAACATATAAAGCCATTGGATAAGGAGTGGAAACTTTAGTTACCTTAGAGTCAGATTGGACCAGATTCGCCACATGAGGGAGAGTAGGACAGTGATAGTGTTTCAAATATGCTGGTGGCTGTCTTGATCGAACCGATCGAAGAGGAAGATCGGGTTGTGCACTAGATGACACTAAGGGAGGATCCGAAATTGGAGGGAAATCAGGTGACATCTCATTGTCAAGAGAAGCATCTGATGAAATCGAAACCTCATGAGGTTCGGTCTCATGTGGAACGGATGGAGTGGGTGGAAAAAAATTAAAAGTGCCATCATCATGTATGGGTAATGTATGAACTGGCATGTTTGATGGAGTGGGTAAAATTTTTTGAAAAGGAAAAACATGTTCATGAAATATGACATCACGAGAAGTAAAAATCTTTTTAGACTGAAAATCGAATACACGGTATCCTTTTTGGCCGTAAGGATAGCCAACAAAAATACCTGGTGTACCTCTCTGATCAAATTTATTTTTGACATGGGGTTTTCGAGCAAAACATAAGCAACCAAAAATTCTAATGTTAGTAAAAATCGGTGATTTTTGAAATAACATCTCGTGAGGTGACTTGCCTTTTAATAAAGGAGTTGGTAATTTATTTATGATATATGCAGCAGTGAGGACACATTCTCCCCAAAAAGATAATGGAAGATGGGCTTGAAAACGTAAAGCTCGGGCAACATTTAGAAGGTGACGGTGTTTGCGTTCAACTACACCATTTTGTTGTGGTGTAGCAACACAACTACGTTGATGAACAACACCTTTAGATGAAAAAAAATGCTGCATGTTTTTTGATAAAAATTCAGTGCCATTGTCGGTTCGAACAACTTGGATTTTAAAATGTTCATTTATGTCTCCAACCCCAGAAATAACAGATTTGATTTGAGAATTAAATTGAGTATGAACCATGGCAAAAAATGATTGTAAAATGTGAGATGTTTCAGATTTAACAGCCATTAAATATATCCATGTGGCACGACTAAAATCGTCAACTATAGTTAAAAAAAATCTAGAATTTGAATGTGATGGTAATGAAAAAGGTCCCCAAATATCACAGTGAATCATTTGAAATGGTCTACTAGTTTTTATTGAACTATTCGAAAAACACAAACGAGTTTGCTTTGCTTGAGGGCATATCATGCAATCAACATTATTTGAAGAATGAATAAAAGAGAATTGATTAGCTAAGAGTTGTAAACAACTAGGTGAAGCATGTCCTAATCGGCAATGCCACAATTTATTTTGAGCTGAATTTTGAAAAGAGCAGATAGTTGCTGAATCCTGAAGATGGTAGAGTCCCTCATGTAGGCGTCCCAATCCAATCTTCTTCTTCGATAACAGGTCCTGAAACACACACTCATCATTAGAAAAGGAGACAGAAATTTTTCGAGTCTTGACAAGTTCACTGATGGAAATTAAATTGAATTGAAAAGTGGGAACAAATAAGACATTTGTGAGACATAATGTCGGTGAGAGAGTGACAGTTCCTACATGAGTAATTAAATGGTCTGTTCCATCTGGGAGTTTAAGTGTGGAATATTTAGAGCAAGTAGAATAACTAGAGAATAAATTCAAAGATGAGCTCACATGATTTGTCGCTCCTGAGTCAATGATCCAAACGGATTTATAGGAACATGAGAGGGAAATACCTGTCAAATTTGCTTGTGGTGCAATATTATTCGAATCAATCATACTCAAAAGTTTGCTATATTGGTCCATGGTGAAAGTGAGAGGGGCGGCAGAATTTGGAGCAGGGCCTGCTGTGACTGCATGAGCATGAAAATTTTTGGGAGGATACCCATGTATCTTGTAGCATGTCGCTTTGTAATGTCCAACGGTTTTGCAATGATCACAATATGGACGTGGTTTACCATTGCGATGAGTCGAACCATGTGGATTGCTGCTGGAGAACTGATTTGCGACGTTATTGGAGAACTGATTTGGGACCTGGTCTTTTCCGGATTTGCCATTGGTATGAGGTTGAGAATGACGAAAATTTGTCCTCTGAAAATTCAAGGCAGCAGCCTCTGGAATAAGATTGGACAACGCATGAATCTCTTGTTGCTTTTCTTCTTGCCTGACAAGGGAATAAATTTTTGCAACACTTGGAAAAGGATCCATTAGTAAAACCTGACTTCGAATGGCTTCAAAACGGTCATGAAGACCTTGTAAAAATTCCATGGCCCGATCTTCCTGAACACGAGCTGCAGCAGCAGTTCCATGACCACAAGTGCAAGTAATAACAGTTGATAATGAAGTTAATTCATCCCATAAAGATTTAAGCAAAGAATAATAAGCTGATACCGTGGCGTTGTCTTGTTTGAGCGAAGAAATTGATTGCTTGAGCTGATAGATCTTGGGTGCATTCGTCTGCGAGAAACGATCACTTAAATCATTCCAAATATCATGAGCGGAATCAGCGTAGAGAATGCTACCACGGATTTCTGGCGTAACAGAGTTAAGAACCCAAGAAGCAACAAGATCATCGCACCGAGACCACTTGGACTTTTCAAGAAGATCAGTTGGTGGCTGAATTGTTCCATCAACGAAACCGAGTTTATTCTTTGCTCGGAGCGCCCTTGAGATAGATCGTAACCAAGTGTTGTAGTTGTCCCCTGACAGCATTGGAGAGACTAGAACAGCTGTGGGATTATCCGAGTGATGAACGAAGAAAGGATCGTTAGGTCCCTGAGCGGAGGAAGGATCGGTGGATCCTTGAGAATCAGAAGATGGATTCGTTGAACTGGAATCCTCTGGGTTAGTCATGGTTGAAATTTTGCGGAAGGAGAAGAGCTGATCAAAAACGTGATGAAAAAAAAATTAGAAGTAGAGGTGCTCTGATACCATATTAATGTTGAATGAGAAGAGTTGTTGTAGAACAATTGTTCTGCAGTTTTTGTATATTTCTTATTGAAGAAACGAACCAATATATATATACAAGAGAAGACTTGACGTAGTCTAGTGCAAGTAAAACTAAGTAAACTGTAAGTCCTAAGTTAATTAGAAGACAGTAACCTATCAGTCCTAAGGTAGGAGTACAACAGCTAAATACAATATTAAGATAATTACAAAGAGAACAAATAGAACTAAAACACATCATATGAAGTGATAAGATTAAATGCAGCAGTATAACATAAAACAAAGTCTTCGAATCTGAGGTGGAGTTGGACTTCAAGTTAGAGTTGGAGTTGGACTTCGAGTCCTGAGAGTCCTGAGAGTCCTGAATCCTGAGAAAATCTTCTCACATTTTGAGATTTAATGACAAATATGGCACTCGAACCCCTATCTATGTTCGTATAACTAATGAAATGATAGTAAGGCAGAAATCTGTAATTATTTACAAAAGTTTCCCTTTAATTTACTGTATTTATGATTTGGGTTCCAATTTCTTCTAATGTTGCAGTCAAAAATCTTCAAGCTATGCACCACCAATGACAGGATCATCAACAACATCACCGCAACAAGGTTCCTCATTGGATTATTCGGGTTACGGATCCAGTTCAGGTTATCCAGGTACTACTACTGGTGCGCCTGGGACAAGAGGTACAACCGAGTCCAGGACCGGTTCCGGAGAGACCATGCTTGCAGATGGGTCATATTTAGCTGGTTTGGCTTTAGGAGACTCACCAAGAATAACAACAGCCTCACTCACTGGTGCTCTTCAATTTACATGTCTATTATCTCTCATGTTCTCATTTTTCTACTTGGAGCTTCTCTTTAATTTAATTTTTGCTTTGTTCTCCCTCTCTTTGATGTTAATTCTTTTACATATATGCTTGCAGCTTTTATTAAAATTAAGAAGAAGAAAAAAAGCTGACAGGATTCTTGTTCCTCCTCATTGTAAACCACCACCACCCACTTCAAGGTCCAAAAATTTTGAGAATATTTTTGTGTTTTTTTTTTTTTCTTAAATGGGTTTTCAATCAACAAATAGTGTCAAAGATGGTTTCTTTGAACCATCGTCCAATGTTTCTCGGTGATAAAGGGCTTCATCGAGGCTGACAATGTCTGAAACTCGAACCAGATGTAATGTGAATGTATTAAGAGGATTGTTGGCTGGTGGTGGTGTGAGGATTTTCATTTGCTGGATCTGCAAGTTTTTAGGGAATAAAGTCATTTAGTGGGGGATCATTGTTGTTTTATACTGTAATCCCCATTTAAACTTTTTCTGCTGAAAATACTCTGAAAAGAGGATTTGATGTTTCAATAATAAGAAGAGAGACAGAGAGAGACAGAGAGAGGTCAGCTAAAAATAAAAGCACCAGTAAACATTGTTGTGCCACTCACTCTCACCCTTTCTTTTTAGTTAGATATTTCAATAATAAGAAGAGAGACAGAGAGAGACAGAGAGATGTCAGCTAAAAATAAAAGCACCAGTAAACATGGTTGTGCCACTCACTCTCACCCTTTCTTTTTAGTTAGATATTTCATGTACTAATCGTAAATGAAATGAATGAGAATCAAGTTTTATGGAAAATGGAACTTGATTTGTGTGGGATCACAAATCAGGAATTAAGAACTTAATTTATTACTTTCCAACAAAAAACTTAATTTCTGATTTGTGGGTGAGATTGCAAATCAATATTTAAGTTTCTTTTTCTTCATTAGAATTCATGATTAGTAAATACGCCGGAAAATTTGATTACTGAATGCTAGATGGCATCATACATTTTTCATTGCGATTGTGCCATATTTACCTCTTAATATGATCAGGATACAGGAATGTCCAGAACAGAGAAGCAAGACACTTGAAACATTTCTAGCAGTTTGAGGATTTGAGCTTATACATTCATGCATTTGCGATTCATGTGACAGTATTGATACTTCTGAAAAACTTGTTCAACCCGCTTCGTACCTTGATCCAATCTATCGATCCATCGAGAGGCTAATCTCTGTTCGTTTTGACGGATTAATATGTTCAAGGGAGAGCAATTTGTTACGTGATTCTTCAAAACTCGAAAGAGCAAAAACAATAATAATCCGTATTCAAATTCAATCAAGTACTTTAGCAAAAATGTTCCTAGACCGAATCTAGATATATTTCTACTATAGAATTTATTGATTGATAAATTTTCACAATCGAATGCTAACATGTTTGGTTTCATCGCTTCGACAGAGCGAGAAAGTGGAAGTTGAAGTTTTGTTTCCATACTTGACAGTCACTCTGTATTCACCTAAGAAGCCATAGAAGCTGTACGAGCCATGGTCATCTGTGTGTCCATTTACTTCTCCAGTTTGCCATTCTTTGAAGAGCTTGTTGTCGACAACATCGCCGGCTGGTAGGTTCTGCAGATTGTTGTCTGTCAAGCACATCTGGTAGCACCCATTTGGATCCAATGCTGTCCACAACAGTATCCCATTCACAGATGGATGTGAGAAGCCCTCTCTCAGTACTTGATCTAGATATACAGCCTGTGGAAGAAGAAACCGAAAAGAAAGAGTGAGTGGAGAGGTTTGTTTCTCAGGTTTTTTTTTGTATAATGAATAGTACATTTTCAAGATTGTTTTTACAGGTTTCTCAGGTTTTTTTAGAAGTGTTTTATCAGAAAATTGGTGTGAAGAAGTGGAAAACCCTCTCTCTATACATGCTCAAGAACAACGGAAAAGAAAGAGTGAAATCCACTGTTTTCTCAGGTTTTTCTATAATGGATGGTATGTTTTCAGGATTTTTTTTAGTGTTTGATTGAAAACAATTTTTTTAAATTTTTTTTTCAAGAAGTGTTTTATCAGTGATTTGGTGCGAAGAAGTGGAAAAACCTGTCTCTATACTTGCTCTAGATAAACAACCGAAAAGAAAGAGTGAAATCCAAGTAAGTGGAGAGGTTTGTTTCTAAGTATTTTTTTTTTTTTTCGCGTTCGGTATAATGAATTGTACATTTTCAGGATTGTTTTTATAGTGTTTGATTGAAAATAAACAAAAACATTATTTTATGAAATGATTTATCAGAAAATTGGTGTGAAGAAGTGGAAAACCCTCTCTTAATACTTGCTCTAGATAAACAACCGAAAAGAAAGAGTGAAATCCAAAGTTTCTCGGTTTTTTTTTTTTTTTTTTTTTTTTTTCCTGTATAATGAATGACGTTATTTTAGGAAGTGTTTTATCAGAAAATTGGTGTGAAGAAGTGGAAAACCCTCTCGCAATACTTGCTCTAGATAGACAACCGAAATGAAAGAGTGAAATCCAAGGGTCTCAGGTTTTTTTTCGTATAATGAATAGTACGTTTTCAGGATTGTAAACAAAGACGATATTTTAGGAAGTGTTTTATCAGAAAATTGGTGTGGAGATGTTGAAACCCTCTCTCAATATGTACTTGCTAGAGTGAAATCCTAGCAAGCTAATAGGTTCTCAGGTTTTTCCATATAATGAACAACTTTACTCGCTTACCTGTGTTTTCTTATCGAGTGTGCTACTGATATCAACCTCTGTGAGCCAAATAGGAAGTCCAAGAGTGGCCAATTTGTCGAGGACAGCCCTCATCAGCGGAAGATTTGGTACTGTAAAGTGACCTTCAAGGCCTATACCGTCCATAGACACCCCACCGCGTTTTAGTTCTTGTAGTCTCAAAATGTAGTTATCAACCGTTGAATTCACATCGCTGCAAGTCTCCACCACATTGAACTCATTCATAAAAAGTGTCGCCAAAGGGTCTGATGTGTGTGCTGTTTCGTAGAAATGCAAGGTTGCATTAGGTCCTAGTCGTTGCTCGTAGAAATCAAAATGTAGCATCTCATTGCTGACATCCCAGTGAATGAATTCCTCCTTATACTTGCTCATCAAGCTTTGTATCCGGGAGTTTACAGCTGCTTGTAGTTCTGGTCCTGACAGATTCTGAACCCAAGCTGGTGTGTACTTTGGATCTTCCCAGAATATATTGTGGCCTCTAGCAATTATCTGATTCGCTCGAAGAAATTCGAACATCTTGTCTGGTAAGGTGTAGTTGAGCTTCCCTGGTTTGGGTTCTGTTGCATACCACTTGAGCTCATTTTCAAACACTGCTACGTTAAATCGCTCCACGAACCATTTCTGCAACAACCGGAACAAATTATGCTAATCTAGCCTGCAATGTCACACAATGTTCATAGGATCATAGTGCACATAATTACCTGGTAGAGTGAATTTCCAAGGATTGTTTTTGAAATTGCGGATCCAAATGGAAAATCCTTCGAGACTTGCTCTATAGCGATTGATGCTCCTTGTAATCTGTCGCCATTTCCATCCGCGGCATGAATTGTCACAGCACGTTTCCTTTCCTGCACATATTTTGTGATTTAACATCTTAATTTTTTTCAAATTCGGTATCTCAGCAAGTGTTTACCGATTAGAACTCACATTGTTGATTATATATTGCTGGTTGAACCTCCACTCTTGATCAGTGAATGGCTGCAACGAAGCACTAGCAATTGCTATATCGATATCTCTGTCTTCTGAATTCTCGAATAAAAGAAAAGACAATTTCGCCGGTGAATCAAGAGTGAATCCACCTTTAAGAAATGACCAGCATCCATGATTGGCAAGAACAGTCCCTATACAATTATATGTCGTGTCTTCTGTCTTCAGACTCGCCTGTATATGAGCTGAATGAGCGCCCTGAATCTTCACCCAAACTGTGTAAAAAAGGCCAACAAGTGAGGCATGTTGTGGTTAAACATCACAAAACTTATGGACTATATCCGGAAGAGCGAAAACATACCAGAGAAGCAATAGATGGTTCCTTGAGTGAGATTGTGCAATACGAAAGCCGGTGAGTAGAAACCTGTCGAGGAATCGGCAATGCTGATCAGGTTTTCCGGGGTCTCGTGTTTCAGAATTCCTCCATTGTAAAGAGGGTTCTCTGGCTGCTCTTTGCACTGCAAAAACAAACATTTTATTGCATACCCAAATCAACAATGTAACTCAACTCAAACTTACCACAACATAATTTGGCTTGGTGAAAAGAACACTCATTCAGTCTAACAATGTTCAGATTAAGTATTTCAAAAAAAAATAACTCAACATAAACTTGAAATTATTAACATATATAAATAAATTTTGTTAATTACCTCGGTGTAAGCAGTGAAATCATACAAGGGTCCATCTACAGAGAGAATAAAAAATAAAATAAAATAAAATAATCAGAAATTAAGTTAATTAAACAAACATGTGTGAAAACACAAACATTTAGAGAGAGAGAGAGAGAACCATAAGATATGACCAAGGAAACTCCATTAATGAGAAGCAAAAACACCAAGAGAGCACTACTGTGATTCATGTTTGTTGAAAAGTACTTCTTCTTCTTCTTCTTATAAGTTGATGATGATCGGTCACTCACTTCCAAAGTTAATGGAGTGGAGTACTGGAGTGGAGGGCATGAAGGAGTTCACAAGTGAAACAGTGGGTTGTACAAAAACATTCTCGTGTCTCGATTCCTGTTGCTCACATGCAATGGATGAAAGAGAGGGATAGATGGTGTGTTTCATGTGAACTTTAAAAATGAGATGTTTTACACCTCATATTAATAACAAATTTTCGTAAATTCGTTCCACGAAAATTCTTAAATACAGACCGTTCAGTTTGGTAATGTCTCATGTTCAGGTTTGAGTCGTTATACCCGTATGTGGTATATCAACAACAAAAAAAAAAAAAAAAAAGCATGATTGTACCATTATTTATTCTAAGATCAAAAACTCCCAAAGTGGGGTGCAATTGCAAAAGACATTTTATAATTGTTTAGTTGGATTTATCGAAACTTCAAAAATTCTTGTGTCACTCTTTTGCATTGATATATTGGAATGTTAAAAGAGAGAGAGAGCTGTTAATGGGCAAATGATGTGTGATTTGTTGTCTCAAACGTATTGAGTGTTTTACAAATCCAAGAATGTAACAACTATTGAAAGGAAAAAAAAAAAAAGTAGCTATTGCTAGTTGTTCTTTCATTTGTCATCTTCCACTTGTTAATGTTAAATGACTAAATGTAGAATCAATTGACTAGAACTTATATTTTTTGTTAACAATGTTTCTTCCCTGTCGTTATTGTTTATGTGTTTGTCTTCTTTTTAACTATTAGTTAAAAAGTTTAAAATCAAGGAATACTTTCTCAATTTATAATAAAACCAATCGATCAGGGATTTACCTTTTTTTTTTTTTCTTTTGAAATCAGACACCAAACCGGTCAGAGATTTATCGGGATCTTTCGAGATCAAACATTATATGTACGGTCTAGATTTCCACTCTCACAACATCAGAAAAAAAATTTAAAAAAATTCATTACACATCATTGTAAAATACGCATGGTGAGAGTGTGAGACTCAAACCGACCAAGATATCTACAAAAATCCCAAGCAGAGGCTTTACGGGACATATATCATTGTGTCTTTTCTTTGAAAGCAAGGTTGCTTCGCCTCTACATTCTACAAGTGAGCAGCATGAGGCCTGAGCTAGAGCATGCATGCGCGCATGATCAATATGCCCATAACTATTGGGACCTCATAGGCATGCTTCCATTACATCTTCAGCTTTTTCACAAAATAAAAACCCGACACCCCGATCAGATCGAGAGTCTGTCGAGACAAAACCTATCTAAACCAAACACTATAAGCATAATTACTCGCATAGCTACGCTCACAACGGGTAACCAATTACTTCATAATCCATGTAAATATGTAATCTATTGCCCCTTACCGTGCAATGTTCGTGGATATATCTTATACATATTTTGGCTTATTTTCAGAATTTGAACACAAGATCTCAAGATTATTGATTACTTTAATACCATATTAAAATTACCACACACATAAAAAATAATAATAATAATAATCAAGCATATAAGTTGAATCACACGACAAACTATATGAACAATCTAATACAAATAAATTCATGAGTATTGAGTGCTAATGGTGTATAGATAATTTATTAAAAAAAATACAAAAACACAGTGGGCTTGATAATTTATTGGGCTTTTGGCCCACTAATTTATCCCAAGGCCCAAACAATTGTATACAAATTGGGTCAACTAAACAAACTTCGATTCATTTCGTTACATAAGACTATTAATAATTATTATTGGATTATAATCCAAAGTTCACAAAAAATGATTTTTTTTAGAATAATAATTAAGAAAGTTATTATCTTTTCCTTTTACAATTACTTATTAACTATTTCAGTACAATAGTTAAAACCTTGTTCATTCATTCCATTATTCCCGAAAGAGATCGAATTGATTGAAATTCTTGATCAGTAAACGAGTTTATAATTGCCAATAGGGGTGTAGTTTAGCTGATAGATGGACGAGCTTGAGGCTCAGGTAAATGAGTCTCAGGTCAGCGGCTCGAATCCTACCAAAGGCGAAAGCTTTCAAAAAAATATATAGTCCCAGATTAATAGATATTGTCAAAAAGTAAATGAGTTTATAACTAGATTCAACATAACCATTAGGGATGTCAATGGTACAGGTCGGGGACGGGTTTTCCATTATCATCCCCAATACCAATTTATATGATAAATACCATCCCCGATGAATATCCACATTAAAATAAATTGTGCAGGTACGGGAATTCCCCATTAGGGGATCGGTTTTTTACCCCATACCATCCTCATCCCATTAATGTATTTTTTTTTATGACTTTTTGATAAATATCATATAAATAGTATTGAATAATATGAAAATAATAGTGTGAAGATGAAGTAGTGTTTCAATGGAGGAAAAAAATTAGGAAAAAAAGAGGGAAAATTATGTTTGTGGGAGGGAAAATTATATATATATATATATATATTGATAACGGGTACGGGTACGGGGACAGGGCGAGGCAGGGACTTGAAATCCCGTAACCATACCGAAATTAAATCGGGGATTGAAAAAAATACTAGCCCCATACCACGACTTAAATGGTACGGTTAAAACCGCTCTTAACGGGCCGGGTCTCCACAGGTCCCCGTACCAATGGGTAATTTTGACATCCCTAATAAGTAATAACCATGAACAAAATAAGAAATTTTTTAATCAAGAAATTGTTACTACTTTGAACTATTCAAAAAGTAACAAATTATACAAATTATAATAAGAGTTGCAACATTTCAAACAATTTAACATACTATAAACCAAAATAATACCCACTTAAAAAAAAAAAAAAAAAAAAAACCATAATTGATGCCAAAAAAATAAGGACATCACAGAGAGAGGAAGCTCATCAATCCTTCACTTTTATGGCCTCTTGTGGTAAGTATTATGGAGTGTCATTGGCCGTTAGATACTTCAGACGAGGATGATTTTTTCGATCTCCGGCTCCGGTAAATCTTGCCATAGATGTTTTTGGTTTTAAACGCAAGTACAATGTCCAAACCAAACCCAACTAGACATACTATGGCCATAATGGTGAACACAAGCCTATAACAATGGGCTCCAACACAGGTGTTGCCGCCTCCGGCTGTCGGGGTAGCTTGAGCGTCGTACAAGTATCCGGCAAGCAGGCCGGAGAAGAGGAAGGAACCGAGAGGGAGGTTGAGGATCAAAATGTTGTAGATTAGACCGTAGTATTTGAGACCAAATAGTTCAGAGGCAGTTGGGACAGTAACAGCTAGACGGACTCCGTAGCATAACCCGACTATGATCGAACCGATGTAGAGAGAACCGGGCATGGCTAGAGCCAGGAGTATGTAACCAACAGCCATTAGAATCTGAGAAGCTGCATTCCAAAGAGGTCTTGGTGTTCCAGCTTTCCTAAAAACACGAAGAGAAAAAAAATTAACAGTCCAAGTTAGTTAATTAACTCCCTTGTCGTTCATATTTATGTGCACCTATTGTAATTGTTACATGAACATTAATTGAACGTCGTCTCGATTAACTAAGGTCCGGAAAATTAATCAAAACGTTAACGACACACATAACTAGTTAACCGAAACGAGCAATGTTAACAAAAACTCTAGTTGCACACTCAATTTGGTTAGTTTACTATCAAAAATTCTCGTTTCGAGAGTGTCATTGTCGAACCATTGCCGGAAAAGATGCAATTAGCTAGCCGGAAAAGGCACAATTGACTAGCAGATGGATCGTTAGGTATGGAAAAAAATAACCATCCAATAAAAAATTTGAATCAACTTTGTCTTTTTCTTTGTTATTTATAAAATTTGAACCAACTTGGCTGAGCATATAAAGCCAACAATAGAAAAGATCGTAATCCAACTACTGTAACTTTATTGTTGTCAACATTGGATTTAGACTACTTTGAATATGACTTTTTGAAAAACAATTCCCAGAAAAAACAAAAAGCAATAACTTCACCACCAAAAGTTGATTCAAAAGCCAGTTTCATTACCTAAAGTTCTCAAGACTTCAAAGACTTCAAAGCAAAACAAATATCTCTTGACTTTTACTACCAAAAAGAAGAGAGAGATTGTGTGGAAAACACTACATTCATGTATATAATAAATGTCTTAAAGAAAAAGTAAAGCAAAGCACAAAATTCTACGAAGAATTTCTAAGTTGTGTTCAAACATACCGACATTACATTATTTTAAGATTTAGGGAGGATGCATGACTCGAATAAACGACTATTATTACCGATTCGGAAACATGAAAACGATATAAGAATTGGAAAATTCAATAGCATAGTTGATATAAAATATGCTTATATTCAACTCGCTCTTAGATTTGACAAATATTCGAATGTTTTGGTAAACCTACTTTACCGAATGAGGACCTAAGTATTAAAAAATATTACCTCGGACGTTTTTTTCTATCCGATTTTCAATCGAACATTTTTCAATAAATACCGATGTCTATTTAAACTATTATTATGTACACTAATTGAGCCAAAAATATGTGATTAAGCTTGAACCAATAGTATCAAATCGATAAAAATTAACGATGTATTTATACTTACTTGAGGAAGTGCTCCGAAACCGAACCCGAAATGATCCGGCCAAAAAACCCGAATATGCTTATCAGGGAAACAAAGGTCGAAACGTCGACGTATCCGAGAGCCAAACCCATCTGACCCATGTTGTTCATAACTGCCATACCCGTCCCGACCCCACAAAGAAACGATAAGAACAAGATCCAGAAATCAACGGTCCTCATTGCCTCAAATATTGTGTGATCTTCTCCTATCACTGGCCTCCTCTTCACTTTCTCCGCCGTGTACGGCAGCGCCGCCGTAACCTCCGTCGTAGTAACTGTTGTTTTTACTGCTGCGGTTTCCGGGTTCAGTAGGGGCTCCACAATTTGACCCTCGACATCCGGTTTCAACCGGGTCGAATCCCGGGTCTTCAAGTAGGAGTAAAACGGAATCAGCAACGGAGAAGCTAGTAGCACAAGCAGAACCACCGTGAACGCCACCGAAACGGCGTCGCCGGCGGTCTTCAAGAAGTCGTAGCCCAATAAGTAGACGGCCACCAGGACGGCGACGGCGTTCAACACCGTGAAGTACTTAGTCTCCTCCTTCTCCTCGGCGACGGTGGTGGCCGGCGGGATCTCGCGGAGGAAGAAGACGGCGGTGAGGCAGACTACGAAGGGGACGACGGCGAGCATGAAGAGGAACTTGGAGGGGTCACCGGCGAAGAGGGCGGTGCATATGTCGGTGAAGATTGCTGTGCTCAGCCCCACGTAGCCCTTCAAAATGCCGGAGACCGGTCCCCTATTCCGCCGGAAGTTTCGAATGCATGTCACCAGCACCGCCGTGTTCATCCACGTCGTACTGTTCCCTCCCATACAAAGAAACACACACATCTGCACATAAAAATATATTTTTCATCACAAAATCTCCATATTTTCAAAAACGTTAAACATCCCAACTCAAATCCCAACTTGTAATATATAGTTTCGTTCGTATTATTACGAAAAACAAATTTTATACTTAGAAAGTCAAATCCCAACTTGTAATGTATCAGTTTTGTTCTTCTCGTTACGAAAAACGAATTTTAGTAATTAATTGACGTATGATAAGTGAAATTAACTATGTATACATAAGTAATGTTATAGGTATTAAGGTGACGCGTGACAAATGAAATTAACGTGTATCCGGATATGTTAGTTTCGTAATTCATATATAAAGTTGGGATTTAGGATTTAGTAAATGTCGTAATCCTATATAAAATTGAGATTTAAGTTGGAATATCTGGATTAGTAAGTTTCATAATCGTATAAAAAGTTGGGATACGAGTTGATATATCTATATTAGTAAGTTTCGTAAAGATATATAGAGTTGGTATATGAGTTGGAATGTTTTCGATTATGAATAAATCAGAAAGAATATATACCTGCCAGTAAGGTAGTGGCTGAATTCGTTTACTAACTACGAGCCATTGTGCGCCGTAGCCGATCAAGCCTTCGATGGAACCGATGAGGAGGATGACCGACGTAGGGAGGCGGTCTGAGGCGATGCCGGCGAGAAGTCCGAATGCTTTGCCGACGTCTTTCGCGACGGACAAGTTGTTGAGCTGGAGCTGAGTGAGGCTCATAAGCGTCTTCAGAGCATCGGAGTAATTGGAGAATGTGTAATTGTTGCCGGATATTGACTGGACCCAGACGGCGGTCACGAAGCCCAGCCATTTCGACGCGGCGGACGACGTGGTCGGCGGCGATTCTAAACCCATCAACCGAAATGGAACTTAAAAGGTTTTCTGTTTGTTTTTTTTACTGAGAAAAAGTGAAAAGAAAGAATTCAAAAAGATTTTGCAAGTTGTGACTTTTCAATTCAGAGTACAGGAATTTATAGAGTGAGATTTTTCTTGTAAATAAAATAATCTACTTCTTTAAGCTTCGAAAACGACACGTACGGCTATCGATGATGTACTTTAATAAGATGTTTTTTTTATTATATATATATATATATATATATTTTTTTTTTTTTTCTATATATCAGTTCTTTACATATGAATCATTATATTTAAATACTTTGACTATATATATGGACGATCCTGAACATTATTAGATTGAATGAACATTCGGACTATTTTCCAGACATTATCAGATTGAATTAATGTTCTTACCACCACCATGATGCATTATATAAACTCAATGTTTTGGGGGGAGATGGGAAGACTCAACCAACTAGTGTGAGGAATGTATCAATATTACCAATCTCAATTTGTCTCGTGAGTCATGGTGTTCTCTTATTAAATGTTGTTTTTATTTATAAAAACTGACTTTATTTTTATTTTATTGGAATTTATATTATATGTTATTGTTAGGTCTTTTTGAATTTTATATTTGCAACATGGCATGCAATGATGCAAGTATGCAACTTGTTTTTTTTTTTTTTTTTTTTTTTGAAAGGAAGTATGGAACTTGTTGTTATTATTATCATTTTTATTATTATTATTTTAATAAATAAATACTTCCAAAAAAAAAAAATTCAATAAATTGTTTTGTGTATGACTATGAAATAAAAGTTGTGATAATTTGGAAATGATGATATTAATGAGGAATTTAATGTACTTTTTTTCTTTTTTTTCTTTTTGAAAGATTTTGTTTTTGAAAAGTGAGATTTAGATTATTTTAGAATATCATAATATTTTAATGATTTGACATAATGAAATGACATAGGACCCACCTAAAGTGGAAGTACACGGCTATTCTAGCCCTACGTTTAAGGCTAGAAGGACTTTTCTTACACCTAAAGTGATGGGCGAGGAACATTGGGTGCACACCAATATTTTTCAAACTACTAAAAGACTTGTAGTTTAGTAATTGATTCCGTTAATTGTGATAATATTTTTCAACGATAAAGTTTTGTGTTTGACAATAACAAAATTCAGTTGAATCAACAAGTTTGTATTCGTTCAATAGTCCTGGGTATTTCCAGAATTTACAGACTTGATCGTCTATATAGACGTTGATATGTTAATAATTTGAATCCCACTTTTCCATAAAACTTAGAGCTATGGTAACCACACCATCTCCATCACATTCATTGTTCTAGAAAATAACAATTCAACATAATTTTGTTATATAATTTTTGGCGCACCCTAAAAGATCTTAATATTTGTATTTTTTGTTATATAACCACAAGGTGGTTGCCTTGGTGATCCAAGACTTGGAATTAAAAACCCAAGTCTTTGGTTCTACTTCTGGTAATTACATTGTGGCTAGCCCTCAGGGCGTTTAGCTCTGCTGGTGGAATGATGGATATAGGGCTAACGTCAGTGGTTTGAATCCTTCCTAGACGGGGGCGAGTTCTAATTTACTCGCTTGCATCATTATAGGGCCAGGGGTGTGGGTCCGGGTTTCTTATCTGTCATACTTCGCGAAGCCAACATATAGGCCAAGCGGGTCACGCAGAAGGACAGATGGACAAATGGATAGGTACCTAGACGAAGTCCGGGATCCTTGATACGAAAAAAAAAAAAAAAAAATTAAAAATGATCCATGTTTGAAATAATTATGTGCATATTTAATGTCAAAATCCTCTTATAAAAAGTTTTGCTTGATTGTCGTATTTGATAATAGTGAATAAACTTTTGAAATAAAGGTTCGATATATCAAGAAACGAAGAATCATATTTGAATTTTAAATGAAAATCTTGATCACAAGATTACAAAAATATATTAATTAGCATAGAACAATCAAGATTACTATATTGCAATTATAATAATAGAAAAAATATATACATAAATTTAATATTAAATTTTATTACTTTTTAACTTTGACTTCTTCTAAATCTTTTATTTTAGTGTAATGACTTATCCAGACAAAGATTTATGGTTTGCTACTGATGTTAATATTTGTTTTTATACGTACTTTCAATTAAAGGCATAATCAAATTTATAATATATATATATATATATTTTCTATTGTTGGTTTGTCCTTATATAAACTATATCAGGACAAAAAATGTAGACCATTAGATTTACATACTTTGACTCAAAGTGTATGCATTTGTCAAAACTTCTCTATAATCTGTGGTCCACATTCTTCGTCTTGATATATTTATTGTCAGGACGAACTGACAATAGAAAGACTATATATATATACAAATTTTCTATTATTAGTTCGTTCTGATATAAAATATATCAGGACGAAAAATGTGAACCATTAGATTTACGTACTTTGACTTAAAGTGTATACATTTGTCAAAATTTCTCCATAATCTATGGTCCACATTCTTCGTCTTGATATAAAATATATCAGGATGAACTGATAGTAGAAAGACTGAATATATATATATATTTCTTAGCTGAAAATAAAATAAAATTGAAAACAAAAATAATTTATTTTCATGATTTCTATCAATAGATTCTTTATTCTACGTATCAACAAAATCAAAAATGTTTTAAACTTTTACGAAAAAGTAACTAAATGAAACATTGAAATACAAAATATTTCCCGAAATATTACATTTTTTATATTTACAAGAAAATTGAATATAAAAGTCACAACAAAAATAAAACAAATTAAATAATAAAAATAAAAATAAAAATAAAAATACAGTATAAGGTGTAAAATAACTTGTTGGTTTTTGAACTGTATGGGTACTGGTAACTTGTTGTTACGTTGCACGTGGCGTCGTTTAACAAAAAAAGCAAACACAGCCACACAGGCCATCCCTTGCACGTGATCGCTGACGACACGCTTTTCTTTGTCGTTTTGATTCCACTTTTGCATTTTATTTTTTTTATTTTTTTTATTTTTTTTTAGTAAAGCGTACAGGCAACGGGAAAGGCTCGCGTGAACCGCGTATAAAGTTTGCTGATCGACATGAACAAAATATGAAATTAGCGGGTTTGGGTCATTATTAAACCAACGCGGTGAATCTGTTAAGTAAATAAATTGTGTTTGGGTTGAACTTTCTCAAACCTGTTAACTTATTCGACACAATTACTTTTACATAAAAGATTTTTATTTTAGAGAATGGTGTTAACTTTTTACAAGATTTTATTTTTTAATTGAGATTATAATATTATATTATAGTTAATTATTGTTATTTTTCGATTGAGTTTAGTGAATTGAAATCATACAATTAAGTTAAAATGTTTTTAAAAATTAAATACACAAATTGACAAATTTTAGAATCAACGAGTGAATAAAGTTATAATACGAAATGACCAATGGGTTGTGTTTAAGTTTTAGAATGTGATATGTAAACTTAAAAGTTTGTTTGGATTGACAAAAAAATAAACGGGACAATAACCTGAATTGTCATCCCTAGATAGATCTATGGTTTCATAGCCGTCCGATCCTAGCTTCCAATTTATAATTAATATATTGTTGAAATAATATGGCTTTCCCGACTTGTCAAATACTTACCCACTAAGTAAACCAACATGCAAGTGGGAAAGTGGCAACCTCCTATGGAGTTCAAAGTCTATAAAGAAGGGATCTCATATCTTTGTAAATGACTACTCTTGAAATCAATACAATTATACAAAAGCTAATATGCTCACATCTTTTGTCAGTGGTCGGGAATCTGGATATTGAGAAATATTCGTGGTCAATTAGATTATAAAATAATGATAAAATATATATATATTTATTTAAATAGAACAATAATTAGACCACTAACATTCTGAATCAATTCATGTGAATGATAAGTTATTTGACATATATAAGTTATATAATTTAAATGTTGTATCATGTGTTATCGGTGGTCCAAACCGGCCATATAGAAATTATTCATTAATTATTCAAAATACCAAAAGTAGTAAAATAGACTAAATAATTATACACTATATATATATATATATATAAATTCTATTATCAGTTCGAACTGGCAAAAGTTATATCAGTTCCTTACATGTGGGTCACTGGATTTAAATACTTTGACTTGATTGTATGCACTTGTCAGTCAAAGTATTTAAATCCAGTGACTCACATATAAGGAATTGATATAACTTTTATCAGTTCGAACTGATAATAGAAAGACTGATTATATATATATATATACCACAACCACATGTTCAAATGTGTTCAAATGTTTATTTAAAAAAAATCAGCCTGTTATTTAAACATGTTGCTGTGGTTGCTCGTCCTGAAATTATAATTTCAGGACGACCTAACGGGAGAACCTCTCTCTCTCTCTCTCTCTCTCTCTCTCTCTCTCTCTCTCTCTCTCTCTCTCTCTCTCTCTCTATATATATATATATATATATATATATATATATATATATATATATATATATATACGATCTCGTTCACATCAGTGCGCACATCAATATCAATGCATGTTGACCATTGATTATGGAAAAGTTTTGACAAGTGCATACACTTTGAGTCAAAGTATGTAAATCTAATGGTCCACATCTAGCGCACTGATACTAATGAAGTTATATCAGAGCGCACTGACTTGAACATAAATATTAGTTATCGAGTGAAGTATACCTTATTTTAATTTCGGTAAGGACCTTGATGAAATCACATTTAATTTTATGAATTTTGATTTGATTTTTTTTTTGTGGATAATAAGTTCATTGAAATCTACCTATGAATAAAATTTGAGAATATTTTTTTGAATTTTTCTATATTTATCTCATTTTTTCGATGCTTTTATATTTAACAAAATCGGGATAAATAGTTCCGATACTTAATAAATTCTCAAATTTTATTCATAGATATATTTCATTAAATTTATCATCCAATAAAAAAAAATCAAATCAAAATTCATAAAAATATATGTGATTTCATCAAGGTTTTTACCGAAATTAAAATAAGGTATACCTCACTTGATAACTATTATATATATAGAGAGAGAGAGAGATATATAAATAGATAAATACCTGGCACCAAACTAATCATAGATCTATTGAGACTTGTTGTGATCAAACATTAAATAGATCGTCCGAAAATCCATCCCTTACTATTAATGTGGAATGGGAGATGTACACCACTTGAGTTAATAGAGAATGTGCTATTGTAAATTTTCTATTCAATTATTAGAATCTTAACAAACTTGAAATCGCGAATCAAACTTATAAAATCCAAATGAAAAAAAAAAAAAAAAAAGTTTGTGGTTAGAATTATTATTATTATATCTATTAAGATTGTATCATATCGATGTCATTTGATTTACACAAATTATGGCCCAACATTGAAAATAAAAAAGTCTGGATCAATTATGGATCGGATAAAAACTATATCATTTTCGTGTCATGTCTGTACACGTCCATTGTTCATAGAAAGGGTTTGGTGTGAGTCGACATCCACGGGTCTGATTCGGCTCGGTTTGTTTTTTTAATTTATTTTTCAAACATGTGATAGTGATAGTGATAGGATTCTCCACTTTCTCAAAATGTTGAAGAAAGTAATCAAGAATAAAAGAGAAGAGAAACTTTTTTTTTTTTTTTTTTTGATCTAAAAGAGAAGAGAACCTTGGTACGGAAGTATATAACAAAAGGAAAAATATGAAAACAACTGAACGACGTCGTTTAGTGATTGAAAAAAAGAGTTGTTGTATACTGTATATAAGCTAAGGTCCTTATACAATGAAAATAAAGGTGGGGGACATTTTGGTAATTCCGTAACCATCTTTTTTGAAAGTTTTTGCTTTATTCATTTAGAGATTTTACGATTAAAAGTAATGTGAATATGACCTATAATTTGTTGTTGTTGTTCTTGAATCTTGATAATCTTTGTAGGTGACCAACATGTCAATAATGGCTGCTCTGAGTTAGTGATGAAAACCCCATCAAGTCATTGTTTTTTTTCTGTGTCCCGGATAACTATTTCGAATTACGGTTTGAATCGATTCAGACATTAATTAAATGCTATAAGCACGGTCTGAATAGTTACGTACACAATACGGGATGAATCTCCCACTAGTTATATATATTATGTTCAATATGAGACTCAAACTTAATGTACAGTTCTACTGGTTTCAAGATTTATAAAATGGATTCAATGAATGATTAGTTTAAATGGATCAAATTCATTTCGATTTGTATACCGATTATGAATGAATATATATAAATGATTTTGCTATGGACCCGTGAAACTAATTTCACGATATAGATATCACTATACGTTGTTTAAACTTTTAGTAACTGTACGAACTTGAAATTTTACATAGCTGAATGAGTGTTTTTACCGTCAAATCATATTGGGTAACGATTATATAGATTATATTTTGATTTTACAAATTGGTGTATAACTTTACATGTTTCGAGTTAACAATACTCTTACGGACCTTGTAAATCAATATTGTAATCAACTTTACAAACCTAACGTAGATATCAAGTTCCTTAACAAAAACTACACATAACCTACGAATCCAACATACTAAATTACCAATACTATTGTCACAGTACACGTATTTGTGTGAGCTTTTCTCACCAATACAGTACTGAGATTAGATTTCTGAACCGTGCATGTAGTGTTTAATCTAACGGTATAGTTGGATGGGTGTCTTAGATTTCAAATATATAAATATATATATTCCTTATACAGAAAAATCTATCATGCATCGATCAGTTCATCACTACTGACATGAAAATGTGCATATCAATTAGGTGGGGTAGGCACATATTGGACCTATCAGTCTATCATAATTCATAACGATAGTGCTTATCAAAATCGAATGTCTCTTATCGATGAATGATGATAAGATCTTGAAAAACAGGCTATGTGGGGATCTACTGTTTACAGTCTTGTCTTAATACACACAAGACAAACTCTTCGAACTTCATTGTCTTATTAATTATAATTAATAAATACAAATAAAAAATAAACATGTACATTGTACATCAATGACTTATTAGATTTATTTTTTCTGATTAAATAATTTAAAGTCCCATCTAAGATTTAGAAATATCTCAACCTTCCACTATATTAATTTATTATAATCATGTTCATATACTGGTGGTGCACATTGTTTTGTGATCTGATTCAAAACAATTAAAGCATATTTAAATAGTTCTAAATCTTCAAAGTCTATTTTGATTTTTGTTTTTAGGTTGAATATTGATACTTTTAATTTTTCATTTAGAATTATATAATTTTATAACTTTATATAATATACGAGTCCTCTTAACATGCTCGGATTCGAAGTTTCAAAACAAGGTTCCTGACATATGGACATGTGAAGTTGCATGCGCACATAGGAACTTAAAATAGTTTCTTACTTTGAATATATATTATGGAAAAATAGTAATTTGTGTACTGTTTTGTAACGAGATGAGGTTAGTCAAACGGTATACCCCTCACATGAGGTTATGACTTCGAATTCATCTTATTTAAATCCGAATTTATATAAAACTTTAAAAAATAAATAAAATTTTTGTTTTGATAGATTCAAAACAATTAAAATATCCGTCAATTCATGTTGTATGTAATCCAATATGAAACTTCTTTACCTCAATACGTGTGCAACTTCGGCATGTCACATACCCTGTGTTTGAAACATCTAAAACTTTACAAATCAATATATCATAATTTTTAAGTTTAAAGTACTCTAATTTTTTGTGATTAACTAACTATACATTCTACAACTACCCTAATTAGGAAAATGGTTGGACACTTTCCCATTCTTTTTGTGATAAGAGGTTCAAGTATCATTTTTAATCATTCAATTACAAAGTGTGGTCAGCCCCTCTTCGAAATTTACATTTTGGAACATATTTGTAGCAGTGATTCTTGATTAGATTGGTGTCAGATTAAAAAATAAATAAAAATAAATAACTGTACATTGAAAGGAAAGTGAGAGAATTAGGTTTCATTACACTTATTAATCAGCTTTTCCCTAGAAATTAATTACATATAACAATGACAGAGTGTATGAATTTGTCTGGATCCTTCAATCTTCACATGCAGTACGTAGCTGGTTGTCTGGTACGACTTCACTTTCAATAAGGAGACAATTGAATTGAAATGAATTGAAATTTGGGCCCAACCTGCAGCCAAGAGTCACTTTCTCTCTATGGAGAACTTATCAATTTACCAATTTCAATCTGTGTCTATTGTGGTTTGATAAAAAAAAATAAAAAAAAAAATAATCGAAACATCTAGAATAGATCGATTGAACTGACAGCTACCAACTCTTTTACAAATCTGAGCCTAAAAGTCCCACCAGACTCCATGGATATTCTACTACAAGTTGCAGAGCAAGAAAGCAGAGCTAGAAATGGTGTGATTCATGAAGTGTACGTATTTAATCATTTTCAAAACGACAAAGTTCATTGTTTATTTCATTTCTCATCAGAGAGAGATAGAGAGAGTTTCTTCCGTGCATCGAGTGTATGCAAAGTTTTTTCTATTATCAAATTTGACCTAACTGTTTTGTAATCGAATATTGAGAATATATAATTGCAATATAGAGTTATATGTGTCCGTATATCAATCTCCGTGACAAGTACATAAATCCAGTTTTACACATGAATATTATTATTAGGGCATTTTTTAATAGCATTCTTTACATGGATTGTGCAAGTATGCCCACATGTATTCAACAACTTATCAAAAGTTTATGATTATTTTTCTTTTCTCATTTCATTTGTCCTTTTAAATCATCGAATTTTAGTTTAATATACATTAGTTGGTCAATATATATTACACACACAAAAGTTATCAATAAGTGAAAAGTCACAAATTAGACAATCATACTTCAAATCTAATCCTAAACCTCGCCATTGCCTTTCAAGTTGCAAGAGAAAAAACTTTACAAAAATAAAAAATAAAAAAATAGCAAGAGAAGAAAAAAAAAGGGTTACAGCCAAAATGGAAACTTTTTTTTTTTTTTTTTTTTATATTTGAAATCTATAATACAATAATATATACCCGGCCAGGAGACTATATCAATCATTACACGGATAACTCAATTATCTACTCACAATATTAAGAATAAAACTCTCATACATGATTATTTGTTAATCAAATGAAACTAAGCAACCAAACAAATTTTCTTCCCAAATTATGCAAAAAGTTTCTTCTCGGAATATGCTGATCGTCCATCCAAAAACAGTAAGCTTCCGCTAAAAACAATGCAAGTTGTCATAATTGTTTATTTGAGGATCCTAATCGTTAATATAATATTCAAAGTGCAAGCATAGAACTTGCATGTATTTTTCAAAAAAGAAAAAACAAAAAGAAAACAAATTGTGAAAGCAATAACGTACAATATATATATATATATATATTTTTATATATAAGGTTGTTGGGGATCGGAATCAACCTCACCCCAACATTTTATTAAATAAAAAAGAAAGAGAACAATAGAGTAAAAAAAAAAAAAAAAACGATCAGCAGAACCTAAAAGAATGTCTACTACAAAAATCATTGAAAATAAAGGAATTGTAAAAATTCGGAGAAGTTCACCACCATGTAGGAGAGACGAAATTGGGGCTCCTGAATGCTAAACTATCTGTAACTTGGTTACCTTCCTGATAAATATGAGTGATAGCAAAGTCTATTTGAGAGATTAAGCTCAAACACCTATCTCAAGCGGGGCGCCAATGCCAAGGAACCTTACTAGACCTAGAACGAAGGATATCCACTACAAAAGTCGAATTGCTCTCCAACCATAACCGACGCTAGCCAAAAGTCCAAGCATAATCAATAGCGTCCGGCCAATTCAACCTCAAAAGCAAAACAGACACCAAGAGGAATAGCAAAGTAACCTTTAACGAAACCCCTGCATGTGCGAAAAACCCCTGCACAACCAGCAGGACTAGGACTACCAAAAGCAGCCTTATCGGTGTTAACCTTAAGACAACCCGGCGGGGGAGAACGCCAATTAACCTCTAAAATGCGAGGAGCCTTAGAAGGACAACCAGAGACATGAAGTCGTTAAAGAGTCTAAAGTTCATCCATTTGATTCTTCATAGTGCCAAACTGAAGGGAGTCTACCTCACGAACGGAAAGCCAAATCAAGGAAAAAGCATCGGCAAAAACAGGCTTGCCACCCTAAAATGTAGCTTGATTCCAGAGGAACCACACCACTCAGAAAACCGTGATGATAGAAGCCCACCAGAGAGCTTTCAGTTGAGTGCTATAGACAAACCTCATCGCCTCTTGCTTTTGGTAGTCTAACTTAAGCTTATGACCAAATATAGAGGAAACAGCATACCACAACCCATGAACAAAAGGACAATCAAGAAACAGATGTCTTAAGTCTTCCTCTGCAGCACAACAAAACTGACAACGAGATGGGGAAATATAACCTCTAGCACGCAACGTAATGTCCGTAGGAATCTTACCATGAAACAAGCGCCAAATGAGGACAGAGCGAGAAGGAGAAATAAAAGACGCCCAAATCTGCTTACCCCAAAAAACCGAACTCTTAACTTCAGAAAGAGAATCATAAACATATTTACAAGAAACAACAATGTACAATATATTATATATAAAAATAGCATACAAAAAAAGGAAGTTAAAAAGGATTATTTCCTCACTAAATACATCCAAGTTAGATGTTGGAAGCTTTATTTTCAATATTGTAAGAGTTGTGTTTCCCGAATCCCAATTGTGGGAATAGAAAAAATATTTGGACCATGTAATGTTTGATATCAGTAGGAATGTAGGATCCGATGAACCCTGGACTTGTTTAGAATGTTAAATTTCAAAAAAATAAAATTGTCATCGAAAGGTCCTCAATTATTTGTCTAGACAAAGCTTATCATGATGTATAAAATGGGTCCTCTTATCATGAAAGAAAGTGAATATTTTTTTAAAATAAGTTCAATTATTACTATTTTTTGAGGGGTTTATACAATTTGGTCCCTATATAATTGGGAAATATTACTTTTTTACTTGTTAATTGACTTTTCATCAAATTGGTCCATATATAATTTAAAATAGCTCATTTTAGTCTTACTACTAGTCAAACGAACAACCAACCGTTACAAAATCAGTTAAGAGTCTTTTTTACCCCTATTAGATGATGAATGAGTGGAAAAATGAGTTTGCCCCCTAATTAAATAGATTTTTTCATATTTGATAAAAAAAAAAAAAGAATAATGAAAAAAAATTAGATAGATGGATCTCCACCTTCCATCTCAGAGATGGACGGTGGAGATCAAATAAAAAAAAAAAAAAACTATAGAAGTTTAAAAAATATATTACAAAAACAAAAGATAAAAAGGAAAAATTGAATAGAAAAAAAAAAAATTCTGATTAGAAAGATTTTTTTTTTTAAATTAAATTAAAAAACTTAAATTAATTTTAAAAAAAGGAAACGAATTTTTTTATATAAAAAAAAATGAAACCCTATTTCAAAAAAAAAAAATTATTTTTTCATTTGGACTTGTTCGGAATGTTAAATTTCAAAAAAATAAAATTGTCATCGAAAGGTCTCAATCATTTGTCTAGACAAAGCTTATCATGATGCATAAAATGGGTCCTCTTATCAGGAAAGAAAAGTGAATATTTTTTAAAATAAGTTCAATTATTACTAATTTTTTAAGGGGATTATACAATTTGGTCTCTATATAATTGGGAAATATCACGTTTTTACTTATTAATTAACTTTTCATCAAATTGGTCCATATATAATTCAAAATAGCTCATTTTAGTCTTACTAATAGTCAAACGAACAACCAACCGTTACAAAATCAGTTAAAATTCTTTTTTACCCCTATTAGATGATGAATGAGTGGAAAAACGAGTTTGCCCTCTAATTAAATAGATTTTTTCATATTTGATAAAAAAAAAAAAAAAGAATAATGAAAAAAAAATAGATATATGGATCTCCACCTTCCATCTCAGAGATGGACGGTGGAGATCAAATAAAAAAAAAAGAAATAAAAACTATAGAATTTTAAAATATATATTACAAAAACAAAAGATAAAAAGGAAAAATTGAATAGAAAAAAAAAATATCTGATTTTTACTAGAAAAAACTGATTAGAAAGGTTTTTTTTTTTTTTTTTAAATTAAATTAAAAAACTTAAATTAATTTTACAAAAAGGAAACGATTTTTTTTTTTTAAATGAAACCCTATTTCAAAAAAAAAAAAATTATTTAAAAAAAAAAAATCTTCTTTTTGTAAAATTATTTTAAGTTTTTTAATTTGATTTCTTTTTTTTTTTTAAAAAAACTTTCTATTTAGTTTTTTTAGTAAAAATCATATATATCTTTTTTATTTTCTATTCAGGTTTTTTTTTTTAATCTTTTGTTTTTACAATTTTTTTAATTAAATAATTTTTCTTTTTTTCTTTTTTTATTTGATCTCCACGACTCCACTGTCCATCTATGTAATTTTTTTTTTCATTATTCTTTTTAATTTTTTTTTAATCAATTATGGAAAAGCCTATTTAATTATAGGGCAAACTCATCGTTCTATTCATTCAGCATCTAATAGAGGTAAAAAAGACTTTAACTGTTTTTGTAACTGTGGACTATTAGTTTGACTAACGGTAGGACTAAAATAAACTATTTTGAATTATATATGGACCAATTTGATTAAAAATCACTTAACAAGTAAAAAAGTGATGTTTATCAATTAGATAGGGACCAAATTGTATAAACATCCATTGCATAAGTTTATTACTAGAGAGTTTCTCCTTACAATCCACAAATTATCTATTCACAATCTAATTTTTTTTTTTTTTATTAATGACAGTTTTAACCTAAATTAAAATTACTAAACAAGACAAAAAAATTTAAAGGCATTCAACTAATTAAATTATTAAAAAAAAATCTCTCTCCTAAATCATTAAATTAAATATTACGTATTAAACTCTCCCTCATAAATCTGTTATTACCATTTTAAACACTCTCTCCTAATTAATCTCTCTCCATTTTTCAAAAAAATAATAATAATCATATTTCCATACTTTCTCGATCAATCTCTAATTAATAGTTAAAGAAAAAAAAAAACTTATGAATATTTTAGTTTTTTACTAATAGAATATATATGTTAAAAAGTTAATTTTCAAAAAAAAAAAAAAAAGATATATGAAAGTAATCATTTTCATATTTCGATTTTTTTTTTAATATATACGTACATATGGTAATTAAAAATTTAGGAGAGAGTATTTAATATGTAATAATTAATTTAATGATTTAGGAGAGATAATTTCTTTTTTTAATAATTTAATTCAAAAAAGATAAAAAGGATAATCTTGTAACAAAATGAAGTGTCTTTAGAATTTTTTAAAATTTAAATTTTGAGAATGGAGTGTTTTTAGAAAAGAAGTGTAAAAAAAAAAAATTTTGATTCTCAAAAGAAACTCTTTTATTACTGTCCAATGTGGTTTGGTAGGAAATACCTCATTTAACCTCACAATGTCCCAGTTTTGAGTCGTTATACCCGAGAGTGGTATTTAAAAATAAAAAAAACAAAATAAAAACAAAATAAAAAAAAACAATAACAACAACAACGGCAGCACTTAACTTTATTCAATGCTAAACTGAAAACAAATTCAATATCATAATTCATTAACATATCAATAACAATTCATTGATATTGCAATAACATATCATTCCAAAAACAAAACAATTTTTGGTTGAATGAATTAAGACAAAAGCCCAACATCTTATATTAACAATACAACTTTAGGGCGCACTTACTAATCGGGAATGAGAAGAATTGGAAATAAATTCCACTGAAAAGGAAATTGAAGGGAATCGGAATTAAGTTACTAGGTGTTTACCAAATTCCATTAATGTGTTTACTAACTTTCTTAGAATTAACTATTGTCTGAGAATGAGCAACCCTGTTATTTTTTATTTTTTCTTTTCCACCATAGAATTAAGAAGAAAAAACAACTCAAAAAAAATAAGGAAGAAAACATAAATCGTTCAATTGAGGTGAGAGAGAGACGTATACATAGATCAGAGATAGGTGTATAAAGTTTGAAAAATAAGTAAAAACGGTAGTTTTGGAAATAAATCAAAAAAATTAATAAAAACATTTAATTTTATTTAATTAAATCAAAATTTTAAAAAGTTGGGCATAAATAAACCGGTACGGGGTGTCAATAGCACCACTCTTATGAAATAATCATGAATCTCTGCCCTCATTAGTTTAACTTAAAGACATATTTGTCCATATATTTTTTTCCCTAATTTGATATCTCTAATCTCTTATTGATTTAACGTTTATTTTTCGAGTGGTGCTATTGGCACCCCCTCAATTGAACTATTTATGCCACAATTTTTAAATCTTGATTTAATTATATAAAATTAAATGTTTTTATTAATTTTTTAATTTATTTCCAGAACTACCCTTTTAAATATTTTTCAAACTTAATACACCTAATCTTTTTTTCAAAAATAAAAATACACTCCATCTCTGATTTCTCTATACAGTTTCTTTTTTTAGAATAGTCTCTCTATACAGCTTCTCACTTCCATCGCATGACTTGTTTTTTCATCTTATTTCATGGTGAAACCATACTTCTTGGATGTGATTTTTTTTTTCTGTAGTCGATTGGATTGTTGGTGGTAGATTGAGAGTGTGGTATTGATCGTCTCTGATGGTTTTTTTTCTTAGCGATTGAGTTTTGGTGTGGTTTCATGAGAGATTAAGTTTTCTTGGTTGCAATTCTTGGTCTGATTTTGTTGTTTTGGTTGTTGTTGGTGTGTGTGGTGTCGTTTTCGTCTGGTGGTATATGCACAATTCTTCTAGATTTTTTATATCATTCCCAGACTCTTCCATAATAATGTGTATATGTGTAAGAAGCAAATTTTAGGGTGTAAGAGTTAATAATTTTTTTTCTTCAAAAAAACAAATTACCAGTGAATGGTGAACACATATTTTTTTATTTTTATTTTTTTGAAAAGGAAAGTGAGGTTTTATTAGATTTACTTTGTAGAAGATTTTTTCTTAAAAAAATTTGTATGTCTCTTTAAGTAATTTTGATAAAGGAAAAAATTGAATAATAAATAATTTAAAAAGTGAGGCATAAATAGGTTAGTGGAGGGGTGCCAATATCACTACTCTTATTTTTCCTGTTCTAAATTATCATCATTAGAATTGAATCCTAAAAAAATTAAGGTGGTATAAAAAATAGATATATAAAAAAAAAAAAATAAGAGAAGTTTAAATATATATACTTGCAGCTTTAAATTTGGTTTATTTATTTATTTATTATTTATTTTTTTATAATTTCCTCTACAAAATGAATTAGCCACAAGAAAGTCAAGAAATAATATCCTCTTCTCGACCATAGAAGCAAATAAAAGAAGTTTGTACCGATATTAAAATGATTTTTTGTAAAATTTTCACGATTGGTGAGAAAAAGTTTCGTCCTCAATTCTTATTATTTTTTTAATTTTCTATTCAATTTTTCTTTTTTATCTTTTGTTTTTGTAATTTTTTTAATTAAATAGTTTTTTTTTTTAATTTGACTTCCACTGTCCATCTCTAAGATGGAATGGAAGGTGGAGATCCAACTATCTAAATTTTTTTCATTATTCTTTTTACATTTTTTTTTTTATGAATTATGGAAAAATCTATTTAATTAGAGAGAAAACTCATTTTTCCACTCATTCATCATCTAATAGTGGTAAAATTGACTTTTAACTGATTTTGTAGTGGTTGACTGATAGTTTGACTAACAGTAGAATTAAAATGAGCTATTTTGAATTATATATGGACCAATTTGATGAAAAATCAATTAGTAAGTAAAAATGTGATGTTTCTCGACTAGATAAAGACCAAATTGTATAAACCCTTTTTTAATTAACAAACTTTGTCAAAAGAGTGTATTTTGCAAATCCAAAGAAGATGAAGAACTGAGACAATATTTTGGAAATATTATGATTTATGATTAATAAAAGTACATACATTACAAAGTATGTGTATGAGTTTTCTTCCTGATCTAATGGGATTAAATTTCAGAACAACACATATAATGTTTGATTTCACATCCGATAGATCTTGACTCGATGGTGGTGATTTCAAAAAATTATACATTCCTATATAAACAAATCTATCGACTATATCATCACTACCGACATGAAAATGTGCATAACAACTTATCAAGTATCAATTATGTGGGGTAGGCACCTATTGGACCTATCATAAGGACCAGTCACTAGTGCTTATCAAAATCCAATTTCTCTTATCGATGAATGATGATAAGATCTTGAAAAACATCTATGTGGGGATCTATTGCTTATGGTCTGTCTTAACTCTGAATACACACATGACAAACACTTCATTGTCTTATTAATTAATAAATAAAAATAAATAAATAAATAAATAAACATGTACATTGTACATCAATGAATTATTAGATATATATATTTTTTTATGATTAAATAATATAAAGTCTCATATGAGATTTCTAAAAATCTCAACCTTCCACTATATTAATTTATTATAATCATGTTCATATACTTTTTTTTTTGTTGAGAAAAATCATGTTCATATACTGGTGGTGAAGATTGTTTTGTTTTGATTCAAAACAATTAAAGCATATTTAAATTGTTCCAATTCTTCATAGTCTATTTTGATTTTTTTGTTTTGTTTTTAGGTTGAACTAATTGTTTATTCATTGAAACTTTTAATATTTCATTTAGAATTATATATTTTAACTTTATATAATATATTAGTCCTCTTAATATGCTCGGATTCGAAGTTTCTAAACAAGGTCGGTGACATATCAACACACACTAACGTAAAATAGTATATATATATATTTTTATGGTATCTATCTATCTACCTATCTAGACAAAGTATTTTTGTGAAGCTTTTTACCATTTGTAGGATTTAAGCCGCTGTCTTGGGAGTCATTTATCTAAGCCCTAAACTCGTCTATCTACACGCAGAGCTACGCCCCTGGGGGCAACATATTATATATATATATATTAATTTTCCAATGAGGACTTTTTACAATACACACTTTAAACACTTTTGATGAAATTGCATGGAATATATTAAATCTTGATTTGATTTTTTATATGGATGGTGAAAACATTGAATACATTTATGGAAAAAAAATTAAAAAAATTCGGGTGCAAGAACTAATTTTTTCCGATTTTTTTTTTTTGAAGAAACAACATTTAAAAATAGGGAAGTATAAGAAAAAATAATTTTTAAATCCAAAAAATTTCCAAAATTTTACCAAATGTGTATTTTAATTTTCTTAGGATGCATACAAAAAATCTCATTGAATAACATTTGATTCCATACAATTTCATCAAAAATGCTTAAAGTGTGCATTATAAAAGTCCTCATTGGAAAAGTTCTCTCTCTCTCTCTCTCTCTCTCTCTCTCTCTCTCTCTCTCTCTCTCTCTCTCTCTCTCTCTCTCTCTCTCTCTCTCTCTCTCTCTCTCTCTATATATATATATATATATATATATATATATATATATATATATATATATATTTTAACAATATGTAATATATAGTTTCTTACTTTGAATATATATTACGGAAAAATGGTAATTTGTGCACTGTTTTGTGACGATATGAGGTTGATCCAACAATATACCCCACACAAGGTTTTGAGTTCGAATCCTTCTCATTTAAATTCGAATTTATATAAATTAAAACTTTAAAAAATAAATAATTTTTTTATTTTGATATAGATTCGAAACACTTCAAATATCTGTCAATTAATGTTGTATGCAATCCAATATGAAACTTCTTTACCTCAATACGTGTGCAACTTCGCATCTCACATACCTCGTGTTTGAAACATCTACAACTTTACAAATTGAAATATCATAATTTTTAAATATAATGTATTCTAATTTTATCGTGATTAACTAACTATACATTCTACAACAACTCTTAGCAAAATGGTTGGACACTCTCTCTTTATTTTTGTGATAGAGGTTCTAGTATTATCTTTAAGCATTCAATTACAAAGTGTGGTCAGACCCCTCTTTGAAAATTGCATTTCGGATCGTGTTTCCAGCGGTGATCCCTTATCAGATTTGTGTTGGATTAAAAAAATAAAAATAAATAACTATACATTGAAATGAAAGTGAGAGAATTAGGTTTCATTACACTTATTAATCAACTTTTCCCTAGAAATTAATTACATATCATAGTTAACTAATAATGACAGACTGTATGAGTTTGTCTGGATCCTTCAATCTTCACATTCACTACAAGAAATTTGGCTTTTCTCAACGTGCAAAATGCGTTGTGAAAAGTTTTGGCAACACACGGGCGTATGTTGTTGATACGCCTGTTGCCAAAAGTTCCAAAGTTTTTTACAACGTGCAATGTATGTAGTCATAGAACAATTACAACGTACTATACGCGTTGTCATTGACATTTACCGCAACGCACATTTGATGTATGTTGTCTTACCGTGCGTTGTAATAGACAATTTTTTTGTACGTTGTCTTAGGTAGTTTTCGCAACGTGCATTGTAGGTTGCATTAGATAATTTTCACAACGCGCATTATACGTTGTCTTAGGTTTAGAAAGAAAAAAAAAAAGAAGCAAAATTTAAACCCCATTGGGCTACCCCCCACTAGGCCCAATCACTATCTAGCCACAGACCCCTTGTATTTTAATCACACACACATTGTTCATATGGGGGTTTGAACCTAAGACAAACACCATCCACATGAGAGACTTTACCATTCTGCTGTAAGTTTAATTTTGATATAATTACACACTTATTTATATATAAAATATATATGTTATAAAAAAAATTAATTCAATAATTTAGTGAAAAAATTAATAATTTTTATTAGTTGATAAATTTAACTCATTATGATAATCATTTTAATTATTTTTATGATTAACAATTAAACATTATCAAAATTTTATCCCATCATTTAATTAAAGAGCTTAGTTACTATAAATGTTCCATATATTTACAAGTTAAATTGTTAGTCATTTTATTTCTACCATGATCTATGAAAGTTAAATATTTAAAAATAAAACAACTTTCTAACATAATTACTCATGTAACTCTACATGTCATGTATAATAGCTAAATCATTTTATTTGAAATAAAAAAAACAACCGGGTTAAAGGTCTATCAAAACCTAATGATATTAATCGTTACAAACACATGACTCATAATGCAACTCCTATTATCTATTATATGAGACAAGTCTCCATATTTTACAGTTAAAAGGGAAAAAGTAGAAGTTAAATCATTTTCAGAAAAGGGAAGGGAAACTGCATCACTTTGATAATGATAGTTGTGCATTTTAATATTTACGATAACAACGTCCATAATGAGTGTGTTGCCAAACATTAGCGTTTTTGCATCGCACAAGTCAATAATTTCGCATACGCCAACATGTATATTATATATTTCCTACGGGATATTAGTCTTTTTCGCAATGCATAAGAAAATAATTGCTAAAGAGACACATACAACAACGTGCATAATATATGTATTGTTGAATATTTACTTTTCACAATGCGCAAGCAATCAGTTGCTAATTAGTCTCCTACGACAACGTGCATGACATGTGTGTTGCCGAATATTAGCTTTTCGCAACGCGCAAGCAAATCAGTTGTTGCTAAAGAGAATCTTACAACAATGTGCATGATAAATGAGTTGCAAAATATTAGCCTTTTAACAACATGCAAGCCAACAGTTGTTAAAAAGAAACCTACGACAACGTGCATGATATGTGTGTTGCGGAATGTTAGATTTTTTTGCAACGCGTAAGGCCTAGGACAACATCCATAATGCATGTTGCTAATTAAACATTACATTTTCAACAACGTGCACATTTGTATGTTGCTAAAAAGAAACATACAGCAACGTGCATGATATGTATTTCGCTTTTCAACAACGTGCATATTTGTATGTTACTAAAAAGGCACATACGGCAACGTGCATGATGTGTGTGTTGCTAAATATTAGTTTTCAACAACGTGCACAAACTGTGCGTAGTGTAATGAAGTAGCTACGACAATGTGCAATTTTTGTGTGTTGCGATATGTGTTCAATTATTGGTAACATTCGTTTGTACGTTGCCGTAGGTGATTTTTACAATACACATTTTTTACACGTTGCGATAAATGACATTTAGCAAAGTGCATTGTCTGTATGTTGCGATAGATCACTTTTAGCAACACGCGCAGCATGCATGTTGTCTTGTTAATATTACTAAAAGTCATTTTTCTTGTAGTGATTAGCTGTTACAACTTCACTTTCAATAAGGAGACAATTGAATTGAATTGAATAAAAATTTCGCCCCAACTTGCAGCCAAGAGTCACTTTCTCTCAATGGAGAACTTGTCAATTTACCAATTTCAATCCGTGTCTGTTGTGTTTTGATAAAAATAAAAATAATAATAATCAAATCATCTAGAATAGATCTATTGAACTGACCTGACAGCCACCAACTCTTTTACAAATCTGAGCATAAAAATCCTACCAGGCTCCAAGTTGCAGAGCAAGAAAGCAGCTAGAAATGGTGTGATTCATGTGTGCTTACTTATTAATGTTCAAAACGACAAATTTTAAAGAACCCACATGCGAGGCAAGCTAAGATTGGGAATGAATCCCATATTGAAAACACGTATAATAAGAGAAGGGTATATATATTAGTAGATGTCACAACCCATTAGACTAGTATTTTGAGTTGTAAAGCTATCCATAAATATATATACTCATTCTCATAAATACATAAACATATAAATATCGAAATTTAACAACAAAGTTCAATGTTCCTTTCATGTCTCATCAGAGAGAGAGAGTCTTTGCATCAGGTGCATGTAAGTTTTTTCACTCATCAAATTTGACCTAATCGTTTTGAAATCACACCTGAATATTATTATCGGATCATTTCTTAATAGCTTTATTTACATGGATCGTGCAAGTGTGCCCACAGGTTAACCTATCAAAATTATTAGGTCATTTCTCAATAGCTTTATTTACATGGATCGTGAAAGTATACCCACAGGTTAATCTATCAAAAGTTTATGATTAGTTTTCTTTTCTCATTTCATTTGTCTTTTTAAATCATTAATTGATTTTTATTTTAATATATATTAGTTGGTCAATATATACACAAAAGTTCTCAATAGTGAAAAGTCACAAATTAGACGATCAAACTTCAAATATAATCCTAAACCTCGCCATTGCCTTTCAAGTTGCAAGAGACAAACTTTTCAAAAAAAAATAAAATATAAAAGTTGCAAGAGAAGAAAAAAAAAGGGGGTTTTATTTTATTTATTTGAAACCTATTTGAAATTTATTTGAAATCTATAATACGTACTTGGGCAGGAGGCTGTCGAGACCCGAAACTGTCACATACATAACCCAATTATCTACTCACAATATTAAGAATAAAACTCTCACACTTGATTATTTGTTAATTGAATGAAACTTATAAGCAAACAAACAAATTTTCTTCCTAAATTATGCAAAAAGTTTCTTCTCGAAATATGACAGTTTTTCTCTGGTGGGCACACAAATATGAGCATACTTATAGCATAAGTGCTACCTCATCACTTTTTGCCATGTGCATATAACCAGCTATGGTTGATAATTTAAAAAGTGATGAGATGACACTTGTGATATAAATATACTCATATTTGTGTGCACACCAGATAAAATTTACGAAATATACTGATTGTCCATTGTCATAATTGTTTATTTGAGGATCCTAATCGTTAATATAGTATTCAAAGTGCATGCATTGATCTTGCATGTATTTTTCAAAAAAAGAAAAAGAAACCAAAATGTGAAAGCAATTAATGACGTACAAGATATTATAAAAATAGCATAAAAAAAGAAGTTAAAAAAGAATGTCCCCACTAAATACATCCAAGTTAGATGTTCGGAAGTTTATTTTCAATGTTGTAGGAGTAGTGTTTCCCAAATCCCGATTGTGGGAATAGAAAAAATTATTCAGGCCGCAAGTAAAGTTTGATATCAACAGGATCCGATAAACTCTTGACCTGTTTAGGATGTCAAATTTTAAAAATTATATATATATAATTTTTCTATTATCAGTTCGTTCTGATATAAAATATATCAGGATGAAGAATGTTGACCATTAGATTTACATACTTTGACTCAAAATGTATGTACTTACAATCAAAACTTCTCCATAATTTATGGTCTACATTTTTCGTCCTGGTATATTTTATATCAAGACGAACTGACAGTAGAAAGACTATATATATATATATATATATATATATATTTATTGTCATTGAAAGGTCCTTAAAATAAGTTCGATTTTATTTTTTATTTTTTTAAATAACAAACTTTGTCAAAAGAGTGTATTTAGCAAATCCAAAGAAGATGGGAGAACTGAGACAATTTTTTGGAATTATTTGATTAATAAAAGTACATTCCCAAAGTAGGGATATTTAGCACTTTCAATTGGACCTTTTATGGGCTTTTCATGGCCCGTACCGAAACTACATGGGTCAACTTCATGTCTAACCCTCGCAAACCTACAAAAAAAAAAAAAAAAAAAAAAAAAAATTCAGTGAAATATGGGCTGGGCTGAGTAATGATTTAAGCCCAACTCAAAATCCAACCTAATAATCTACCGTTGAGAACTGTGGTTACCGCCGGTATATATCTTCAATAATGAACTAGTCATACATGGATTGATTCATATATCATATTTTCACACTACACCAAATACAAGTCACTTTCTTCTTATCGCTTACTAACTTAAAATAAAATAGCGACATTAGTTTTGGAACGTTCCTAATTCACTTTTAAAACAAAACTTGGCAAATTTGTATTGAAATACTACAAATATAACGTTAGCATCCATTAAAAAGTGCACATTAATAGGATAATTTCTACTCCCGACATTATTGTACAATTTTTTTTAAAAAAAATTGTTGGTCTCTTTTAAGTAATTTTGATAAAGGAAAAGATAAAATAATAAATAATTTAAAAAGTGAGACATAAATAGGTTAATAGAGGGTTGCCAATAGTACCATTCTTGTTTTTCCTGTTCTAACTTATCATCATTAGAATTGAATCCAAAAAAATTAAGGTGGTATAAAAAATAGATATAAAAAATATTATAAGAGAAATTTAAGAATATATATACTTACAGTTTTAATTTTTGTTTTTGTTTTTTATTATCTATATACTAATTTCCTCTACAAAACGAATTAGTCACAACTCACAAGATAGTCAAGAAATAATATCTTCTCCTCGACCATAGAAGCAAATAAAAGAAGTTTGTGTAGATATTAAAATGATTTTTGTAAAATTATCACGATTGGTGAGAAAAAGCTTCGTCCTCTATTATCATTATTGTTATTATTATTTTTAATTTTCTATTCGGGTTTTCTTTTTTATCTTTTTTTTTGCAAATTTTTTTAATTAAATAGTTTTTATTTCATTTTTTTTATTTGATCTCCACCATCCATCTCTGAGATGGAAGGTGGAGATCCATCTATCTGATTTTTTTTTTTCATTATTTTTTTAATTTTTTTATTAATTATGGAAAAATCTATTTAATTAGAGGGAAAACTCGTTTTCCACTCATTCATCATCTAATAGTGGTAAAAACGACTTTTAACTAATTTTGTAACGGTTGACTGATAATTTGACTAACAGTAGAACTAAAATGAGCTATTTCGAATTATATATGGACCAATTTGATGCAAAATCAATTAACAAGTAAAAAAGTGATATTTCTCGATTACATAAGGACCAAATTGTATAAACCCTTTTTTTAATTAACAAACTTTGTCAAAAGAGTGTATTTAGCAAATCCAAAGAAGATGGAGAACTGAGACAATATTTTGGAAATATTATGATTAATAAAAGTACATTCCAAAGTAAGGATATTTAGAACTTTCAATTGGACCTTTAATGGGCTTTTCATGGCCCGAAACTACATGGGTCAACTTCCGAAATTATTAAAAGTGTGAACTAATAGGATAATTTATACTCCCGAAATTATTGTACGATTTCCGGATTAAATCCATTTCCAATGACAATAACATTTCAAGCAAACAATTATACTAGTTTCATATATATACTTTTGTTTTTAATCCAATCCAATATCTTGAACTAATCTCAATTAAGGGTGTTCAAATTTCACTTTACTCCGTAAAAGATCAAGTGGTTGATAGACCTTTTTGTGGGACTAGGTGCCAAGTTTGGGCCTAAATCAAAAGCAATATGATACATACAATTCAAAGAATCACAATAGAAATAAAATTCTAAACGTAAATGAGAAGTCTCTTCTTCATGAGATTAGGCGTCGAATTTGGTTCTAAATCAAAAGCATACAAAATATGATATATACATTTCAAGAAAACACGATAGAAATACAATTCTAAATGAAAATGAGAAGTCTTTTCACACTTTTCGATTTAATAGGTAAACGTGAGATTCAAAACATTGTTTTATTATTTGTTCTTACTAAAAGAAAATGAAAAAATATATATATATATACTTTATAAACAAAAATAACTTCACATGTTTCGAGTTCAAAATACTCATGTTGACATTGTGAATCAATATTGTATTCAACTTTACAAACCAAAATCCTAACGGCAAGAGGTATATATTTAAATAATTTGGTTTTCAAGGGAGAGACCGGCCATTTCTGAAACTAGAGGGGGCAAATTTAGAAAATGACAAACTACAGGAGAGAAAATAATAATATCCCTTTTATAAAAAAGGTAAAAAAGAAGTAAATTGGGCCAATTGGAGGCCCCAGCAAATGGCTGGGTTTGCTACCCTCATGGGCCAGCCCTGATAGAGAGGAATAGAGGATGATGAAGAATAAACTGCTGGAGAATAGTAATAGAATAATATTGGGAATAAAATTTCAAATTCTTTTCTTTTTAATCTTTAAAAGATTTATGTTATAGTTTAAAACAATGAGAATGGTTATACGTTAGTTTGATTTTTATTAGAAAATTTTTATTTTATTTTATGAAAAATTATGTTGAATGCTTAGTTGGCAAAGATTAAATGACACAGTTATAATTTCCTTTTGACGGCGACTCCCTCGAGCTTGAAAGCAATGCAGATTAGCACAGGAAGGGCCGGCTTGATGTTGATTTTGACAAATTAAAATTAACTTATTTCATAATTTTGGAAGGGAAAGAAACCTTCCAAAACTAATTATTTAAGAATCTTAACTTGTAAAAGGTTACTTTTCAAAAACAATATTTATGAAATGAGTGGTACTATTGGCACCCCTCTGGTGACCTATTAACAGGGCCCTGACGTATTTGAGGCCCGAGGTGAGAAATCTGAAATGGGTCTCTCTTGAACAAAATTTGTCTCATTTATTTAGAAATCTGATTTTTTAAAATATATTCCGTACATATAATTAAAAAAATAATTGGACCATTCCTTCACGGTCACAATTTTTTAAATATATTCTATACATATTATATAAAAAATGAATTGGGCCCATTTTATAAATATATTCTATGAGTGACGATATTTACACCTCTCTAAAATCTTATGTGCACCCCAAATCAATGTATTTTTAAAATTCCAACATTACCCTTAAATAAATTTATTAAAATTATTAATATAAATATATCTTTATATCATAATAATAAATTATGTATTACTTTCAATATTTTAACAAATATTATAATTAGTTACATGAATATAAAAACCATAATATCTTTTGATTAAAATATTATTTATTCAGTAATTTAAATTTAAATAGTGATTATTTTAGAACTATAAATATTAAATTGCAGTAATATATATATATATATTTTGAGAGAGTAATAATTTTTCTCAAAAAAAAAAAGAAAATAAACTGTTATTAAAAATACTAAAACTAAACTAAAAAGATAAAAGGTAAAAGAAAATTATAAGAAAAACAAAAAGAAGAAAAGCCTGCAGAATAAGAATTTGATTTTATTTGAAATTCATCCATCTTTAATATGGAGATTTTGGATTCGTGGAGGAGGTGTCCTCCATACATTTTTTTTTTCTTTCCAATTTTCATTTTAATTAACTTATAACTTATTAATTTAAAATATTTATTCAAAAACTAAGAAAAAGGGCATATATGGTATTATGTGGGGTGTGCTTACGAGATATAATATTTTTTAAATTTTAAAGAGGGTGTATATACGAATGGGGTATACATACAGTTTTCGAGGGGTGTAAATATCGCTACTCATATTCTATACATATAATTTAAAACAAAAATGAATTGGACCCATTTTTATAAATATATTCTATACATATAATTTAAAACAGAAATGAATTTGGCCATTCATCACAATTCTATTTTCTCTGGGCCCTCAAAACCCAATAATACATACCGACTTTAATAAAAAAAATTGAGGCCTGGGGCGGTTGCATTCGGTGCACCCCTCCAGGGCCAGCACTACCTATTAATGCCCCACTTTTTAAATATATTTGTATTACATTTATACACTTTATCAAATTTACCTAACAAGACATACAATTAAAAATAAATAAATAAATAAATAAAATAAAATCTTCAAAGTGAATTCTAACAAAACCCCACATTCACCTATAATTTGTTTGCTTGAAAAAAAAAATCTTTAACTTTCAAACCCTATCATATATTTGTTTCGTACACACATACAAAATATTCGGATTCCATTATTTACTGTGCTCATAATTATTTTCTAATTCAATTTGCACACACACACATCACTCGTTGTTTCACACACAATTACTTGTATTGGACACACGCAATACTAAAAACAAGTCAAACTTACTTGTGTTTAGTTTGAACACTGCACCACCCAATTCACAATGCACCCAGTAGTGGATCCTATTGAAACGATAAATCAAACACTGGGGGCTGATGGGTCATTAGATAAATGAGATATTGATTATCATTTGAACCCATTACTCTTTTAGGAACAGAAAGTAAGATGATTTTTTTTTTTTAGATAAAAAAAAAAACTTCATATCTAAAATAAAAAAGAAAACAAAAGAAAAGAAAAAGAAAAGCGAAAGCAAAACAAAAAGTAAGATGATGATAAACAAAATTAAAAATTATTTTCTGCCAACATTAAAAATTCTACAAACAGATTGATGAATTGTTTTTGCTTACTATTGGAGCTTTGTAGAGAAAAACAAGCGTGAGCTAAATACAAGTATCTCTACTTTCACATTTTGGATGTTTATTTTTCCTATCTTGACTTGAGAATGAGTAGTAATCTTATAATGGAGATAGACTTTGTTTATTTTTCTTTTTCATGATGAAATCATAAGAAAAAAGAAAAGAAAAGTCATGAAGGGGTGCAATAGAGGTGAGAAAAATATAACATACGTATAGAGAGCTGGGGTTTGTTAATTTTGAAAATAAGTAAAAAGGGTAGTCTTGGAAAATAAATCAATAAAATTTAATAAAATAGTTTAATATTATACAATTAAAACAAAATTTTTAAAAATGGGGGTTTTATTAGGTCTTAGAGGGGGTGCCAATAACATCACTCTTATGAAGTAATCAATTTTAGGATTTAATAAATCTTTTAAAACACACAAATTGTCCTCAATAGTTTAACTTAAAGACATATTTGTCCATTTTTTTTTTTTTTCCTAATCTGATATCTCTAATCTCTTATTAATTTAATGTTCATTTTTCGAGTGGTGCTATTGGCACCCTCTCAATTGAACCATTTATGACACACTTTTTAAATCTTGAATTAATTATAGAAAATTAAATGTTTTTATTGATTTTTTGATTTATTCCAGAACTACCCTTTTAATTATTTTTCAAACTTAATACACCCAATCTCTTTTTCAAAAAAATAAAAATACACCCTATTTCTAATCTCTCTATACAGTTGTTTTTTTTAGAACAGCCGCTCTATACTATTTCTCACCTCCATCGCAAGACTTGTATTTTCATCTTATTTTATTGTGAAACCATCCTTCTTGGATGCGATTTTATTTTTTGTTTCTGTAGTTGATTGGATTGTTGGTGGTAGATTGAGAGTGATATTGATCGTCTCTAATGTTTTTTTTTAGCGATTAGGTTAGGGTTTTGGTGTGGTTTCGTTTCGTTTCGTTTCATGAGAGATTAGGTTTTCTTGGTGCGATTTTGTTGTTTTGGTTGTTGTTGGTGTGTGTGGTGTCATTTTCGTCTAGTTGTAGATGCATAGTTCTTCCAGATGCTTAATATTATTCTCACACAATTCTTCTAGATTTTTTATATCATTCTCAAACTTTTCCATAATATTTTGTATGTGTAAGAAGCAATTTTTAGGGTTTAAGAGTTAAGAAAAAAAATTCAAGAAAACAAATTACCGGTGAATTGTGAATGCAGAGTTTTCTATTATTATTTTTATTTTTAATTTTTTGAAAAGGAAAGTGGGGTTTTATTAAATTTACTTTGTAGAAGATTTTTTTTAAAAAAAAAAATTGTAGGTCTCTTTGAGTAATTTTGATAAAGCAAAAGATAGAATAATAAATAATTTAAAAGGTGGAGCATAAATAGGTTAGTAGAGGGGTGCCAATAGTACCATTATCATTTTTCCTGCTCTAAATTATTATCATTAGAATTGAATCCATAAAAAATAAGGTGGTATAAAAAATAGATATAAAAAATATTTATAAGAGAAATTTAAGAATATATATACTTGTAGTTTTAATATATATATATATATACTAATAGAAATTCTATTATCAGTTTGAACCGACAAAAGTTATATCAGTTTCTTGCATGTGGACCACTGGATTTAAATACTTTGATTTGGCTGTATGCACTTGTCAGTCAAAGTATTTAAATTCAGTGGCCCACAGACAAGGAATTGATATAACTTTTGTTAGTTCGAACTGATAATAGAAAGACTGTATATACTAATATCCTCTACAAAACGAATTAGTCATAACTCACAAGACAGTCAAGAAATAATATCTTCTCCTCGACCATAGAAGCAAATAAAAGAAGTTTGTGCAGATATTAAAATGATTTATGTAAAATTATCACGATTGATGAGAAAAAGCTTCGTCCTCTATTATTATTATTATTATTTTAATTTTCTATTCGGTTTTTCTTTTTTATCTATTGTTATTGTAATGTTTTTAATTAAATAGTTTTTTTTTTTTTTTTTTATAATTTGATCTCCGCCGTCCATCTATGAGATGGAAGGTGGAGATCCATCTATCTAATTTTTTTTTTCATTTTTCTTTAGTTCTCAAGCCTAATACCACCTATAACTTTTACTAGTACAAACAAGAGTAACCACCAAATTACTCTTGGAACCAAGCAACAACCGAAATGCTAACTGGCAAGCCAAAAAAATCATATAGCAAAGCACAAAAGAATCCATTAAAAGCATAACAACATGAACCACCAAAAAACAAGCAATATGTGTACATCTATACTTTACCAGAGATAATGCACAAATCACCATCACTATAACTTGTCAAAATTTTAATAGACATATTGCAACGAAAAATAACATCTTTGTAACCACAAAAGCATACCCAACAATAGCAATAAAAAAACCATCCTGGTAAGTACAAAATGAACACTGATACATGAAAAACTATCAAAATTATCATTTGGGTACCCATAAAATACTCCAAAAATGCATTGAACCACTGAATTTTTGTTCTTTTTTATTATTTCCTATAATGAACAATATAAACACAACTCACCATAACATCGATTTTGCAGTGAGCTGTGAGAGAAGAACAGAGAGCCATCATTGACCAGGACGATGCTGCCATGGTTCACTAGGTTTTTCAGGGTTAGTGAGTGAGCGAGCGAATCAGCTGATATCGAATTTGTTTTCTTTTCTTCTCTTTTGATTGATCCGCAATTAAGAAATTAGAGCTTCGAAACCATTCCGGATATAGAGTTTTGAGAGCGAAATGTGGTAGCTTTCAACGAAAACTTGCTCGAATCTTCCCAAAAACACAGTTTTAATGATGGATTTGATGAAATATTTGTCATCTTTGAGAGAGATTAGGGTTCATCGATGAATTTGGGGGAGAACGACATAAAACATGTTGAAGGATAAATGTGCCGTTTTGATTTTGTTATTTATAGAAGGAAGGGGTAAAATTGACAATATAAAAAATTCATTAAACTCTTTTTGGCTTCGCGTGTTTTTTCAAAAGCCCTTTTAACAGAAGCTGGGTGAGAGGTGCTTCCTTTGAAAGAGCTTCTAAATTCTAAAAGCTATTTTCATGGATCATCCAAACAACTCCAAAAACCACTTCTAAGTTCCAAAAGCTTAAAGCTCTTCTAAGGCTCCCAAAAGCTATCCCAAACAAGTCCTAAGCCATATACCGCACACACATCAAAAAATAAATAAATGACCAATAAATAAATAGACATATAGTATTGAATATACAGTATATTACGGAAAAATGGTAATTTGTGTACCGTTTTATGACAAGATAAGGTTGATATAACAGTATATCCCTCATACGAGGTTTTGAGTTCGAATCATCCTTTTTTAAATCCGAATTTATATAAAACTTAAAAAAAAAACAAATAATTTTTTTGTTTTGATATAGATTCGAAATGCTTCAAATATCCATCGATTCATATTGTATGCAATCCAATATGACACTTATTTACCTCAATAAGTGTGCAACTTCGCACGTCACATACCTCATGTTTGAAACTTATAAAACTTTACAAATTGGCAAATTGCACTAAACCCCTTGAGGTTTGGGTAAATTACACTTAGCTGGAAAAGTTTTATTATTACACAATAACACCCCAAGACTTAAATTTGACTTTTAAAATACCTAAAATGCGCCTAGTTATATTATTTTATACTTTATTTTTTTTACCTTTTAACCAAAAACTTTATAAGCTTTAAAAAAATAAAAAAAATTAAATAAAAGATATGATTCATTAAATAAATAAATAGTTTAAAAAAATTAAATAAATAAATAGTTTTTTAGGGAAATTATTAATCTCCCCCCTGTAGTTTGCCATATTCTCCAGTTTCCCCCCTCTAGTTTCAAAATTCTCCAATTTCCCCCCTCCCATGCCCAATCTCACCATATGAAAATAGGCATGGGAGGGGGGAAATTGGAGAATTTTGAAACTAGAGGGGGGAGACTGGAGAATATGGCAAACTGTAGGGGGGAGAATGATAATTTCCCTTAGTTTTAAAGAAAATTAAATAAATAAATAGTTTTAAAAAAAATAGTTTTAAAGAAAATTAAATAAATAAATTGTTTAAAAAATTAAATAAGTAAATAATTTTTAAAAATTAAATAAATAAATAGTTTTTAAAAATTAAATAAATAAATAGTTTTTAAAAATTAAATAAATAAATAGTTTTTAAAAATCAAATAAATAAATAGTTTTAAAAAATCAAATAAATAAATAGTTTTAAAAAATCAAATAAATAAATGAAAAAAATAAAAACATTAATTTTTTTAAGGATATCCATTAATAGGAACAAGAAAAACTCTAAATATCCAAACTTTTACGGTAAGAATGATGATGAGAGAAGCTTTAAGGTTCCTAACACTAAAGGAAGTGGTTGAAGAAGGCAAGAAGACTCCCTGTGTTGAGAACCTTGAAGCTTCTCTCACCATCATCCTTACTGTAAAAGTTTGGATATTTAGAGTTTTTTTTTAAAGTATTTTTTTTTTTTTTAACTATTTTTTTAAAAAACTATTTTTTTATTTAATGAATCATATCTTTGTTTAATTTTTATTTTATTTTATTAAAGTTTATAAAGTTTTTGGTTAAATGGTAAAAAAAAAAAAAGTATAAAATAATATAACTAGGGGCATTTTAGGTATTTTTAAAGTCAAATTTAAGTCTTGGGGGTGTTAGTATATAATAACAAAACTTTTCCAGTTAAGTGTAACTTGCCCAAACCTCAAGGGGTTCAGTGCAATTTGCCATTTTTAAATTTAGTGCTTGCTTGGTTGAGTTTTCTACTGCCTCAAAAGGTCTACTAACGTCTATTTGAGTTTTTTTAGAGTTGTTTGATTAGACTTTTGAGATTGTCCATTTTAAATCGAGTAGATGTTAGTAGAATTTAAACCTCTATTATACAAAAACTCATGGGGAGGTGTTTCTCCAAATAGATTTTTTTTAAAAAAATAAGTCTATCAACCAAACAACTATAATTTTTTTTTAAAAAAAACTCTATTTCTAATAGATCTACCGCAAATAGATATTTTACTAATAAAAGTTTTTTAAAAACCCGACCAAACAAGCTTTTAGCATACTGGGTTTTAAAAGTCGTCGCAGCAAAGAAAGCGCGTCACAAAAGCACGCAAGCCATCCCACGCAGCATCGGGTTTGTGGAGACTGGAGAGAGACTTTTCTTTTATTTGCTTTCTGGGGACCACACCAAGTTTTGTCTTTTGCTTATGATTGTCGCCCACATGTCATCATGGTTTATGCTTTGATTAATGTTTTTTAATGCAATTTCTTTGAATATAAAAGAATAACAGTTTTAGTTCTTTTTAATTAAAGCAGATTTTACTATTGAAATTGTTGACGGTAATTTTTGGATTAGATAAAATCTACCATACGTCCAACGAGTAAATGCATATCAAGATGCAAATTAAAAGGTAAAGCAAAAAAAGAAAATATGCAAGCACACAAATTTCGTGGAAACCCAAAAAGGGAAAAACCACGGTTGCCGAGGACGGCGAAAACAAATGCACTATAAATCTCTGGAGTTACACACTCGATCTCTCTCGTACGCTCGCATCTGTTTTTTATTCTTTTCTTTTCGATATGTCTAGAACCGTAGTTTGCTTTTTACAAGTAAAGGAAGGTGGCGAGGTTTAATGGGACTCTAACTTATCGAAGTCGCTCTAATCTTCTTTCTTGTCTACGTTTCTTGTGCATTAATGGAGTTAGATCTCTTGCCTGATTGGGACTCTGATATCTTTAAGGAAGTTTGTTTCCTTATCAGAATGTTCTTCACAGTTCCTTATACTGGAATTTTTTGATACGTATTTGGGTCGTGGATGTATTAAATACGATATTGCCCACGTGTCGCTCAGTTGACCATATGCTTAACCTGACCAGATATTGCTTCTCCCGATTGATTATTTAATCCCGATCGGGGGTCTTAACTCGATCAACCTTGTCATCCCGGCCAATCGTTTGGACAATCCTGCATTACCTTATTAAAAGAATGTGTGTTGATCATCCAAACGAAGAAAAAACAATCAAAGTTAGGGAATCTTCTTCGAATCTCATTTGATACGGAAATCCAAAAACGAAACCTTAAAAATTCAAGAAATTCTACATAATTCGCTCATATAAGAGCAACTTCAATGCAAATATGTATTTTTGAGTTTCTAAATAGTGCCACATCAGCATTTCTATTCATTATGGGTTCACTTTTGAAAATAAGTTAGAGAAATGCATATTCATATCTCCAATGTATCTAAAATCAAATATTCATCCATTTTATGACAAATCATAATAAAACAATTATTACACTCTCTGTCATTTTTTATTTTACAATTAAATGAGCTATAATATTATTGGTGGAAAGAATTAAAAATCCTAGTCAGTATTTCTAAGAGAGTTTCTAGAATTAGAAACTCAACTCCATATTTTCTAACATTTCTTTTTTGCCACATCATCTCCAAATTGAAGTTAGATAATTGCATTTGGGAAAGTTTTTCTAACTTTTTAACTATCTATCCTTTGTGGCAATTAATTTTCTCCAAATGTATATTTGTACTCAACTTTAATTCGTAGTTGTTTCGAAGGTAATTGAATCGATACACTTTTTTCCATTATTCTTTTCTAGTTTTATCAAGGTTCGAATTTTGATAGATGTGTTTGGGCTCAACCACCTAATGTTCTATTAAATTTTGATTCACCAAATCAATTAGGAATGTGTGCACTGTGCAACTTAATATCTTAACTTTGATATATATATATATATATATAAATTGTAATAGCCGTTGGTGAAAGCTTTCCAAAAAAAAATACCTGATCTCGAATTAATAGATATTATAAAAAAAAATAGTTGTTACCGTTTTATAGTTTATGCATCAATCTGTACACTGTAATGTCAATTTTGATTAGTTTTTAAGATAATCGGTAAAAAGCGGAATGCTAAAAAATATAAATACAGATTTGATATCGTTATTGAATTATCAAGACAATGAATTTATTTGTCTTAAAAAGTGTATAGTTTTTTGTTTTTTATTTTTTTATTTTAAGAAGAATTAAAAAGTGTATAGTTGAATGCTATAATAATGATGTATAGATATTAAAAATTAATAACAAAAAAAAAAAAAAAAAAAGGCAGGTCATACTTCATAGTGGGCTTGAAGATTGATTGGGCTTTGGCCCACTAATTATCCCAAGGCCCAAAAAAAAATATACATATTGGGTCATCTGACCCAACTAAACAAACTTCGATTCATTTTGTTATATAAGACTATTAATAATCATTCGATTGTAATTCTAAGTTCACAACAACAGTACTCCTGATAGGAAAACACGTTCTAAGAAACAAAACTAAACTATAACATAATAGGATTCTTCTTCGAACTATTCAAAAAGTAACAAATTACAGAAACTTTAATAAGAGTTACAACATTTCAAACATTTTAACATACTATAAAAGCCATATTTCAAACATTTTAACATACTATAAAAACCATATTTCAAACATTTTAACCTCCTGTGGTCAGTATTATGCAGTGTCATTGTCTGTTAGATCTTCGGACTACGATGATTTTTTTTCGATCTCCGGCACTCCCTGATGTTTTTGATTTTAAGCACAAGTACAATGTCCAAACCAAACCCAACTAGACATACTATGGCCAAAATGGTGAACAAAGGCCTATAACAATGGGCTCCGATGCAGGTGTTGCCGCCTCCGGCTATCGAGGTAGCTCGAGCGTCATACAAGTATCCGGCAAGCAGGCCGGAGAAGAGGAAGGAACCGAGAGGGATGTTGAGCATCAAAATGTTGTTGATTTGACCGTAGCATTGGACACCAAATAGTTCGGTAATTGGGGCAATAACAGCTAGACGGACTCCATAGCATAACCCGAGTATGATCGAACCGATGTACAGAGAAGTGGGCACGTCCAGAGCCAGGAGCATGTAACCAACAGCCAATAGAATATGAGAAGCTGCATTCCAAAGAAGTCTTGGAGTTCCAGCTTCACTAAAAACACGAAGAAAAAAAATTACGGTCCAAGTTAGTTGATTAACTGCCTTGTCGTTTGTTTTTAGGTGCAACTATTGTAATTGTTACACGAACATTAATTTAATGTTGTCTCAATTAAGTAAGGTCCAGACAATTAATCAAAACGTTAACGACACACTGTACTAGCTAATATGGGAAAATTGTATCACTAGTTACTCAAGTTGTGAATCGAAAACGAGCGAGCAATGTTAGCAAAAACTCAATTTGGTCTATAAAAAATTTCTCGTTTGGAGAGTGTCATTGTCGAACCATTACACTAATTGACCCAAAAAGATAGGATTAAACATGAACTAATCGTATCAAATCGATACAATTTAAGGACTCAAATCACCTGTCAAATTTTGGTGTCCCAATTTGTGTCTAACCAACAAAAATTGGGACATGTGTGCACATTTATGGATTTTTTTTCAACTTCTTCTATAAATATGTCATAAATGTGCACACATGTCCCAATTTGATTGGTTAGACATAAATTGGGATACCAAAATTTGACATCTGATTTGATTCCACAATTTAATTTCAAGTGAACGAAATCTTAAATTTATAATAGTTCAAATATAAACGATGTTTTTATACTTACTTGAGGAAGTGCTCCGATAACCAACCCGAAATGAACTGGCCGAAAACCCCGAAAATGCTCACCAGGGAAACGAAGGTCGTAACCTCGACGTATCCGAGAGCCAAACCCATCTGACCTATGTTGTTCATAACTGCCATACCGGTCCCGATCCCACAAAGAAATGATAAGAACAGGATCCAGAAATAAACTGTCCTCATTGCCTCAAAAATCGTGTGATCTTCTCCTATCACCGGCCTCCCGTTCACTTCCTCCGCCGCAGCAGCTACTGCTGGGTTCAACAAGGGATCCACAATTTGACCTTCGACACCTGGTTGAAACCGGGTCGAATTCCGGGTCTTCAAGTAGGAGTAAAACGGAATCAGCAATGGAGAAGCTAGTAGCACGAGCAGAACCACCGTGAACGCCACCGAAACGGCGTCGCCGGTTGTCTTCCTGAAGTCGTAGCTCAGTAAGCAGAAGGCTACCACGCTGGCGACGGCGTTGAACACCTTGAAGTACTTAGTCTCCTCCGTCTCCTCGGCGTCGGTGGTGGCCGGCGGGAACTTGCGGAGGAAGGGGACGGCGATGAGGCATACTGCGAAAGGAACGACGGCGTGCATGAAGAGGAACATAGAAGGGTCGCCGGCGAAGAGGGCGGTGCAGATGCCTGTGAAGATTCCCGTGCTCAGCCCCTGGTATGCCTTCAAAGTGCCGGAGGCCCGGCCCTGATTCCGCCGGAAGTTTCGCATGCATGTCACCAGCACCGCCGTGTTCATCCACGTCGTACTGGTCCCTCCAAAACAAAGACAGACACACATCTGCACATAGACATATTTTTCATCACAAAATCTTCGAATTTTCAATAATGTTAAACATCCCAACTCGAATCCCAACTTGTAATGTATAATTTTGTTCTTATTATCACGAAAAAGAAATTTTATATACAAATCTCAACTTGTAATGTATACCAGCCAGTAAGGTAGTGGCTGAATTCGTTTACTAACTACGAGCCATTGTGCACCGTAGCCGATCAAGCCTTGGATGGAACCGATGAGGAGGACGACTGGCGTAGGGAAGCTGTCGGAGGCGACGCCGGCTAAGAGTCCGAATGCATTGCCGACGTCTTTCGTGACGGACAAGTTGTTGAGCTGGAGCTGGGTTAGACTCATCTGCGTCTTGAGAGCATCGGAGTAATTGGGGAATGCGTAAATGTTGCCGGAAATTGACTGGACCCAGACGGCGGTCACGAAGCCCAGCCATTTCAACGCGGCGGATTCTAAACACATCAACCGAAATGGAACTAAACAAGTTTTTTGTTTGTTTTTTTACAGAGAAAAAGTGAAATAGATTTCAAAAGGATTTTGAAAGTCGAGTGAATTTTCAATTCAGAGAGAGGAATTTATAGAAGAAAGTGAGATTTTTCTTGTACGATAAAATAATTCTTCTTTAAGCTTCGAAAACGACACTTACGGACACGTGTACACAACCCGTAAGGCCGTAGCTAGTTGTCTACACGAGGTGTGAAGTTTGAGAGTTGGAAATTTAGCGTATTGATAATGATTAGGGATGGCAACGGATCGGGTTCGGGCGGGTTTTGTAAAATCCAAACCCACACCTGCAAAATTTTTCATCACCCACGCCCGTCTACAAACCCACGAAAATAAACGGGTTCGGGTTTGGGTTCCACCTGCGGGTTTTATACGGGTTCGTGGGTTCGCGGGTCACACCCACCAACCCGCAAAATATATTAGTTTATAAATATTTAATATTTAATTTTATTTATTTATACAATATAAAACTCCCCTTTATTTATAATATATCATGGAGAATTACAAATACAAGTGTGTTTTTTAGTTGAGACAAGAGGCAAAGCACATTATATACATAGCTAATGGTAGAACTTTGCACTTTTGTTTTTTCAATGTGGGACTTTTGAAAGTCCCACATTGAAAAAACAAGAATGCAAGGTTCTACCATTAGCTATATATAAATGAGAGTTGAGAATTGTAATTCTCAAACTTTGAATGAGTGGAGTTTTTATATTTTATTCTTTATATGGTTAAAAAGTTTCCATTGGAGTTTAAATTTATAATATTTTAAATACTAAATATTATATAATTTTTATTTATGCGGGTTCGCGGGTTCACCCCGGGTTTGTTTTCCAAACCCACACCCAAACCCAAACCCAAACCCAAACCCAAACCCAAACCCGCTGGGTTTTATTTTATACGGGTTCGCGGGTTCGTGGGTCGTAAATTCACCACCCAAACCCGACCCTACAGGGTCGGGTTCGGGTGTGTGCCCACCGATGCGGGTCAAATTGCCATCCCTATTAATGATTAAGTATTGACCCCACTAATAAGTTATTGGCACATAGTCCATTTTGCTGTCAAATTTTGGTGTTTTAATTTGTGTCTAACAAACTAAATTGGGATATGTGTGCATATTTATGGAAACAGTTGGAAAAAAAATCCATAAATGTGCACACATATCTCAATTTGATTGGTTGGACACAAATTAGGACATCAAATTTTGACAGCTAATTTGAGTCCTTAAGGTAAATATAAAAAGTGAACAAAAAAAATGCAACATACCAACATCCTATTAGTGGGTCAATATCTTGGATACTGACCAATCAGTACTCAAACATTTTCCTTTTAAGTTTATTTTTGTTTACCTTCCCTTTTCAAGAGGGTGAGCATTACCCCCTCTCTATATCTTGACAAGTGTCCAAAAGTTAACTCAATGTTAACAAGAAATAATTGCAAGAGCAAACATGTAAATTGATATAAAAAATTAAATATAAAACTATTTAATAAATATTAAAATAAAAAAATATATTCAGATTTAATAATTAAAAAAAAAAAATTGATATAAACTCAAAGAACCTTAATCCCAAACCTATGTGGCAACATCACACACAACATGGGCCCACATCACTCTTCCCAAAAATCCCATGTGATGTTGCCACATAGATTTAGATCTAAAATTTAGGTCATTTTTTTTGTCCTCTAGTATTATTGAAAGTTAAAACCTTATTCAATCATTCATTATTCCCGATAAGATTTTTATTATTACTACTTGGAATTATTCAAAAAGTAACAGATTACAGAAACTTTAATAAGTGAGAGAAAAGTTACAACATTTTAAACATTTTAACAGATAATGTTGCATTCTTTGTAATATCATTTTTTGGTTTTATATATGAATTTGTTTAAATCTGGTAGAATACAAAGAATGAGACCTAATATTGCATCATTTTTGTTGCTCACATATTCAGTCAAACGATTGGTTTGCTGACCATCCAATCCAATTCAAAAAGAATAATGTTGGTTATTTGTTTGTTTATAGTGTGTTTCCTAATATATATATCTATATATATATATGGGTTAATTACAATAACATACCCTAAGTTTTTCCAAAATGCTTAATATTCAACAAATGATTTTAATTGCAGTAGACACCCTTGTCTACAGTTGACTTCCATACCATTTAACGGTTGACAGTGATTTTGTTAAAACAAAAGTCTAAAATGCCCTTATACTAATCTTGAAAAAGTTGTAATTGCCCTCTACTTTTATTAAAATAATAATTAAACTATTAAAAACTAATAATAATAAATAAATTTATATAGTTACATTTAAAAAAAAAAAAAAAAAAACTCTCTTAGAAAAATCAAAGAAATTGAAAAAAAATAAAATCTTACAAAGATAAAAAACAAATGCAAGATCAACGATCTGCAAAAAAAATTTCTATGAAACTTCTATTTTTCCCTTCCAAATTCTTCCCTTCTTTTCATTTTCTCTCATTTTATCACTTCCCAAACAAATTTTCCAGATTTACAAAGCCATCTCCATCATCCAAAAATCACCAAACTTCATCACCCCAAATTTTCTCTCATTTTCTCATTTCCCAAACAACAATTTTTCAGATTTAAAAAACCATCTTCATCATCCAAACATCACCCAACATCATCACCCAAAAATTTTGCTTATTTTCTCATTTCACAAACAACAAATTTTAGATTTCAAAAACCATCTCCATCATCCAAAAATCACCCAACTTCATCTCCATCACCCAAAACTCTCTCATTTTCTCACTTCCCAAACAACAAATTTTAGATTTCAAAAACCATCTCCAACATCCAAAAACCACCCAAACTTCATCATTCAAACATTTCTCTTCATCACCCCAAACATCCCTTCAAAACTTATCTTTATCAAAACAAATCCATCAACTCAATCACCTACCCACAAAATAATTTTTTTCTTTTTTCAAGAAAAAAAATTAATTAGTTCACTGCCAGGATCATTCCAACAGCGGAGGATCTACTCCTCCGCAAGGAGTAGATCGCACCTCACGCGGACCTCTCGAAGGAGCAGGTTTGGGCCTTTGATGGGGAACCGAATCTCCTTTAATTGATATTCGGTTTCCATTTTAGGAGAATGAGATCTGGATCCCCATTTTTGGAATTTTTGGAGGAGAACCAGATCTAGTTCATAATTAAACCGAAATATTAGATCATGGTTTAGATCTTTTGAACTGAAATATTCACCATGGAAATCGATATGATCTCCATGATCTAATATTATATGTTATTTATATATATATATATAGTTTTTAATTAGTAAATACATAAATAATTTATTATTTTATCTGTCCAAAAATAGTTGATGCATTAAAAGACGATCTTACCCCTAAGAAACCAGTCAACCGTTATCTTTAACGGATTTTGACTAACAGCGAGGGGGGTCGTAGCAATTAAAGCCATTAGTTGGATATTAAGCCTTTTTGGAAAAACTCAAGGTATGTCATTGCAATTAACCCTATATATATATATATATATATATACGGTTCTGTTCACATCAATACGCACTGATGTAACTACATCATTACTAATACATGTGGATTACGTTTTTTTTTTTGTTTTTTTGAATTCCAGTGTTGTTAAGAAAAAAATAAAATAGAAATAATGGTAAAACTGGTAAAACAACACCTAAAATATATAATAGTTAATTTTGTTAACCTTGAGTTAACTTTTGGACACTTGGCAGGATATGGGAAATGGGGTAATGCTCACCCTGGGGTGAGCAAAAATGAACTCCCCTTCAAAGGGGGTGAGCAAAAATGAACTCCCATCATTATCCACGCCACTACCTAGTTTGCATGAAACAAAAACAATAAATCTTACATTGAATATATGAATTTGTAGTTCGTCTGGATCCGATGAGATCAAAATATGTATATACTACCTAGATATTTAGGACACGTCCTGTAAGCGTTCTTCATTTGTGTTTTTCAAAAATAAAAATGAAAAATGAAAAAGTGTTTTTGGTTTCGGTTTCGAATTCTGAAAACGCGTCTAGTAACAATTTAGGGATGGGCATCCCTCCCCCCCCTTGGGGTTTTGGGGGCAAATTTTGCCTCCAAATGGATTTTGGGGGTGGGGGCAAACTTTGCCCCCAAATAGATTTTGGGGGAGGTGGTGGGGGTACCCACCCCCAAACCCAAAACCCCATTTCCTCCAAAATAATATATATATATATATATTATTTTATTTTTATTTATATATAAAAAATTTATTTTGTATTGTATTTTGGATTTTGTATTATATTTTTATTACTTTTTTGATCGAATATTTTAACAGTGTTAAATTACAGATTGGAATGTCTGGATTCTAAATTTCGAATTCCGATTCTCGGATTGAAAATTGAAATTGAAATTGAAAAAAAATGGTGGAAATGAGTTTTGGGTGTGGGGGAGGGGGGACCTACCCCCAAAATTCCCCCACCCCCATTCCCCCCAATGGGTTTTGGGGGAGGTGGTGGGGGGAGGTTTGGGGGTGTGGGTCACCCTCCACCGCCCCATTGGGCCCCCACGCCCATCCCTAGTAGCATATCCTGGAAGCTATATTCTGAAAATGAAAACGAGAAAAACACGTCCGATAGATTAACTGAAAATATTTTTTTAAAAAATTGTAATATCAAATTTATATTATTTTTTTACATTATAATGTCATATTCATATTAAAAAAGAATGTCCTATTATTTTTTATATTGCAATTTATAAATTTGAATTAAAAAATAGGTTACTGATTCTTCACATATCAGTTCAAGAAAAAAAGTTCATCACAAATAATAAATTTTTATTAAATAAATATTATTTTTATTAAATATAAATTATAGGGAAATCGATTAAAAATATTCTTTAAAAAAAGAAGGGAAAAAAAAAAAAACAATGTAGTAGCAGAGCCTCCAACGCTTCTCATATTTTTCTCACATTTCCCATTCAAATCAAAATTCTTCACTCTCTTCTCCTTCCCTTTAATCAGATTTCTCAAATTCAACACCTTAACTCCATTTTCCTCCCCAAAAATCAAGAACCGAAACGACAAACTCATTGACCAAATTGGTTCACAACACTCAATCACAGATTCACAGCTTCACTCTTGACGCGTCATCATCAACATCCATCAATTTTACAGCAAAAAGAAGACAAGCCAAAACAAAACAGGGGAAAACAATCTAAAACAGAGACTGCATCCCAAACCATACTCAGTAGAAAACCCAGCAGCATTTTCACAATTTACTAATATCAAACCCAATGTATAAAGTATAAATATTTACTCCAACAACGGAATGAAAACTCACACGAAATGCACTCGTTATTTATTTATTTATTTTTATTTATCTCTCAAGGCAGTTGCATTTTTTGATCATTCATTTGCTCATCTCTATTTTTTTGTCCATGATTTTAGAAACAATCGGGTGGATTATCCAGCCGAGTAAGCCGCATACTGCACCCCCATCAAAAAATAAATAAATAGACATAGCATTGAATATACAGTATATTACGGAAAAAAATGGTAATTTGTGTACCGTTTTGTGACAAGATAAGGTTAATATAACAGTATATCCCTCATACAAGGTTTTGAGTTCGAATCCTCCGAATTTAAATCCGAATTTATGTAAAACTTTAAAAAACAATTAAAATTATAGTTTTGATTTAGATTCGAAACGCTTCAAATATCCGTTGATTCATATTGTATGTAATCCAATATGACACTTCTTTAACTCAATAAGTGTGCAACTTCACATGTCACATATCTCATGTTTGAAACTTCTAAAACTTTACAAAATGATATATCATAATTTTTAAAGTGTAATGTTACTCCACCCAAAATTTCAACTCAAATTCCAACCCAAATATCATCACCACACAAGTGTGGTGATGACACCTCACCACACAAGTGTGGTGATGACACCTCACATTTGGGTTGAAATTTTGGATGGAGTATCATTACTTATTATTTTGAGAGAGGCGAGTGTAGAGAATGTATTGCTCTTAATTAATGAACTTGAAAATCAAGTATATATATATACAATACACATGTCGTGTATATATAGACTATGAAAACTACTCCTATTAAAACTTAAACTAATAACTATCAGCTAATAAGTACAAGTGATAGGATTACAATATAGCAGTATAATATAAAACAAAGTCTGAGATAGAGTTGGATTAATATCCTGAGAGTTCTGAATCCTGAGATTACTCATTTTTAAATTTAGCATACTGAGGTTTAGAAGTCGTCGCTACAAAGAAAGAGCATCATGAAAGCAAGCAAGCCGTCCCACGCAGCATCGGGTTTGTGGAGAGAGACTTTTCTTTTATTTGCTTTCTTGGGACCACACCGGGTTTTATCTTTTGCTTATGATTGTCATCATGCTTTATGCTTTGATTGATGTTCTTTTAATGCAATTTCTTTAAATATAAAAGAATAACAGTTTCAGTTCTTTTTAATTAAAGAAGATTTTACGATTGGAATTGTTGACAGTTATTTTTGGATTAGATAAAATCTACCCCGCGTCCAACAAGTAAATACGTATCAAGATGCAAATTAAAAGGTAAAGCAGAAAAAGAAAATATGCAAGAACACAAGTTTACGTGGAAAACCCAAAAAGGGAAAAAACTACGGTTACAGGATACGGCGAGAACAAATGCACTATAAATCTCTGGACTTACACACTCAATCTCTTTCGTACGCTCGCAATTGTTTTTTATTCTTTTTCTTTTTGGTGTCCTGAGGGTCTATTTATATGTTTAGAACCCTAGTTTGCTTTTTACAAGTAAAGGAAGGCGGTGAGGTTTAATGGGACTCTAACTTATCGGAGTCGCTCTAATCATCTTTCCTGTACTACGTTTCTTGTGCATTAATGGAGTTAGATCTCTTGCCTAATTGGGACTCCGATATCTTTAAGGATGCTTGTTTCCTTATTAGAATGTTCTTCATAGTTCCTTATCATAATTGGAATTTTTCAATACGTATTTGGGTCGTGGATGTATTAAATACGCTATTGCCCATGTGACGCTCAATTGACCATATGCTTAACCCGACCGGATATTGCTTCTCCCGATTGATTATTTAATCTCGATCGGATGTCTTGACCCGATTGACCTTGTCATCCGACCAATCGTTTGGACAATCCTACATTACCTGATTAAAAATGAATGTGTGCTGATCATCCAAACGAAGAAAAAAAAAATCAAAGTTAGGGAATCTTCTTTGAATCTCATCTGTTATGGAAATCCAAAAATGAAACCTTAAAAATTCAAGAAATTCTACATAATTTGCTCATATAAGAGCATCTCCAATGCAAATATGTATTTTTGAGTTTCTAAATAGTGCCACATCAACATTTCTATTCATTATGGGCCCACTTTTGAAATAAATTAGAGAAATGCATATTCATATCTCCAATGCAAATTTCTAAAATCAAATATACATCCATTTTATGACAAAATCATAATAAAACAATTATTACTCTCTGCCCATTTTTATTTTACAATTAACTTAGCTCTAATATTATTGGTAGAAATAGTTAGAAATCCTATTATGATCCACATTCTTCGTACTTATATATTTTATATTATGATGAATTGACAGTAGAAATACTATATATATATTATTATTATTATTTCAAAAACGAAAAGTAATTTCAATTTGTCTCTGCTTGGTGCTTCTCGACAAATCTACTTGTTCCGTTTCTCTACCCTCTCTCTCTAAAAAAACTCACTTTATCTTTCAAGTACAAATAGTGCTTGAAAGTTCTCAAAGTGTGTTCTATATATAAAGCTAGAGGGGGGGTGAATAGATTTTAAATATTATTACCCAATTTTCGCATGCAAGTCAATATTACGAAAATACCCCCAATAGACAATACAATATATCAAGTGTAATAAGATGCGGAAATAATAAATGACACTTGATTTTTACGTGGCAACCCTCAACAGGGAAAAACCACGGGCTGGTAAGTGCGCCACACTCGAACCTCGAAATCCACTATATGAAAAGACGGTTACACCCTCAAGTGATTCTCGGACCCTCACCCTAGATAACCTCAGGCTGTGGACACTACCACTCGCCACTCTTGGTTCAATCCCTAGTGATATCCCCTGATACACTACTCTTGGCGTGAGCACCCTCTAATCTACCACGCGGGCCTTTTATAGGGGCTCTAGTCCAATTTGCTTGATCCTCGTAGTCACTACTTGTAATGATGTTTACAGCCTAATCCCGGTCTGTAACCCACCACTACTACCCAGCGGGCCTGTAATAGCAACCCTAGACCAAGACTTCAATCTCTCAAAAGAGATGCACAACCCTATGTGAATATGCAATGATATCCAAATAATGCAATAAGAGCTAGGGTACTCTAAATGCTTACCTAGGATTATAAGATGACAATATAATCAATCCTAGATATCACATATAGCTATATGTCATGGCATATAACTTTAGCTAAGTAAAGGATCACCAATCCTAGATACAAAGCTATCACATAAAACCCACAAACATTCAAAGGATTAACTAGTTGATTAAAAGACAATCTATCAACCTAGTTATCAATACATCACACAAGAATGTTCATGGCATAGCTTTTAGGCAATAATGACCTAATCAAATAAGCTATGAAAAATAATCTCAATCAACAAATGAGATCAATTAGCTAGATCTTAGATAAACATGAAAATCCTAGCTATCATAAATAACCCAATCAACACATAATCTCAATCATGTATGTAGAAATTAATCTAATGACATACAAGTAATAAATGAGATAACATTGATAAGTAGAAACACTAATTATGTAAGATAAAAGTGTTCAACAAATCATACCATGTGTGTTGAAGAAGTCCCATGCATTAGCATATGCTAGATGATCCTAGATGATGCTTAGATGAAGATTTATGCATGTGGGAATGGGTTTAGAGAGATAAAGATATGATCTTTAAACTTTCTCTCTCAAGTCTCTCTAAATATCTCTCTAGGGTTCTTATAATCAAAGACTTGTGTTCTGAACCAGAGATAAGGATGTATTTATAGAGACCAAAAACAGGGCAGGTGAAAATACAATTTTGCCCCTGAAATCGCACGATCGGCGGTTTCATTCGGCGGTCAGGCCGCCGAATTGAACCTCCGAATGGCTCCCGAGAGGAACAGGGGAACTTCGGCGACTTCGTTCGGCGGTTAAGAAACCGCCGATCATAACCGCCGTTTTGGACCCGAGAGGAATTTCAATCAGGTCTGATTCGGCGGTTTCGAACGGCGGCCAGGCCGCCGAACTGAACCGCCGTTTCACCAAAAATGGTGAAACCAAGGAGAAACCAAAGGCATCTCCACCGGCGATCATCGCGCAAAACAAAGCACATCAACGTGCACGCGCGGACGTTTCCGAACATCCTTCGGGAAACGAATTACACCACACATAAAAGCTAATCATGCATGAAGTGCAAGTGTGGGTATTGAATGCATCCTAATGCCTAACATGTCATGGCATTATCATATAACAAGATGCAATCAATTCAACATGCAAGAAGAGATATTGAATAAATCAATAAAGCACAATGCACACAAAATATAAACACACCATACAAGAATAAGAGTTATGCATGTTGTGTGTGTGTGTGCAACTATAACTCTTCAAGCCAAAGTAAGCACAAGATATACCTTTGGTGCTTGTCCTCTTGAGGTCTTGGAAAGAGTCTTGATCTTCAACAAATCACCTAGACTACCCTTATAACCAAACCCCAACATGTGGTTTGCCCACGAAATAAGCCAATCAATAAAAGGGAATCCTTACAGTGCTCAACAGTCAACACGAGTTATCCATATTCCTATTAATTCCCATAAAATCTAAGTGGGGATTAATCAAAATAGATCCCCACATAGATGTTTTTCAAGATCTTATCATCATTCATCGATAAGAGAAAATGGATTTTGAATTGTTCCAATTGTTCCAATTCTTCCAATTAAAGCATATTTAAATTGTTCCAATTCTTCATAGTCTATTTGTTTTTAGGTTGAATTAATTGTTTATTCATTGATACTTTTAATATTTCATTTAGAATTATATATTTTAACTTTATATAATATACTAGTCCTCTTAATATGCTCTGATTCGAAGTTTCAAAACAAGGTCCCACGCACCATCAGGCTTGTGGAAAGAGGTTTTGTCTTTTGCTTATAATTATCGACCACATGTCTTTTCCTTGCTCCGTTTGGTAGGGAGGAAAAGGAAGAGGAAAGAAAGGGGTGGAGGGAAAAGGGAGAAGAAAATAGAAAAGTGTGTGTTTGGTATGGAGAGAAAAATGGAGGGAAAGGAAAAATGGAAGGAAAAAATGGTGTGTGGGGCCCACCATTTTGTTTTCACCCAAAAGTGGGAGGAAAAGGGAAGGAAAAAAAAGGGGAAAGAAAGGGGAAATGGGACCCACCAATTTTTAGGAAATTCAAATTACAATTTTATCCAATTTTTTTTTAATATATTAAATATAATATAAGGGTAAAATAGTAAGATTGATAAAAGGATCTTTTCTTTCCTTCCTGTTTACCAAACAACACGAAGGAAAATCATTTTCCTTCCTTCATGTTTTCTATCCCTCTAAATCTTTCCATCATTCCTATTTTCTTTCCTCCCTACCAAACGGAGCTTTGATTGATGTTTTTTAGGGAGTTAGATATTGACAGTTAATAAAAGCAATATATATATATATATATATATATATATATATATATATATATATTACATATTAATTAGTAAAAAATTATATTACAACTAATAAAAGCAATTGGTTGCTGTAATATATTATTGTTATTATTATTATTTTAAAAACGAAAAATAATTTCAATTTGTCTCTGTTTGGTACCTCTCCACAAATCTACTCGTTCTGCTTCTCTACCCTCTCTGTCTCTAAAAACAAAACCCACTTTATCTTTCAAGCACAAGTAGTGCTCAACATTCAACACAAGTTATCCATATTCCTATTAATATATGATCCCCACATATTAATCAAAATAGATCCCCACATAGATGTTTTTCAAGATCTTATCATCATTGGTAAATACAGGACGACAGTTAGAGATGGCAATATTTCCTGTGGGGCCGGGGTTCTGTGGGGCCCCGCCTCGAATGGGGTGAGGAGTGGGGATAATATTCGGGGACTGGGACAGGGATGGGGATAAAATCTTGTCCCTGAAGGTGAAGCAGGCCGAGGGCGGGGACGGGGGAAGCACTCCCCGCCCCATCCCCGCCCCGATATATATATATATTATATATACATATATATTTATAATTTAATATATAATATTTAAAATTTTAAAATCATTTAACATTGGCCTCTTTCTGTTTTTGCTTTCTTGCTTGTTTTGTTCCTGGTCTGTTTCTGGCTGCTGTTGCTCTTGTTGTTGTGGCCTGTTGGTTATTGAATAAAATTGGCTGTTTAAAAAAAAATCATTTAACATTAATTTTTTAATATAAATAATTTTTTTTAACTAAACTTTAGAAGTTCATTTGTTTTATAAAATCTTTGAATATAAATTTCTTCTTTTTTCTTTATTTTAAGTTGTAATTTTTAAATGTATAGTAATATTAGATGGGGAATGGGACGGGTATGGAGAAGGCTCCTCCAACGGGGAATCCCCGCACCCGACCCTGCTTCTCTTAATGCGAGGACGGGGAGGGGGATGGGGATGGTTTTGGGAAGCGGGAATGGGGATGGAAAGGCATTCCCCGACCCCGACCCGCCCCGTTGCCATCCCTAACGACAGTACCTATGCATTAATTACTCCTGAATCTAAGGATTGTTGTTTAATAATTGTTTTTTTTTTTTTTTTTTTGAGAGGTAAGTATAAAATTATATCAAATAAATAAAATCATTTTAATAAATTCAAAGAAAATAAAAATAAAACTATTTAAAATTAAATTTGGTTAAAAAAAATTATTAAAATTATTTTGAATAAAATAAATAAAATTAATTTGAAATAAAATAACATTTAAGTTTTAATTAAAAAATATTAAAAAAAATATTATAATAAAATAACATATATTAAATTAATTTTTAAATCAGATTGAATAAATTTAATATTTTAAATATAATTAATATAATTTTTTAAAAAAGAATAAAAGACTGGGACAAAATTAGTCCCAGCCAAAAGAGTGAAAAAGTGAAAAGAAAAAAAAAAAGTTTTATAAAAAAAAAACTGAAAAAAGCAATAATGTAAAAGGAGAGAAAGCCAGGTCCCAGCCAAAAAGAAATTAAAAAGAAAAAAAAGAAAAAACAACTCCCGACTTCTTCGGTGGGACTAAATAATTTCTCATCACAACAGGACAACATATGGGCCCCATCGTAGTCCCACAACAAACATGGGGAGATATCCAATCCTGTCCCTGTGTAACAAACACAACCTTAATACATACAAGACAAAACTTCATGGTCTTATTAATTAATAAAGTGACTTTATATAGTGAGATTTTTTCTTGTGAATTCAACGGTCAACACAAGTTATCCTTATTAATATATGATTTGTGGGGATTAATCAAAATAGATCCCCACATAGATGTTTTTCAAGATCTTATCATCATTCAACTTAAGAGAAAATGGATTTTGAATTGTTCCAATTCTTCCAATTCTTCCAATTAAAGCATATTTAAGAGCGCGTTTGGTATCATTTTTAAAATGATGTTTTTGAAAACTTTTTTTTAAAAATGGAAATCATGTTTTAAAAATGATATTTTTAAAAATGTAATATGTTTGGTGGTGTTTTTTAAAAGTAGTTTTTTGAAACGGAAAAATATGTAAAAGTGTTTGGTTGTTGTTTTTAAAATGGATAAAGTAGTTGTTTGGAGGGAAAAGTTGATTTGTTTTGAAATGATGTTTTTGAAAATGGTAAAAAATAATAAAAAGTTGTTTTTAACTTTTTAGTTATACATTTTAAAAAGTTATTTTTTATTTTCAAAAACAGTTTTGTAAAACATGTAAACAAATAACATTAAAGTTGTTTTTTATTTTTAAAACACAAAACCATTTTTAAAAATGGTTCCAAACAGCACCTAAATTGTTCCAATTCTTCATAGTCTATTTTGATTTTGTGTTTTGTTTTTAGGTTGAATTAATTGTTTATTCATTGATACTTTTAATATTTCATTTAGAATTATATATTTTAACTTTATATAATATACTACTATACTAGTCCTCTTAATATGCTCCGATTCGAAGTTTCAAAACAAGGTCCCACGTAGTCAGTTGCTGCAATATATTATTATTATTATTATTATTTCAAAAACAAAAAGCAATTTCAATTTGTCTCTGTTTGATGCCTCTCCACAAGTCTACTTGTTCTATTTCTCTACCCTCTCTCCCTAAAAAAAAAAAAAAAACCCAGTTTATCTTTCAAGCACAAATAGTGCTCAACATTCAACACAAGTTATCCATTTTCCTATTAATATATGATCCCCACATAAATGTTTTTCAAGATCTTATCATCATTGGTACATACGGGACTGAAACAATTCTGGCGTGTCTAATTATGTCTAGAGAGGGGTGAATAGATTTTAATCAAGTTAATTACCAATTTTTCTTGATTAGTCAATTTTCAATAAAAATCTCTATCTAGTCAAAACTACAATCAAGTGTAAAATGCGGAAATTAAATAACACATGATTTTTACGTGGAAACCTTAAACAAGGAAAAACCACGGGCTAATATGTGCGCCACACACAATCCTCGAATCCATTATTTGTAATGGTGTTTACAACCTAGGTTGACCATGTCAAACCCTATACGGTCACTAACCCACTACTACTACCCGACGGGCCTTTAATAGCTAACTTATATCAATTTGCTTGCGGACTAAGCAACCTTAGCCACAAGACTTAATTCTCACTAAAGAGATCAATAACCTAAGTGAATATCATGATATTCAAAATGCAATTAATGTTAGCTTACACTAAATGCTTATCTAGGATTAAAGATGTCAATAATAACAATTTTAGATATCAATATTGCTATATGACATGGCATAAACCATAACTATCTTAGATGAAATAATCCTAGATGTTATAGCTATCAAAATACAACTCACAATCAAACAACACAATAATCTCAATCTTGCAAATAGAATTTAATCTAAATGCATACAAGTACTAAAAAAGATTAATCGACAAGTAAAAACACTAAAATGGATGAGTATGGTGTTCAACTTACCAAACTATGTGTGTTGAAGAAGACCCATGCATAGATACATCTCAAATGATCTTAGATGATGTTTGATGCATATGGATATGAGTTTGGAGAATCAAAGGAGCAATCTTTGTGCTTTTTCTCTCAAAAATCTCTCTTTCTCTATTAGGGTTCTTAATGTTCAAAGAGCTGAATGAAAGAGAGTGACATAATGGTGTATTTATAGAGAGCAACAAAAGGCATGGTGAAAAGATAAGTTTGCCCCTGAAACGCACCAATCGGCGGCCACTGACAGCCAATCATAACCGCCGAATTGAACCCGAGAGCGTCAGGTATCAATGGTGGTTTCATTTGGCAGTTTCATGGCCTCTGATACCAACCGCTGATTTGAGACCGAGATATTTAAAATCAATCAGGTTTCATCGATGGTTGGGGCCATTGATCATAGCCGTAGATCTACTCCAAAATCTTCTGGAATCAAACGGCGGTTTCATTCAGTAGTCATAGCCGCCGATCAAACCGCCGTTTCACCAATTGTGGTGAAACCAAAGGAGAAGCCAATAGCATTCTCCGAAGGCGATATTCGCGCTAAACCAAGCACACCATCGTGCGTGCGCGGACGTTTCCGAATAAACTTCGGGAAACGAATTACTAGACACACTAACACACAACAAGATTCAACAAAGAAGTGCAAGTGTGCAAGTGTGAAATGTGAAGAAAATACACACAAGAGCAATGAATCACATATGCAAGCATGAGAAGTGTGTGTGTGTGCAATTAAGTCTCTTCAACGAAAATTAAGAGAGGGCATTTGAACTTGATCACCAATGCCTAAGCCACCCTTACATTTCAAACCCCAAATGTAGTTTGTCACCGAAATAAGACAATCAAACTTGAAGAACTTATAGGGACGACAGTACCTATGCATTAATTACTCTGAATCTAAGGATTGTTGTTTAATATATATATATATATATATGAGGAAATTGCAAGAAATGATCAAAAAATTTATGGACTTATTGTTTTTAGCCACAAGTTTATTTTTTATTGTTTTTGTCATCTTTGTGCTTGAATTGCCAAAACTACCCTGACTTTTGTTTTACTTGGACCAAAATTTCCCTCCCAATTTCCCTCCCAAAATTTCCTCTCTCTGACTTTTATCTTTCACCACATCTTTCAAAATCAGATTTCCCACTCTCTCTCTCATTTCGTCTCTCTCTCTCTCTCTCTCTCTCTCTCTAAAAACGAGATCTGTGAGTTTTATCTTTCAGAACCCAGCAACGGCGACCTCCACTTCGTCTCTTCCATTTCATCGACCTCCATTTCGTCACCTCCATTTCGGTTCTTCTTTCTCTTGAAGTAGATTTGAAGCCGAACGACCTTCTAGAATGTATGTATCCCCTTCCCAGTTGTTTTTTTTTACAATTATATGTTGTTTGATATGAAGATTAAGATAATGGATTCGATTTTTTTTGAAACCCAGATTTTTTAATTTTTTGGACCGAAGTTACATGCCAGTTTGTTTTAAAGTTACATGCCAGTTTTTTTTGAAGTTACATGCCAGTTTGTTTTAAAGTTATATGCTAGTTTATTTCTAACTTACATGTGATTTTGTAATTTTGATTCATAGTGAAATCAATCTCCTGTTGTTTTTTTTTACAATTATATGTTGATTAAGATAATGGATTCGATTTTTAGTGTAACCCAGTTTTTTTTATTTTCTGAACCGAAGTTACATGCCAGTTTGTTTTAAAGTTACATGCCAGTTTGGTTTAAAGTTACATGCCAGTTTATTTCTAACTTATATGTGATTTTGTAATTTTGATACATAGTGAAATCAATCTCCTGTTGTTTTTTTTTTTTTTTTTTTTTTTACAATTATATGTTGTTTGATATGAAGATTAAGATAGTGGATTCGATTTTTAGTGAAACCTAGATTTTTTTATTTTCTGTACCGAAGTTACATGCCACTTTGTTTTAATGTTACATGCCAGTTTTTTTTTAACGTTATATGCCAGTTTTTTTCTAACTTACATGTGATTTTGTAATTTTGATTCATAGTGAAATACTTGACATGCAGGAATATAGATACGAAGAGATTGGTCATCTATCACGGTGGAAGTTGGGTGGGCAATTCTTACGAGGGTGGTTTGACAAAGTGGGTCCATGTTCCTAGAGGTTTGACTTATGATGCTTTGGTTAAGTTGGTACAAGATGTTGCCAAAGTTGATACTGCTAGGTACATCATAGAATTATGCTCATTGGTCTCTGCGAATATTGGTGTTGCTCAATCGATAATTGAGAATGACAATGAGGTGTCATGTATGATGGATAAAGATAAGTTCATACCAGCGGTTTATGTCACCATTTGTCAGAAGGGGCCAACAAATTGTGTGCCAAAAGACCCAATTGTAGGTATTGATGAAACCATTTATGATCAAGAGAACAGTCAGGCGTTGGACACCGATGACTCGGATGATGTGTTGATACCCAACATTGACACTAATAACTCGGATGATGTGTTCATACCCAACATTGACACCGATAACTCGGATGATGGTGTGGATGATGGTGTAGGTGCTGGTTCTGCTAGTGTTAGTGCTAGTCCATCGGGTTCCATTATGATTCATTTACTCTTGTTATTATCCTCTTGCTCTTGTTCCATTGTATCTTATCTTCTTACCAAATGTGATTCATTTAATTACTCATACACTTTAATTTCGTAGGTTCGCGAAGAAGCCTTTTGCAGATTTTTGTGGGGATTGCTACAAAACTACTAGTTGGGTTGAAGCATATTCCCGGAACATCTTCCCTGTGGGCCATCCTAGTGAATGGAATATTCCTGAAGATGTGAGATCAAGGGTTGTTTATCCGCCTCCTTTTCGTGCGCAAGCTGGAAGACCAAAAAAGAAGAGATATAAATCTGCCGGGAATATAGAAATGGAAAGACAAGAAATTGCATGATTTGTGGTAAATCCGGTCACAACCGATAAAATTGTCGAAATGCACAACCATGTCAAATTCCTGTACCATCTGCAACATCTACAACGGCTGCAACATCTGCAACATCGAAGCGACCACGTAGACCGTACAGGTGCAGGAAATGTGGAGAAGAAGGCCACAATTCACAAAAATATCCATTGACACCGGAAGTTAGTGGTACAACTTAGATATTAGCATTGATGTTTTAATTCTTAAATGTATTGGTGAAATACTGAATACTATGTTTCGTATTGCAGACGTTTTGAAGTTACATAACAGTTATGAATTCATGTATTTCTGAGATCAAATTCCAGTAGTTTTACATGCCAGCACCTCAACAAATTACATGCCAGTTGGTTTTGAAGTTAGATGCCAGTGTAATTAGAAGTTACATGCCAGGATATTCTTGTTTCCCTACTTGGAAGACACTCACTTAAATGATCAAATTCTATTATTGTTACATGCCAGGGTCTGTTGAATAGTTATTTATGATGTATCATTTTTAAAAGACTTAGTTGAAAACTAAACAAAACAGTATTTTTACATGCCAGCACTTGAAAAAGTTACATGCCAGTTGGTTTTGAAGTAGATGCCAGTGTAATTAGAAGTTACATGCTAGGATATTCTTGTTTCCCTACTTGGAAGACACTCACTTAAATGATCAAATTCTATTATTGTTACATGCCAGGGTCTGTTGAATAGTTATTTATGTTGTATCATTTTTAAAAGACTTTGTTGAAAACTAAACAAAACAGTATTTTTACATGCCAGTTGGTTTTGAAGTTAGATGCTAGTGAAATTAGAATTTACATGCCAGGATATTCTTGTTTCCCTACTTGGAAGTTACATGTCAACACAATTCTAAAGTTACATGGCAGTTCTGAATTTACATGCCAGTAGACTAAGCTTCAAAAAGTATAGAACATCATAAATTCCAGTTGTTTGTTATAATCATTCCTTGTACATGACGGTTTATAAACTTAAAAAACAAAGATGAAGCATCAAAAGAGTTATCATTCTGCCGGTACACTATTTGCAAAAATGCCTAGTGCCATCTCCTCCCTAAGCTTGGGGACGTTTTTGGTTCCCCATCCCCAAAAACAATTATGACACATCAACATATCTGCGTATCGACATATGAAGATACCACAACTATTATCGTTCATCTGTGCTGGTAGCTTGCTCGGAATAGAGTGTATAACGCTCAACATTTTCCCTTTAGGTTGTATACTTTTTTGTTGAAAATATCCGGAACATTGTAAAATGGCCGGAATGAAATGTAAAAGTGGGAGGATTTGCTTTCGACGGTTGGAAACCTTCGTTTTCTTGTGTAATGGATCATAAATGCCAACTTTTTGAGATTGCAAATCAACCTGACATAATATCCAATGTCCATCCGGGTTTCCAACCGCACACGGGACTAACAGCTGCAAGAAATGAGTAGAAAACATTAGTAACGTTTAGTGCATTTGCTTTTTCAAAATGAGTAATGTTTAGTGTACTTACATATCGAACGGACGTCCAACATTTTCCCCACCCCGGCTTGCCACCGGAAGCATACAACATCCAATCATCCGGACATTGATATGCTAGTGCATCATATTCACATGTCAATGGTGCATCCTCGGACGGTTGAAATTTCTTCCATTCCTCACATAACTTTGCCTACAAATTATACTTATATTAGGACCATACGTACAAGTTAAATGATCAATTGAATCTAACAATAAATGTTTAATAAATTATACATGCTAGTGTCTATGAAAGTTACATGCCAATACAAAAATAAGTTACATGCCAGTATCTATGAAAGTTACATACCAATACAAAAATAAGTTACATGCCAGTGAAGTAAAAATACAAAACAAATCTAATAAGAAAGAAAAAGAGAAACTTAATGCAATAAAAATACATCAACAAACATCCCATGAAGCTGCCCGTTCACTCATTAAATAACTAACCAAATAAGACATGTTTTAACTTTTTTACTTGTCGATATGTTTGACTTCATACACAAATAAGACATTTAACTTTTTAACCTCAAAAACCATGGATATCAGCTTTATCATTTTCCACATCTATTAGCATATCATTACTCCTATAGTTTTGTTTAGAATGCACTAATGCTCAGGGGCATGTGTTATGTTGGTTGTATGATGGTTATTCTATAATGACATCAGTAGCTAAAACAATCTTTTATTATAGAATATGCACTGTCAAAAGTTTGTAAACATATATGTACATGGCAGCAGCCCTAAAACCACAACTAAAATTTTCTTCTCATGTTGACGAATTTTGTGACTCTTAATCTTCATTTGTAGTTTAGCAACAGTCTTTCAAGCCTAGTAGCATTATAGGTTCACAAAACTTTGGTTTGTCATTACTTGGCTAAAACATGTACCTAGCTACAAATTGCTTTGAAAATACTTTGTATGGAAGAAAACCGCAAAAGTAAAGAACTAAAAATTATGTTACTTACCTGATATCTGTTTGTAATGCATGCCAACAATTTTTGTTTTATGTTTTTAGAACTTTTTACATCAATCAACAATTAAATATTCTCGAAGTTATTTGAAATTACTTAACCTAGACTAACATTAGTAATTGTATCAAATTTAAAGCATTCAAGTTTCAAACCTAAAGGTATTCTACCTCCAATAGTGCTCTTAAAAGCTCTTTAAAGTTTACTGTTTACATTTGACAAATCCTAGGCATATTAACCTAGAACACTTTCTAAAAATCACTATCACACAAAAACACCAGTAGTAACATGCACAATATCCAGAAAGTAAGTAAATAGACTCTCAGAATCATTGAATAAATCCTAGAATCATTCTTCAGGGTGAATATACTGAGCCATGGTTTCATGCTAGAGCCAAGATAGACATCTCACATTAAATAATCGAGTTAGAACATATTATAATGTATAAAGTGATGGTTTATGGAACGAGATGTTTTCAAGCATCCTCAACGAAGAAGTTTCGTACCGATGATTCTCAAAAATCATACCGATGCAAGATCAATAAAATCATTTGGTGGGTGAATGTAGTTGGGAAAAGTTAAGTAATTTCTACAAAATTATTATCAAAAAAATAAATAATAATAAGTTAATAAACGAAATCGAAAAAATAAAATGGAGGACTCACTGCCATATCTTCTTCACCAGACTAGGAATGCCAAAAACCCAGATCGGTCGACGGGTCGGTCGACGGAGGTGTGAGGCGACGGCGAACGACGTCGGACGGCGAACGACGTCGAACGGCGCCTCTCTTCTCTTCCTTTCTCTGTCTGCAGCGAACGCGAAGGCAGCGACGGCAAGCAAGTGCGACACGACGGCGAGCAGGACTGTCGGCGGCGAACGGCAAACGGACGGCGAACGGCAAGCAAGACTGTCGCGGTGATCTCTCTCTCTCTCTCTCTCTTCGCTATTCTCTCTTCGTTTTTTTTACTTTTGGTCTTCTGATTTTACTGATGGGTGGGTTCCACCTTACAGTTGTGTTACTGATGGATGGGTCCCACTTGTCAGCTTGTTTTTTTTTGTTTTTTTCAAAATTCAAATTTAAGGGTATTTTTGTCCTAAACTGGTAAAAAGTGACGAAAACAATAAAAAATAAACTTGTGGCTAAAAACAATAAATCCATAAATTTTTTTGTTCTTTTTGATTTCACCCTTATATATATATATTGTTTATTCATTGATACTTTTAATATTTCATTTAGAATTATATATTTTAACTTTATATAATATACTAGTCCTCTTAATGTGCTTTGATTCGAAGTTTCTAAACAAGGTCCCACGCAGCATCAGGCTTGTGGAAAGAGGTTTTGTCTTTTGCTTATAATTGTCGCCCACATATCTTTTCCTCTTAGTATGCTTTTATTGATGTTTTTTAGGGAGTTAGATATGGTACGCGTCATTTATGTGCGTTGTACCGGGAGTTAGATATGGTAATCAACAAAATGGATAAAAGTACAATAAAAAAAGAATAAAAAAAAAGGAAGTTTGCAACCGGTTGAAACCGGTTGCTGCAATATATATATATTAATAATATTATATTACATATTAATTAGTAAAAAAATTATATTACATCTAATAAAAGCAATTGGTTGTGGTAGTAAAAAATGGCACAGCCCAAACACTGAGGCCCAATTTTAGAAATCCAAGAGAAGAGCCAGATGGTCTGCTGAAGCAAGCATGATCTGGCCCAATGAAAGACAAGCCCAACGTGGGCCCAAAGTAGATCCAAAACTTTACCAAATCTGTGAAAGACTAAGTCAGTTGTGCAAGTCAAGGAACTAACCAAGTCAGTACAGTTGAAACAGATTGAGATCCCAAAGATCTCGGAGGATAAAAACCATGACTTCATCCTACGATCTCAGGATCATACAACCACTTCACTTGGGAAACACTCCCTACCCGCTATAAAAAGCCACCACCATTTCATAAATGAAGGGAGAAAATATCTACAAAAAACAAAGCTAATTAGCATCTCCAAACTCTGTTCATATTTATTCCAGCCACCAGAATTCTACTTGATTCACAATCACGATTCAAGTTTTATAAACGCTCAGCCCAAGCGAACCTAAGGCTAATAAACCGATCCCCACCTTTCCATTTTTCTACATTACATTTTTGTTTTAAGTTCCTTTTGCAGGTTCATCGAAGTTCAGACGACCATATCCAGACGACAGTCGATATCGACCAATCGACTATCAGCTAAGTTGCTGGTTCATCGAAATTCAGACGACCATATCCAGACGACAGTCGACATCGACCAATCGACTATCAGCTAAGTTGCTGGTTCATCGAAGTTCAGACGACCATATCCAGACGACAGTCGACATCGACCAATCGACTATCAGATAAGTTGCTTTGGGCTTGATACCACCCGACCTATTTGACGTACCACGTAGTTCGATCACCTACAGGTGTCGAGTCGACTCCTACAAGACACCCCTTTTAGCTTTGTTCTACAGGGAATCCAAAGCATTCGACAAAGAACCATTCATAGATTGCCGATGCCCCGAGTATCACGATTTTGACCGAATTTTGACCGTAGGATTTTCTGGTTCTACATTGGTTGTTGTAATATATATTATTATTATTATTATTATTATTATTATTATTTTTTTTTTCAAAAACGAAAAGTAATTTCAAATTGTCTCTGTTTGGTGCCTCTCCACAAATCTACTTGTTCTGCTTCTCTACCCTCTCTCTCTAAAAAAAAACCCATTTTATCTTTCAAGCACAAGTAATGCTCAACATTCAACACAAGTTATCCATATTCCTATTAATATATGATCCCCACAAAGTCTATGTGGGGATTAATCAAAATAGATCCCCACATAGATGTTTTTCAAGATCTTATCATCATTGGTACATATGGGATGACAGTACCTATGCATTAATTCAGGATTGGTCCTGACATATTAGAGGCCCGGGGTGATAATTATGAAAATGGCCCTTTATTCATAATTTGTTTTTTTTTTTTTTTAAAGATGACTTCTGATTTTTTTTTTTTTAATATATTGTACATTACAAAAATGAATTTTTTTTCAAAGACAAGACTCAAAGGTAGTAGAGAAGAAAAAACAGCCTAGAGGCTAGAGTGGTGCCTGTGGTGGGTTGTCATAAATGTCACTTATCAGCCTCCACTAGGGAATTGATACAAATATATTCTTTATGGGCCCTGGCACAATTTTTTTTAAAATATATTCTATATATATACAATTAAAAAAAAAAAAAAGAATTGGGCCCTTTAATTTATGTATCTAAAACAGTAAAACCCAATACTACAAAGACTTTAATAAAAAAAAAAAAAATTGGGGCCCAAGACGGTTGCACTTGGTGCACCACTTTAGGGCCGGCCTTGCATTAATTACTCCTGAATCTAAGGATTAATTAAAAAATAATTGTTTTTTTTTTTTGTTTGTTTATTCATTGATTCTTTTAATATTTCATTTAGAATTATATATTTTAACTTTATATAATATACTAGTACTCTTAATATGCTATGATTCGAAGTTTCAAAACAAGGTCCCACGCGCATCAGGCCTTGTGGAAAGAGGTTTTGCTTTTGCTTATGATTGTCGCCCACATGTCTTTCCTCTTAGTATGCTTTGATTGATGTTTTTATTTTATTTTATTTTATTTTTTTTATAGCATCTCCGATGCTAACGTGGGATGTGAAAAAATTAGATGCCACGTAGGATAAATATACATTTTGTTAAAAAAATCCATCTCCAATGCAACTATTTCTAGTATAACTTCAAGATGAGGTGACAATTTTTTTTTTAGAGGCTGTCAACATGACTCTCTGATTTTAGATGGTATGTTGGACGGCCGTCTTGCTGGCCCAGTCAACAACCACTCTTGTCTTTTACCTTATTTTATTCAACAATTCTAAAGTATATTTAAGGAGATCAGTAATAAATTGACACGTCATTAAAAACATATATTTTACAAGAGAAGTATTGGAGACCACTTTGTTATTTGAATGTCTATCAAGTTTAGTTACATGCCACATATGAAGCAATTGACTTAACAATGTTGACATATCACCATTTTTTCAAATGTAAGCCACATTACCATTAGGGAGTTAGATATGGTACGCATCATTTATGTGTGTTGTACCATACAAATCAACAAAATAAATAAAAGTACAATAAAAAATATATATATATTAATATATATTAATAATATAATAATATTATATTACATATTAATTAGTAAAAAAAATATTTTTTATGAAACAATTAATAAAAAATTCATTTAAAATACATGAAAATTATAAAATTTATTCTATTAAATAAATAAAAAATAATAAATTTTTTGAAATTTTGAATTTCAAAAACAAGCTTAAGGTAGGTTGAAGGGGTTTAACGTTCATCTCAATGTTAAACTTGTTTGGTGAACAAGTTAACGTAAACATTCATGAACAACTTCACGAGTTTAACGTTCATCTCAACGTTAAACTTGTTCGGTGAACAAGTTAACGTAAACCGGTGAACAAGTTAACGTAAACCTTCATGAACAAATTCAACTTAGGTTGAACGAGTTTAATGTTCATCTCAACGTTAAACTTGTATGATGAACAAGTTAACGTAAACCTTCATGAACATGTTCAACGTGGGTTGAACGAGTTTAACGGTCCTCTAAACGTTAAACTTGTTCGGTGAACAAGTCAACGTAAACCTTCATGAACAAGTTTAACGTTCATCTCAACGTTAAACTTGTTATGTAAACAAGTTAACGTAAACCTTCATGAACAAGTTCAATGTAGGTTGAACAAGTTTAACGTTCATTTCAATGTTAAATTTGTATGGTGAACAAGTTAACGTAAACCTTTGTGAACAAGTTCAGCGTAGGATGAACGAGTTTAACGTTCATTTCAATGTTAAACTTGTTCGGTGAAGAAATTAACGTAAACATTCATGAACAAGTTCACGAGTTTAACGTTCATCTCAACGTTAAACTTGTTCTATGAACAAGTTAATGTAAACCTTCATGAATAAGTTCAACGTAGGTTGAACAAGTTTAACGTAGGTTGAACAAGTTTAACGTTCACCTCAATGTTAAACTTGTAGCGTGAACAAGTTAATGTAAACCTTTGTGAATAAGTTCAACGTAGGTTGAACGAGTTTAACGTTCATCTCAATGTTAAACTTATTTTTGAACGTTAAACTTGTTCGATGAACAAGTTTACTTACATCTTCATGAACAAGTTCAACGTAGATTGAACGAGTTTAACGTTCATCTCAACGTTAAACTTATATGGTGAACAAGTTAACGTTAGGGATGGCCAATAGGGGAATAGGGGCGGATGTAGGTTCCCCCAACCCCACCCCCATTTTTCAAACCCTCCCCCATCATCCCCTTCATTTCCCCATTTGGGAGAAATAGGGATGGGGTAGTTTTGAGGGAAGGTCCCCCCATCCCTATCCCCATTTCCCCCATTTGTTTTCCCGTTTTTCCCCGTTTCCCTATTCCTCCATTTTCCTTGTATCAGTCAAAATTATCTATTAAAAAAAACGCACAAATGCACAATCCATTAAATTCAAATACAAAATAACATCCCATACATAAATAATAAAAATATTATTATAAAGATGTATATATAGTTAGTAAAATATAAATAATAAAAATATTGAAAATATAAATATAAATATATATATATATATTAATATATTAGAATATTATAATATTTGGGGGAAATGGGGAAATGGGGAAATGGGGATGGGGTCGAGTCCCCCCATCCCCAACCCCAACCCCAACCCCAACCCCATTTGAATTTGGGGTTAAAAAGCTCCCCCATCCCTCCCCCACATTACCCCATTTTCCCCCAAATAGGGATAGGGGAGCGGGGTTTTGGGGCCCTAGGGAAAATGGCCATCCCTAGTTAACGTAAACCTTTGTGAACAAGTTCAATGTAGGTTGAACGAGTTTAACGTTCATCTCAACGTTAAACTTGTTTTTGAACGTTAAACTCGTTCGATGATGAACAAGTTTACGTAAACCTTCATGAACAAGTTCAACGTAGGTTGAACGAGTTTAACGTTCATCTCAACGTTAAACTTGTTTGGTGAACAAGTTTAACGTAGGTTGAACGAGTTTAACATTCATCTCAACGTTAAACTTGTTCGGTGAACAAGCCAACGTAAACATTCATCAACGTAAACATTCATGAACAAGTTTAACATTCATCTTAACGTTAAACTTGTTCTGTGAACAAGTTAACGTAAACCTTCATGAACAAGTTCAACATAGGTTGAACAAGTTTAACGTTCATCTCAACGTTGAACATTAAACTTGTTCGGTGAACAAGTTTATGTAAACCTCCATGAACAAGTTCAACGTAGGTTGAACGAGTTTAACTTTCATCTCAATGTTAAACTTTTATGGTGAACAAGTTAATGTAAACTTTCATAAACAAGTTCAACGTAGGTTTAATGTGCATCTCAACGTTAAACTTGTTCAATGAACAAGTTAACGTAAACCTTCGTGAACAAGTTCAACGTAGGTTGAATGAGTTTAACGTTCATCTCAACATTAAACTTGTATGGTAAACAAGTTAACGTAAACCTTCATGAACGGGTTCAACATAGGTTGAACGAGTTTAACGTTCATCTCAACGTTAAATTTGTTTAGTGAACAAGTTAACGTAAACTTTCATTAACAAGTTTAACATTAATCTCAACGTTATGAACAAGTTTACATAAACCTCAGTGAACAAGTTCAACGTAGGTTGAACGAGTTTAACATTCATCTCAACGTAAAACTTGTATGGTGAACAAGTTAACGTAAACCTTCGTGAACAGGTTGAGCGAGTTTAACGGTCCTCTCAATGAACCTTCATTAACAAGTTCAACGTAGGTTGAACGAGTTTAACGTTCATATCAACGTTAGGTGAACAAGTTTATGTTAACCTTCGTGATCAAGTTCATCGTAGGTTAAATGAGTTTAACGTTCATCTCAACGTTAAACTTGTTCGGTGAACAAGTTAACGTAAACCGTCATGAACAAGTTCAATGTAGGTTGATCGAGTTTAACATTCCTCTAAACGTTAAACTTGTTCGGTGAACAAGTCAACGTAAACTTTCATGAACAAGTTCAACGTCGGTTGAACGAGTTTAACGTTTCTCTCATCGTAAAATTTGTTCAATGAACAAGTCAATTTAAACCTTAATGAACAAGTTTTATGTGGTTGAAAAAGTTTAACATTCCTCTTAACGTTGAGTGAACAAGTCATCATATACATTCACGAACAAGTTCAACTTACATTAAACCTATTTAGTGAACTAGTCAATGTATACCTTCATGAACAACTTTAACTTTCCTCACAACAACATATTCCCCATGTCTATAAATTATTAAATCAAAATATCATTATTATTTCATTTCGAGCTAAACTAATTTTTTTTAATAATATTATTCCAAGCATGATTTATTTTATATTATTTTGTTTTGAACTATTAAAATATTCCGGGATTGTGAAACAAGGACATGACTTGACGATATAAGTTTAACGTTTCTCTCATTGTTAAACTTGTTTAGTGAACAAATCAGCATAAATCTTTATGAACTAGTTTTTATTGTAGAATAATTTACTATAGAAGATCTTGGGTGCATCTGATGCATGATGCATCCCCCAATGTGATCAATGTATAATTATATTATAATCTAAAATTTATATTTTCAAGTAATGAAATTATTATTGTTAACCGAAAATTGTCACTGGGGTGAATTTCCAATTAACAATTCTTTATGACTGAAATTGGGGTAGATCACAGTCGGAGAGATATCACATAGTTCGATACCTATGGTTTCTCAATAAAGCAGATTAAATATAATGATGGTGAAACAAAATAATATAGCAATAAGATCACATATAACACATTTTATTGATAATAAACACGTAATGAGAGTACAGTGGAGATTTTCGGTGGTTATGGTAGAAAGGTTAGAACATAATTGGTGGTGGAGATGGCAATGGAGATCTCGTGCATGTCGATAAATGGAAAAAGAATACTGTAGGGTTTTGGACTCAAGTTGCGGTCCCATTCCTGTAAGGTAACATGTTGTATATATATGTCCCATTGCTTGCTGAGCACTCCTCTAAATTCGGTCTAGTGACCTAGTGATTTTCGGGACGTTTCGTGGCGATTGGCGAGAAGATCGTAGAATTGATTCAAGGAATCAAGCGATCCTTTTTTTGGCAGAATTTGATAGAGTTGACTTTGCTTTCAAATAGAACTCTTGAGTTGTGGGAATTGAGTCAATTTCCTTATTATTAAAACATCGACGTCTCACTGTCCTTCCTAGTAGCTTGATCTTGGCGTACCTGATCTTACCTTGATACGTGGTAGTCTGTTAATCTAATACTTATTGCTTGGTTGGTCGGCTCTAGGAGGGATCAGGTTACATAGGCATCCTTCCTCCTACTAGATCATGGTACAAGAGCATCGGGGTATCGAGATACCGGGTTGGTGTGGTAGCGGAATACTAGGATTTTATAGTTGTGGAGTCCTTAGGAACTTGGCTTCTATATTTCCTGGTACATGGGAGTTTAAGAGCCCTTGATTTTGATCTGGACTAGTAGGAGGCGTACCCGGTCAACTTTTTGGCGGGGTATCAGAAGGCTCCTCTATGATGTCTTTCTACTTAAAATATTCCCAAGTGTGGATGGAAAATTCTTCTTTGAACCCCTGCCATTTTTGGCGGTTAACAATTATCATTCAACCAAACATTTCAAATCAAAAATCAAAAATATTTATAGACATCTAAAATGTGAAATCATATTATCTACTCTATTATTTATAGAATTCATACAATTTACTAAATTTTTTGCCACTTATACAATTGTTAGCATTAATTAGTTATTTTTTTTTATTTTTTTTTTAAGTTGACACCATTATGGATCACACCAAGCACAACCCAATATGTAACTACCCTCCCACTCTAGAGGAGGTATCTCCTTGCAAATTTAATGAATTTCATTTTGAAGTCTTCAACCACTAAGGTAAGACAATGGACCCTTGGTAACATAAATCAGTTTTAGAATATCATTATTCATTTATTTCAATTTAAAATAAATTTACTAATAATAATATTACAATACAAATATTATGTGAAATGCAAGGCTTAGGTTATATATATAAAATTCAACTCTCTTAATAGAAAACTATAATAGAAACTAAATGTGACCTAAAACTAAGTTTTTTTTTTCTTTTAATTTTTGATATGATTCACCCATTTTTTTAATGCTCCATAATAAAATAATAATAATAAAAACTAGTTCTAGTATTTTAAATTTTTTTATATGTTTCACTTTTTTCCTTAATGCTTGATAATAAATTACTTAGAAACAAATTATGTGTTGTAGTAATATATATATATATATATATATATATATATATATATATATATATATATATATATACGGTCCCGTTTATATCAGTGTGCACTGATGTAAACTACATTAGTACCAATGTATGTGGACTACTGATTATGGAGAAGTTTTGATAAATGCATACACTTTGAGTCAAAGTATGTAAATCTAATGATCCACATCCAACGAACTGATGAAGTTATATCAGTGCGCACTGACTTGAAAATTTATGTGTGTGTATATATATATATATATATATATATATATATATATACGGTCCCGTTCACATCAGTGCGCACTGATGTAACTACATTAGTACCAATGCATATGGACCACTGATTATGGAAAAGTTTTGACAAGTACATACACTTTGAGTCAAAGTATATAAATCTAATGGTCCACGTCCAACGCACTGATGAAGTTATATCAGTGCGCACTGACTTGAAAATTTATGTATAAATATATATATATATATATATTCTTAGAGTAATGCTACACACCTCAACCACAATCCCACATAATCAATCTCTAACTCATGTGGTAGCTGAGGTGTCTAATGTTTTGGTAGTTTATATAGATCCGGTTGCTTCGGTTATTTTCTCTGATTTTGTTTCTTTGACTGCTCCACGTGAGCAGCAGTCTGGGAGTGTTAATGCAATCCCGATAGTTCCTAGGTCCTCAACAGTTGTCCCGGTTTTTAATGACTCTTCTGTGGTATTGGGTCTGATTTGAGTTTGGATTTTTTGGCGGGTCAGGTTTCTTCCTTTTCGAGATCAGAGATGATATTAGAGTCCTCTACTACTTTGGGATTGATTTCTGATGTTTGTTCCATTGGTCCTATCCAGGCTATTCCGGTCATAGATTTGTTGGTTCAGATGGCTTTTACTGCTTTGGGACCTTCCTCTCTTCAGCGTCCCCCGATTCCGTATGCTACTCACAGGGTTAGGAAGGACTGTTATGGGTCTTCTCAGATTCCCTCTTTAGTGGCAGGTTCTACTCAGAGTTCTGAACTTTTGGCCTCTGATTCTCAGGCTGAGCTCCGTCTCATTGCTAATTCTTCCTGGGCTTCTCAAGTTGAGATGGAAGGATTGAATGCTAGCAGTATTTCTTAGAGGACAACGATGGTTAAGCGTAGGCTGACTAAGCTAAAGTCCAAGATGCAGACTTCTTCTGGGGTTTCCGATGATTAATGTCCTTTACTGGAATTATCACGGTATTGGGAATGGGTCTACAAGGTGTGTTATCAAAGATTTGTGTCATTTACACCAACCTTCTTTGGTTTGTATTGCTGAGCCTATGGTGGTTTTTACTTCCATCTCTTCTGGCTTATGGTCTTCTCTCGGTCTACGTTTAGTGGGTTTGAATGATATGTGTGGTCTTTTACCGATGATTTGTGTCTTTGCTAGTGATTTTTTTCCTGATGCTCAGATTGTCCTTTTTCATGAGCAACAACTTACTGTTTCGCTCACGGTTAACTCTCGACTGCATTATTACACTTTCGTTTATACGGGTACGTCGACGATTGTCCGAAGATCGCTTTGGCAATCTATTCGAGACTTGGTCAGTTTGGTATCTTCCTCTTGGTTGGTTGTTGGTGATTTCAACTCGGTTTTAGGAGCTCATGAGTCTTTGGGCCTTTGTTCTCTAACTCGAAGCTCTTGTGAGGATTTCAGGTCAATTATTAAGGATTGTGATTTGATTGGTGTTCGCTCCCAGGGTGCTTGTTTCACTTGGGCTAGGGGTCGTTATTCCTACACTAGAATTGATAGAAGGTCAGATAGAGCTTTGGTTTTTTAGGGTTGTATTTCTTGTTGGTGAGACATTTCTTGTGTGGCTCTCCCGCGTTAAGATCATTGTCCATTGGTGATTTGGTTGTCGGATATTGAGATCGTTAGTCATAGGCCTTTTCGGTTCCAGAGCATGTGGTTGGATCACCTGATTTTATGGCTTTAGTTTATCGTATTTGGAGTTCCCCTTTTGTGGGTAGGCCTCCTCAGGTGGTTATCAACAAGCTGATGAGGTTGAAGAATGCTTTTAAGACTTGGAATTGGAAGGTTTTCAGGGATCTGAACTCCAACATTACTAGGAAATCGATATAGCTTCAGTATATTCAGCTTCAGATATCTAATCTGGGTTTTTCATAAGAGCTTTTCTTTGCCGAGTCTCGTGTTCATCATGAGCTTGATGTCTTGTTACGCAGGCATGAGTGTTTTTATCGTGATCGGTCAAGAGTGAAGTGGCTACAAGATGGTGACCATAATTCCTCCTTCTTTCATGCCTCTGTCAGACGTAGGCAGTACCGGAATGCTTTGTCATCTCTCTAGTTTAATGGGTGCTTACAGATGATCATTTGGTTATCAAGGATCATATCATCGATTTTTATTCGGATCTCTTTTCTTCGAATCCTTCTCGGGTTGAGACAGATTTCTCGGTGGTGGAGGATGTGATTCATTCTTTGGTGTCTTATGCAGAAAATGCTTTCCTGATTGGCATTCCTTCGGCAAATGATATCCATGATGCGATTTTTACTATGGATGCAGCCTTTGCCCTAGGCCGGATGACTTTTCTGAAGGGTTTTATCAGCGTTGCTGGGAGGTGGTGGGTAGTGACGTGGTTCTTGCAGTTCAAGAATTTTTCTGTACATGGGTTATATTTCTAGGTTTGAACTCCAGTTTTATAGTTCTTCTTCCGAAGCTGAATGATTCTATTTCGATAGATCAGTTTCGTCTGATTGTGCTTAGCAACTTCTTGTTCAAAATCTTTTTCAAAATTTTGGTAGATCTGGCTTAGATTGCAGCTAAGATTGTCTCTCCTCATTAGTTTGGGTTCATCTGGGACCATCACATTGATGACTGTATCGCTTTAGCTTCTGACTGTGTGAATGTGCTCCATAAGAAGTGTTGTGGGGGCAATTTGGCCATGAAGATAAATATCCGCAAAGCTTTCGATACTCTGGATTGGTCTTTTCTTCACAGAGTTCTTCAAGCTTTTAGGTTTTCTTTAGTTTTCATAGATTGAATTGACTGCATCCTGAGATCTTCTTGGCTTTCCATGTTGATCAATGGGTTATATAGGGTTTTTTTCATTGTTCTAGAGGGGTTCATTAGGGAGACCCTCTATCCCTTCTCCTATTTGGTATTGTAGATAATTTCCTTAGTAGGCTTCTGTCGAGGATGGTGGATTTCTCTCAGTTATTGCCTATTTCTTCTCCGAGGGGATTTTCTGCTCCTACGCATTTGCTTTATACAGATGATGTTCTGATATTTTGTAGAGGCAGTTTAGAATCTGAAGAATATCATGTATGCTTTTGAAGTTTATGGTAAAATTTCAGGTCAACTTGTTAATTAAGGTAAGTCTTCTATCTATTTTGGATCTTCTGTTTCCCCGTCCCAGATTGGTAGATTGCAGTCCTTGGTTGGTATATAGATTAGTCAGTTGCCTTTCTCTTACTTGGGGGTTCCATTATTTCAAGGAAAGCCCAAGAAGTCTGTGTTACAGCCTATCATGGACAAAATCCTATCTAAGTTTGCTTAATGGAAGGGGAAAGCCCTTTCATTGGCTGGTCGTGCTACTTTAATCAAGTCGGTCATTACGGGCTCCTTTGTGCATTCTTTCATGATCTATAAATGGCCTTCTTCTTTGATGCGGTTGGTTAATCGCAAGTTGAGAAATATTTTGTAGACAGGTTCTTATGAGGAGACTAAACTGATTCGGGTTGCTGGGATCATTGTTGTAGGCCTTACTCTCAAGGTGGTCTCGGTTTGAAAAATCTTGGGTTACTGAATGATTCTCTTTTAAAGAGGTGATGTGTAAAATCGTGTTATAAAATACTTACTCGTAAGTGCACGAATTGTGAGATAAGTACAGTAGAAAATAGAGGTCGTTCCCACAAGGAAAAGTGAATTATTAATTGAAAACTATTAATTGAAAACCAATTTTAATTCTAATTAAACTAAAAGTAACCAAAAAGATTGTTGATTGATTGATCGATCGAAATAAAACTAAATTAAATTAAACTAAAGAAAGCGATTGAAAGAAAGAATTGGTGTTGTGATCAAGAGATGAAGGACCAGGTAACCGATACTCCTCATATGTAATACTCAATGTTCATCAATTAATTTCATTAACAAGATTCAATCCAAATTTTGGGTTCATTCTTATCTTAATTATGGTATTACCGTGATTCCTGACAAATTTAACCACGTGTTCTCAATCACAACTCACCATCGTCGAAGGTGTGAGCTATAACCAATAACCCATTACGTGCAAGAATTTGTGAACCAAAATTGTCACACATATTCCTATGTCGAGAACAATTATACTCATTCAATTGAAAAGTAATTAAAAGTACCTATATTCCTATAACACAATCTCAATTTATAAATGATCAAAACCCTAGACTAGCATCAATTAATTTCCATAGATCAACATAAGTCAAGAATCAAGACATATAATGAATTGAACAAATCTAAATTCGTATTGATTAATAAAAATATACAATTAAATTGAATCAAGAGTATCACATAGGTTCACATTGATTCCCTAGTATGGAATTAATTACGCATGAAAAGATTAAAAGAAGAGGAGAAAGAGTTGTGTAAGGTTCATGATTTGTTTTAGCTTGATTCCATTGCAAAGCGCTCCATATTTGTATTAGTTGTTGCTTAGGATGTTCTTGGAAGAAAAGAAGCTTAAAAGGTAAAGAGCCACGTCTAGTGCAAATGTCGTCTTCAAGAGGTGAAAGCGTCAAAGGTATACTTCGACTTCTATCCTCTTGCAAGGCGTTAGAGCACACACAATTCATACATGTGTGTCCCTGCATCATAGTTTAAACATTTGGTATAACACATTCACACACTTCTTAGTATGCACATGCATTGGTCTCTTATAGACAAACATTGTAGAATTGCATGCTTTGTGACTATCTCTTTGATATGGCATGCTTGTGTGAATTTGTGTTTGTTTGTTTGTGTGTTTTGTATTTTGGACTTGAATATGTTCTTATTTGATTCTTATTGAGTTTCTGTCGTTTCGGTTATTCATTCATAAGGTTTCGAGTCCAAACGACTTAGCTAGGCTACTTTGCGTTCTCATTCGTTGAGTTGACTTTATTGTCATTTTCCGAGATGATTTCTCAACCTTTTGTCAAAGTTTCTTAGTCATCGTCGTGCGTGAGGAAGTCATGGTTCATAATCCAAAAATGGATTCGAAATCGGAGTTCGGAGGCCCAAGAACGGTCGAAAACCGTGAGTGGTGTGCGAGAGAGCAAGCGAGGCCAAGTGGCCAAGCTTGGCCAAGCTGTGTGTGAGCCGTGGGACCCACGGCCAGAGGACCTCTCTGGTCCCATGTGGCCCACGCGCCCCACACAGGCTGAGGTGGCCTCTTTTGGTTGGCCAAAAATCCTCTCTCTCTCCTCCATTTAAACACCTCTCCTTCCCTCCAAACATAGAACTTGAAGAACATTTTGAAAAGAAATTTTTTGCAGAATTCTTCACATTTTAGTTTTAGTATTTTGATAATAACTTTCTCATACGAACTCGAAATTGATTGATCCAAAAACCAAAATTGTTGGTCTTGATAAGAGCTACAAACCTCAAGCATTTCCAGAGGCAGGTAACTTCTTCAGTTTTCCCAGTGGTCTGATTTTCAGTACGTGGTCAACTTTGTATGTTCAACTTTTTTTTTTCATTTCTTCTTTGATCATCTCTTTTATTCTTACTATTTGATTGATGAAATATGTTGAGAAGGATGTTAGATCATATGCTAGGGGTGTTTGATCATTTGTTAATTGAGTTTTAGCTTTGTGATTTCTCTTGAACATATATTTGTTAAACTTGATTCATCTTGAAATTGATTCTAGAAAAGGTAAATATGATGTGCCTCATGTTATTTTCTAGGTTTAATTTCATGATCTAAGAACTAGGTTTTTAGTGTGATATATTGAATATTCATACCTTGTTCTTATTGATTTACATGTCTTGATTTCTAGATACTTTTGTGATTGTTTTGTTGAAAGCATAGTCTAGATTATCATTGAACATGTACATTTAGCTTGATTGATCATCTAGCTTTATTTGATTGTGTTTGCATCATTTACATCACTTAGATCATAGCCTTGCATTAGGTTGAAGTCTCTAGCAAAGTGAGTGAAGCTTTATGGATAGAGCAAAGAAGTCTTGATTAGAGTCGGGAGGACTCGGATAATCAAGCAAGGAGACTTGTCTAGGGTCGGGAGGATCCGGATAGGCAAGCAAGAAATCTTCCTAGAGACGTGAGCGTCTTGGATAGGAAGTTGCTTTCTAGATGTGTAGGACGCATCTCGGATAGGAAGTAGGCTTGGTAGTTCACTTGCCCGAGGGTAGATTAGGAGGTGATAGCTTGAGCGGATATCTTGTGTTGATAGCTTGAGTGTGTAAATCCTTTTCGTATAGTGGATTGCTTTGCCGGTGGTTGTGGTATCAACCCGTGGATGTTTCCTCTTTGAGGTTTTACCACATAAAAATCATTGTGTCAATTTTCGCTTTACTTTTCATTATCTTCCATATCTTACATTGATTGCATATCTTGTACATTGATTTACTCTTGCTTTAGTTTTAAATCTATTCATTTGTCAAATCTTAGCAAGTGTGCATATTCTTTGTTATATTCCGCATTATTTTTAATATTGGAATTGTTTTGGGCCTATACCTATTCACCCTCCCCCCCTCTAGGTATATTTTACACTATTACTTAAAGGAATTTCAAGTTGATAAAACCCATGAGTGTTTTCTTCAAGCTTCCAAGTGCAACAATGTTGGGATTTATGCCCTAAAGTTTGTAATATGTAAATGTTATAAATTCAATAATAAAAGAAGTAATTATTTCATTCAAATATATTAGTTCATACGTTTATAGTATATATGCAAACATCCAAGATTGCTAGATGTAATCTCAAACTGAGTATATGAATGTCATATACAGAGGTATTCAATTTGAGACATGTAATCTAAATAGTCCGTAGAAAGCAAATGAAGATGGGTACTTTATTTGTGGTTAATCTACAGCTGCAGTCCATTCCGTATTGTATGGTGGTCTTATCCTAGACTACTCATATGATGTTATGAGAATGGAGGCACCTTATATAATGTGATCATATAGGACTGGGCCACGATCTATATGAATCTGTCACTAAGATCCGTTAGTTGAAAAGATTCATATATATCGACTAATGATGACTATATATGGGTGATTTAAATCATGAGTGTCTTACTGACTCCTTCAGGTTAGATCGAGGTTTTTGATTTACCATGTGTGAGATCAGAATATCATTATTGGTCAATAACTCCGTATCTTGGAATCACAGTTTGGCTTGTGGCTGGGAAGGTATGTACGCAATAGTGGAATCCACTCCTTCTTGCGAGAAGTAAATAGGGTTAATTCGAGCTTAAACGATTAAGAGTGTTCTCCTTCTTCCGTAAAGGAATGGAAGATGTAATCATTCAAGAGAATCAACAGTACTTAAAGGAAAAGATATAATTAGAGAGGTATAACGGATTTTATGACCTACCTCTAATTATGAACTACTTGTGGAGAATCATGCCATATGTAATAGCTATATCAATAGACACTGATAAAATTGGTTGTGTAAAACATCTATAGTTACGAGAGTACAACCTTGGGTTTTTAGTGGAATAACTCCAAGGTTAATAATTGTAAAATATTAATTAAAGAGTTTAATTAATTTTTTTTAAGAATTATTGGAGCTCAAAACCGTGGGTCCATTAGGTCCCCTTGCTAGCCCTATACGATTTGTAGTAACAAAGACTCACGGAGAATTGGATGGTCCAATTAATTGTGTTACGAAAGTAACTTAAATATATTTTGGGAATTAATTAAATGATGTGATTATTTAATTAATATATTATTTAATTGTTGAATTAAATATTATTAAATAATATGATTATTTAATTGGCATATTAATAATTAATAATTATTAAATTGTCATATGGAGGTTTTCAATTTTTAACCTTGACAAGAGCAATAAAATAATAAGTGATTATTTTTATTTACTCTAAATAGGTCAAAGGTTTAAACCCTAGTAAAATAGTAATAGTTAAAAAGGATTTAGAATCCTATTTTAACTTAGATTACTAAACCCTAGTTCCTAGTATATAAGATATACTTGTCAGGAAAAAGAAGCTATTCGGAACCCTACAGAGAACAGAGGTGAGCAGCAACTATAAACGGAATAGAAAAAAGAATTTTTTTTTTCTCTCATACAAGGGTTGGCCGAATTCACAAGGAGGAGCAAAGTGTTGTCTTCTGGTTCTCTCAAGCCTCCATTCAACCGCTCTCGGAATCCATGACATGCCCACACACACAGTTGCTAGATCGCGGGACATAGTTAGGAAGGCTTAGTGGTATTGGATCAAAAAGAAAACAAATGAGTGTTCTTCAAAGGTATGAAAACAAATCTCTTCCTCATATTCGTGCATATATAAAAGGTCCCAAGAAGATGATAGAAAATTTTTAAAACCTATCGTTTTTAATTTATTTTTATTAATTTAAAAACCAACTCTTTTCCGCTGCACGACTTACATCCGCCTCTGGATGGTCACCGAGGAAATACCCCTTCTCTTTGAGGTACCCCAGACTGCAAAAGAAGTTGAACCAGGTACCCGAGTACCAGTCTTTGATAGACTCGGACCGTAGCCTCAAGTTTCGGACCACCCCACGGATTTTCGACCTCAACAGGTAAAATATGCTCTTGATATTCTTCCCGGGAAGAATCGACCTACTACCCAGACCAGTAGCGGAAGAGAGACCCCCGCGGGTCGATGAAGATAATAGTACTAGACCAAAGAAGAACCCTCAAGAGAACCATCCTCGAGGAGAAGCGCACGGAGAAACGACCATTATATCAGAAACATCGGATAATGAGGGTCCAGAAGCCTGATCCGGGAATGGTGGATTAGACCGCCTCCAGGAACAGCTGACCAAAATGGCCAAGGAGATCGAGGAATTAAGAAAAGTAAAGCACCGAGGAATGCAGAAGGACCCTTTGGGGGAAATGAATGCATCGTTCTCAAGAAGAATCAGAGAGGCTGAATTACCACCCAAATTCAAAATGCCAAACGAGAAGTACTCTAGATCAGAAGACCCCCTAAGCCACTTGGAGAACTTTGTACATCAAATGGAGATCCAAAACGCTACTCGGTCGACAATGTGTAACCCTTCAACTCTGACCGATTGTGCCAAGACGTAGTTCAGGAAACTACCCCCGGTAGCATAGATTCCTTCACGCGACTCACCAAGGACTTCTGTGAACAATTCCAAGGGATCAAGCCCCGTCTTAAAGATCCTATCCTACTCCCGTATATGGTCCAAGAGCGGGGAGAGACGTTGAAATCTTACGTGGAGAAGTTCCACAAGGAAGTGATCCAGATAGGAGTATTTGCAGAGAGAAAAACCTTAGCAAATTTCAGGAGAAACTTGTGGGCCGGTAGGTTGTTCTGATCATTTGCAAACCATCCGCCTGAGACATACCTGAAGGCCTACAACAGAGCTTTGGAACAAGTAGAGATAGACGAGCAACTCTGAATCAAGATCGAGCTTGATGAAGCGCGATCTGACAAGCGTTCAAAGAAAGAAGTCCTAAAGTTAGGACCTATTAGGAAAGTCTAGAATCAACCCCCCAATCGATCTACTTATCGATCGCCTTCTTTCTCCCTGCACCAGAAGCGATATCCGGTAAGGAGGACCTCTCCCAAAGCAGCATCCCCACTAAGGGAAGTAGTACGGATAGTAAGGGAAAAGGAAGAATACAATCATTATACTCCTCTCAACTCCTCTCGGGAAACCATATACCTCGTCATCCGTGATAAGGGTTTGCTCAGGAAACCCGGTTCAATAAAGCTCCCGGTAGATAATAGGAATCGTTACAAGTACTGTGATTTCCATGAAGATGTAGGACACAATACGTCAGAATGCTACAGCCTCCGCAACCAGATTTAAGGATTGGTAAAAAGAGGTCTACTAACTGAATTTTTACAACAATTGCGAGATAGCATCAGGATTGGGAAGAAGGTACAAAGAGAAATTCAAGAAGCGTAAGAGAGGAGAAGGGACAAAGGAAAGGATCTAATGTAGCAAATCCAAGTCATCCATACCATTAGCGGAGGACCCACCATAGCAGGGACCTCCAATAATTCAAGGAAGAATCATGCCCGGAAGATACCTCGGCTCACTACAGGTCATAATGTTCTCAAAATCACCAAGGGATCATAGGAACCTTCATGTTTGAACCAAATCATATTCATAGAAGAGGATGTTTACAACACGGTGCAGCTGCACGATGACCCCATGGTTATCACGGTATAGATAGCCAACTACCAAGTTCACCGCGTTCTGATTGATACCGGGAGCAGTGTTGATATCCTTTTTAAGGGAACGTTTGACAGGTTTAACCTGAAGAACTCCTGCTACAACAGCTGTACCACCCCATATACGGATTCACATGAGACTCGCTAATGCCTATCGGATTGAAGATTCTCCTGGTGATTATCGGGGAAGCACCACTCCAACAAAACATGATGATTGACTTTGTTGTAGTCGATACCCCATTCGCCTACAATGTCATCCTAGGGAGACCTTTCCTGTCAGGTATTAGGGGAGTATTGTCCATCTATCACAACGTCTTAAAATTTTCGGTAGGAAGCGAAGTAGGGGAAGTCCAAGGAGATCAACAAGCAACGCGCAAGTGCTACACGGTATCCTCCAATCCCTCAGCATTGACCAAGCAATACGCCCATGTGACTGATATACCAAGCAGTCAAGTATTGAGAGAAGACCGTGATGACCAAGGAGAAATAGAACCACTGAATATAATCAACGAAGGACCTAAAATATTGAAAGAAAAGGACTCGGTTCTCAAGAAGGTCGCCCCATTAACCATACCTGGAACTCGAATCACCTTAAAATTTTAGCCGTGAAGGTTGATGAGGCAGGTTGAGCACAGATCGGTATCACTTTAAGTTTGTATCGCCTTAAGTTATTTTGTATCGACTAAGACATCAATAAAGAGATTTTCTTTTAGTTTCGCCGATGACCGCTTTGGTAATGATTCCGCCTATGATCACCTTGGTTATGATTTCGCCTATGATCGCCTCGAGACCAGGAAAACCGCATGGCATTCATGATGCCCTGGACAGATCCCAATCTCTCCAGGAAGGGTTTGGTGCACAAGTGGCCCTGGTTGCCTACCAAACCAAGGATCTGGATTCGTGGCCCTGGTTGCTCGCCGCATCTTTAAGACTATGAGAGCCTATACAGCACTCCTGAAGCCTTAGACGGAACCCAATCTCTCCAAGGAAAGCCTGGTACTAAAGTGGCCTTAATTGCCTACCAGGAACAGTTCGCTCAAAGTACCGGGATTCCTAGCGCAGGAATGCCCGATATCTCGATTCGCCTTTATAGAAGGCTTGGTGCTAAAGTGGCCTTAGTTACCTAAGAAATAGTTCACCTAAAGTACCGGGATTCCTAGCGCAGGGATGCCCGGTATCTTGATTCACCTTTATAGAAGACCAAATGCTAAAGTAGCTTTAGTTACCTACCAGGAGCAGTTCGCCTAAAATACCAGGTGATGAGGTCGTTTTGTACTCTTCATAACAATGTTTTATGTAATCATTTGAAAACCAAGTTTAACCACTTAAGAATCCTCTTAGGATGTTAATTTTAGTAAATGGTAAACAAAGATTTGTTCCACAGGGAATTAGAGTAATACATGAGATTGATTGACTAATCTATAATGCAATAAAATAAATCATGATAAATGGATAGTTGTGTGGTTTGATAAACCATCAAACATGCAAGTAAAGTAAAAGTAACAAAATGTGATAGGAAAAATAGAATGCTCAACAACCTTTGATAAAAGTAATGAGATGTAAACAATTAAGAGAGATGCTAGGGAATTGATGGAATTGCAAGTGGATTATGGGCAATACTTTTCAAGCCACTTTAATGAACCAATCTCTTATATGTTAACCATTTGTATTCTTAGATGTGTTTAGGTTATCACTATGAACCTTAAATAAACGGAATGGACATCAAGAACTGGGACCTACAAAAACTACGGAGCTCTCTGGAGAAAAAGAAAGGCAAAAACCAGAGAAAAGCATATTCCCACTTATCAATAGTCCTGAGTTCGCCATTGCCTATTGTGTCAGAAACACCTCACCCAAGCTCCCCCATTACGTCTCCTCCATATAATCCATTTGTATGTTATTCTTTGCTATCAATAAAGAACGAATTGTTATCATTCATGTATTGTAGTCCATATACACACACCTGACCTTATATTTCATCCACATTTGATTGCTTTTACTGATGACGTATTGGTACCAGTCGTGGTACCTCTCCAACTGTGATCTATCAAGGTCGCGGTTCAAAAGTGGTAATTGGAGATCCATCCCTTTTGGCATTTTTCGATTAACATTTTTTTTCTCATTTATAAATATCATAAAGTGTACGTGTGAGAGTGGTTCTAGAAACACGAAATGCAGCAGGATTTAATGCTCTATGACAATAATTAATAAAACAAATCTTTTCACCAAAAATAAAAGGTAAATGTTCAACAACAATCATTCTAGCTAATTCTTCTCTATTAGTTTGATCACTATATTTAAATAATTGAGTGTTAGGGGTAGTGAACCTGGAAATTTGAGTTTGTGTACTCGACCTAGCATGTTCGGTTGGATGCCAGGTCATTATATGCTTCCAATATGTGTTGTATCCTCCAAATTTACTCCACTTAAATTCTTTGTGGCAGTAATTGCAAACAGTTACCATCCTTCCATCCTCTTTCGTAATTTTCTTCATATGGTATACGAATAGATCAGATTTGGGTTGCTTATTAGCCTTCTCTAAGTTCTCTTCAATAGGTGGTACTACAAAATCTGAATCTGGATCTGGAGGGGGATCGGGCATATTTTCTGATTGGCTTGTGATATTGGGGCTAGCATCGGGTTCAGAAATTTTTAAAGGGGGATTAGGAAAGTTTAGGGATTCAAGATAGGCTTGTCGTTGCAAGAACTCATGGTAAGCAGTGTCATCAAAACCGATATTGTCCGGCTGGACCGGCACCGGCTCTGACATATGACCCTTACCAGTCCTGGAAATGGAATGCCTTGGAGGCATTGGAGTGTCTCCAACTCCACTTCCACTTCCACTTCCACTTCCATTTGCCATTTAAAAAATTGAATTGTAAAAAAACTTTGGAAAAAAAAAATGTGAATAAATGGGTGGAAATAAAATTGAAAAAATAAATATAAAAAATTGAAAAATAAAATTGCAATAAAATAAATGTAAACAATTATATAATTGAGAGTTGGGAGAGAATTGAAGAGAGTTATAGAGAATTGGTGTGAGGAGTAATGTTGGCCGTTGGCCGTCAAATGGTCAAAAAAAAGAAAAATTGGGTGGAACTGGCAGTTTCGGTTCCGGTTCTGATTCTAATTCTTTGCCTATGGTTATGGTTTGGTTCCACGGTTTGAACCAAAATGCAGTCATGTCTATCTAGAATATATTTGTTGAATTGACAGCCACCAACTCTTTTACAAATCTGAGCCTAAAAATCACACCAGGCTCCATGGATATTCTACTACAAGTTGCAGAGCAAGAAAGCAGCTAGAAATGGTGTGATTCATTTGTACTTACTTATTCATGTTCAAAACAACAAATTTTAAAGAACCCACATGCGAAGCAAGCTAAGATTGGGAATGATTCTCATATTAAAAACACATATAATAAGAGAAGGGTATATATATCACAACCCATTAGACTAGTTTTTTGAGTTATAAGGCTATCCACCAATATATATACTAATTTTCATAAACATATAAATATCGAAATTGAACAACAAATTTCAATGTTCCTTTCATGTCTCATCAGAGAGAGAAAGAGTCTTTGCATTAAGTGCATGCAAGTTTTTTCGCTCATCAAATTTGAGATGATCGTTTTGAAATCACACCTGAATATTATTATCGGGTCATTTCTTAATAGCTTTATTTACATAGATCGTGCAAGAGTGCCAACATGTTAACCTATCAAAATTATTAGGTCATTTCTTAATAGATTTATTTACATGGATCGTGCAAGTATGCCCACAGGTTAACCTATCAAAAGTTTATGATTAGTTTTCTTTTCTCATTTCATTTGTCTTTTTAAATCATTAATTGAATTTTATTTTAATATATAATAGTTGGTCAATATATACACAAAAGTTCTCAACAGTGAAAAGTCACAAATTAGACAATCAACTTCAAATCTAATCCTAAACCGCGCCATTGCCTTTTGCAAGAGAAAAACTTTTCAAACAAGGGGGGGGGGGGGGGGGGGGGGGGGGGGGGGGGGGGGGGGGGGGGGGTGGTGGTGGTGGTGGTGGTGGTGGTTTATTTATTTATTTGAAATCTATAATACGTACTCAGGCCAGAGGCTGTCGAGGCCCGAAACTGTCAATATCGATCATTACATGTATAGCCCAATTATCTACTCACAATATCGAGAATAAAACTCTCACGCTTGATTATTTGTTAATTGAAAAAGTCCAATGGGGTAGCATCTGATCTTCTTTACGTTCTCCATCTTTATCTGCTTTCCCCATGTGCTTCGTTTTTGGTCTCAAACAGAGGTGTCCTAGCTTGAGTTTGCGTGGTGGTGGCCGACTGATTCTTATCTGTTTTGTTGTTGTTGTTGTTGTTTTTTTTTTTTTTTTGGCCTGCTCTGTTGTTGTTTGGGCTATTGTGCTCTCTTTTGTTTTGGTGTTTTTGCTTGGGTGCTTGTTCAGCCCTGTTTGGTGTTTTGGGTCTCCTCCTCTGTAGAGGCCCTATTGTTGTTTTGTTGGTTTGTCTTTTCGGCGCTTTGAATGAAATTTGCAGTTAAAAAAAAATAAAAAACAATTGAATGAAACTAAGCAAACAAACAAATTTTCTTCCTAAATTATGCAAAAAGTTTCTTCTCGGAATATGCTGATTGTCCATTGTCATAATTGTTTATTTGAGGATCCTAACCGTTAATATATTATTCAAATTGCAAGCATTGATCTTGCATGAATTTTTCAAAAAAGAAAAAAGAAAACAAAATGTGAAAGACAAGATATTATAAAAATAGCATACAAAAAAAGAAATTAAAAAAGAATGTCCCCACTAAATACATCCAAGTTAGATGTTCGGGAAGTTTTATTTTCAATGTTGTAGGAGTAGTGTTTCCTGGATCCCGATTGTGGGAATAGAAAAAATATCCTGGCCGCAAGTAATGTCTGATATCAATAGGATCCGATAAACTCCTGACCTGTTTGGGATGTCAAATTTTAAAAATTATATATATATAGTAATTTTCCAATGAGAACTTTTTACAATGCACACTTTAAGCACCTTTGATGAAATTGCATAGAATATATTGAATCTTGATTTGATTTTTTATATGGATGGTGAAAACATTGAAATACATTTATGGAAGAAAAAAAATTAAAAAAAAATCGGGTGCAAAAACTGATTTTTTTTCCGATTTTTTTTTAAAGATAAAACATTTAAAAATAGGGAAATATAAGAAAAAATAGTTCTCAAATCTAAAAAAATTCCAAAATTTTATCAAATGTGTATTTTAATTTTCTTAGAATGCATACAAAAAATCTTATCAAAAAATATTTGATTCCATGTAATTTCATCAAAGGTGCTTAAAGTATGTATTGTAATAGTCCTCATTGGAAAATTACTCCCTATATATATTGTCATTGAAAGGTCCTCAATTATTTGTCTAGACAAAGCTTACCATGCATAAATTTGGTCCTCTTATTCAAGGAAAAAAAGTAAATATTTTTTTTAAATAAGTTCAATTTTTATTTTTATTTTTCAAAATAACAAACTTTGTCAAAAGAGTGTATTTAGCAAATCCAAAGAAGATGGAGAACTGAGACCATTTTTTGGAATTATTTTGATTAATAAAAGTACATTCCCAAAGTAGGGATATTTAGCACTTTCAATTGGACCTTTTATGGGCTTTTAATGGGCCGTACCGAAACTACATGGGTCAACTTCATGTCTAACCCTCGCAAACCTAAAAAAAAAAATCAGTCAAACATGGGCTGGGCTGGGCTGAGTAATGATTTAAGCCCAACTCAAAATCCAACCTAATAATCTAACGTTGAGAAGTGTGGTTACCGCCGGTATATATCTTCAATAATGAACTAGTCATACACGGATCGATTCATATATCATATTTTCACACTACACCAAATAGAAGTCACTTTCTTCTTAATGCGTACCGACTTAAAATAAAATATCGACATTAGTTTTGGAATGTTCCAAATTCACTTTTAAACAAAAACTTGGCAAATTTGTGTTGGAATACTCCAAATATAACGTTAGCATCCATTAAAAAGTGCACATTAATAGGATAATTTCTACTCCCGATATTATTGTACGATTTTTTTTATAAAAAAAAAATGTTGGTCTCTTTTAAGTAATTTTCATAAAGGAAAAGATAAAATAATAAATAATTTAAAAAGTGGGACATAAATAGGTTAGTAGAGGGTTGCCAATAGTACCATTTTTGTTTTTCCTGTTCTAAATTATCATCATTAGAATTGAATCCAAAAAAATTAAGGTGGTATAAAAAATAGATATAAAAAATATTTATAAGAGAAATTTAAGAATATATATACTTGCATTTTTACATTTTGTTTGTTTTATTTTATTTTATTTATATACTAATTTCCTCTACAAAACGAATTAGTCACGACTCACAAGATAGTCAAGAAATAATATCTTCTCCTCAAACATAGAAGCAAATAAAAGAAGTTTGTGCATATATTAAAATGATTTTTGTAAAATTGTCACAATTAGTGAGAAAAAGCTTCGTCCTCTGTTATCATTATTATTATTATTATTTTAATTTTCTGTTCGGTTTTTCTTTTTTATCTTTTTTTTTTTTTTTTGCAATAAATAGTTTTTATTTCATTTTTTTTATTTAATCTCCATCGTCCATCTCTGAGATGGAATGTGGAGATCCATCTATCTGATTTTTTTTTTCATTATTCTTTTAATTTTTTATTAATTATGGAAAAATCTATTTAATTAGAGGGAAAACTCGTTTTCCACTCATTCATCATCTAATAGTGGTAAAAACGACTTTTAACTGCTTTTGTAACGGTTGACTGATAATTTGACTAACAGTAGAACTAAAATGAGCTATTTCGAATTATATATAGACCAATTTGATGCAAAATCAATTAACTAGTAAAAAAAAATTATATTTCTCGATTAGATAGTGACCAGATTGTATAAACCCGTTTTTTAATTAACAAACTTTGTCAGAAGAGTGAATTTAGCAAATCCAAAGAAGATGGAGAACTGAGACAGTGAGACAATATTTTGGAAATATTATGATTAATAAAAGTACATTCCAAAGTAGGGATATTTAGAACTTTCAATTGGACCTATAATGGGCTTTTCATGGCCCGAAACTACATAGGTCAACTTCCGAAATTATTAAAAGTGTGCACTAATAGGATAATTTATACTCCCGAAATTATTGTACGATTTCCGGATTAAATCCATTTCCAATGACAATAAACATTTCAAGCAAACAATTATACTAGTTTCATATAAATACTTTTGTTTTTAATCCAATCAAATATCTTGAACTAATCTCAATTAAGGGTGTTCAAATTTCACTTTACTCCGTAAAAGATCAAGTGGTCGATCGACCTTTTTGTGGGAATAGGTGCCAAGTTTGGGCCTAAATCGAAAGCATACACAATATGATACATACAATTCAAGGAATCACGACAGAAATACAATTCTAAACGTAAATGAGAAGTCTCTTCTTCGTGGGATTAGGTGTCAAATTTGGGTATAAATCAAAAGCATACACAATAAGATATATACATGTCAAGAAAACACAATAGAAATACAATTCTAAATGTAAATGAGAAGTCTTTTCACACTTTTCGATTTAATAGGTAAACGTGAGATTCAAAACATTGTTTTATTATTTGTTCTTACTAAAAGAAAATGAAAATATATATATATATATACTTTATAAACAAAAATAACTTCACATGTTTCGACTTCAAAATACTCATGTTGACCTTGTGAATCAATATTGTAATTAACTTTACAAACCTAATGTTGGTATCAAGTTTCTCAACAAAACACATAACCTATGAATCCCACATAATAATACTATTGTCACCAACATATTTTACAAGTATATGTAGGAGTTTTTTTCCCGATCTAATGGGATTAGGTTTCAGAACGACGTATATAATATTTGATCTCAACGACATCTCACAGATCTGACTCGATGGGTGTCATTTCAAAAAATGTATACATTCCTTATATATAAACAAATCTATCGACTATCATCACTACCGACACGAAAATGTGCCTATCAAGTATCAATTAGGTGGGGTAGGCTGTAGGCACATATTGGACTTTGGACATATCATAAGGACAGGTCACTAGTGCTTATCAAAATCCAATTTCTCCCCTTAAAGGAAATGGGTAAAATAGGCAATTTTTAAACTTGGACTTGTACAACTATCACTACATTACTATGTCTTGTTTTATGAGCACCAAAAAGGGTGTTGAGACCAAAATGCCCCCACTTATTATTATTATTTTTTAACTTTTGAAATTTCTACATTTTTCTCTCTTTCTTCCCATCTCAAACAATCTCTCTTTCTTCCTCTCCAGCTCTCATCTCAGATGCAAAACTCACCTCTCTCAAACGATCTCACCTCTCTCAAGTTCTATTTTTTTTTTCACCTTCGTTTTCTAAAGTCTCCGTGAAGACTTCGACGGCAGTCATAAGAGTCCGGTGACACGTCGACGAGAGTTCTCGGCCACATGACAGTGGGGATTGAAGGCATTTTTGGAAAAAGGTCTTTTGTTAGGGTTTTGTTTTTAAATTTGATTTTGTTGATTTGGAGATGTTAATTTCATTTCGGTTGATTTTGAGTTTTCAATTTAGTTTTAATTGTGAATTTGTTGTCAGTTTGATGTGAATGATGAGTTTGTTGAATCTGAATGGGGATTTGTTTGAATCTTGAATTGGTGGGTTTGGATTTGGGTTTGGGTTTGTTGAATCTGAGAAGATGAACAGTAGTAGATGTTGAGATTTTTTTTAATTTCGAGATTTATTTATGAATACCCGAGACTTATTGCGTTTATTCGAGACTTAATTTATGAATACCCGAGACTTATTACGGTTATTCAAGACTTGTGTGTTTTCGATACTTATTCATGAGTTTTCGTGACTTATTTGTGTCATTTCGAGACTTATTTATGAATACCCGAGACTTACGAATTTTCGAGACTTATTCATGCGTTTTCGAGACTTAATTCTTGAATATTTGAACTTATTACTATGTTTTTTTGGATACTTACTAGTGTATGCGACGGTTGCCAGAAATTATTGAGGCGAGTCCATCTGAGAGGAGAGGAAGAAAGAGGGATCGTATGAGAGGATAGGGAGAGAGATCATTTGAGAGAATGGGAAGAGAGAGAGAGAGAGAGAGAGAGAGAGAGAGAGAGAGAGAGATATGAAGAAATTTAAAAAGTTTAAAATAAAAAAATAAAAAATAAAAATAAAAAATAAGTTGGGGTATTTTGGTCTAATCACCTATTTAGTGCTATTAAAACAAAACTTATTAATATGGTGCTATTTGCACAAGACCTCCCCTAAAAAGTGCTATTTAATTTTTGAATCCCTTCTCTTATCCAATTTCTACGTGGGGATCTATTGTTTACGGTCTGTCTTAACTTAATATACACAAGACAAACACTTCATTGTCTTATTAATTAATAAATAAAATAAAATAAAATAAAATAAACATGTACATTGAACATCAATGAATTATTAGATTTTTTTTTTTTAATGATTAAATAATATAAAGTCTCATCTAAGATTTCTAAAAATCTCAACCTTCCACTATATTAATTTATTATAATCATATTCATATACTGGTTCCCTTTTTTTTTTTTTTTTTCAAAGTAGGAAAATTTCATAGAACCAGAAAAAAGATTACAGTGGAACTGGGGTTTTCCCCAGAACAATCGGAGCCACCCAAGGCGGAACCTCCTCCATCCAAAAGGTATCTAAATCAGAAGAAACACCAAGCTTGGCAAGGCAATGAGCCGCCATATTAGCTTTTCGAGAAATAAAACAAATAGAGCCACCACTAGAGCTCTTTAAAAGGTCTAAAATATCATCAATCAATAAACCAATCTCAGCCATAGGAGCATTACCAGAATTGATCATAGACACCACCAGCTGGGAGTCTAACTCGATAATGTAAGGCCACAAACCAGTTTCGATAGCCAGACGAAGGCCACGGGAAATCGCTAGAGCTTCAACCATCGCCGGAGGAAGACAAACTGGATACATTTGAGCACAAGAAGCCATAACCAACCCCCTTGAATCACGAATTATAGCACCAGTCCCTGTTCTACTTTTGATCATATCAGTGGCGGCATCAGAATTTATTTTGTACAGTCCTTCATCCGGAGGTCTCCAAGTCTACCCAATCATCCCACGCTCAATAGAACCGCCACCAGCAGCAGCGTTAGAACGCTGGAAATCCTCTAGGAAAATCTCAGCCCAAGAAACAATATCATTAGTAGGCACAGGAGTAGACTTATGTACAACAACATTCCTCCTAAACCACGAACGCCACAACACAATACACAGATGCTCCATTTCCTCCTTGAGCTGTCCATTATGTCTAAAAAGCTCATATTCCCATGAATAGGTAGATTCTTGAGCTTAACAAACCGACTTCTAACAACCTTCAGAGAAGGGCACTTCCATAAAGCATGACTGACCGTCTCCACCTTATTACCACAAAAAGTACACCAGCATCCCACCTGACCGCCACGTTTGGCCAAATTATCCATCACCGGGAGGCAATTTTTACAAGCTCTCCAAATATGCAATTTCACCTTTCCCTTTATTTATGTGATAGAGATTCAAATATTATCTTTAATTATTCAATCACAAAGTATGGTCAGACTCCTCTTTGAAAATTGCATTTCGGATCGTGTTTGTAGCGGTGATCTCTTGTCAGATTTGTGTCAGATTAAAAAAATAAAAATAAAAATAAAAAACTATACATCGAAAGGAAAGTGAGAGAATTAGGTTTCATTACACTTATCAATCTACTTTTCCCTAGAAATTAATTACATATCATAGTTAACTAATAATGATAGAGTGTATTAATTTGTCTAGATCCTTCAATCTTCACGTTAGCTGTTACGACTTCACTTTCAATAAGGAGACAATTGAATTGAATTGAATTGAATTAAAATTTGGCCCCAACTTGCAGCCAAGAGTCTATTACGATCCTATTTTTATGTTTAAATTCATTTACATATTTAGTTGTTAATTAGATTATAATTTATTTATTTTTATTTATATAGTCATTAACCACCATTAGCATTAGTAGCTAGTGGATGGTGTGTTATTACTTGAGTAGTGACTTCCTAATTTTAAGTTAGTGGATAAGTTGTTACTAATTTTTAGTTGACATTTATCTGTAACTCTTCTATTTATTTGTTAGTTGTACACTTGTACATTGAATGGAGGTGGTCAGAATATTTGTTTGCTCAAATTGAGTAATTGATTTTCTCTTGAAAGTCATTGAAGAGTGGTTCTCTCGAATCAACCATCATTTATCATTAATATTTTTATTTTTATTTTATCCTAAATTCTAATTTTAGAATTTTTGTGATTGGATCAGTCACTTTCTCTCCATGGAGAACTTGTCAATTTACCATGTTTGTTGTGTTTTGAAAAAATAATAATAATAATAATAATCAAATCATCTAGAATAGGAGAAAAACTTCAGTGGGACGGTCCCAGTGACGTGGATATGGGACCGTCCAATCATAGCACGCCACATATACATTGGGAGAATATGTGGCACACTTGTTGCACACTTGTGGCGTACTCTGATTGGACGGTCCCATATCCACGTCAATGGGACCGTCCCACTGAAGTTTTTCTCCTAGAATAGATCTACTGAACTGACCTGACAGCCACCAACTCTTTTACAAATCTGAGCCTAAAAATCCCACCAGGCTCCAAGTTGCAGAGCAATAAAGCAGCTCTTACTTAGGCGGGTGTATTCAATTAGGATTCTTGAGGACATTTAAAGACATTATAAATTCTGGTGTATTCAATTTGGACATTTAAAGACTTTAAAAGAGTCCATATAAATCCAGTGGTATTTAATTAGGATTTATATGGACTTTTAAAGAATCCTTCCAAATCCAGGTGTATTGAATTAGGACTTTAAAAATGTCTACAAGAATCAAGGTGTATTCAATTAGGACTGGATTTTAAATGATTTTCTTAAGTCATGGATTTTGATGGATTTTAGTGGACTTGATGGTGAAAAATATAAATATCAAATGTCATAACATGTCCAGCCTTCTCCCCAAAGATTTTGGTGGATTTTGTTTTCCCTCTCTCTCTCAAATCAGAAACGAAAAGCACTAATATGTAAAAATTAAAAAAACCGATGCATGTGAGAATAATAAACTTCCATCCCCAGTATGTTCTGTGAATTAAAAAGGAAAAAAAAAATTGCACATAATTATATATGTGAGAATATGTTGCAGTCACATAATTATATACAGTATAACAAGTACAAAACTCACTACGTGCCAGAATTGCACAAAACAATACCAAATTAATCTGTAGAGCCTTCAATCAAACACCAAAATGCTCACTCTTTATTAGCTTTTTTTTTTTTTTTTTTTTTTGAAAAACTCTTTATTAGCATTTTATTTTAAAGAAAAATAATTCATCTACATTTCATGCAAGCAGTGCCTTTACGCAGATAAGCCTTAGCCAATTTTGGGTTCAATTCAATCGCTTTGTTTGCATTAGCAACAACCTCAGACTATATATATACACAAATATAGATTGACTGGTGTATCAAATTTTGCTCATTCTAACTTCAAAGGTTTTTTTGATAATTAGCTATAATTAGCTTACTATTGATAATTCATAGATAACAAATTCATGAAAGCCTTAGCCAATTTTGGATTCAATTCAATCGCTTTGTTTTCATCAGCAACAACTTCAAAATATATATATACGCAAATATAGATTGACTGGTGTATCAAATTTTGCTCATTCCAACTTCAAAGGTTTTTTTTTTGTAATTAGCTATAATTGGCTTACTATTTATATATAAGTTAGAGATAACAAATCCATGAAAATCCTTGGATGTCTAAACAAATCCATAAAAGTCTGAGATAGATGTCTAAACAAATCCATAAAAGTCTGAGATGGATGTCTAAACAAATCAATGAAAGTCTATGTGGATTTATAAAAGTCTGTAGAAATCCATGAAAATCTGTCACTTAAAAGATGTCTTTAAATGTCTTCAAGAATCCTAATTAATCCTAATTGAATACACCCCCCTTAATCATGTTCAAAACGACAAATTTTAAAGAGCCCACGTGCAAAGCAAGCTAAGATTGGGAATGAATCCCATATTGTAAACATATATAATAGAGTAGTGCTAGAAGACCCAAAAAAGTGACCTAAATTTTTGACCCAAACCTATGTGGCAACATCACACACAACATGGACCCACGTCACTCTTCCCAAAGATCCCATGTGATGTTGCCACATAGATTTGGGTCCAAAATTTGAGTCACTTTTTTGAGTCCTCTAGTATTACTCTATATAATAAGAGAAGGGTACAGATACTAGTGGATGTCACAACTCATTAAACTAGTGTTTTGAGTTATAAGACTATCCACCAATATATACACTCCTTCTCATAAATACATAAACTTATAAATATTGAAATTTAACAACAAAGTTCAATGTTCCTTTCATGTCTCATCAGAGAGAGAGAGTGAGTCTTTGCATCGGATGCATGTAAGTTTTTTAACTCATCAAATTTGATTTGATCGTTTTAAAATCACACCTGAATATTATTATCAGGTCATTTCTTAATAGCTTTATTTACATGGATCGTGCAAGTGTGCTCACAGGTTAATAGCTTTATTTACATGGATCGTGTAAGTGTGCTCACAGGTTAACCTATCAAAATTATTAGGTCATTTCTTAATAGCTTTATTTACATGGATCGTGCAAGTATGCCCAAAGGTTAACCTATCAAAAGTTTATGATTAGTTTTCCTATCTCATTTCATTTGTCTTTTTAAAACATTAATTAATTGAATTTTATTGTAATATATATTAGTTGGTCAATATATACACAAAAGTTCTGAATAGTGAAAAGTCACAAATTAGACAATCAAACTTCAAATCTAATCCTAAACCTCGCCATTGCCTTTCAAGTTGCAAGAGACAAACTTTTCAAAAAAAATAAAATATAAAAGTTGCAAGAGAAGAAAAAATAAGAGGCTATTTATTTATTTGAAATCTATAATACGTACTCGGGCCGATGGCTGTCGAGACCCAAAACTGTCAATATCAATCATTACATACATGACCCAATTATCTACTCACAATATCAATAATAAAACTCTCACACTTGATTATTTGTTAATTGAATGAAAGTAAGCAAACAAACAAATTTTCTTCTCGGAATATGCCCGTTTTTCTTTAGTGGGCACACAAATATGAGTATTCTTATAGCATAAGTGCCACCTCATCACTTTTTGCTATGTGCATATAATCGGCTATAGTTGATAACTTAAAAAGTGATGAGGTGGCACTTGTGTTATAAATATATTTATATTTGTGTGCCCACCAGAGAAAATTTGCAGAATATGCTGATTGTCCATTGTCATAATTGTTTATTTGAGGATCCTAATCGTTAATATATTATTCTGCATGCATTGATCTTGCATGTATTTTTCAAGAAAAGAAAAAGAAACCAAAATGTGAAAGCAATGACGTACAAGATATTATAAAAATAGCATGAAAAAAGAAGTTAAGAAAGAATGTCCCCACTTAATACATCCAAGTTAGATGTTCGGAAGTTTTATTTTTTTCAATGTTGTAGGAGTAGTGTTTCCCAAATCCCGATTGAGGGAATAGAAAAAATATTCAGATCGCAAGTAATGTTTGATATCAATAGGATCCGATAAACTCTTGACCTATTTGGGATGTCAAATTTTAAAAATTATATATATATATATATATATATATATATAGTCTTTCTATTATCAGTTCGAACTGACAAAAGTTATATCAGTTCCTTGTATGTGGGCCACTAGATTTAAATACTTTGACTGACAAGTGCATACAGCCAAGTCAAAGTATTTAAATCCAGTGGCCCACATGCAAGGAATTGATATAACTTTTGTCAGTTCGAACTGATAATAGAATATATATATATATATATATATATATATATATATATATATATATATATATATATATATATTTATTTGTCATTGAAAGGTCCTCAATTATTTGTCTAGACAAAGCAGGAAGAAAACGTAAATATTTTTTAAAATAAGTTCGATTTTTATTTATATTTTTTAAAATAACAAACTTTGTCAAAAGAGTGTATTTAGCAAATCCAAAGAAGATGGAGAACTGAGACAATTTTTTGGAATTATTTTGATTAATAAAAGTACATTCCCAAAGTAGGGATATTTAGAACTTTCAATTGGACCTTTTATGGGCTTTTCATGGGCCGTACCGAAACTACATGGGTCAACTTCGTGTGAAAATGGGCTGGGCTCAGTAATAATTTAAGCCCAACTCAAAATCCAACTTAATAATCTAACGTTGACAAGTGTGGTTACCGCTGACGCCGGTATATATCTTCAATAATGAACTAGTCATACACGGATCGATTCATATATCATATTTTCACACTACACCAAATAGAAGTCACTTTCTTCTTAATGCGTACTAACTTAAAATAAAATATCGACATTAGTTTCGGAATGTTCCAAATTCACTTTTAAACAAAAACTTGGCAAATTTGTATTGAAATACTCCAAATATTAACGTTAGCATCCATTAAAAAGTGCACATTAATAGGATAATTTCTACTCCCGACATTATTGTACGATTTCCGGATTAAATCCATTTCCCATATATATATATATATATATATATATATACTAGTCTCTATAGAGTAATTTGACAATGCACATTTTAAGTACATTTTGATAAAATTGTATGTAATTAAATGTTTTTCAATGAGATTTTTTTGTATAGGTGGTTAAAACATTGAAATACATTTATGGAAAAAAAATTAAAAAAATTCGAGTGCAAGAACTAATTTTTTTCGATTTTTTTTAAGATAAAACATTTAAAAATAGGGAAATATAAGAAAAAATAGTTCTCAAATCCAAAAAATTTCCAAATTTTTACCAAATGTGTATTTTAATTTTCTTAGGATTCATACAAAAAATCTCATCGAAAAACATTTAATTACATGCAATTTCATTAAAAGGTGCTTAAAATGTACATTGAAAAAATCCTCATTGGAAAATTACTCTATATATACACACTTTTGTTTTTAATCCAATTCAACATCTTAAACTAGTCTCAACGAAGGGTGATCGATTTACGCCTTTCTTTTAAAAGATCAAGTGAACGAGAGACCGTAGGGCTAGATGTCCATATTGGCCTAAACCGAAATCGTACACAATTTGATACATACATTTCAAGGAAACACGAAATGCAACTCTCATTATGACGGAGAAATTCAAACTTTTCGATTTAATAGGTGAATGGAAGAATTGAAACCTATTCAATTCCATACAACTTTAACACGAGTTCTCACTAAAAGAAAATGAAAAATTACTTTCTTAAAAAAAAAATTTAAAAAAATTCAATTTATCCATTTTCAAAAGTTATTATTATTATTATTTTGATTTTATTATTTTTATCAACAGTTTCTGTAGAATAATTAGTAGATAATAATAACAATAATAATAATAAAATTTGACCACCCACAAACTCTCCACTCTTCAGCGTCTCTACAGGGTCTCTGTGTCTCTGGGCTCTCTGCAACAAAACCATTAAAGAATCCCCCCCCCCCCCCCACCACCACCACCACTGACAGTGACTTGTCATCTGGGTTGTGTTCTGTTCTGTTCTCTATTGGTTTCGTTTTTTCACACACACAAACAGATATAGAGAGAATTTGTGTTGTGTTGTGTTGTGTTGTTCATGGAGGATCAAGCGAGTATAGATTTTTGCTGATTCAAGACAGATAGTGATAGAGAGAGAGAGAGACAGAAAGAAGAAACCCAGCTAAAAGATGCGTAGAGAGATCTCAGTTTTGTTCCGGCCTCGAAATCTCATTATCTTCGTCGTCGTTTTTGTCTTAATCGTCTTCGCTTTCGTTAAACAGGAAAAGGTGCGTTTTTTCTCTGACCCTTTTGTTTTATCTGTGTGTTTGTGGTTTGGACGGATCTAATCGTAAATTTTGTGTAGAGAATTTGATTTGGGGTTTTGGTTTGGTTTTCGGTTTCTGTGATTGGACTGTGCATTATTTTGAATTCTGTGAAAAATGTTGATGTGGGATCATTGTGGAAGAAAACTATTAGTGAAATTCAACTACATTGTTTGTTGTTTGCTTATATATTGCTTGCCCTGATCTAATTGTAACCGGCGGTTGGTGGTACTGGTGGTGGTTATCTTCATTTTCTGGCGGCGGATCTTTGTGTTAATATGGATTGGTCTTGTTGTAGTACTTCTCATTGTGCTTGTATGTTCTCTAATTCCTTTTTTGATTTGCTTAGAACCTGAAAGATGATTTTTTTTTTTGGTTATTGTCATAGAAGAAAGTTTGTATTTGCTACATGTTTGATCATAGGTTCGACATAGTGTCTGCTTGTTAATCTAGCTTTGCGACTATGTATAATTGATTGCTTGAATGGGCTGGTCAATGGATGGCAACTTTGGTGTGCTTAACTAATTGTAAAACGAATTTCTCGTAGAAATTTGATGACTACTGTGGCGTGCACTAGCAGCTGATATTAATAAATTTGATAATGAAGTAGTAAACTAGTTCAAGAGTCAAGCAGGAGGGATTTGCCTGTGGAGAATCATAAGTGAAAGATTGCTTGGGGATTCAACGGTTTGAGTTGAACAACTCTATATTGTTGTTTTAGATATTGGTTTAACCGTTTAAGTAAGGACCAAGGATGGCAACTTAAGATGGTGCAGTAAATATTTAGCTCATTGAGTTGAGAATGTCTTTTAAGTTCTTTTGTCCTTTTTGCTCGTGAAGTGTATTGACTCATGGTGAAGCTCTAAAATGAGGTTGACATGCAAGTATTACATGGACATTTCTAAAATGCAAGAACAGTCCTAGTTACATCATACATGTTCTTAGTGAAGTGCTATATACGTTGATTTCGTTGGATCTAAGGACTAGAATTAGTTGGGGTGGTAAATAATATGGACAAAGAAAGAAAACTATATAATCATTGGTATTAGCAATAGCTCATTTTTAGAACATGCTCATTATGGAAGATTATTAAGATTTCATTTATGCCACGAAACATGTGATAGCTTTTGGATGTTGTATGAATATATTTTTAGACTCTCGATTTGTTCTATTTTGGTTTTAGTTGTCTACCATGTTCATAATGTAATTTCATCTATATTATACTTGACATGACTAAATATACTTGCATACTGTTTATATACATGATGTCGCTCCATCAGCTGTGTGTTGTATATCGACTAAATTGATCCGTTTGTTCAATCCTGATGCTTAGGAGGAGGAGAAGGTCGAAGAGGAGTTAGAAATTACCCACAGAGTATTCTTGGATGTTGACATTGAGGAACAACGTTTTGGTTCGGTTTTCACATTGAGTCTTTTGCATGACAGTTGATATTTTTTCAACTGTATCAATATCGTTCATCAATGTTTAGTTTAGCTTTTACATTGATTTTGTTACATACGAGACTCGTGCTATATTTAAATATTTCCTCATTTTTCATTTCTTATTAACTTCCAATTATTTTCCTGGATTTATTTTATGAAGAATTATTTTGAATGCTTAGTTGGCAAAGATTAAATGACACATAGTTATCGTTTCCTTTTGACGGCGACTCCCTAGAGCTTGAAAGCAATGCAGATTAGCACAGGAAGGGTCGGTTTGGTGTTGATTTTAATAAATTAAAATGAACTTATTTCATAATTTTGGAAGGGAAAGATGTTTGATAAAACCTTCCAAAACTAATTATTTATGAAATGAGTTGTGCTATTAGCACCCCTTTGTTGACCTATTAATGCCCCGGTTTTAAATTTATTTGTATTACATTTATATACTTTATCAAATTTACCTAACAAGATATACAATTTAAAATAAAATAAAATAAAATAAAATAAAGGGTATGGATATTGACACCCATAAATATGATAAGCGCACCCATATTTATAAGTATATTCATGTCTAAAATTTAAAATTAAAATATTACTATAAACATACATCTTAATGCCAATAGTACCCTTATTTAAATTATTGATTTCATTTTAATTCAATTTATTTATAAACCCTAATAAGTTATTAATACACCCAATTTTACAAATGATAAATTTTTAAGTTCTCCTCATAAGTTATTAACACACCCAATCCTACTTAATGTTAAATTTATTTTAAAATAATTATGTTTTTCTAATAAATTAATAACAATTGTATGTTTAATAAATTTCTCAAAAAGACATTTTTGAGAAATCTTTCAAGTTAATGATTAGTTGAGTTGGGATTTGATAAATGTTATTTATGTATATATTATTGATCAGATGGTTTGGTTTTGAAGCTGTGTATGATCATGATCATCAGTCTTTTTCCGAAGCTTGATCACGATCCTATTCCTTGGTTTAGAATGATCAGGTGCCGTTGATTCTTTCTTCTCTGAACTCTCGACCGCAGCAGATTGATTATCTTCTTCTTTCTGGGTGGTGCTCCATTTCATGAAGTGACCGGGGATGGAAGAGAAGCTGTTCTGGAAATTAGGCTGTAAATGTGATGACAATGAAACAGTTAACGCCATTGTTGTTGAGTTTTAATTTCTTTCTTCTAAGCAAACATTTTGGATTTAATATAAGAAGTGGATTAATTTCTATAGACTTCAAATCCTACTTGATCATACTTTGAATTACCTGTATAGTCCTAATTAAGGTTGAATAAGGCCTGACCTGGCACGGTTTCGGTTCCAGTTCCAGTTCCAGTTTCGATTCCGGTTCCGGTTCCGGTTCCGGTGCCGAACCGGCGGTTTCGGTTCCGGTTCTGGTTCCAGTTCCAGTTCCAGTTCCAATTCCATGGTTTGGTGGAACCGAAATCGGAACCGCTATATGCCGGTTCCATAGGAACCGGCGGTTTGAACCCTTTTTTTATTTTATTTTTTATTTTAATTAAACAAACAAAAAATAGACTTCTAAGTTCTAACTTGATTGTAACTTATAAGTTGTAGATTGTAATTGAATAAAATAAAATATATAAATGACAAATTACAAAATTAAATTAAATTCATTGGGTTATTATTTGAATAAAATAAATAAATGACAAATTACAAAATTAAATTAAAATAAAACTAAACAAAATGACAAATTACAATTTACATTTCATTGGGTATTTGGAAATTGAGTCACCCAAATTTTAAAAATAACATAAAATAAATAAATGACAAATTACAAAATTAAATTAAAAAAAAAAAAACAAAAAAAAATAATATGTAAACTTATTACTTATTAGCCTTGCACTTAATTTTTACCACAATTAAGTTGCCTACGTATCCTCTTAGGGGGGTTTAGAGGAATCAAAGGCCACGTAATTCTCTTACCTTTTATTCTTTTATTACAGGTTTGGTGATGACGTGGAGTCGTGGACTAATTCTCCACTGCTCCAGAGCCTTCAGGTTCGTCATCCTTAAAGAAATCGTATGTTGGCTCCTGATCGATTTCTTGTTGTCTGTTTTCAGCTTTTGTCCAATCATCAACACAAACCTGTATCTGAAGTGCTTTCGGTGTCAAGCACGAATGTCTTTCATCTAGGATATTTCCCCCGGCGCTGAACTCTTGTTCCACCGCCATAGTAGAAACTGGTGTTGAAAAAATATTTTTGGCTATCATAACCATGATTGGATAGTACTCTGTAGCTTCATTCCAATATTTTAAAATATCAAATGCTTCTGTAAACTCACAAGAAGAAGCTAGATAAGATTCAAGCTCGGTATACGAACCGGAGCTTGATGAAGAACATCTTGGTTTTTTGGTTTTTTTTAATAACATACTATACCCTAAATTTAAAAAATCCAAAGGAGGATAATGGAGGCTGAGATGCAGTTTGTGTTTGTGTAACATCTATGTTCGGTGAGGATCCATACAATATAACATATTCATCATATAAACTATACAATAATTTCTTAACTCTACCACAACACGCTTCAACATCATATTGCATATTTAAACCTTTTTTGCCATAATAACCATCTAGATAATAAGACAAAGATTGTAATTTACAACGTGGATCAAAAACCATAGCAATCAAATAAATACTTGGAAACTCCTCATAATAATTTAATCATTTTGCCTTCATAGCACTAATGGCTTCCGCTATTGCTCGGTCAGATTCACAATAAAAAAATGCACCAGCAATATTAATATTCTCAATAATAAATAAATGTATTGTAGGAAAATAAATACTAGATAAATTATTTGTAGCATTATGAAATTTTTTTAACAAATTGAAAACATTGTAACAAGCATCCCAATGAGTTTCAAAAAGTTCAATGGTAGGAACATGAAATTGAATAAAAGAAACTAATAAATCCCTATACTCATAACTTTAAGCAAACATTTTATAAGTAGAATTCCAACGTGTTGGAACATCACGAGCAAATTTAACGACACGTCTACCATTTTGTTTACAATATCTTGCCCATGCTTTCATTGTAGAAGGCTGTCTCCATAAAAACATTAGGGCTTTTCTAATAGGTACAATAAATTCTCCAAGAGTTTCTAATCATTTTTTAACACATATATTTAAAACATGGCATGCACACCTTTGATGAAAAAATGTACCACCAAGAAAGGGTTTGCATAAATCAATTAAAGATGGAATAGCAGCGATATTGGCAGAAGCATTATCAAAACCAATTGCAAAAATTTTGTTTTCAATATTATACTCTGAAAAAATAATTCTAAGCTGTATATAAATATTTTGAGCAGTGTATGCATCATCAAAAACTCTAAATGCAAGAATTCTTTTTTGGATAGTCCATGCATTATCCATATAATGGCAAGTGACACCCAAGTATGAATGCGATTGCCAATGGTCACTCCATATGTCGGTACATACACTAACACCACCATTATATTTTTCAAAATATTTTTCAAAATATTTTTCTAACTTTCTTTTCTCTCTCGAATAAATCTTTTCAAGTGTTTGTGTGAGCGTGGCTCTAGGGACACGGCATGCAGCAGGGTTTAATGCTCGTCGACAATAGTTAACAAAACCAACCCTTTCACCAAAACTGAAAGATAAGTGTTCTACTGCTACCATCCTAGCTAATTCTTCTCTATTTTGTTCATCAGTATAACGAAATAATTGTTGGTTAGGAGTAGCGTACCTGGGAATTTGTGATTGTGACCTCGTTCTGGTCATTGTGTCTGGATGTTTGGTTTCAATATGCTTCCAATAAGTGCCATATCCTCCGGATTTGCTCCACTTATATGTTTTGGTGCAGTAATTGCAAGCCGCTACATAGTCTCCATCTTCTTTCCTAACTTTCTTCATATGTTTGGCGAAGAGATCAGATTTGTTCCGCTTCTGTATCAGATCTTCCTCCTCTTGTAGTTCCATTTCCGGTGGATCATAACCAAAATCTGGAGGTGTATCAATATCAGGCATATTTTCTGACTGGCTTGTCAAATTGGGGGTGGCGTCATTGGGATCGGATTCAGAAATTATTAGAGGGGGAGTAGGACAGTTTAGGCCTAGGTCTTCAGCATAGGCCCGGTGTTGCAGATAATCTTGATAGGTGGAGTCGTTATGACCGAGATTATCGATCATAGGACCCTTACCTTTCATCGAAATCGAACGCCTAGGACCGTCACGGCCATGACCCCTTCCACTTCCACCACTTCCACTTGCCATTTAAAAATAAATTTAGAAGAATAATGGTATTACTGTATTAGACTATTAGTAGAAATGTAGAATAGTAGGTACTAATGTACTATGTAAGTATGTAGTAAAGTACAAAAGTAGTAAACTAGTAATTGCAAATAAATGAAAATGAAATTGGAAAGTTAGTAATTGACTAATTGGAAATTAAATAAATTGGAAATAAGATTAATTGCAAATAAAATAAATTGGAAATAAAATAAATTGAAAATAAAATATATTGGAAATAAAATAAATTGCAAATAAAATAAATTGCAAATAAAATTAATTGAAAATAAAATATATTGGAAATAAAATAAATTGAAAATAAATTATATTGGAAATAAAATAAATTGCAAATAAAATAAATTCGAAATAAAATAAATTGTAAATAAAATAAATTGCAAATTGCAAATAAAATTAATTTCAAATAAAACAATTACAAATGGAAATAAATATTAAAAACCTTGGAAACTTGGAGAGTTGGAGACTTGGAGATTGAGAGACTTGAGAGTGTTGGAGACTTGGGGAGAATAGAGAGAATTGAGAAGAAATTGGTGTGAGGAAAAATGAATTGGGGGGGTGGGGGGGATTTATAGGAAAAAAAAAAAAGGGGTAGCCGTTGGGCCTCCAACGGTAACCCACAAAAAAAAAAAAAAAAATTGTAAGAACCGGCGGTTCGAACCAGAACCGGCACCGCCGGTTCCTCAAATCTTAGAACCGGAACCGGCCTCCTCCGGTTCCGGTTCCGGTTCCAGTTCGGTTCCCTGGTTCGAACCGGAACCGTGTCAGGTTTTGTTTGTTTGTTTTGTTTTTTTGTTTTTTTATAAAGTGATATAGTTGAAGATATGAGTGTAAATAGTATTTTGTTTATTTTTAATTAAACTAATTGTCCTTATTGGTAAATTTCTATTGGGATATTTTTGTAATTAATTTTTTTATTAAAATATGGGTGTGCTTATCATATTTATGGGTGTCAATATCGGCTTCCTAAAATAAAATAAAATAAAAATCTTCAAAGTGAATTCTAACAAAACCCCACATTCACCTGTAATTTATTTGCTTGAAAAAAATAATTCTTTAACTTTTAAACCCGATCATATATTTGTTTCTTACACATTTACAAAATATTCGGATTCCATTATTGCTTACTATACTCATAATTATTTTCTATTTCACTTTGAACACACCCACAGCACTCACTTGTTGTTTCACTTACTTGTATTGCACACACGCAATAATTGTGTTTAGTTTGAACATTGCACCACCCAATTCACAGTGCACCCAGTAGTGGATCCTATTGAAACAATAAATCAAACAATGGGTCCCTGAGGGGTCATTAGATAAATGAGATATGGATTATCATTTGAACCCATTACTCTTTTGGGAACAGAAAGTAAGATGATGATAAAAAAAAATTAAATATTATTTTCTGCCAACATTAAAAATTCTACAAACATATTGATGAATTGTTTTTGCTTACTATTGGAGCTTTGTAGAGAAAAACAAGCGTGAGCTAAATACAAGTGTCTCTATTTTCAAAAATAATACGAATAAAAATGAAGGTGGGTTTGGATCATTTAGCCTTAGGTGTGCTTGGGCTGAGCAATATATCGTGGAGATCGTAACAATAATTCCGGTCAAATTCCGGTGACTGGAATGTTAGTGAGAATAGTTTCAACACGCTATAATAAGCTTTCAATAGAAGAGAATTCAAAGAGTTTTCTAGAGAATGAGCCTTTTTATTTATAATAGAAGTAGTAGCTCCAACGTCCCCTGATTGATGTGATCGTGGGAGAGATATTTGGGGAATCAGGTGTGATATTTGGGGAATCAGGTGTGATATTTGAAGAGATTCTCTCTTCCTGTTATCCACCAACCTCAACTGTCATTTTGACTTTGTCACTCAAAGATGATGCTGGACTTGGGTCGACCCGATATAGTGGGCCTGGAGAAGATCCACCATGAAAAAGGCCTGTATTTTAACTAGTTGGGCCTATGAGCCATTTTTTGCTATCACAGAAGACTATTAATAATCATTCTATTATAATTCTAAGTTCACAACAACAAATTAAAAAAGTTGACAAAAATGAAAAAAAATTTCTTAAAATAATAATTAAGAAAGTTGTCATTCCTTTTACAATTACTTATTAACTATTTCAGTAGAACATTTAAAAGTTAAAAAAATACCTTGTTCAATCATTCATTATTACTGGTAAGATTCCACAATAACAGGGAAGAAATTCCTGGTAAGATTCTTATTATTACTACTTTGAACTATTCAAAAAAGCAACAGCTTACAGAAACTATAATAATACCCACATAATAAGAGAGAGAAAAGTTAAAACATTTCAAACATTTTTAACAGTATGTCCGTGTGAGCAACTGAGCATTATGACAGTATATGAAAACTCTGACATATCAATAACAAATGTTTTAAAAAATCCAAATGCATCATTCTTACAAAAATGGCTCAACTTATACCCACTAATTATGCAGTGTCATACTCATTGGCCGTTAGATCTTCAGCCGAGGATGATTTTTTCCGATCTCCGATCTCCAGCTCTTGCCGTAGATGTGTTTGGTTTTAAACGCAAGTACAATGTCCAAACCAAACCCAACTAGACATACTATGGCCATAATGGTGAACACAAGCCTATAACAATGGGCTCCGACGCAGGTGTTGCCGCCTCCGGCTATCGGGGTAGCTTGAGCGTCGTACAAGTATCCGGCAAGCAGGCCGGAGAAGAGGAAGGAACCGAGAGGGATGTTGAGCATCAAAATGTTGTTGATTTGGCCGTAGCATTTGACACCAAATAGTTCGGTAATTGGGGCAATAACAGCTAGACGGACTCCGTAGCATAACCCGAGTATGATTGAACCGATGTAGAGAGAACCGGACTCATCTAGAGCCAGGAGCATGTAACCAACAGCCATTAGAATCTGAGATGCTGCATTCCAAAGAGGTCTTGGTGTTCCAGCTTTCCTAAAAACACGAAGAAAAAAAATTACAGTCCAAGTTAATTGTTACACGAACATTAATTGAATGTCGTCTCAATTAACAAAGGTCCGGACAATTAATCAAAACGTTAACGACACACAGAATTAACTAGCTAATATGGGAAAATTGTATCACTAGCTACTCAAGTTGTGAATCGAAAACGAGCAAGCAATGTTAGCAAAAACTCTAGTTGCACACTCAATTTGGTCATTTTACTATCAAAAATTCTCGTTTCAAGAGTGCCATTGTCGAACCATTACCGGAAAAGGCACAATTGACTAGTATAATATACACTAATTCAACCAAAAAAGATAGGATTAAGCATGAACTAATCGATAAAACTTAATTTCAAGTGAACGAAATCTTACATTTATAATAGTTCAAATATAAACGATGTTTTTATACTTACTTGAGGAAGTACTCCGATAACCAACCCGAAATGATCCGGCCGAAAAACCCGAAAATGCTCATCAGGGAAACGAAGGTCGTAACCTCGACGTATCCGAGAGCCAAACCCATCTGACCTATGTTGTTCATAACTGCCATACCCGTCCCGATCCCACAAAGAAATGATAAGAACAGGATCCAGAAATAAACGGTCCTCATTGCCTCAAAAATCGTGTGATCTTCTCCTATCACCGGCCTCCTCTTCACTTCCTCCGCAGTAGCAACTGTTGTTTTTACTGCTGCCTTTTCCGGGTTCAACAGGGGCTCCACAATTTGACCCTCGACATGGGTCGAATTCCGGGTCTTCAAGTAGGAGTAAAACGGAATCAGCAACGGAGAAGCTAGTAGCACGAGCAGAACCACCGTGAACGCCACCGAAACGGCGTCCCGGTGGTCTTCACGAAATTATAGCCCAGTAAGTAGACGGCCAACAAGATGGCGACGGCGTTGAACACCATGAAGTACGTAGTCTCCTCCCTCTCCTCGGCGACGGTGATGGCTGGCGGGATCTCGCGGAGGAAGAGGACGGCGGTGAGGCAGACTGCGAAAGGAACGACGGCGTGCATGAAGAGGAACTTAGAAGGGTCGCCGGCGAAGAGGGCGGTGCAGACATCGGTGAAGATTGCTGTGCTCAGCCCCGCATAGCCCTTCAAAGTGCCGGAGACCGGGCCCTGATTCCGCCGGAAGTTTCGCATGCATGTCACCAGCACCGCCTTGTTCATCCACGTCGTACTGGTTCCTCCCAAACAAAGAAAGACACACATCTGCACATAAACATATTTTTCATCACAAAATCTTCGAATTTTCAATATTATTACGAAACATTTCAACTTGTAATGTATAATTTTGTTCGTATTTTATATACAAATCTCAACTTGTAATGTATACCTGCCAGTAAGGTAGTGGCTGAATTCGTTTACTAACTACGAGCCATTGTGCGCCGTAGCCGATCAAGCCTTGGATGGAACCGATGAGGAGGATGACCGGCGTAGGGAGGCGGTCGGAGGCGATGCCGGCGAGGAGTCCGAATACTTTGCCGACGTCTTTCGCGACGGATAAGTTGTTGAGCTGGAGCTGGGTTAGACACATCAGCGTCTTGAGAGCATCGGAGTAATTGGAGAATGTGTAATTGTTGCCGGAAATTGACTGGACCCAGACGGCGGTCACGAAGCCCAGCCATTTCGACGCGGCGGACGACGTGGTCGGCGGCGATTCTAAACCCATCAACCGAAGTGGAACTGAAAAAGTTTTTTTTTACAGAGAAAAAGTGAAAACAAAGAATTCAAAAGGGTTTTGCGAGTTGAGTGAATTTTCGATTCAGATAAAGGAATCTATAGAAGAAAGTGAGATTTTTCTTGTACGATAAAATAATTCTTAAAAAAAAAAAAAAATGGGATACGTACGGACACGTGTACACAATCCGAAGGCCGTAGCTAGTTGTCTACACGAGATGTGAGATTTGAGAGTTGAAAATTTAGCGTATTTCTCAAGCACAGTGCTTGAATACTCTTGAATGCTGACCCTACCAATAGGGTGTTCGCACGTGACCTATTTTGAAAGAATGTAAGGAGATAAATATAAATACTGACACCATCAATAGGGTGTTCGCACGTGACCTATTTTGAAAGAATGTAATGAGATAAATATAAAAAGTGAACGAAAAAATGCCATATGCCAACACCTCGAGGGTCAGTATCTTGGATACTGACTAATCAGTACCCAAAAATTTTCCTTTTGAGTTTATTTTTGCTCACCCCCTTCCATATATCCTGACAAATGTCCAAAAGTTAACAAGGAAATAATCACAAAGGTAAACATGTAAATTGATATAAAAAATTAAATATAAAATTGTTTAATAAATATTAGAATAAAAAAAATTCAGATTTAATAATTATATAAAATAAAAAAAAATTGATCTAAACTCAAAAATCCCTAATCCCTAATCCCATCTTCATCTTTAACACCCTGTAATTAACAGTCACACACACCATCATCTTCATTCTCAAGACCAGAAATCAAAAGCCTGGTACGCGAGAGCGTGAGAGAGAGATGTTGATTTGCATTTAAATATTTTGGATTTTTTTTTTTTTTTTTTGGTTTCATGAAAAGGACTAGTCTTTTATATTATATGAATGTGGTTGGTGGCGGCTCGTTGTAATCTATGAAAACAAAGTCTGATATGCGACAGCGTGAGAGAGATGTTGGTTCAGTTTGGTGTATGAGAAGTTAGGGAGATTATTTTTAGAAGTTGGTGGTTTCTAGATTATGGTGTGGATCTGTAAAACTATTTCCAATCTTTGTTTTCTTAATTGATTTTCTATTTTTTTTTTAATTCAAACATAGAAAAAAAGAATAATGTTTGAAGTTACAAAATTTCAAACATTTTAACAGATGATGTTGCATTCACGTATTCAGTCAAACGATTGGTTTGCTGACCATCCAATCCAATTCAAAAAGAATAATGTTGGTTATTTGTGGAAAACAACATTATTCTTGTGATAACTACAAGTGAATGTTGCTATTATAATTACAAGTGAATTTTTGAGATTTTATTAAAAAATAGTTATATATTTAAGAATAATTGGTTATAAATATAATCAAACTCATTTTCACTTTGATTTTTTGTGAATTAATTTGATTTTAACTCAATTCTTTATATATAGGGTTAATATTATAAACCTCCCCTCACCTTTAAACTATTATTGGATGTATAGTTATAAATGTTTTTATTTTATAAACCTACCCTATGAACTAACACCGTTAGCATTCCGTTTGTGTTGAACGAGTTTGACCGTTAAAAAGTTCAAAATATCTCTATTTAAGCTTCAATTGTATGAATTGACAATTATACCATCATACGTTTACCAAATAAATTAATAAACTGATACAAAATGCAAGAATGTTAACTTGCAAAGGATAAGTTACTTTGAGGACAATTTTATCCCTAAAAATAACAAAATTACAAATGAATCAAAAGCATTGAAAATAAACTAGAATATGTATATATTTATTTATCTTTTTTTTTTTATATAAATCCAAACAAATACTCATTTTCAATACTTTTTGTTCATTTGTAATTTTGTTATTTTTTGGGATAAAATTATCCACAAAATAACTTCTCCTTTGCAAGTTAACATTTCCGTCTTTATATTATTTTATTAATTTATTTGGTAAAAGTATAAGGGTATAATAGTCAATTCATACAATTGAAGCTTAAATATGAACATTTTAGACTTTTTAATAGTCAAACTCAGTCAACACAAATGGAATACTAATGGTGTTAGTTTATAGGGGAGGTTTCTAAAATAAAAGTATTTGTAACTATACATCCAATAATAGTTTAAAAATTCAATCAAAATATAAAAGATTGTTAGTACCACTAATGAAATTTTTTTAATTCAAACAAAACTACAAAACTCTAATTTTTTAAATTAAAAAAGATTGAAGTCGAGTTTTATTTTGTTTTATTTTTAAAAAAAAAAATTAATAATAATAAGTTCAAACTCGATAGGATTGAAATTTGAAGGTGAGTTTTCACGGTTTAACAGGACACGTGGAGCAAAGGTACGGCATCTGATCTCCACTCCACTCAAAAGAGGTTAACTGTGACGTATAGAATTACGTACCCTGTGAAATTAGAATCCCACCGGATAGGCGGATAACGGTCATTGGTGACTTGTGAGAAAAGAATAGAGCGTTTTCTAATTCGTTTCCTTTTTTTCCATCAACAACGAAACGACGAAAAGTAATCAACGCAAAAGACAAACGCAGTCAACAGAGGTTGCCTTTCGCTTTCAAAAGACAAAGATTTGTCTTTTGCTTATGATACAGCGCACATGTCTTTTGCTTCATTTATGTGCGTTTATACAATAAAAAAATAATAAATAAAAAAAGAAAGTTGTCGATAGCTAATAATGAAAGCATCATTATCCGTGAGTATCTTGTTGACAATGAGTGGAATATTCTGAAGTTAAGCTCTGTGTTACCTTGGAAGATCATCCATCGTATATTCAGCATACACATTGTGAAGGATAGCAGCATGGAAGACTCTGTTATCTGGGGATTAACTAAAAATGGAGACTTTTCCGTGAGAAGTGCTTATGCCGATCACTTTGCGAGACTGGACCTTGTTCCGTGGAAATGGAACTTCATATGGAATCTGAAATTGCCGCCTAGAGTGCTGCATTTCTTATGGATTCTCTTGCATAATAAATTGTTAACCAATGAAAACAGAGCTGGTAGGGGTCTTTCTATTGATACTACCTGTTTTAGTTGCTTGGTTGGTCATGAGGATAGTGAACATGTCTTCAGGAAGTGCAGCACTTCTAGCCGAATCTGGGATGATATCTGCAAGGATATTTCAGCGAGCGACTCTTACAATACTGAGTGGACTAGCTGGTTGTTTGAGAACCTTAAATGTAATGAGTTGATTGGGGGTCGCATTCCTGGGTACCTTTTGTTCGCGGTGACTCTTTGGTTTATTTGGAAGTGGAGATGTGAGAGAATTTTTGGCCAGAATTTCGTCCTTCCTGTCAGCCCAGGTAAGGTTATTCTGAATTATGTGGACAGTTGGCTGGTGGCGAATGCGAAAGTGGATGGCAGTGTGCCTAAGGTTCCCGGATTGATTGGTTGGACTCCTCCTCCTCAGGATTGGGTTAAGCTTAATGTTGATGGAAGCTGGCTAGCTGATTTGGGCTCCATTGCTGCGGGTGGTCTGATCAGGAATGAGAGGAAAGCTTGGCTGGTTGGGTTTGCTGTGAACAAGGGCACTGGTAGTGTCACTGAAGCTTAATTATGGGGTATCTTTGAAGGGCTTACCTTGGCCTGGAAGGCTGGTTTCAGGAACGTGGAAGTGGAGTCGGATTCCTTGTGTGCTGTGAGGCTTCTTTCCAATGAAACTCCCATGAACCATCCCCTCTGCAGCATCATTTCCGCCTGCAAAACTCTTCTTGATCAGGAGTGGGTTTGCACTCTACAACACACGTACAGAGAATGCAACAGAGCTGCTGATGCTCTTGCTAAACTTGGTCACTCGCTGGATTTGGGGATTACTCTCCTTGAAGAACCTCCTGGGCAGATCTCTGCTATCCTGGATGAGGACATTTCGGGCTCTGTTTTTGCTAGGATGATTCCTAGCTTTTAGTTTTTTTTTTGTTCTTGCTTGGGCTGATTAGCCCCCTTTTTCACCAAAAAAAAAGCATCATTATCCACTCACTACAGTCCACCTAACTCGCATGCAACAAAAACAAAAAATCTTACATTCAATATACGAATTAGTAGTTCGTCTGGATCCGACGATATCAAAATCTATATATACTGTCTGGATATTTATTTTTACAATTTACTAATATCAAACCCAATGTATAAAGTATAAATATTTACTCTAACAACGGAATGAAAACTCACACGAGATGCGCTCGGATAGAAGTACAATAAAAAAAATGGATAGAAGTATGATAAAAAAAATAAAAATAAAAAGCTGTTGACAGCTAATAAAACCAGAGTTTTTTTTTTTTTTTTTTAAGACAGACTGTTATAATATATATATATATATATATATATATATTTTGACAAAGGTATGTCCCGACTATACGAGAGAAATTTCATTAATTAAAAAAATGTACATATGATTGAAATTAATAAATTAATAATATTTTTTTAAAAACAACTATAAGTCAACTATTTATTTTAAAATCTAAAATTAACCGACAAGGAGATGAATATATATAAGAGTAATTGAGTTTGAATTAAGCATGGAATTCTTACATACATTAAAGAGAAAAAAAAAAAAAAAAAAGGGTAAATTGCAATAACATATCCTCACATTTACTAATAACACTGCCATATCGAACTTTTACCATAATTACAGAAAGATACCCTTGACCGCTTTGACCACAGTTAGAATTAACATTAGACTTAACGGTGCAAGGGCACAAGGGTCATTTTATCAACTAAACAATTTAATTATAGCTGATAAAATTTTGAATATTTTTTCTTATCAAAGTATACACAAATAGAAAAACATCATATACAATCTGAATTTCAAATCCGTCATCAATCAAGATCCATTGGAGATCTGAATATTTTCTTCTTCATCATATATTTTTTCTTCAATCTAGAAAATTGTAGGTGGTTGAACTACATGGTACGTTAATCGGGTCGGGTTATATCGGGCCCAAAGCAACTCGCTAGAACCGTTGGATGGATGAAGTCGTCTCCTCGATGGGACCTGCAAGAATGTTCTTGTCGACCGTGGTCGAATGCTTTGTCGAACCTGCAAATAAACTTGAAACAAAGACAATACAAATAGAATAAAAACAGATAAAATGATTAGGTTGGGTTCGAAGGAATTAGCCTTAGGTGTGCTTGGGCTGAGCAATATCTTCATATGACTGTAATCTTGAATCTGGTCAGACTGGTTACCGGAATCACCTTTTGGACAGAGTTTTAGTACGCTTTAATAAGCTTTCAATATCATAAGTTTTAGAGAGCTTTCTAGTGAGGGAGCTCTTTCCTTTATAGTGCTCATTCCCTCCAACGTTCACTTTGGCCGTTTCTGGATAGTGGGCGTGATTTTAGGAGAAATATCCTCTCATTTGATTCAGTGGACAATAACTTACTGTAACCGAAGTTTTACTAAGTCTTTCAAACGTTCAAGCCTTGCTGGCATAAGGTTTGGGTCAACCTGAAGCAGATGGGCCTGGACTAATTATAAGCAGTTTGTTGGGCTTCTATTTGCGTTTGGGCCTATGAGCCATTTTTGGCTACCACAGTTTGTCCCCCACTCTCTAAAGAATGATTCACTTGAATTAGAGAATGATTTGCATTGGGTCGACTGTTGTCGGTCGAGTCCCTTTATTGAGTCGAGTCAATATTCTTTGAACGTTATTTGACTGACAACCCTTGTTGGGCCCAATGTTGTGTTGGAAAGGAAGATTTGTCGTTCGACAATCATTGTAAAATAGGGCAGTCAAATCGATCTAGATGTCAAATCGATGTGGTGGAAGCGTTTGGGTTTCCCATGATGACGTCAAATGCATTAAATTTATGCGCAGTTTTCAAGATAAAAGTTTCAAATTTTAAACCAAGGAGTTACCTGGGTTAACCGACAATTGAAGGGGTGCTAACACGTCAACTAGGCTGGGTTAACCGGCAATTGAAAGGGCGCTGATGTCAACTAGGGTTAAGAAATTCTGGTTTATAAATAAACCTGTCTCATCGTCAAGATCACTTCTTGCATTTTGGTGTGACCTTTCTTCTTCTTCTGGCGATTTTTCTCTGGTGTTTGACTCTCGAACCTTCCGCGCGAACTGCTTCGTGATTACGTTTTTCTCGTGATTTCTTCAAGGTTAGAAAAGATTTGTTCTTCTTTTTCTCTTCTTTCATCGTAACCTTGCATGAAACTTATTTATGAACCTGTAAGAAATAGACTAGAAGTTTCTTGACATTTGCCTGTGAAATGCGTGTTCTTGACAACCTTTGATGGTTTTGATTCACTGTCACGTTGATTTTATTCATGTATGTTGTTTTTGTTTTGCTTGTATGGTGTTTTGTGATGGGAATAGTCGAGTGCGTTCCCAGGTTTAAACGACTGAGGGTAGGCTTTTTTCTCAGGGTTTAGGTTGAACTTCTAGGAGGAAATTATGTGTTTAGAAACCCTAGGCTTTGATCGAGAATCCTTAGGTTGTGATTGTAGCGTTTAGTTTCTTGTCTGACTTGTGCATTTCCTTTGCATTTGTCAGCTTTTGGTGATATCATGTCAAACGACAATACAATGTCAGACCCGTCTTACATCTGGACTTCTAGTGGTGAAGACTCGGACGAAGTTGAGGTCGACAGTGGTGTAGCTAACGTCGACCGAGCGGTTACAATTGAGGATCTGTCAAAGGTGGTCACTGTGAATATTAGGGGTATACTAGAGCAAGGTGGCATTCGCGCCGTAGCGAAGCCGGTTGATTTTCTTGAGTATAGGAATGATGCGGAAGCATCTACTTCAGGTCGTTCGACAGATGTTTTGGATGGTAGCCCGGCTAGTCTGATTACTCAGGATAATTTAGACGGTTTGCGGACGATTTATGGTATTCCCAAGTCGGTCGAGCTACGTGCTCTGCTAGAACGTGAACGAGTGGACTGGGATATACCCGACTGGACATGTTTTTATGAGTATACTTTACGTCTAGGTTTTAGATTCCTGATTCCCCTGTTGGTACGACGAATGCTGAGGTACTTCGACATTGCTCCTGGCCAACTGATGCCAAATAGTTGGAGAATTTGGCTGAGCCTGACGGTATTGCAAGAAAAGTATAGTATCAATTTTGGGTTGGGGTGCGTCTTGCACAATTATTATTTAAAGGAACATGTAGGCGACCAAGGTCGCTACATACTGATACCCAGAAATTTTGCTAATCGACTTATTATTGATACGACCACGAATGATCGGTATTAGAAGGACATTTTTTTCTTTGCTAAAGGCACGCCAGTTGATGGTCCTTGGGGACAATCACAATATGTCTTGCGAAGGGTTTGGAATAAAAAAGGTTAATGTCGTACGAATTTTTTTGTCGTTTTAGAATATTAGTTACCTGTAATCTCATAATAGTTGGTGATGCCTTATGTAGACATCAAGCGTGCAGACAATGATGTGTCGAGCGAAAACGCATCAGATATTACTGAACGAATATTGCGCATCCCTGCTAAAGAAAGAAGTTGTAAAGCATTGCTTGTGGATGGTAAGCTTAGGCTTAGCAGTCTGTGGCGATGGTCGACTTTGAATAGAACGCGGCAACCGTATCCTCTAGTGAAGGATTTCGTATCTTATGTTTGGACTAGGAGGAGTCTTGAAATTCTTGGGTGTAAAATGATTTTCTTGTCGCCTATTACTGATATTGAACGTCGTTTCGTAGTGACGTCGATGTCGAATGCAAAGATGTACCTACCGGATAAGGCCAACGCCATGCAGCGCATGAGGGATGATCTGGCTAAAAAGCGGGCGGCAAAAAAGAATCAGGCGGTCAACAAGTCAAAGGAAGATGCTCCTGCTAAGCCTGAGTATATTTATACTTCGTCTCCTGAGCGTAATCTGGGACGAAAGAGACAAAGGAAGGATTCGACCGTCGATCCAGGGAGAAAGGTTGGGTCAAGCTCAAAGAAAAAGGCTGTTGAAACTTTGGAACCTGACTCGTCGATGGTATTGCTATCTTCTGGGATTTCGTCGTTCGGAGAGCCTGCTGGATTTCTTGAGAAGTCGAGAGAATTTGTCCTTTCTGTTGATGAGGAGATATTGAAGAAGAAGAAACCGAAGGATGTCTTCGACACAAGCGTCCTTTTAGCGTTCCAGGTAATTTGTTTATTTCGATTTGTCGTTTCGATTCATGTACTATCATTTAATTTTGATACTTATGACATTTCTCCTGTAGGCTTTGCAGGCGTAGTTGTATCTTCGCGATATGTATAAGTTGACTAGTGACAAATGTGTGAAGTTTAAAAAGGTGAACGATGATCTCAAGACAGACAAAGCCAAGGCTGATGCTTGTTTGAAGGACCTAGAGCAGAAAGTTTCTGTTCTAGAGAATAACTTGAAGAGCATGGAAGAAGAGAGAGATCATTACCGTGAGGAGTCGACAAAGGCTAAGGCAATTGTCGTCGAGAAGGAAAGCCTTGTCACTAGCTTGGAAGATCAACTTACGTCTATCGCATCTGCAGCGATATGTAAGGCAATGGCGGAGTTATTTAAAGAATATATGTCAGGTGAGCACATCAATTGGGATCGTGCAGAAATGCAGGAGGTTATCGACACCTGCGAAGATATGCTCAGGCTTGAATGGTCTTCGCCTGAAGAAGAAACAGGTGAAAGGGAAGCTGTTGGGGGGAATGTTGACAAGACCCTCGTAGACACAACAAGCCCAAACGACAACGTTGATGATCCACCGGTCAACTGAGGCTCCCAATTTCTTTATAATTTTCTATTGTCTGTAATTGTGGATGATTTGGTCGACCTCGACCTATTTTTTATTTGGTAAATGTAATCGTGGATGTTTTGGTCGACTTCGACCTTTGTTTATTTTTTATCTTTTGCTATAATATCTTGTTTTGAATAAAGTTATATTTTGATCTGATACGACCCTCATATAATGGGTTTAACACAATGATAGCTTTGAATTTATATGAGATAAGCCTGTAAACTCATGCCCATACGTAAGTTGATCGACATAATATACGAGATGATTGAATTTGTATGAGATAAGCCTGTAAACTCATGCCCATACGTAAATCGATCGACATAATATACGAGATGATTTTGTCAAAAAGTTGATATGCAATATAGTAAGAGTTTATTGTCGATGACTGTAACTAAGATTCGCTTTCGTGCGTTTTATGGTCGACAAGACCTTTTTACATAGAATTTCTGCGTACATGCGTTATTTGGTCGACAAGACCTTTTTTACATAGAAATCTCGCGTTCATGCATTATTTGGTCGACAAGACCTTGTTACATTGAAAATATCGGGTTCATGCGTTATTTGGTCGACAAGACCTTGTTACATAGAGAATATCGCGTACATGCGTTTTTATTCGGTCGACCGTTGTCGTTTGAATCAACGTTTGTCCCCATTGCTATTTTTCCACCACTCTTAATATGCGTTCGTTGAGGATATTGAGAGTTGATGTTGTAGATGTCGATTCGATGTAGACTCCGTGATCAGTCTAAGTCTATGCTTATATTTTGCCCGTTTTTCCTTTGTATATGCTTGTTTCTTGAGTCCTTTTGGTGGGTTGATGTGTTTGTTAAAGCCTTTGTAGGTCTCTTTCCATAGAAGGATTGATCCGATCTTATTTCGGAGAAATGGAGTAATAAGATGAAGAAAGTGGCTAAATTTGCCATTTACCGCGGCCCATGCCGCTCAACAGGCATATGCTCCATCGACGGCACGCCAGGCGGTCAAGAAGGGCCATTTATCGCGGCCCATGCCGCTCAGAAGGCAAGTGCACGACAAGCGGTACACCCAGCGAGCCAGATCAGTTTGTCGCCGTTTGATTTACCGCTGCCCAGGCAAGTGCACCATAAGCGGTACGGCAGCGGTAACCCGCCTTTTCAGTTCCTCGAGCCAGGTCAGAAGACCTAATAAAAAGAAAATATAAGGAGGCCGTAAGAGGATATATAAAGAGACGACCATCAGGCATCACAACAGCAGACCACCATCAGATACCGATTCATTCATTCATTCATTCATTCTTTTCCATCCATCATTAGAAGATTATTGGAAACAAGAAGACGACGGAGATTTCAAGTGAAGAGCATCTCACCATAATGGGTTTTCTCTCCATCTCTTCTATGTTTTTGTTCTCTCCATTGATGTGTAACTAAACCTATAACTAGGGGATGATGTAACCGATTTTGGATAACTCTATGTGAACAATTAGTCTATCTTTTGTTAATCAATTTGGTTTCGTATTGTTTATTGAATTAATTGCTCTATTATACTTTCTCTGATTATGTTGTGACCGCAAGTGATTTGAGTTTTGTAGTTTAGTTTATCTATGAGATTAGGGTTTAGGTGTGGATAACCGTTCCATTTAAATCTGAATCAAAAGCTTAATAAACAGGAAAATTGATATATGCATGACCGTGCTATGTTAATTTGGCTTAGAGTTTTGTGTAAAATATGGGTTTTGACAATTGCTCATTACATGACCGTGTGTGAGTAGTAGGAAGAACCCTAGATCATTATTCCGTATTCGTTGCATGACAGTGTGCAAGTATTGGAAAGGATCTTTGAACCTAATTGAATTATCTTGAAAACAAGCCCGTAAACTAGATTGAAGTGTTTAACGAGACTAAGTGTGAGCATTGAGTGTCTAAGAAAGGTGCATCGATTCCCTAGTACTTCTCTCCATATATTCTTCCCTTGTGTGATTTGATTTAATTTTAGTTTAGATTCTCTTAATTTAGGTTAAGTTTAGATTAAACAAACTTCCAAAGCAAAGCATTATGCAATTTAGTTTTTTGCATTTAGAGTAATCCTTGCTAGATTAATTGGCTTTCACCGATAGAATCGCCGATCCCAGTGAACGAACTTTCTTAGTAAATTGAACACAGATTTTACTGCATCACTCCGATTTATGGATCTCTGAAATGTGGACATTGTATGTCGAAGTCGACAGCAAAAAAGTGATATATATATTATCTGTGAGCTCAGTTCTGCACTTAGTTGCACTAAGTTTTCATCATTGCTCCTTGTTGGTCGAGTCGTTAGTTTTTTAGATAAATGAACAAGTAAAATAATGGAAATATGTATAGAAAAAGGGAGTTTAGAAGTGGTACTGCTTTAGATGTAGAGCGTTCCAGCTGTTATGCCGCTCTCAACCGTTGAGTCCCTGTAATTTGTACGCTCCCCATCCAACGATATCTGTTATTTGATATGGGCCTTCCCATGTCGGTCCCAATTTTCCAGCGTCTTCCTTTCTTGTGTTTTGGAAGACTCATCGAAGGACCCAACCGTTGACTTTGAAAACCCTAGCACGTACTTTTTTGTTGTAGTGTCGTGCGACTTGTTGTTGGTATGACTGAATTCTTATAGCAGCAAGGTCTCGACGTTCGTCTAGGTGATCGAGTTCGAAACTCAGCTCAAGATTGTTCTGTTCTTCGTTTGGGTTTTCACTTCGGGCTGTCGCTAACCGTGTCTTTATTGCGATCATCGCTTTAGAACCGTAGACGAGTGAGAAGGGAGTCTCGCCAGTCGACCGTCGTGGAGTTGTTCTGTAAGACCACAGAATTTCTAGTAGTTTTTCTGCCCACTCGACTTTTTCTGCCTCCAGTCGTTTCTTCAATGTATTGACAATGGTTTTGTTGGTCGACTCTGCTTGTCCATTAGCTTGAGGATATCGTGGAGTTGAGAAGCTTAGTTTTATTCTATATTTGTCGCAGAAGTTTTTGAAGTTGAACGAAATAAATTAGGATCCATTGTCGGTCACTATTTCCCGTGGTACTCCAAACGTGTAAATAATATTCTTCCATATGAAGTCGCGTACCTCAATGTCGCGTACTTGTTGATATGCTCCGACTTCGACCCATTTGGTGAAGTAATCCGTTAGGACTAGCATGTAAACGATACCGCCAGGCGCTGCAGGGAGCTTACCTACAATATCCATACCCTATTTCATAAAAGGTCAAGGGGCCGAAATTGAATTCAACATACCTGGGGGGGGGGGGGGGGGGGGGGGGGGGGGATGCGATACGGGTGCAAATCATTGACATTTGTCACACGACTTCACATGGTTTTGAGAGTCAGTCCGCATGGTCGGTCAGTAATATCCTGCTGTGATGGCTCTGTTCGACAGGCGGGTGCCTGAATGGTTTCCGCATTCCTCGTAGTGTAGGCTCTTTAAGACGTCGTACGCCTCTCGGTTGGTGACGCATCTCAAGTAGGGTCATGTGAACGACTTTTTGTAAAGTTTTCCATATAAGATGCAGAATTTAGTAGCTTTTGGTTTAATCCTCCTTGCTTCTGTTCTGTCATGTCATCTGGTAGGATGTCGGCCTGGAGATAATTGAATATGGGTTCCATCCAGTTTCTTCCCTGGTCGATAGGCGCCAGTACTTCTGCTTCTTGAATTGTTGGAGACATACGATGTACAATGGGTATCGACTTTGACCCATTTGTTGTTGTCAACCCAAGATTTGCTAACGTATCCTCTAGTGTATTTTCATATCTGGGTACTTGTTCGATCGTAAACTCATCGAATGTCGACTGGAGTCTTTTGGCTTTAATCAGGTAGGCCGACATCCGCTAATCCCTAGCCTCATAGGTGTCATTCATCTGTCGAACGACTAGTTGAGAGTCGCTTAGTACTCGGATATTTTTCACGTTTAGGCTTTTAGCGAGGTCGAGCCCAGCGATCAGGGCTTCATATTCGGCTTCGTTGTTTGTCGCACGAAAGTCATAGTGGATCGACTGTTCCAATATGTCCCCCTGTGGTGATTTGAGTACCAACCCCAATCCACTTCCTTTGATATTGCTAGAGCCGTCAACCGACAAAGTCCATTTCCCGGCAGATGACTCGTATGTGAGTGCTATTAGTTCATGTTCGGCCTGCACATTCTCACAAAGGGTGAAGTCTGCAATAAAGTCAACTAGTACCTATGATTTCATTGCCGATCTTGGGTGGAAGCTGATGTCGTACTCGCTAAGTTCTACCGCCCATTTCATCAGTCGACCTGAAAGCTCTGGTTTATGAAGTATATTTTTGAGGGGATAAGTAGTTAATACCTTAATCGAGTGGCATTGGAAGTAGAGCCTGAGTTTGTGGGCTGCCACCACAAGAGCTAGTGCAAGTTTTTCCAGCCGGCTATATCTGGTCTCGGCATCAAGCAGAGTTTTGTTTATATAGTAGACTAGGTGTTGATTGTTGTTTTCTTCTCTGACTAGGACTGCACTTACGGCTGTGTCGGATACCGCCAGGTATATGAATAGTGTTTCGTTGTCCTTCTGTTTCGATAGCAATAGGGCCGACTTCAAATAAGTTTTCAAATCCTGTAATGCTTTCTCGCAGTCGTCGTTCCACTCAAACGTTTTGTTCTTTCTGAGGGTGTTAAAAAATGGAAGGCATCTTTCAGACGACTTTGATATGAATCGGTTCAGCGCTGCTACTCGACCAGTAAGCTTCTGTACGTCTTTGATGTATCTAGGTGACTCGATATTCTCGATCGACCGTATTTGATCTGGATTGGCTTCGACACCTCTTTGGGTGACCAGATAGCCTAGGAACTTCCCTGAAGACACACCAAAGAAGCATTTAGTGAGGTTAAGTTTCATACCGTATTGGTCGAGTACGTCGAACGACTGTCTCAGATGGTCGATGTGTTGCTGAGCGACTAAGGATTTGACCAGCATGTCGTCAATGTAGACTTCCATTGTCGATCCAAGCATCTTGGCGAACATTTTGTTGACTAGCCTCTGGTATGTTGCACCTGCATTTTTTAAACCAAACAGCATTACTTTGTAACAAAAAATACCTCTTTCGGTGATGAATGCAGTTTTCTCTTGATCGTCAGGATGCATCAGAATCTGGTTGTAGCCCGAATAAGCGTCCATGAAGCTCAACAATTCATGTCATGCAGTTGCGTTGACCAGCATGTCGATGTGTGGGAGTGGAAATGAATCTTTGGGACATGCTTTGTTGAGGTCAGTAAAGTCGATGCAAACTCGCCATTTCCTGTTTTTCTTTTTTACCACCACAACATTTGCTAGCCAGTCTAGATATTTCACTTCTCTCACTGAACCAATGTCGAACAGTTTTTGTATTTCTTCGTTGATCACTTTGTTTCTCTCAGGAGCGAATTTTCGTCTTTTTTGTTTTACTGGCTGGTGATCTGGGTCGACTTGTAGTCGATGAACCATTACTTCTGGGTCGATGCCGACCATGTCTTCGTTCGACCAGGCAAAGCTATTGCGACGTTCCTTCAAGAATTCGATTAACTATTTTCGGATGTTGTCTGGTAACCTGGATCCGATGAAGATTTTGTGATCTGGCTGATCGGGGTCGATAGATACCTCGTCGAGTTCTTCCATGTTCGGCTTGGCTGAAGTTGACTCGACCTTAACTTCCTGTAATTGCTATAATTATTGTTTCTTCTTTTTAACGGCGTTCTAATAGCATTCTCTGGCTGCTCGTTGTTCCCTTTTGATTTCTTTTACCCCCCACTTGGTAGGAAACTTGATCATCTGATGATACGTCGACGGGATTGCTTTTAACTCGTGTATTCATGGCCTGCCAAGGATGGAGTTGTAAAGGGATTGGCAGTCGAGTACGAGGAAGTTTATGTATAGGTTGACTTCTTCAGCGTAGACTGGTAGCACAATCTCGCCAAGTGTGCTTTTTTGTTCTCCACTGAACACTGTCAACATGGTCGTTCGACAACTAAGCTTTGACTCGTCGACCTGCATTTCTCTTAGAGCACTATTAAACAAAATGTTGCAAGAACTGCCATTATTGATCAAAATGCGTTTAGTTAAACAATTAGCAATATGTAAAGAAATAACTAGAGCATCATGGTGAGGAGAAAACAAATCTGATTTGTCTGTCGACTTGAAGGTGACAGTCTCGTCGACCTTCGATGGATGCTCCCGGTTTGGTTGGATTTCTGTGTTTGACACTTGTCGTGTGTGTCTCTTAGCTGCTGAATAACTTATGCCACTGACTTCAGATCCACCCGAAATGTAGTTGATCACCCTATCTTGTCTGGGAGGCTCTGGAGGACTGTCGACTGCACTTGTTGGCCTTTGATCGTCGCGTCTTGCGTATGTTTGTTTACCCTTGTCTGTTAGGAATTCCCGTAGGTGTCCCTGTTTTAAGAGTTCCGCGACTTCGAATTTTAGGGCAATGCAATCTTCTGTGCGATGACCATGATCTCCATGAAACTCGCATCATAGTTTCGGGTCTCGATGTTCAGGAAGTGCATTCATCTTTCGTGGCCATTTGACTATTTTTCCCATTTCCTTCATTACGGCCACGAGATCGATTGGTTCGATGCTAAAGTTGTATTCCGGTGCTTCCACTTTTGGTCGACTCGACCTCGGATTACCACGCCCGTATGAGCTTCTCTCGCCAGAACCCTCATGTCGTGACTGGGTATTCCTTCTATCGCTAGTTAGATATGGTTCTGATCTTCTGTCGTTAGACTTCCTTTCCACTCGGTCGTTTCGTCGATTTCCTTAATAGCTGTTGTTGGCATGACCGATGTAATTTGCTTCGTCTTCTTCCCACTTGATTTGTGCCCATGCTTTGGCCAGTACATCTTCCATTGTCCTGCATGGATATTTAGTAAGTTTTTTATATAATTCGGAATCAAACTTGAGACCTTTCCTGAAGGCGTAGATGGCGGTCGCTTGATTGCAATGTGGGATCTGTACTTTTTCCCAGTTGAAGCGTCCGACGTAAGTCCTTAAGTTTTTGCCTGGTCTCTGTGTTATTGTGTACAGGTCGTCTGACTATTTTTCCAGCTTGTGGCTGCTTGCAAATTGCTCCACGAACGTGTCTGTTAGCTGCGCAAAAGAATCAATTGAATTGTTAGGCAGATTAGTGTACCATTGTAAAGCAGGGCCACTGAAGCTAAACCCAAAGGCTTTGCACATGCACGCTTCTCTCAGGTCACGTGGAATTGCAGCAGTAAACATTCTCTATTTGTACTGTGCTATGTGGTCGTCCGGATCCGTCGTCCTTTCGTATTGCTTCATGTTTGGGAAGTTGAACTTCTTAGGCATTTCCGTGAGAGCAATTGCGTCGACGAAGGGTGAGTCGACGAAGCTGTTGGCTGTACTCTTCTTTATTGGAGCTGGGACTCCTGGGATTCTCTAGATGAGAGCCTCCATTTCTGCAAACCTGCGAGAAAATTCCAAATTAGCAGTTAAATGTATGTCGGATCCGGGTTTTACCAATCCTGGTGTCGACTGGAGAGACGTGGTTGTCTTGGGGACTTTTTCAGGCAATGGATCCATTGCTGGATCTTGCTCATTCAGCATCTCATTTCGAACTGGCATATTGTTAAGGTCGATCTCGACTCCAGCTGTCTGGGGCGTCGGCTGATTATTATGGTCACCTAGATTCATATTTGTCCTGATGGGAATGCTTGGTGCTCTCGGAGCTGTTCGGTCGACAACTTATTCGCTGTTTTGGGCTAATGCTGGTCGCTCTGACGTTGCTGAATCAGGTGCCACTCCGTCGACCAGGGCTCGCAGTTCTTCTTTCGTTGTTTGGATCGCTGCATTTTCTACTTCAAGCGCCCGTAATTTTTCAACGTTTGCGGTCATCTTAGCAGTTAGTGTTGCGATCTGCTCTTCAACGGTGGGGATAACTCCATCTCCAGAAATGATTAGTTGCTCAAGTGATTTGGTTCAGAAAGTAGTTGCAATGGGCCCCACGGTAGGCGCCAAACTGTAGGTGGTCGAACTACGTGGTACGTTAATCGGGTCGGGTTATATCGGGCCCAAAGCAACTCGCTAGAACCGTTGGATGGATGAAGTCATCTCCTCGATGGGACCTGCAAGAATGTTCTTGTCGACCGTGGTCGAATGCTTTGTCGAACTTGTAAATAAACTTGAAACAAAGACAATACAAATAGAATAAAAACAGATAAAATGATTAGGTTGGGTTCGAAGGAATTAGCCTTAGGTGTGCTTGGGCTGAGCAATATCTTCAGATGACTGTAATCTTGAATCTGGTTAGACTGGTTACCGGAATCACCTTTTGGACAGAGTTTTAGTACGCTTTAATAAGCTTTCAATATCAGAAGTTTTAAAGAGCTTTCTAGTGAGGGGGCTCTTTCCTTTATAGTGCTCTTTCCCTCCAACATTCACTTTGGCCGTTTCTAGATAGTGGGCGTAATTTTAGGAGAAATATCCTCTCATTTGATTCAGTGGACAATAACTTACTGTAACCGAAGTTTTACTAAGTCTTTCAAACGTTCAAGCCTTACTGGCATAAGGTTTGGTTCAACCTGAAGCAGATGGGCCTGGACTAATTATAAGCAGTTTGTTGGGCTTCTATTTGCGTTTGGGCCTATGAGCCATTTTTGGCTACCACAAAAATCAAACACATCATGAATCCAGATCCATCAAAATTAAACACATAAGAAAAAAAATCCATTTTTTTCTTCTTGATCGTAATTATTTTTTCCCCTTCAATTTGGGAATTCAAACACATCATCAATCCATAACAAACAGCCTATTCATCTTCGATAAAAATTCAACTCAAAGAAAGAAAGAAAAAATTAATCGCCTAAAACATCCATGTTCAATCGCAGATGAGTCAATAGATTTTTTCTTCAATCAAAATCACATCTACAATTAAACAAAATTAAAAAAAAAAATCGAAATCACAAATGAGACACTAGATGCGACCCATTTGCGATGGAGAGAGATATCAGACTCCATCAGACTCCGACCATTGATCTCTTGGAAGAGACCTAGATCTTTCCATCGTACTTTCCCTCAAAAAAAAAAAAAAAAAAAAAAAACCATAGCCCACACCAAATCTAAATGAAAGTCCAACTTCTACTTGTTCACATCTTCAACCAAATCAGATCCAAAGACACCTCTATTGAAAACAAAGCAACCGTCTAAATTCTATTGATTTAATGGAGGATGGTTCACCATGATTTTATTTTGTCTCCTAAAAAAATAAGCTTTTAAGGCTATTAAGGAATGAAGAGGTGGGACCGCGGCTAGGTTTAGGTACTGAGGGAGGGGCTGGTGAATGCCTGAATGGTGATTTCTATAGTGTAAGGTTTACTGTTTAAAGTTTTTTATTGTTAATCTTTGAAAACTTTTAATCATTACTTTTTTTTTTTTTTGGTTTGAACACTTTTTAATCATTTTTTTATATTATCATTTATTCAAATGAATAATATTAAATTAATTGATAAAATATTAAAGAGGGCAATTCAGACATTTCCACCTCAAAGTTAAAATCACTGTTAAGTCTAACGGTAGTCAAAGGAGTCTAGGGTATATTTCTGTAATTAAGGCAAAAATTCAATCTGGTAGTGTTATTAACAAATGTGAGGGTATGTTATTGCAATTTGCCCAAAAAACAAAAAACTTGATCAGATAGTGTATTGAGTGGTGTTATTGGCACCGCCACTACTGAATTATTTATGCCCTATTTTTTAAAATTTTGATTTAATTGTATAAAATTAAATGGTTTATTAATTTTTGGACTAATTGCACAAACGTCCCCTGAGTTTAGGCATAATTGCATGCATATAGAACTTTTACCCATAATTATACAAACGTCCCCATCCGTTAGTTGACTTCCGTTAACTATAACCGTTGATCACAATTTTAACCCACAATGACTAAAGTGCCCCTATTTACCTATTTTATTATTTAAATTAATAATTAAAAATGAAACAGAAAAGACAAAAAAAAAAAAAATCAATCATTTTATATTATATGAATGTGGTTAGTGGTGGCTCGTTGTAATCTATGAAAACAATGTCTGGTATGCGACAACGTGAGAGAGAGATGTTGGTTCAGTTTGGTGTATGAGAAGTTAGGGAGATTATTTTTAGAAGATGGTGGTTTCTGGATTATGGTGTGGATCTGGAAAACTATTTCCGGTCTTTGTTTTTTTCAATTGATTTTCTAATTTTTGTTTTTTTTTTTATTCAACTGATTTTCAATTTTTGTTTTGTTTAGATTAAGTTTTTTTTGTTTTTTTTGTTTTTTTAATTCCAAAAAATAATTTAAATAAGGGTAAAACCGGTAACACTACCTCTAAAATATATAATAGTTAAAAGTTAAAACCTTGTTCCATCATTCATTATTCCTGATAAGATTCTTATTATTACTACTTTGAACTATTCAAAAAGTAACAGCTTACAGAAACTATAATAATACCCACATAATAAGAGAGAAAAGTGACAACATTTCAAACATTTTTAACAGTATGTCTAGGAAAGAAACATGATATTGTGAGCAACTGAGCAATTATAACAGTATACGAAAACTGTGACATATCAATAACAAATGTTTTAAAAAATCCAACTTATACCCAAAAATTGCAACTTATACCCACTAATTATGCAGTGTCATACTCATTGGCCGTTAGATCTTCGGCCGAGGATGATTTTTCCGAACTCTGGCTCTTGCTGTCGATGTGTTTGGTTTTAAACGCAAGTACAATGTCCAAACCAAACCCAACTAGACATACTATGGCCATAATGGTGAACACAAGCCTATAACAATGGGCTCCGACACAGGTGTTGCCGCCTCCGGCTATCGAGGTAGCTTGAGTGTCGTACAAGTATCCAGCAAGCAGGCCGGAGAAGAGGAAGGAACCGAGAGGGATGTTGAGCATCAAAATGTTGTTGATTTGACCGTAGCATTCGACACCGAATAGTTCGGTAATTGGGGCAATAACAGCTAGACGGACTCCGTAGCATAACCCGAGTATGATCGAACCGATGTAGAGAGAACCGGGCTCGTCTAGAGCCAGGAGCATGTAACCAACAGCCATTAGAATCTGAGAAGCTGCATTCCAAATATGTCTTGGTGTTCTATCTTTCCTAAAAACACACGAAGAAAAAAAATTACAGTCCAAGTTAATTGTTACACGAACATTAATTGAATGTCGTCTCAATTAACAAAGGTCCGGACAATTAATCAAAACGTTAACGACACACAGAATTAACTAGCTAATATGGGAAAATTGTATCACTAGCTACTCAAGTTGTGAATCGAAAACGAGCAAGCAATGTTAGTTTGCGAACCATTACCAGAAAAGGCACAATTGACTAGTATAATATACACTAATTGAGCCAAAAAGATAGGATTAAGCATGAACTAATCGTATCAAATCGATAAAATTTAATTTCAAGTGAACGAAATCTTAAATTTATAATAGTTCAAATATAAACGATGTTTTTATACTTACTTGTAGAAGTACTCCGATAACCAACCCGAAATGATCCGGCCGAAAAACCCGAAAATGCTCATCAGGGAAACGAAGGTCGTAACCTCGACGTATCCGAGAGCCAAACCCGTCTGACCTATGTTGTTCATAACTGCCATACCCGTCCCGATCCCACAAAGAAATGATAAGAACAGGATCCAGAAATAAACGGTCCTCATTGCCTCAAATATCGTGTGATCTTCTCCTATCACCAGCCTCCTCTTCACTTCCTCCGCAGTAGCAACTGTTGTTTTTACTGCTGCCTTTTCCGGCTTCAACAGGGCCTCCTCATTTTGACCCTCGACATGGGTCGAATTCCGAGTCTTCAAGTAGGAGTAAAACGGAATCAGCAACGGAGAAGATAGTAGCACGAGCAGAACCACCGTCAACGCCACCGAAACGGCGTCGCCGCTGGTCTTCACGAAGTCGTAGCCCAGTAAGCAGATGGCCACCATGATGGCGACGGCGTTGAACACCATGAAGTACATGGTCTCCTCCCTCTCCTCGGCCTCGGTGGTGACCGGCGGGATCTCGCGGAGGAAGAAGACGGCGGGGAGGCAGACTACCAGGGCCGGCCCTGACTTTTTAAAGGCCCGGGGCGAATCCCTAAAATGGGGCCCCTAATGGTCTAATGCATGACTGCTTCTAAAACGCCAATTGTAGTTTCCCACTTCTAGAAATTTAGCATAAAATAGATAGACGAATAAAAATGTTAACAGAATTGGAAAATGAAGCAATGACAAAGGTGGAACTTGGATTAAAAAAGGCATGCAATCCACTTCTATCCCTATAAATAAGAGTGAACTACAAAAAATACAGTGAGTTTATATCTATAAAGTTTTTTTTTTGTTTTTTGTTTTTGACAATAATCTATAAAGTTTTTACACAAAGAAACTTAGCAACATTAATATCTCAAAAATCCATGTCCTCCCAAAATATAATACCAATAATTTGAAAACAGAACCACTTATATTCCAATTACGACAAACACAACCATTAGAACCATCCATCGTCTCTCCCCTACCAACACAGTGCTATCCCCAAACAATTCCCTAAAACAACCAATATAAGCTCCTTCTAACACTTTAATATAAAATGTACATGGTAAAGCATAAGTGATAGATGAACCGAAAGTTTGAACCCTATATATATATATATATATATATATATATATATATATATATATATATATATAGATTGTGAGAAAGAGTTTTAGGTTGAGATTGTGAGAGTGTTAGATTTTAGAGTTTAGAGAAAGAGGATGGGCAGCTGCACTTTAGAGTTTGGTGGAGGAAAAAGAAATAAATGATGACAGATGAACTGAAAATTTGAAACCTATATATATAAGTACGAAGATCAGTGAATGAAATTGGGAATTGTTGAAATTGGGCCCTTTTTTTTCTTTTCTTTTTAATATATATATATTGAATATTATTGGACTTAGTTTTAAAACAAATAATATGGGCCTTTTTAATTGTCAATTATTGGACTTAGTTTTAAACAAATAATATGGGCCTCTTTAATTGTATGCAAAATATTTATTGGGCCCATATACATGTAAAATTCTAAAATTTGGCCCTTTAACTGACGGGCCCTGGGCGGCCGCCCCTATAATCCAGGCCCAAGGCCGGCCCTGCAGACTACTAAGGGGACGACGGCGTGCATGAAGAGGAACGTAGAAGGGTCGCCGGCGAAGAGGGCGGTGCAGATGGCGGTGAAGATTCCTGTGCTCAACCCCTGGTATCAGGGACGGACCTTAGGCTGGGCTAGGGTGGGCTCAAGCCCACCCTAACCTTTTAAAAAAAAAAAATTGAAAGTAAAAAGTAAAAATAAAATTAATGACTATATTAGTGAAAACTGAAAACTGCGTAGGTCTAGCAGACTAGGAAATAGCAACAGGCGACAGGCGTTAGTGGAAAATTCTATCTACATCACTTCACAAGTTTCGAGGCATAAAGACAACAACTATCAGTTAATTGATTTCAATTTTTTTTCTTTTTCTTTAATAATTCTTTTCTCTCTCTTTTTTCTCCGAATTTTAGCCCAACATCTTTATTATTATCAATAATTCATCTTTCAATTAGGTATATTTTTATGAATATTATAAATTTAAATATTTTGTTTTGTAACTAAATTTTTGGATTAATCTGATTATTAGTTATTATAATTTTAATTTATAACATTAATTATTTAATAAATTTCTTTTTGTTTTGGTTGATATTTAGATACATATTTGCTATTTTTTTTTTAATTATTCTTTTGTTTTTAGATTTGTTAGTAAATAGTAATATAAGTGAATATTTATTTTTATATATGATATGAATGCTTTATCATAACTAAACTAAACTAATAATTAAATAAATTATACTTTTTGTTAGAAAGTAATGAATTAGATTTCCTTTAACATTGTATTTGTATATTTCGAATAAATCAATTAATATTATAATATAAGAACATTATATATGTAAATAATTTCTTATTTCTTGATGTGTATAGAAGTAATAAAATAAGAATTAATTTAATGACTTATTTTTGTGTCTTTTTTTATTTATATAGGTCGTAATGCAAAAAGACATCACTTCGCAATAAGATGAAAAATGAATTCTTAACAAACTCCATGGTTGTCTACATTGAAAGAGAAATTGTTGGTGCTATTGATCCTGATTTCATAATTGATAAGTTTGATCTTTTGAAAAACCGTATGTTACAGTTTAATTAGTATTTGATTGTATTAGCATTTTATGTTTATTTTATAATTTGTTTTGACTTTATTTTTTTATTAATTTTTTAATGCATTTATTTAGAATATATATTTATAGAGTAATCCCTGCTTTGTCTTCTTAACTGGGTGTATCTTTATTTTTAATTTATACAATTTTCTCATAATGTTAATGATCAAAAAAAAAATTATTCTAGCCCACCCTAGTGTTTAATCCTGGTTACGTCCCTGCCTGGTATCCCTTCAAAGTGCCGGAGACCGGGCCCTGATTCCGGCGGAAGTTTCGCATGCATGTCACCAGCACCGCCGTGATCATCCACGTCGTACTGGTCCCTCCCAAACAAAGAAACACACACATCTGCACATAAACATATTTTTCATCACAAAATCTTCGAATTTTCAATATTATTACGAAACATCCCAACTCGATTCCCACTTGTAATGTATAATTATGTTCTTAGGAAAAACAAATTTTTTTATACAAATTTCAACTTTTAATGTATACCTGCCAGTAAGGTAGTGGCTGAATTCGTTTACTAACTACGAGCCATTGTGCGCCGTAGCCGATCAAGCCTTGGATGGAACCGATGAGGAGGATGACCGGCGTAGGGAGGCGGTCGGATGCGATGCCGGCGAGGAGTCCAAATACTGTGCCGACGTCTTCGCGAGGGACAAGTTGTTGAGCTGGAGCTGGGTTAGACACATCAGCGTCTTGAGAGCGTCGGAGTAATTGGAGAATGTGTAATTGTTGCCGGAAATTGATTGGACCCAGACGGCGGTCACGAAGCCCAGCCATTTCGACACGGCGGAGGACATGGTCGGCGGAGATTCTAAACCCATCAACCGAAGTGGAACTTAAAAAGTTTTTTTTTTACAAAGAAAAAGTGAAAACAAAGAATTCAAGAGGATTTTGCAAGTTGAGTGAATTTTCAATTCAGAGAGTGGAATTTATAGAAGAAAGTGAGATTTTTCTTGTACGATAAAATAATTCTTCTTTAAGCTTCGAGAACGACACCTACGGACACGTGTACACAACGCGTAAGGCCGTAGCTAGTTGTCAACACGAGGACAATGCTAGTTGACCTCACCGTTGGGGTGTTGACACGTGGTCAATTTTAAAAGAATGTAAGAAGGTAAATGTAAAAAGTAAACGAAAAAAATGTCACATACAAACACCTCGTGGGTCAGTATCCAAGATACTGACCAATCAGTATCCAAACATTTTCCTTTTGGGTTCATTTTTGTTCACCCTTTTCAAGAGGGTGAGCATTACCCCATCCCTATATCCTGACAAGTGTCCAAAAGTTAACTCAAGGGTAATAAAAAAATAATCACAACGGTAAATATGTAAATTGATATAAAAAATTAAATATAAAACTATTTAATAAATATTACAATAAAAAAAAATTTAGATTTTTTTTTAGTTTGTTTTTTAATTCCCATGTTTTTAAGAAAAAAAAAATAGAAATAAGGGTAAAACCGTAAAACAACCTCTAAAATATATAATAGTTAAAAGTTAAAACCTTGTTTAACCATTCATTAGTGGGTTATTCCTGATAAGATTCTTATTATTGCTACTTTGAACTATTCAAAAAGTAACAGCTTACAGAAACTATAATAATACTCACCAGTAATGCTACACATCCCACCTAAAATCCCATATTTTTTATCCCACTACATGTGGCATGTGAGGTGTCAAATGGTGAGTGGATACATGGGGTATCCACTCACCATTTGACACCTCACATGCCACATGTAGTGGGATAAAAAATATGGGATTTTAGGTGGGATGTTTAGCATTATTGTAATACCCACATAATAAGAGAGAAAAAAGTTACAACATTTCAAACATTTTAACAGATAAAGTCGCATTCTTTGTAATATATATATTATTTTTTTGGTTTTATAAATGAATTTGTTTAAATCTACCAGAATACAAAAAATGAGACCTAATATTGCATCATTTTTGCTTCTCACATATTCAATCAAACGATTGGTTTGTTGACTATCCAATCCAATTCAAAAAGAATAATGTTGGCTATTTGTGGAAAACAATATTATTCTTGTGATAACTACAAGTGAATGCTGCTATTATAATTATGAATTTTTGACATCATCCAATCCAGTTTAAGTCATTATGCAATCTTCTTATTTTATTTTGGAGGATTAGAGAAAGAATTAGATGCATTTAGTTAAAAAGTAGATTTTAATTAATCTCCCAAACCCTTGATAAAATGCTGGTGGATCTGATTAGTGACAAGTTTTATGATTGGTTTTTTTTTAGGAATTTTACAATATTAAAAAAGAATTTTGAAGTCAAATGGAAGTCAAATGGAATTTTAATATTTTTCTTAATATATTCGAAGTTTCAAAACAAGGTCCCACGCAGCATTAGGCTTGTGGAAAGACGTTTTGTCTTTTGCTTATAATTGTAGCCCACATGGAAAGAGGTTTTGTCTTTGTCTTTTCCCCATACAAATCAACAAAATAGATAAAAGTATAATAAATATTGACAGTTAATAAAGCAACCGGTTTCAACCGGTTGCTGAAAAAATATATATATATATATATATATATATATTAATAATAAAATTATATTACGGCTAATAAAAGCAACCGGTTTCAACCAGGTTGCTGCAAAATATATATATATATATATATAATTATTTTTATAAAAATGAAAAGTAATTTCAATTTGTCTCTGCTTGGTGCCTCTTCACAAATCTACTTGTTCTGTTTCTCTACCCTTTCCCTCTCTCAAAAAAAAAAAAAAAAAACCCACTTTATCTTTCAAGCACAAATAGTGCTCAATAGTCAACACAAGTAATCCATATTCCTATTAATATATGATCCCCACAAAATTTATGTGCGAATTAATCAAAATAGATCACCACATAGCTGTTTTTGAAGATCTTACCATCATTCACCGATAAGAGAAAATGTATTTTGAATATGGATTTTTTTTAGTGAAAGATATACAAAATACTATATATATATATATATATATATATATGGGCTACCCTTGGTGCAACGTTACATGGTGCAATATAAAATTTTTTGACTGTGATCATATTTTCTTTGGTACAACCACGGGTGGAGCTAGAAAAAAAAATGGGGGTGGGCTAATTTAAATTTTATTTTCTTATCTAAAAGTCTTACAATTTTGAACTAACTACTAAATAAAAATTTTCTTTATAATAATCAAATCAATACGATACATGAGAAATTTCATAAAAAAAAAAAACATCAATAATATACCTACTTAGGGGGACATAATGACCTTTACCCTCAAATACACCGTATACAAGAAAACTATGCATTACATATACAAGACTTTAATAAATATCAATCATAAAATATAAAACCGAAAATTAAATTTATTATAAGTAAATGAAAAGAAAAGAGTAACGGAAAGGAAATTACATTCTTGGCTTTTGAGTTGTGACTTGAGAGATTCAAGAGAAAAAAGAAGTTAGGGTTTGGAATCTGAAATTTGGGAAAGTGAAAAAAAAAAAAAAAATTTGGGATAGTGATTGAAACTGATGTTTGAGAGTGGAGAGTGGAGGATCGAAGCTGATGTTGGAGAGTGGTTCAGTGGAGAAAGGAATCTCGGAAAGGAAAGTTAAAAAAAATATAAGAAAAGAAAGAAAATTTGGCTAGTTGTAGTTGGTTCGTTGGGTTTTTTTTAGTTGTAGAAAGATAAGAGATAGTTGGGTTGTGGAGTACATTTGGACTATAACTATTTTTTTTTTCTTAATTAATTCAAACTTTAAATTTTTTTTCAAAAAACTAGGGTGGGCTGTAGCCCACCCTAGCCCCTGAAGGGCTCTGCCCCTGGGTACAATCACATCAACTAATATGTGATTGCATGTTCTAACATGCGATCATAATAATTTAATTGTATGATCATATGCAATTCATATGTGATAACATTATATATATTTCGTGAATTTTACTAATGACATATAGCCGCGGTCAATTTGGACTCGTGCTTTTTATGTGGAGAGATGCAGTGGGTAGTCTTTTAATAAAATTTTCCGAAGAATTAATAACGGTATATCCCTCATACGAGGTTTTGGGTTCGAATCCTACTCAATTAAATCCAAATTTATATAAACCTCAAAAAACAATTAAATTTTTTGTTTTGATATACATTCAAAACGCTTCAAATATCCGTTGATGTAACTTCGCATGTCACATTTGGAAAGAATGTAAAGAGATAAATGTAAAAAGTGAACGAAAAAAATGCCATATGCCAACACCTCGTGGGTCAGTATCTTGGATACGGACTAATCAATGCCCAAAAATTTTCCTTCTGAGTTTATTTTTGCTCACCCCTTTTTCAAGAGTGAGCATTACCTCCTCCATATATCCTGACAAATGTCCAAAAGTTAACTTAAGGTTAATAAGGAAATAATCACAAAGGTAAACATGTAAATTGATATAAAAAAGTAAATATAAAATTGTTTAATAAATATTAGAATAAAAAAAAATCAGATTTGATAATTATAAAAATAAAATAAAAAATTGATCTAAACTCAAAAATCCCTAATCCCATATTCATCTTTAACACCCCGCAATTAACAGTCACACACACCATCATCTTCATTCTCAAGACCAAAAATCAAAAGCCTGGTATATGAGAGCATGAGAGAGAGATGTTGATTTGCATTTAAATTTTTTGGAATATATATATATATATTTTTGGTTTCATGAAAATGGCTAGTCTTTTATATTATATGAATATGGTTGGTGGCGGCTCGTTGTAATCTATGAAAACAAAGTCTAATATGCGACAGCGTGAGAGAGATGTTGGTTCAGTTTGGTGTATGAGAAGTTAGGGAGATTATTTTTAGAAGATGGTGGTTTCTAGATTATGGTGTGGATCTGTAAAACTATTTCTAATCTTTGTTTTTTTTAATTGATTTTCTATTTTTTTTTTTTTTTTTTTATATTCAACTGAATTTCAATTTTTGTTTTGTTTAGATTACATTGTTTTTTTTTTTAAATAAAAAATAAAAATCCTATGTTGTTAAAAAAATAATTAAAAAAAAAGGGTAAAACTAGTAAAACAACCTCTAAAATATATAGTAGTTAAAAATTAAAACCTTGTTCAATCATTCATTATTCCCGATAAGATTCTTATTATTACTACTTTGAACTATTCAAAAAGTAACAGCTTACAGAAACTATAATAATACCCACATAATAAGAGAGAAAAAAGTTACAAAATTTCAAACATTTTAAGAGATAATGTTGCATTCACGTATTCACTCAAACGATTGGTTTGCTGACCATCCAATCCAATTTAAAAAGAATAATGTTGGTTATTTGTGGAAAACAACATTATTCTTGTGATAACTACAGGTGAATGCTGCTATTATAATTACAAGTAAGTTTTTGAGATTTTATTAAAAAATAGTTATATATTTAAGAATAATTGGTTATAAATATAATCAAACTCATTTTCACTTTGATTTTATGTGAATTAATTTGATTTTAACTCAATTTTATATATATAGGGTTAATATTATAAACCTCCCCTCACCTTTAAACTATTATTGGATGTATAGTTACAAATGCTTTTATTTTAGAAACCTACCCTATGGACTAACACTGTTAGCATTCTGTTTGTGTTGAACGAGTTTGACCGTTAAAAAATCCAAAATATCTCTATTTAAGCTTCAATTGTATGAATTGACAATTATATCATCATACTTTTACCAAATAAATTAATAAACTGATACAAAATGCAAGAATGTTAACTTGCAAAGGAGAAGTTATTTTGAGGGCAATTTTATCCCTAAAAATAACAAAATTACAAATGAATCAAAAGCATTGAAAATAAACCAGAATATGTATTTATTTATTTATCTTTTTATATATATATATATATAAATCCAAACAAATACTCACTTTCAATACTTTTGGTTCATTTGTAATTTTGTTATTTTTAGGGATAAAATTATCCACAAAATAACTTCTCCTTTGCAATTTAACATTTTTGTCTTTGTATTATTTTATTAATTTATTTGATAAAAGTATGAGGGTATAATAGTCAATTCATATAACTGAAGCTTAAATATAGACATTTTAGACTTTTTAATAGTCAAACTCAGTCAACACAAACGGAATGTTAATAGTGTTAGTTTATAGGGGAGATTAAAATAAAAACATTTGTAACTATATATCTAGAAATAATTCAAAGATTCAATCAAAATATAAAAGACTGTTAGTACCACTAATGAATTTTTTTTAATTCAAACAAAACTACAAAACTCTAATTTTTTAAATTAAAAAAGATTGAAGTCGAGCTTTATTTTATTATTAATTTTTTAAAAAAATTAATAATAATAAGTTCAAACTCGATAGGATTGAAATTTGAAGGTGAGTTTTCACGGTTTAACAGGACACGTGGAGCAAAGGTACGGCATCTGATCTCCGCAGATCATTGTGACTTTGTGAGAAAGGAATAGAGCGTTTTCTGATTCGTTTCCTTTTTTCCATCAACAACGAAACGACGAAAAGTAATCAACGGCAAAAGACAAACGCAGTCAACAGAGGTTGCCTTTCGCTTTTGATTAACGCAGTCAAAAGACAAAGAGATTTGTCTTTTGCTTATGATACAGCGCACATGTCTTTTGTTTCATTTATGTGCGTTTATACAATTAAAAAAGAAAGTTGTCGATAGCTAATAATGAAAGCATCATTATCCACTCACTACAGTCTACCTAACTCGCATGAAACAAGAACAAAAAATCTTACATTTAATATATTACATTGGAATGCTGATGTGGCACTATTTAGAAACTCAAAAATACATATTTACATTGGAGATACTCTTATATTATAGTAGTTCGTCCGGATCCGATAATATCAAAATCTGTATATACTGTCTGGATATTTATTTTTACAATTTACTAATATCAAACCCAATGTATAAAGTATAATTATTTACTCCAACAACAGAATGAAAACTCACACGAGATACACTCGGGCAGAAGTACAATAAAAAAAATGGATAGAAGTATAATAATAATAATAATAATAATAAAGCTGTTGACAGCTAATAAAACCATAATTTTTTTTTTTTTTAAAGATAGACTGTTATAAAATATATATATATATATATTGACAAAGACTATACGAGAGAAATTTCATTAATTAAAAAAAAAAGGTACATATGATTGAAATTTCATCAATTAATAAAACAAAACATTTTGTTACATAAGACTATTAATAATCATTCGATTATAATTCTAAGTTCACAACAACATTACTCCTGATAGGAAAACACGTTCTAAGAAACAAAACTATTACATAATAAGATTCTTCTTCGAACTATTCAAAAGGTAACAAATTACAGAAACTTTATAAGAGTTACAACATTTCAAACATTTTAACATACTATAAAAACCATATTCCAAACATTTTAACCTCCTGTGGTCAGTATTATGCAGTGTCATTGTCCGTTAGATCTTCAGACGAGGATGATTTTTTTCGATCTCCGGCGCTCCCTGTAGATGTTTTTGATTTTAAACGCAAGTACAATGTCCAAACAAAACCCAACTAGACATACTATGGCCATAATGGTGAACAGAGGCCTATAACAATGGACTCCGATGCAGGTGTTGCCGCCTCCAGCTATCAGGGTAGCTCGAGCATCGTACAAGTATCCGGCAAGCAGGCCGGAGAAGAGGAAGGAACCGAGAGGGATGTTGAGCATCAAAATGTTGTTGATTTGACCGTAGCATTTGACACCAAATAGTTCTGTAATTGGGGCAATAACAGCTAGACGGACTCCATAGCATAACCCAAGTATGATCGAACCGATGTGCAGAGAACGGGGCACGTCTAGAACCAGGAGCATGTAACCAAAAGCCATCAGAATCTGAGAAGCTGCATTCCAAAGAGGTCTTGGTGCTCCAACTTCCCTAAAAACACGAAGAAAAAAAATTACGGTCCAAGCTGTTAGTTGATTTACTTCCTTGTCGTTCGTTTTTAGGTGCAACTATTGTAATTGTTACACGAACATTAATTGAACGTCGTCTCAATTAACTAAGGTCCGGACAATTAATCAAAACATTAACGACACACTGTACTAGCTAATATGGGAAAATTGTATCACTAGCTACTCAAGTTGGGAATCGAAAACGAGCAATGTTCGCAAAAACTCTAGTTGCACACTCAATTTGGTCATTTTACTATAAAAATTCTCGTTTGGAGAGTGTCATTGTCGAATCATATACACTAATTGAGCCAAAAAGATAGGATTAAGCATAAACTAATCGATGCAATTTAATTTCAAGTGAACGAAATCTTAAATTTATAATAGTTCAAATATAAACGATGTTTTTATACTTACTTGAGGAAGTGCTCCGATAACCAACCCGAAATGATCTGGCCGAAAAACCCGAAAATGCTCATCAGGGAAACGAAGGTCGTAACCTCGACGTATCCGAGAGCCAAACCCATCTGACCTATGTTGTTCATAACTGCCATACCCGTCCCGATCCCACAAAGAAATGATAAGAACAGGATCCAGAAATAAATGGTACTCATTGCCTCAAATATCGTGTGATCTTCTCCTATCACCGGCCTCCTCTTCACTTCCTCCGCTGCAGCCGTATCCTTCGCAGTAGCAACTGTTGTTTTTACTGCTGCCTTTTCCGGGTTGAACAGGGGCTCCACAATTTGACCTTCGACACCTGGCCGGGTCTTCAAGTAGTAAAACGGAATCAGCAATAGAGAAGCTAGTAGCACGAGCAGAACCACCGTGAACGCCACCGAAACGGCTTCACTGGTGGTCTTCACGAATTCGTAGAGCAGTAAGTAGCCGGCCACCACGATCGCGACGGCGTTGAACACCATGAAGTACTTAGTCTCCTCCCTCTCCTCGGCGTCGGTGGTGGCCGGCGGGATCTCGCGGAGGAAGAAGACGGCGGTGAGGCATACTGCGAAAGGAACGACGGCGAGCATTAAGAGGAACTTAGAAGGGTCGCCGGCGAAGAGGGCGATGCAGATGGCGGTGAAGATTCCTGTGCTCAGCCCCTGGTATCCCTTCAAAATGCCGGAGACCGGGCCCTGATTCCGCCGGAAGTTTCGCATGCATGTCACCAGCACCGCCGTGTTCATCCACGTCGTACTGGTCCCTCCCAAACAAAGAGACATACACATCTGCACATAGACATATTTTTCATCACAAAATCTTCGAATTTTCAATAATGTTAAACATCCCAACTTGTAATGTATAATTTTGTTCTTATTATTACGAAAAACAAATTTTATATACAAATCTCAACTTGTAATGTATACCTGCCAGTAAGGTTGTGGCTGAATTCGTTTACTAACTACGAGCCATTGTGCGCCGTAGCCGAACAAGCCTCCGATGGAACCGATGAGGAGGATGACCGGCGTAGGGAAGTGATCGGAGGCGATGCCGGCGAAGAGTCCTAATACTCTGCCGACGTCTTTCGCGACGGACAAGTTGTTGAGCTGGAGCTGGGTTAGACTCATCTGCGTCTTGAGAGCATCGGAGTAATTGGGGAATGCGTAAATGTTGCCGGAAATTGACTGGACCCAGACGGCGGTCACGAAGCCCAGCCATTTCGACGCGGCGGATTCTAAACCCATCAACCGAAATGGAACTAAACAAGTTTTTTGTTTGTTTTTTTACAGAGAAAAAGTGAAAAAGATTTCAAAAGGATTTTGAAAGTTGAGTGAATTTTCAATTCAGAGAGAGGAACTTATAGAAGAAAAGTGAGATTTTTCTTGTACGATAAAATAATTCTTCTTTAAGCATCGAAACGACACTTACTGACACGTGTACACAACCCGTAAGGCCGTAGTTAGTTGTCTACACGAGGTGTGAAGTTTGAGAGTTGGAAATTTAGCATATTCCGTGAAGGATAAGAGCATCTCCATTCTCCAATACAAGCGTGGCTTGTGAAAAAAAAAGATGTTATATAGGATAAATGGACGTTATGTTAATAATTAAATCTCCAATACAGCCGTTTGTATTCAACCTCAAGTTGAGGTGGCAAAAAAAATATTATACATTGTCAACATGACCGTCCACTTTCAGACGGTCTGTTGCACAACTATTTTTTAGGTTGACTCAGTAAACATTTAAAACTGACATTAATTTTTCATATATTTTTAGTAAGGAAATAAAATAGAAAATAAAACAGGAAAAAAAGATGGACACATCATTAAAAAAATTGTGTTTTAGATGGAAGCATTGGAGACCAAATTTTGAGTTGATTATCTATCAAGTTTATTTTTATGCCACATAGGAAGCAAGTCTCTTGATATTGTTGCCATGTCAACAATTATTGGTATGCAAGCCACTTTTACATTGGAGATACTATAATAATTAAGTACTGACCTCACCAATAAGGTATTGGCACGTGGTCCATTTTGAAAAGAATGTAAGAAGATAAATGTAAAAAGTGAACAAAAAAATGTTATATGCCAACACCCCATTAGTGGGTCAGTATCTTGGATACTAACCGATCAGTACCTAAACATTTTCCTTTTGAGTTCATTTTTGTTCACCCCCCTTTCAAGAGGGTGAGCATTACCCCCTCCCTATATCTTGACAAATGTCCAAAAGTTAACTCAAGGTTAAAAAAAAAAAATCGCAATAGCAAACATGTAAATTGATATAAAAAATTAAATATAAAACTATTTAATAAATATTACAATAAAAAAATTCAGATTTAATAATTAAATTGTTTTTGATATAAACTCAAAGAACCCTAATCTCATCTTCATCTTCTTTAACACCCAGAAATTAACAGCCACACACACCATCATCTCCATTCTCAAGACCAGAAATCAAAAGCCTGGTATGCGAGAGTGTAAGAGAGAGATGTTGATTTGCATTTTAATTTTCTGGATTTTTTTTTTTTTGGTTTCAAGAAAGGGACTAGTCTTTTATATTATATATGAATGTGGTTGGTGGCAGCTCGTTGTAATCTATGAAAACAAAGTTTGGTATGTGACAGCGTGAGAGAGATGTTGGTTCAGTTTGGTGTATGAGAAGTTAGGGAGATTATTTTTAGAAGATGGTGGTTTCTGGATTATGGTGTGGATCTGGAAAACTATTTCCAGTTTTTTTTTTTCAATTGATTTTCTATTTTTTGTTTTCATTTTATTCAACTGATTTTCAATTTTTTTTTTGTACAACTGATTTTCAATTTTTGTTTTGTTTGGATTACGTTTTTATTTTTTTATAATTTCAGTATTGTTAAGAAAATAAAAATAAAAATAAAAATTAGAAATAAGGGTAAAATGGGTAAAACAACCCCTAAAATATATAAGAGAGCTTCTTTTGACAATCAAATTTTTTCTTTTTACACTTCGTTTCTAAAAACACTCCATTCTCAAAATTTAAATTTAAAAAAATTCTAAAGACACCTCATTTTGTTACAAGATTATCCTTTTTATCTTTTCTGAATTAAATTATTAAAAAAAAAAAATTATCTCTCCTAAATCATTAGATTAATTATTACATATTAAATACTCTCTCCTAAATTTTTAATTGCCATATTAAACTCTCTCCTCCAATAAATATCTCTAATTGTCTATCTCCATTCTTTTTCAAGCAAGACACAGTTAAGAAAAAAAAAAACTTACTAATAAGCTTAATTTGTAGGAACCATATGTATGTATATATTAAAAAAAAAAAAAAAAAGTACCTTGTTTTTATTTTTTTATAAAAAAAATCGAAATATGAAAATGTTTTTTATTACTCTTGTAAGTATATGATTGCCTAGAGAACTTTAATTCTTTCATTAATCTTAGAAATTCTAAATTTAATCAAATCTAGTTGAAACAATTCAAGTTTTCATATATATATATATATATTCGATCATTTTGCTGCTCACGTATTCAGTCAAACGATTGGTTTGCTGACCATCCAATCCAATTCAAAATGAATAATGTTGGTTATTTGTTTGTTTATAGTGTGTTTCCTAATATATATATATATGGGTTAATTACAATGACATGCCCTAAGTTTTTCTAAAAAGGCTTAATATTCAACAAATGACTTTAATTGTAGCAGACACCCTTGTCTACAGTTGACTTCCATACCATTTAACGGTTGACAGGGATTTTGGTAAAAAAAAAGTCTAAAATGCCCTTATACTAATCTTGAAAAAGTTGTAATTGCCCTCTACTTTTATTAAAATAATAATTAAACTATTAAAAAGTAATAATAATAAATAAATTTATATAGTTACATTTAAAAAAAAAAAAAAAAAAAAAAACTCTCTTAGAAAAATCAAAGAAATTGAAAAAAATAAACTCTTACAAAAATAAAAAAACAAATGCAAGATCATCGATATGCAAAAAAAATTTCTATGAAACTTCTATTTTTCCCTTCCAAATTCTTCCCTTCTTTTCATTTTCTCTCATTTTATCACTTCCCAAACAAATTTTCCAGATTTACAAAGCCATCTCCATCATCCAAAAATCACCAAACTTCATCACCCCAAATTATCTCTCATTTTCTCATTTCCCAAACAACAATTTTTCAGATTTAAAAAACCATCTCCATCATCCAAACATCACCTAACATCATCACCCAAAATTTTCGCTTATTTTCTCATTTCACAAACAACAAATTTCAGATTTCAAAAACCATCTCCATCATCCAAAAATCACCCAACTTCATCTCCATCACCCAAAACTTTCTCTCATTTTCTCACTTCCCAAACAACAAATTTCAGATTTCAAAAACCATCTCCAACATCCAAAAACCACCCAAACTTCATCATTCTAACATTTCTCTTCATCACCCCAAACATCCCTTCGAAACTTATCTTTATCAAAACAAATCCATCAACTCAATCATCTACCCACAAAATAATTTTTTTTCTTTTTTGCAAGAAAAAAAATTAATTAGTTCTCTGCCGGGATCATTCCGACGGCAGATCACACCTAGTGCGGACCTCTTGAAGGAGCAAGTTTGGGCCTTTGATGGGGAACTGAATCTCCTTTAATTGATATTCGGTTTCCATTTTAGGAGAATGAGATCTGGATCCCCATTTTTTGAGTTTTTGGAGGAGAACCAGATCTGGTTCATATTTAAACCGAAATATTAGATCATGGTTCAAATCTCTTGAACTGAAATATTCACCATGGAAATCGATATGATCTCCATGATATAATATTATATGTTATTTATATATATAGTTTTTAATTAGTAAATACATAAATAATTTATTATTATATCCGTCCAAAAATAGTTGATGCATTAAAAGATGATCTTACCCATAAGAAACCAATCAACCGTTATCTTTAACGGATTTTGACTAACAGTGAGGGGGCTGTAGCAATTAAAGCCATTAGTTAGATATTAAGCCTTTTTGGAAAAACTCAGGGTATGTCATTGCAATTAACCCTATATATATATATATATATATATATATATATATATATACGGTTCTGTTCACATCAGTATGCACTGATGTAATTACATCAGTATCAATACATGTGGATTACATTTTTGTTTTTTTGTTTTTTTGTTTTTTTGAATTCCAGTGTTGTTAAGAAAAAAATAAAATAGAAATAAGGGTAAATTGGTAAAACAACCCCTAAAATATATAATAGTTAATTTTGTTAACCTTGAGTTAACTTTTGGACACTTGGCAGGATATGGGGAAGGGGGTAATGCTCACCCCGGGGTGAGCAAAAATGAACTCCCATCATTATCCACGCACTACCTAGTTTGCATGAAACAAAAACAATAAATCTTACATTGAATATATGAATTCGTAGTTCGTCTGGATCCGATGAGATCAAAATCTGTATATACTACCTGGATTTTAGGGCATGTCATGTAAGCGTTTTTCATTTGTGTTTTTCAAAAATAAAAATGAAAAATAAAAACAATGTTTTTGGTTTCAGTTTTGAATTCTGAAAACGCGTATGATAGCAATTTAGGGATGGGCGTTTCCCCATGGGGCCCCATCCCCCACGGGATCCCATGGCATTTTAGGGGCAAATTTTGCCCCCAAATGGATTTTGGGGGGGGGGGTCAAACTTTGCCCCCAAATAGATTTTAGGGGAGGTGGTGGGGGTAACCACCCCCAAACCCAAAACCCTATTTCCCCCAAAATAATATATATATAATTTTATTTTTATTTATATATAAAAAATTTATTTTGTATTGTATTTTGGATTTTGTATTATATTTTTATTACTTTTTGGATTGAATATTTTAACAATGTCAAATTACAGATTGGAATGTCTAGATTCTAAATTTCGAATTCTGATTTTCAGATTGAAAATTGAAAAGAAATTGGGGAAATGGGTTTTGGGTGTAGGGGAGGGGGGACCTACCCCCAAAACTCCCCCACCCCTAGTCCCCCCAATGGGTTTTGGGGGAGGTTTGAGGAATGGGAGTGGGGGTGGGGGTACCCTCCCCCGCCCCATTGGGCCCCCACACCCATCCTTAGGCAGCATATCCTGGAAGCTATATTCTGAAAATGAAAACGAGAAAAACACGTTCGATAGATTAATTGAAAATATTTATATAAAAAAATTTTTTATAGAAAAACACGTCCAAGGTTTCGGATTGGCATGTTGTTGAGATCGATTTCAACTCGAGCCGTTTGGGGTGTCTGCTGGTCGCCTGGATTCATATCTGGTCTGATAGGGTTCTATGGTGCTCTTGGAGCTATTTGATCGATAACTTGTTCACCGTTGGGAGCTAAGACTGGACGTTCCGACGTCGCTGAATCAGGTGCTACTCCGTCAGCCAGGGCTCTCAATTCCTCATTCGTTGCTCGGATAGCTGCATTCTCCACTTCGAGCACTCGCAATTTCTCAGCGTTTGCAGTCATCTGAGCAGTCAATGCAGCGATTTGCTCTTCGACGGTTGGGACAGTACCATCTCTATACATGTTGACTGGTCGCTTCAAGTGATTTGACTGAGTTCATAAAGTTGCGATGGGCCCCACGGTGGGCGCCAAACTGTAGATGGTCGATCTACGTGTAATGTGAATTGGGTCGAGTTGTATTAGGCCCAAAGCAACTCGTAGAATTAATGATGTCGTTTCCTCGTTGAACTTGCAAGATAGTGTCTATCGACCTAGGATGGGTACCTTGTTGAACCTGCAAATATAATTAAAATAGAAGAAAAACATAAATAAAATGATGAATATGGGTTTAGATTTCTTAGCCTTAGGTGTGCTTGGGCTGAGTAATGGATGATGATCAATAATGATCGAGGTTTTGATCAGGTTCCGGTGACCAGAATAATTATATGCAGAATTTCGGTACACCTTAGAGAGCTTTGGATAGGAGAGATTTCAGATAGCTTTCATGTGATGGAACCTGGTTATTTATAGGCCAAATCTCTCCAACGTTCACCAACTGTTAGTTGTGATAGTGGGAGGATTTCATGGAGAGATTCACTCTCCTTTGAATCCAGTGGTTATCATGTCAATAAGTGGTGAAAAGTGACTGATTGACTCAGTCCAACTCAAGCCAACTGATCAAACATTTGAGTCGACCCGCTATACATGAGCTTGGACATGATTCAAGGTTAAAGGTCTGGGCTTTTAACGTTTGGGCCTATAGGCTATTTTTGGCTACCAAACCATACAAATCAACAAAAATGGATAAAAGTACAATTAAAAAAGAATAAAAAAAAAAAGGAAGTTATTGACAGCTAATAAAAGCTACCGGTTTCAACCGGTTGCTGCAATATATATATATAATATGGGAAATTATTATTCTCCCCCCTGTAGTTTACCGTATTCTCCAATCTCCCCCCTCTAGTTTTAAAATTCTCAAATTTCCCCCCTCCCATGTACAAATATAACCAATCTCACCATATAAAAATAGGCATGGGAGGAGGGAAATTGGAGAATTTTGAAACTAGAGGGGGGAAACCGGAGAATACGGTAAACTACAGGAGGGAGAATGATAATTTCTCTTAATAATATTATATTACAGCTAATAAAAGCAATTGGTTGCTGTAATATATATATATATATATATATATATATATATATATATATATATATATATAGTATTTATTTATTTTTTAAAAACGAAAAGTAATTTCAATTTGTCTCTGTTTGATGCCTCTCCACAAATCTACTTGTTCTGCTTCTCTACCCTCTCTCTCTAAAAAAACCCACTTTATCTTTCAAGCACAAGTAGTGCTCAACATTCAACACAAGTTATCCATATTCCTATTAATATATGATCCCCAAAAAATCTATGTGGGGGACGACCAGTACCTATACATTAATTACTCTTGAATCTTAGGATTGTTGTTTAATAATTGTTTTTTTTTTTTAGAGGTAAGCATAAAATTATATTAAATAAATAAAATCATTTTAATAAATTCAAAGAAAATAAAAATAAAATTATTTAAAATTAAATTTGGTTAAAAAATTATTAAATTATTATTTTGAATAAAATAAATAAAATTTTAAAAATAAATAAAATTAATTTGAAATAAAATAACATTTAAGTTTTAATTAAAAAATATTAAAAAAAATATTATAATAAAATAACATATATTAAATTAATTTTTAAATCAGATTGAATAAATTTAATGTTTTAAATATAATTAATATAATTTTTTTTTTTTAAAGAACAAAAGACTGGGACAAAAATAGTTCCAGCCAAAAGAATGAAAAATTGAAAAGAAAAAAAAAAACTGAAAAAAGCACTAATGTAAAAGGAGAGAAGGCAAGGTCCCAGCCAAAAAGAAATTAAAAAGAAAAATAATAAAAAACCAACTCCCAACTTCTTTGGTGGGACTAAATAATTTCTCACCACAACAGGACAACATATGGGCCCCATCGTAGGGAGAGGACTGCACATAGTCCCATCATGTGCTCAACAAACATGGGGAGATATCCAATCCTGTCCCTATGTAAAAAACAACAACCTTAATACATACAAGACAAAACTTCATTGTCTTATTAATTAATAAAGTGACTTTATATAGTGAGATTTTTCTTGTGAATACACACAAGTAATGCTCAACAGTCAACATAAGTTATCTATATTAATATATGATTTGTGGAGATTAATCAAAATAGATCCCCATCGATGTTTTTCAAGATCTTATCATCATTCATCGATAAGAGAAAATGGATTTTGAATTGTTCCAATTCTTCCAATTCTTCCAATTAAAACATCTTTAAGGGCGTGTTTGGTATCGTTTTTAAATGGAAATCATGTTTTAAAAATGATATTTTTAAAAATGTAATATTTTTTATAGTGTTTTTTAAAAGTAGTTTTTTGAAACGAAAAACGATGTAAAAGTGTTTGGTTTTTGTTTTTAAAATGATTAATTACACCAACATCCTCGGACATTTAGTGTAATTACACACATATGGAACTTTTGGTTGAAATTACACAAACTACCCCTACGGTTAGTGGACGGCTGTTAGGAATTAATGGGAGAAGGGTAAAATGGTCAATTCATTTGTGTCCGTTTGAAATGAATTTGTTTTAAATTTTTGATGCATTGGGAAAGATGAAATGACTTTTTAAAATAATAAAATAAGTAATGAAACATATTAAAAATATATTAACAAAAGGTAAATAACAGATCTTAGAAGCTCCCAGATCTGATCATTCCAAGTTGAAAGGTTGGCCTTTCTTTCACTATTGGTCTTCATCAGCCAAGGAGGCTTTGGCCTGGAAATTTTCTTGGAAATACTCCCACTATTTTGTGGTGTGATGTCTTTCTTCTTGTTGATGTTGTTATGATTGAGTTGGTAAATGTTCCTGGAAATATTTTTAGATTTTTCAAATCCTTGATAACACTTATATTAAATCGTTTCACACTCTCATCTCTTGCATGGAATGGAAACGGAACTGCAGGTCCCTTGACCATTAAAAAGAAATTATGTTGAGAAAGTAAAAAAGAGAAAAAACAATTAAAACAAAAACAAACCGAACACATAAACACAACCCAGTGATTCATTTCTTCTCTATCTGTCTCAGTATTCCACTCATACAAATTGGATATTCAACTCCTGACTGAGAGAGAACCGTATTTCTAACCTTTTTCAGTGTTTCTCAATTAAATTTCAAAAATTTCACGAGAAAGTTTTGGTTTTGTCAACGAGGGAGATGTTTTTGTGAGGTTCTGGGATTGAGATCCAGCTGCTTGTATCTGGGTTTGGCTTGAAATTTGAAAAGGAGAGTTTTCTTTTTTTCTCGTTTATACCATTTTTGTTGAAATTGAATTTTTTTTTTAAAAAAAATCCTTTCTTTTATCGTTTTTGTGGTGTATTATTATTTTTAGTATTTTTTTTTTGTTTTATTATTTATATATATATATCTTTCAATTTTTTAATATCTAATAATTAAAAAACCAGCTAACTTGGGGGTATTTTGGACACTTCACACATAAATGCAAGTCAACAGTTAAAGTTGACAGAAGTCAACTGACGGTAGGGATAGTTTGTGCAATTTCAACTAAAAGTTCCATATACATGCAATTATGCTAAATGTCCAGGGATGGTTGTGCAATTAGTCCTTTTTAAAATGGATAAAATAGTTGTTTGGAGAGAAAAATTGATTTGTTTTGAAATGATGCTTTTGAAAATGGTAAAAAACAATAAAATGTTATTTTTAACTTTTTAGTTATACATTTCAAAAAGTTATTTTTTGTTTTTAAAAATAGTTTTATAAACCGTGTAATCAAACAACATTAAAGTTGCTTTTTATTTTTAAAAACAAAACCATTTTTAAAAATGGTTCCAAACAGCACATAAATTGTTCCAATTCTTCATAGTCTATTTTGATTTTGTGTTTTGTTTTTAGGTTGAATTAATTGTTTATTAATTGATACTTTTAATATTTCATTTAGAATTATATATTTTAACTTTATATAATATACTACTATACTATTCCTCTTAATATGCTCTGATTCGAAGTTTCAAAACAAGGTCCCACGCAGTCGGTTGCTGCAATATATATATATATATTATTATTATTTTTTCAAAAACGAAAAGTAATTTCAATTTGTCTCTGTTTGGTGCCTCTCCACAAATCTACTTGTTCTGTTTCTCTACCCTCACTCTCTAAAAAATAAAAAATAAAACCCACTTTATCTTTCAAGTACAAATAGTGCTCAGCATTCAACACAAGTTATCCATATTCCTATTAATATATGATCCCCAAAAAATATATGTGGGAATTAATCAAAATAGATCCCCACATAGATGTTTTTCAAGATCTTATCATCATTGGTACATACGGGACTGAAACAATTATGGCGCGTCTAATTATTTCTAGAGGGAGGTGAATAAATTTTAATCAAGTTAATTACCAAATTTTTTTTATTAGTCAAATTTCAATAAAAAAAAACCCTATCTAGTCAAAACTACAATCAAGTGTTAAATGCGGGAATTAAATAACATTTGATTTTTACGTGGAAACCTTTAACAAAGAAAAACCACGGGTTAATATATACGCCACACACGATCCTCGAATCCATTATTTGTAATGGTGTTTACAACTTAAGTTGACCACGTCAAACTCTACACGGTCACTAACCCACCATTACTACCCAATGGGCCTTTAATAGCGAACCTATATCAATTTGCTTGTGGACACAACTCATAATCAAACAACACAATAATCTCTATCTTGCAAATAGAATTTAATCTAAATGCTACAAGTACTAAAAAAGATTAATTGATAAGTAAAAATACTAAAATGGATGAGTATGGTGTTCAACTTACCAAACTATGTGTGTTGAAGAAGACCCATGTATAGATACATCCTAGATAATCTTAGATGATGTTTGATGCATATGGATATGAGTTTGGAGAATCAAATGAGCAATCTTTGTGCTTTTTCTCTCAAAAATCTCTCTTTCTCTATTAGGGTTCTTGATGTTCAAAGAGTTGAATGAAATAGAGTGACATAATGGTATATTTATAGAGAGCAACAAAAGGCTTGGTAAAAAGATAAGTTTGCCCATGAAACACGCCAATTGGCGGCCACCAACCGCTGAATTGAACCCGAGAGCGTCAGGTATCAACGGTGGTTTCATTTGGCGATTTCATAGCCTCTGATACCAACCGCCGATTTGAGACCAAGATATTTAAAATCAATCAGGTCTCATTGGTGGTTGGGGCCATTGATCATAGCCGCAGATCTACTCCAAAATCTTCTGGAATCAAACGACGGTTTCATTCGATGGTCACAGCTGCCAATCAAACCGCCGTTTCACCAATTGTGGTAAAACCAAAAGAGAAGCCAATAGCATTCTCCGAAGGCGATATTCGTGCTAAACCAAGCACACCATCGTATATGCGCGGACATTCGAACAAACTTCGGGAAATAAATTACTAGACACACTAACTCACAACAAGATTCAACAAAGAAGTGCAAGTGTACAAGTGTAAAATGTGAAGAGAATGCATACAAGAGCAATGAATCACATATGCAAGTATGAGAAGTGTGTGTGTGCAACTAAGTCTCTTCAATGAAAATTAAGCATAAATGATTTACCTTTGAAGTGTTTATTATCTTGAGATTTTGAGAGGGCCTTTGAACTTGATCACCAACGCCTAAGCCACACTTATATTTCAAACCCCAAATGTAGTTTATCACCAAAATAAGACAATCAAACTTGAGGAACTTACATGGACGATAGTGCCTATGCATTAATTACTCCTGAATCTAAGGATTGTTGTTTAATAATTTTTATTTATTTATTTGTTTATTCATTGATACTTTTAATATTTCATTTAGAATTATATATTTTAACTTTATATAATATACTAGTCCTCTTAATGTGCTCTGATTCGAAGTTTCAAAACAAGGTCCCACGCGGCATCACGCTTGTGGAAAGAGGTTTTGTCTTTTGCTTATAATTGTCGTCCACATGTCTTTTCGTCTTATTATGCTTTGATTGATGTTTTTTAGGGTACGCATCATTTATGTGCGTTGTACCATACAAATCAACAAAACGGATAAAAGTACAATAAAAAAGAATAAAAAAAAGGAAGTTGTTGACAGCTAATAAAAGCAATCGGTTTCAACCGGTTGCTGCAATATATATATTAATAATATTATATTACATATTAATTAGTAAAAAAATTATATTACAGCTAATAAAAGCAATTGGCTTCTGTAATATATTATTATTATTATTTTTTTTTTTCAAAAACGAAAAGTAATTTCAATTTGTCTCTGTTTGGTGCCTCTCTATAAATCTACTTGTTCTGCTTCTCTACCTTCTCTAAAAAAAAACCCACTTTATCTTTCAAGAACAAGTAGTGCTCAACATTCAACACACATTATCCATATTCCTATTAATATATGATCCCTACAAAATCTATGTGGGGATTAATCAAAATAGATCCCCACATAGATGTTTTTCAAGATATTATCATCATTAATACATACGGGACGACAGTACCTATGCATTAATTCAGGGCTGATCCTGTTGTATTAGAAGTACGGGGTGAAAATTCTGAAAAGGGCTCTTTATTCATATTTTTTTTTTTTTTGAAAGGCGACTTCTGTTTTTTTGTTTTTTTTTTTTAATATATTGTATATTACAAAAATGAATTTTTTTTTCGAAGACAAGACTCAAAGCAAAAGGTAGTAGAGAAGAAAAAACAGCCTAGAGGCTAGCTAGAGTGGTGCATGTGGTGGCTTGTCATAAATGTCATTTATCAGCCTCACTAGGGAATTGATACAAATATATTCTTTATGGACCCTGACACAATTTTTTTTTAAATATATTCTATATATATAATTAAAAAAAAAAAAAAAGAATTGGGTCCTTTAATTTATGTACCTAAAACAGTAAAACCCAACACTACAAAAACTTTAATAAAAAAAATTGGGGCTAGGGCGGTTGCATTAATTACTCCTGAATCTAAGGACTATTGTTTAATAATTGTTTTTTTTTTTTTTTTTTTTATTCATTGATACTTTTTATATATTTTTTAACTTTATATAAAATACTAGTCCTCTTAGTGAGAAAAACTTGGGTGCATCTAATGCACCACATTGGAATCTGATGGTGGTGCATCGGATCCATTCAATGAGTGACACATGTCGCTCCAAATTTTATTTTTTCCAACTCATTTTTTCTCTCCTTCTCCATCAATCTGACACCACTCTCTTTCATTTTCAGACCACCGCCTATCACCGATCTCCGACCGCCGGAGCAAGTGAGTCAACACCTCCCATACCGGAAGGTGTGAAATGTGACGACCCTCCGATCTCTCAACAGGGTCGTCGCCAAACAAAATCGTCTTAGTGGTCAAACCGTCGTTCAAAGTTCGACAAAACAACCGCCGCTGACATCATTACCGGTGAGTTGACCGACAAAACCACCGGGGAAACGTTCGTTGAGCTCCTGCCGTCGTAACCCAAGTGTCTGTTTTCATATTCGGGCTGTGTGGAGAGAGAAACGAATCAAAACCTGAACCGTCGTCGAACCTTCGTCATCAGATCTGTACCGATCCGCCGTTAATTCGACGAAACCGATCGTGCCAATGAACTCAGCGTCGTTCGATCTTCTAGATCCGACTATCGCTGGAGTCAAACGGCGCTGGAGAAGGATGGCCTGTGACGGATCCAAACTGAGCTTGAAAAAAATGGGAGAGAGTCTGATGGACAGTGAAGATGGAGAGAGAGGAAATGAGGTGGAGGAAAAATAATAATTAAAATGACACGTGTTAGTCAATGAGTGGATCCGATGCACCACCATCAGATTCCAGTGTGATGCATCGGATGCACCCAAGTTTTTCTCCCTCTTAATATGCTCTGATTCGATGTTTCAAAACAAGGTCCCACGTAGGCACGCACCATCAGGCTTGTGGAAAGAGGTTTTGTCTTTTGCTTATGATTGTCGCCCACATGTCTTTTCCTCTTAGTATGCTTTGATTGATGTTTTTTGAGCATCTCCAATGTTATTGTGGGTTGTGAAAAAATTAGATGCCACGTAGGATAGACATCTATTTTGTTAAAAAATCCATCTCCAATGCAACATCTCTAGTACAACTTCAAGATGAGGTGGCAACTTTTTTTTTAGAGACTGTCAACATGACTCTCTGATTTCAGACGGTCTGTTAGACGGCCGTCTTGTTGGCCCAGTCAGCAACCACTCTTATCTTTTACCTTATTTTATTCAACAATTCTAAAGTATATTTAAGGAGACCAATAATAAATTGACACGCCATTAAAAACATATATTTTACAAGTGAAGCATTGTAGACCACTTTTTTATTTGGATGTTAATATTGATATATCACTATTTTTTCAAATGTAAGCCACATTACCATTGGAAATGCTCTTATGTGTAATAATAAAATAATAATAATAAAGGAAGTTATTAACAGCTAATAAAAGCAACCGGTTTCAACCGGTTGCTTCAATATATATATATATATATATATATATATATATATATATATATAATATAATAATATTATATTACATATTAATTAGTAAAAAAATATTTTTTATGAAACAATTAATAAAAAATTCATTTAAAATACATGAAAATTATAAAATTTATTCTATTAAATAAATAAATTTTTTTTATTTTTTTGAAATTTTGAATTTTAAAAACAAGCTTAAGGTAGGTTGAAGGGGTTTAACGTTCATCTAAATGTTAAACTTGTTTGGTAAACAAGTTAACGTAAACCGATGAACAAGTTAACGTAAACCTTCATGAACAAATTCAACGTAGGTTGAACGAGTTTAATGTTCATCTCAACGTTAAACTTGTATGGTGAATAAGTTAACGTAAACCTTCATGAACATGTTCAACATAGGTTGAACGAGTTTAACGGTCCTCTCAACGTTAAACTTGTTCGGTGAACAAATGAACGTTAAACTTGACGTAAACCTTCATGAGCAAGTTTAACGTTCATTTCAACGTTAAACTTGTTATGTAAACAAGTTAACGTAAACCTTCATGAACAAGTTTAACGTTCATCTCAACGTTAAATTTGTATGGTGAACAAGTTAACGTAAACCTTTGTGAACAAGTTCAGCGTACGATGAACGGGTTTAACGTTAAACTTGTTCGGTGAACAAATTAACATAAACATTCATGAACAAGTTCATGAGTTTAACGTTCATCTCAACATTAAACTTGTTCTGTGAACAAGTTTACGTAAACCTTCATGAATAAGTTCAGCGTAGGTTGAACAAGTTAATGTAAACCTTTGTGAACAAGTTCAACGTAGGTTGAACGAGTTTAAAGTTCATCTCAATGTTAAACTTGTTATTGAACGTTAAACTCGTTCGATGAACAAGTTTACGTAAACCTTCATGAACAAGTTCAACCTAGGTTGAACGAGTTTAACGTTCATCTCAATGTTAAACTTATATGGTGAATAAGTTAACATAAACCCTTGTAAACAAGTTTAACGCAGGTTGAACGAGTTTAACGTTCATCTCAACGTTAAACTTGTTCTTGAACGTTAAACTCGTTCAATGAACAAGTTTATGTAAACCTTCATGAACAAGTTCAACGTAGGTTGAGCGAGTTTAATGTTCATCTCAACGTTAAACTTGTTCGATGAACAAGTTAATGTAAACCTTCATGAACAAGTTTAACGCAGGTTGAACGAGTTTAATATTCATCTCAATGTTAAACTTGTTCGGTGAAAAAGCCAACGTAAACATTCATGAACAAGTTTAACATTCATCTCAATGTTAAACGTGTTATGTGAACAAGTTAACGTAAACCTTCATGAACAAGTTCAACATAGGTTGAACAAGTTTAACGTTCATCTTAACGTTAAACTTGTTCGATGAACAAGTTTACGTAAACCTTCATGAACAAGTTTACGTAAACCTTCATGAACAAGTTCAACGTAGGTTAAACGAGTTTAACGTTCATATCAACGTTAAACTTGTTCGGTGAACAAGTTAATGTTAACCTTCATGAACAAGTTTATCGTAGGTTAAACGAGTTTAACGTTCATCTCAACATTAAACAAGTTTAACGTTCATCTCAACGTTAAACTTGTTCAGTGAACAAGTTAACGTAAATCGTCATGAACAAATTCAACGTAGGTTGAACGAGTTTAGCATTCCTCTAAACGTTAAATTTGTTCGGTGAACAAGTCAACGTAAACTTTCATGAACAAGTTCAACTTCGGTTGAACGAGTTTAACGTTTCTCTTAACATAAAATTTGTTCAGTGAACAAGTCAATTTAAACCTTAATGAACAAGTTTAATGTGGTTGAAAAAGTTTAACATTCCTCTTAACGTTGAGTGAACAAGTCATCATATACATTCACGAACAAGTTCAACATACATTAAACTTGTTTAGTGAACTAGTCAATGCATACCTTCATGAACAACTTTAGCTTTCCTCACAACAACATATTCCCTATGTCTATAAATTATTAAATCAAAATATCATTATTATTTCATTTCGAGCTAAACTAATTTTTTTAATAATATTATTTCGAGCATGATTTATTTTATATTATTTTGTTTTGAACTATTAAAATATTTTGGGATTGTGAAACAAGGACATGACTTGACGATATAAGTTTAACGTTTCTCCCATTGTTAAACTTGTTTAGTGAACAAATCAGCATAAATCTTTATGAACTAGTTTTTATTGTAGAATAATTTACTATAGAAAATCTTGGGTGCATCCGATGCATGATGCACCCCCCAATGTGATCAATGTATAATTATATTATAATCTAAAGTTTATATTTTCAAGTAATGAAATTATTATTGTTAACCGAAAATTGTTACTGGGGTGAATTTCCAATTAACAATTCTTTATGACTGAAATCGAGGTAGATCATAGTCGGAGAGATATCTCGTAATTCGATACCTATGGTTTCTCAGTAAAGCAGATTAAATATGATGATGGTGAAACAAAATAATATAGCAATAAGATCACGTATAACACATTTTATTGATAATAAACACGTAATGAGAGTACAGTGGAGATTTTCGGTGGTTATGGTAGAAATGTTAGAACATAATTGGTGGTGGAGATGGCGATGGAGATCTCGTGCATGTCGATAAGTGGAAAAGAATACTGTAGGGTTTTGGACTCAAGTTGCGGTCCCCTTCCTATAAGGTAACATGTTGTATATATATGTCTCATTGCTTGCTGAGCACTCCTCTAAATTCGGTCCAGTAACCTAGTGATTTTCGGGACGTTTCGTGGCGATTAGTGAAAAGATCGTAGAATTGATTCAAGGAATCAAACGATCCCTTTTTTGGCGGAATTTGATAGAGTTGACTTTGCTTTCAAATAGAACTCTTGAGTGGTGGGAATTGAGTCAATTTCCTTATTATTAAAACGTCGACGTCTCACTGTCCTTCATAGTAGCTTGATCTTGGTATACCTGATCTTACCTTGATATTTGATAGTCTGTTAATTTGATACTTACTGTTTGGTTGGCCGGCTCTAGGAGGGATCGGGTTACATAGGCATCCTTCCTCCTACTAGATCATGGTACAAGAGCATCGGGGTATCGGAATACCGGGTTGGTGTGGTAGCAGGATACTAGGATTTTGTAGTGGTGGAGTTCTTAAGAACTTGGTTTATGTGTTTCTTGGTACTTGGGAGTCTAAGAGCCCTTGATTTTGATTTGGACCGGTAGGAGGCATACCCAGTCAACTTTGTGGCAGGGTACCAGAATGCCCCTCTATGATGTCTTTCTACTTAAAATATTTCCAAGTGGGGATGGAAAATTCTTCTTTGAACCCCTGCCATTTTTGGCGATTAACAATTATCATTCAACTAAACATTTCAAATAAAAAATCAAAAATATTTATAGACACCTAAAATGTGAAATCATATTATCTACTCTATTATTTATAGAATTCATACAATTTACTAATTGTTTTGCCACTTATACAATTGTTAGCATCAATTACTTATTATTATTTTTTATTTTTTTTAAGTTGACACCATTATGGATCACACCAAGCACAACACAATATGTAACTACCCTCCCACTCTAGAGGAGGTATCTCCTTGCAAATTTAATGAATTTCATTTTGTAGTCTTCAACCACTAAGGTAAGACAATGAACACTTGGTAACATAAATCAGTTTTAGAATATCATTATTCATTTATTTCAATTTAAAATAAATTTACTAATAATAATATTACAATACAAATATTATGTGAAATACAAGGCTTAGGTTATATATATATATAATTCAACTTTCTTAATAGAAAACTATAATAGAAACTAAATGTGACCTAAAACTAAGTTTTTTTTTTCTTTTAATTTTTTGATATGATTCACCCATTTTTTTAATGCTCCATAATAAAATAATAATAATAATAAAAAACTAGTTCTAGTATTTTAAATTTTTTTATATGTTTCACTTTTTTCCTTAGTGCTTGATAATAAATTACTTAGAAACAGATTATGTGTTGTAGTAATATATATATATATTTATACGGTTCCGTTTATATCAGTGTGCACAGATGTAAACTACCTTAGTACCAATGTATATGGACTACTGATTATGGAGAAGCTTTGACAAGTGCATACACTTTGAGTAAAAGTATGTAAATCCAATGATCCACATCCAACGAACTAATGAAGTTATATCAGTGTGCACTGACTTAAAAATTTATATGTATATATGTATATATATATATATATATATATATATATATATATACGGTCCTGTTCATATCAGTGCGCACTGATGTAACTACATTAGTACAAATACATATGGACTACTGATTATTGAAAAGTTTTAACAAGTGCATACAGTTTGAGTCAAAGTATGTAAATCTAATAGTTCACATCTAGCGCACTATTGAAACTATATCAGTGCGCACTAACGAAGTTATATTAGTGCACACTGACTTGAAAATTTATGTATAAATATATATATATATATATATTAATTCTTAGAGTAATGCTGCACACCTCAACCACAATCCCACATATTCAATCTTTAACTCATATGGTATCTGAGGTGTCTAATGTTTTGGTAGTTTCTACAGATCTGATTGCTTCGGCTATTTTCTCTTAATCTGTTTCTTTGACGGCTCCACATGAGCAGCAGTCTGGGAGTGTTAATGCAATTCCGATAGTTCCTAGGTCCTCAGCAGTTATCGAATTTTTTGGCGGGTCAGGTTTGTTCCTTTTCGAGATCAGAGACGATATTAGAGTCCTCTACTATTGTGGGATAGATTTCTGATGTTCGTTCCACTGGTCCTATCCAGGCTATTCCGGTCATAGATTCGTTGGTTCAGACTTCAGACGGCTTCTACTACTTTGAGACCTTCCTCTCTTCAGCGTCCCCCGATTCCGTATGCTACTCACAGGGTTAGGAAAGACTGTTATGGGTCTTCTCAAATTCCCTCTTTAGTGGCAGGTTCTACTTAGAGTTCTGAACTTTCGGCCTATGATTATCAGGTTGAGCTTCGTCTCATTGCTAATTCTTCCTAGGCTTCTCAAGTTGAGGCGAAAGGATTGGATGCTAGCATTATTTCTTAGAGGAAAACGATGGTTAAACGTACGTTGACTAAGCTAAAGTCCAAGATGTAGACTTCTTCTGGGGTTAAACGTATGTTGACTACGCATGAAACGTACGTTGACTTCTTCTGGTTAAACGGGTCTACGAGGCGTGTTCTCAGAGATTTGTGTCATTTACACCAACCTTCTTTAGCCTATGGTGGTTTTTACTTCCATCTCTTCTGGCTTATGATCTTCTCTCGGTCTGCGTTTAGTGGGTTTGAATGATGTGTGGTCTTTTACCGACGATTTGTGTATTTGCTAGTGATTTTTTTCCTGATGCTCAGATTGTCCTTTTTTATGAGCAACAGATTACTGTTTCGCTCACGGTTAACTCTCGACTACATTATTACACTTTCGTTTATACGAGTATGTTGGTGATTATCCGAAGATCGCTTTGGCAATGTATTCGGGACTTGGTCAGTTTGGTATCTTCCTCTTGGTTGGTTATGGGTGATTTCAATTCGGTTTTAGGAGCTCATGAGTCTTTCGGCCTTCGTTCTCTAGCTCGAAGCTTTTGTGAGGATTTCAGGTCAGTTATTGAGGATTGTGATTTTATTAGTGTTCGCTCCCAGGGTGCTTGTTTCACTTGGGTTAGGGGTCGTTATTCTTGCACTAGAATTGATAGGAGGTTAGATAGAGCTTTGGTTTTTGAGGGTTGTATTTCTTGTTGGCATGACATTTCTTGTGTGGCTCTCTCGCATTCAGATCATTGTCCGTTGGTGATTCGGTTGTCAGATATTGAGATCGTTAGTCATAAGCCTTTCCAGTTCCAGAGCATGAGGTTGGATCACCCCGATTTTATGGCTTTAGTTCATCGTATTTGGAGTTCCCCTTTTGTGGGTAGGCCTCCTCAGGTGGTTATCAACAAGTTGATAAGGTTTAAGAATGCTCTTAAGACTTGGAATTGGAAGGTTTTCAACGATCTGAACTCCAACATTACTGGGAAATTGATATAGCTTCAGTTTATTCAGCTTCAGATATCTAATCTGGGTTTTTCATATGAGCTTTTCTTTGCCGAGTCTCATGTTCATCATGAGCTTGATGTCTTGTTACGCAGGCATGAGTGTTTTTATCGTGATCGGTCAAGAGTGAAGTGGCTACAAGATAGTGACCGTAATTCCTCATTCTTTCATGCCTCTATCAGACGTAGGCAGTACCTGAATGCTTTGTTATCTCTCTCGATTAATGGGTGCTTACAGATGATCGTTTGGTTATTAGGGGTCATATCATCGATCTTTATTCAGATCTCTTTTCTTCGAATCCTTCTCGGGTTGCGACAGATTTCTCGGTGGTAGAGGATGTGATTCATTCTTTGGTGTCTGATGCAAAAAATGCTTTCTTGATTGGCATTCCTTTGGCAGATGATATCCATGATGTGCTTTTTACTATGGATACGGCCTTTGCTCTGGGCCGGACGACTTTTCTGAAGGGTTTTATCAGCGTTGCTGGGAGGTGGTGGGTAGTGACATGGTTCTTGTAGTTCAGGAATTTTTTCGTACAGGGGTTATATTTTTGGGTTTGAACTCCAGTTTTATAAGTCTTCTTCCGAAGCTAAAGGATTCGATTTCGATAGATCAGTTTCGTCTGGTTATGCTTAGTAACTTCTTGTTCAAAATCTCTTTCAAAATTTTGGCAGATCTATTGGCTTAGATTGCAACTAGGATTGTCTCTCCTTATCAGTTTGGGTTCATCCGGGATCGTCACATTGAGGACTGTATCGCTTTAGCTTATGACTGTGTGAATGTGCTGCATAAGAAGTGTTATGAGGGCAATTTGGCCATGAAGATAAATATCCGCAAAGCTTTCGATACTCTGGATTAGTCTTTTCTTCGCAGATTTCTTCAGGCTTTTGGGTTTTCTTTAGTTTTCATATATTGAATTAACAACATCCTGAGATCTTCTTGGCTTTCCATGTTGATCAATGGGTTCTAGAGGGTCCTTTTCATTGTTCTAGAGGGGTTCATTAGGGAGACCTTCTATCCCTTCTCCTGTTTGGTATTGCAGATAATTTCCTTAGTAGGCTTCTGTCGAAGATGGTGGATTTCTCTAAGTTATTGCATATTTCTTCTCCGAGGGGATTTTCTGCTCCTACGCATTTGCTTTGTGCAGATGATGTTATGATATTTTGTAGAGGCAATTTAGAATCTAAAGAATATCATGCGTGCTTTTGAAGTTTATGGTAAAATTTCAGGTGAACTTGTTAATTAAGGTAAGTCTTCTATCTATTTTAGATCTTCTGTTTTCCCGTCCCGGATTGGTAGATTGCAGTCCTTGATTGGTATATAGATTGGTTAGTTGCCTTTCTCTTACTTGGGGGTTCCATTATTTCGAGGAAAGCCCAAGAAGTCTGTGTTACAACCTATCATGGATAAAATCTTGTCTAAGTTTGCTTAGTGGAAGGGGAAAGCCCTTTCATTGGCCAGTCGCACTACTTTAATCAAGTCGGTCATTACGGGCTCCTTTGTGCATTCTTTCATGATTTATAAATGGCCTTCTTCTTTGCTGCGGTTGGTTAATCGCAAGTTGAGAAATATTTTGTGGACAAGTTCTTATGAGGAGACTAAACTGATTCGGGTTACTTGGGATCGTTGTTGTAGGCCTTACTCTCAAGGTGGTCTCGGTTTGAAAAATCTTGGGTTACTGAATAATTCTCTTTTAAAGAGGTGATGTGTAAAATCGTGTTATAAAATACTCACTCGTAAGTGCACGAATTGTGAGATAAGTACAGTAGCAAATAGAGGTCGTTCCCACAAGGAAAAGTGAATTATTAATTGAAAACTAATTTTAATTCTAATTAAACTAAAAGTAACCAAAAAGATTGTTGATTGATTGATCGAAATAAAACTAAATTAAATTAAATTAATCTAAAGAAAGCGATTGAAAGAAAGAATTGGTGTTGTGATCAAAAGATGAATGACCAGGTAACCGATACTTCTCATATGTAATACTCAATGTTCATCAATTAATTTCATTAACAAGATTCAATCCAAATTTAGGGTTTATTCTTATCTTAATTATGGTATTACCATGATTCCTGACAAATTGAATCACGTGTTCTCAATCATAACTCACCCTCGTCGAAGGTGTGAGCTATAACCAAGAACCCATTATGTGCAAGAATTTGTGAACCAAAATTGTCACACATATTCCTATTTCGAAAACAATTATACTCATTCAATTGAAAAGTAATTAAAAGTACCTATATTCCTATAACACAATCTCAATTTATAAATTATCAAAACCCTAGACTAGCATCAATTAATTTCCATAGATCAACATAAGTCAAGAATCAAGACATATAATGAATTGAACAAATCTAAATTCGTATTGATTAAAAAAAAAATACAATTAAATCGAATCAAGAGCATCACATAGGTTCACATTGATTCCCTAGTATGGAATTAATTACATATGAAAAGATTAAAAGAAGAGGAGAAAGAGTTGATAAAACCCATGATTGTTTTCTTCAAGCTTCCAAGTGCAACAATGTTGAGATTTAAAAACTTGTAATATGTAAATGTTATAAATTCAATAATAAAAGAAGTAGTTATTTCATTCAAATATATTAGTTCATACGTTTATATTATATATGCAAACATCCAAGATTGCTAGATGTAATCTTAAACTGAGTATATGAATGTCATATATAGAGGTATTCAGTTTGAGACATGTAATCTAAATAGTCCGTAGAAAGCAAATAAAGATGGGTACTTTATTTGTGGTTAATCTACAGCTGCGGTCCATTCCGTATTATAGGTGATCTTATCCTAGACTACTCATATGGTGTTATGAGAATGGAGGCACCTTATATGATGTAATCATATAGGACTAGGCCATGATCTATATGAATCTGTCACTAAGATCCGTTAGTTGAAAAGATTTATATATATCGACTAATGATGACTATATATGGGTGATCTAGGTCCCCTTGCTAGTCTTATACGATTGGTAGTAACAAAGACTCACGAAGAATTAGATGGTCCAATTAATTGTGTTACGAAAGTAACTTAAATATATTTTGGGAATTAATTAAATGATGTGATTATTTAATTAATATATTATTTAATTGACATATTAATAATTAAGAATTATTAAATTGTCATATGGAGGTTTTCAGTTTCTAACCTTGACAAAAGTAAATAAAAATAAGTGATTATTTTTATTTACTCTAAATAGGTCAAAGGTTTAAACCCTAGTAAAATAGTAATAGTTAAAAAGGATTTAGAATCTTATTTTAACTTGGATTACTAAACCCTAGTTTCCCAGTATATAAGATATAATTGTCAGAAAAAAGAAGCTATTCGGAACCCTGCAGAGAACAGAGGTGGGCGAAAACTATAGAAGGAAAAGAGAAAAGATTTATTTTTCTCTCATACAAAGGTTGGCCGAATTCACAAGGAGGAGCAAGGTGTTGTCTTCTGGTTCTCTCAAGCCTCCATTCAACCGCTCCCGGAATCCATGAAGTGCCCACATACACAGTTGCTAGATCGCGGGACATAGCTAGGAAGGCTTAGTGGTATTGGATCGAAAAGAAGGATCGAAAAGAAAACAAAGGAGTGTTCTTCAAAGGTATGAAAACAAATCTCTTCCTCATATTCGTGTATATACAAAAGGTCCCAAAAAGACGATAGAAAATTTTTAAAACCTATCGTTTTTAATTTATTTTTATTAATTTAAAAACTAACTCTTTTCCATTGCACGACTTACATCCGCCTCTGGATGGTCGCCGAGGGAATACCCCCTCTCTGTGAGGTACCCCAGACCATAGGAGAAGTCGGACCAGGTACCTAAGTACCAATTTTTGATAGACTCGAACCGTAACCTCAAGTTCCGGACCGCCCCACGGATTTTCAACCTCAACAGGTAAAATCTGCTCTTGATATTCTTCTCGAGAAGAATTGACCTACTACCAGACCAGTAGCGAAAGAGAGATCCCTGTGGGCTGATGCAGATGGTAGTATTGGACCAAAGAGGAACCCTCAAGAGAACCATCCTCGAGGAGAAGCACATGGAGAAACGACCGTTATGTCAGAAACATCGGATAATGAGGGTCTAGAAGCCCGATCCGGGAATGGTGGATTAGACAGCCTCCAGGAACAACTGACCAAAATGGCCAAAGAGATTGAGGAATTGAGAAAAGTAAAGCACCGAGGAATGCAGAAGGACCCTTTGGGGAAATTAATGCATCGTTCTTAAGAAGGATCAGGGAGGCTGAATTACCACACAAATTTAAAATGCCAACTGAGAAGTACTCCGGGTCAAAAAACCCTCTAAGCCACTTGGAGAACTTCGTACATCAAATGGAGATCCAGAACGCTACTCGGTCGGTAATGTGTAGGATGTTCACTTCAACTCTGACCGATTGCGTCAAGACGTAGTTCAGGAAACTACCCCTGGTAGCATAGATTCCTTCACGAGACTCACCAAGGACTTCTGTGAACAATTCCAAGGGATCAAGCCCCATCTTAAAGATCCTATCTTGCTCCAGTATATGGTCCAAGAGCGGGGAGAGACGTTGAAATCTTACGTGGAGAAGTTCCACAAGGAAGTGATCCAGATGAGAGTGTTCGTAGAGAGAAAAACCTTAGCTAATTTAAGGAGAAACTTGTGGGCTGGTAGGTTGTTTCGATCATTTGCAAATCGTCTGCCTGAGATATACCAAGAGGCCTACAACATAGCTTTAGAACAAGTAGAGATAGTCGAGCAGCTCCGAATAAAGATCGAGCATGATTAGGGTTGCACATTGGGGAAATGGGGATGGATATAGGTCCCCCCATCCCTATCCCCACTTCTCAAACCCTTCCCCACCCCCCACCCCCCACCCCCCCATTTGGGGAAAATGGGGATGGGGGAGTTTTGGGGGGAGGTCCCCCCATCCCCATCCCCTTCCCCTTCCCCTTCCCCTTTTCCCCGTTTTTCCCCATTTCCCTGTTTCCCCATTTAGTTGAAAATTACAAATTAAACTATTAAAAAAAAAAAAAACGTTCAATTACAAATGCAAAATAAAATACATTAAAAAATAATATAATATATATATATATATATATATATATATATATATATATATATATATATATACATTACAAAATAATGTCAAAGAAATACATTACAATATATATATATATACATATAATTATTTTTATAATATTTTAGGGGAACTGAGGAAATGGGGATAGGGGATAGGGGATAGGGGATAGGGGAGGGGGAGGTCCCCCCATCCCCATCCCCATCCCCATCCCTATTTCACTATATTAATGGGGAAAATGGGGAAATGGGGATGGGGATGGGGGAGGGTCTCCCCATCCCCATCTCCATTTCAATTTGGGGATGATTTTCATCCCCCCCCCCATTTTCCCCCAAAAAATTTACCCCAAATGGGGATGGGGATGGGGATGGGGATGGAGAAACGGAGAAACGGGGATCCGGGGGAAAATGTGCAACCCTAAGCATGATGAAGCACGATCTAACAAATGTTCAAAGAAGGAAGTCCCAAAGTTGGGACCTATTAGGAAAGTTCAGAATCAACCCCACAATCGATCTACTTATTGATCGCCTCCTTTCTCCCTGCACCAGAAGCGATACCCGGTAAGGATGACCTCTTCTAAAGTAGCATCCCTACCAAGGGAAGTAGCATGGATAACAAGGGAAAAGGAAGAATACAATCATTATACTCCTCTCAACTTCTCTCGGGAAACCATATACCTAACCATCTGTGATAAGGGTTTGCTTAGGAAACCCGGTCTAATGAAACTCTCGGTAGATAACAGGAATCGTTACAAGTACTGTGATTTCCATGAAGATGTAGGACACAATACGTCAGAATGATACAGCCTCCGTAACCAAATTGAAGGATTGGTAAGGGGAGGTCTACTAACCGAATGTTTACAGCAGATACGAGATAACATCAGGATTGGGAAAGAGGTACAAGGAGAAATTCAAGAAATGGAAGAGAGAAGAAGAGACAAAGGAAATGATCTAATACAGCAAATCCAAGTCATCCATACCATTAGCGGAGGACCCACCCTAGCAGGGACCTCCAATAATTCAAGGAAGAATCATGCCCGGAAGATACCTCGGCTCACTACAAGTCATAATGTTCTCAAAATCACCAAGGGATCACAGGAACCTTCCCATTTGAACCAAATCATATTCACATAAGAGGATGTTTACAACACTGTGTAGCCGCACGATGACCCTATGGTTATCACGGTACATATAGCTAACTACCAAGTTCACCACTTTCTGATTGATATCGGGAGCAGTGTCGATATCCTTTTTAAGGGAACGTTTGACATGTTTAACCTGAAGAACTCCTGCTACAATAGATGTACCACCCCCTATACGGATTCATAGGAGACTCGCTAATGCCTATCAAATCGAAGATTCTCCTGGTGATTATCGAGGAAACACCACTCTAACATTACATGATGACTGACTTTGTTGTAGTCTATACCTCGTTTGCCTACAATGTCATCATGTGGAGTCATTTCCTGTCAGGTATTATGGGAGTATTGTCCATCTATCACAACGTCTTGAAATTTCTGGTAGGAAGCGAAGTAGGGGAAGTCCGAGGAAATCAACAAGCAGCTCGCAAGTGCTACACGGTATCCTTCAATCTCTCGACATTGACCAAACAATGCGCCCATGTGACTGATATACCAAGCAGCCAAGTATTGAGAGAAGACCGTGATGACCAGGGAGAAATAGAACCACTGAATATGATCAACGAAGGACCCAAAATATTGAAAGAAGAGGACTCGGTTCTTAGGAAGGTCGCCCCATTAACCATACCTGGAACTCGAATCACCTTAAAATTTTAGCTGTGAAGGTTGAGGAGGCAGGTTGAGCACAGATCTATATCACTTTAAGTTTGTATCGCCTTGAGTTATTTTGTATCACCTAAGACATCAATAAAGAGATTTTCTTTTGGTTTCGTCGATGACCGCTTTGGTAATGATTCCGCCTACGATCGCCTTGGTTATGATTTCGCCTATGATCGCCTCGAGGCCAGGAAAACCGCATGGCATTCCTGATGCCCTGGACAGATCCCAATCTCTCCAGGAAGGGTCTGGTGCACAAGTGGCCTTGGTTGCCTACCAAACCAAGGATCTAGATTCGTGGCCCTGGTTGCCCGTCGTATCCTCAAGACTATACGGCTATACGGCTATATGGCTATACGGCACTCCTGAAGCCTTGGACGGAACCCAATCTCTCCAAGGAAGGCGTGGTGCTAAAGTGGCCTTAGTTGCCTACCAAGAACAGTTCGCTTAAAGTACCGGGATTCCTAGCACAGGAATGCCCGGTATCTCGATTCGCCTTTATAGAAGGCCTGGTGCTAAAGTGGCCTTGGTTACCTACCAAAAATAGTTCGCCTAAAGTACCAGGATTCCTGGCACAGGGATGCCCGGTATCTTGATTCGTCTTTATAGAAGATCTGGTGCTAAAGTAACTTTAGTTACCTACCAGGAGCAGTTCGCCTAAAATACTGGGTGATGAGGTCGTTTTGTACTCTTCATAACAATGTTTTATGTGATCATTTGAAAACCATGTTTAACCACTTAAGAATCCTCTTAGAATGTTAATTTTAGTAAATGGTAAACAAAGCTTCGTTCCATAGGGAAATGGAGTAATACATTAGATTGATTGACTAATCTATAATGCAATAAAATAAGTCATGATAAATGGATAGTTGTGTGGTTTGATAAACCATCAAACATGCAAGTAAAGTAAAAGTAACAAAATGTGATAGGAAAAATAGAATGCTCAACAATCATTGATAAGAGTAATGAGATGTAAACAATTAAGAGAGATGCTAGGGAATTGATGGAGTTGCAAGTGGATTATGGGCAATACTTTTCAAGCCACTTTAATGAACCAATCTCTTATATGTTAACCATTTGTATTCTTAGATGTGTTTAGGTCATCACTATGAACCCTAAATGAACGAAATGGACAGCAAGAACTGGGACCTATAAAAACTACGGAGCTCTCTGGAGAAAAGGAGAGGCAAAAACCAGAGAAAAGCATATTCCCACTTATCAATAGTCCCAAGTTCGCCATTACCTATTGTGTCAGAAACACCTCACCCAAGCTCCCCCATTACGTCTCCTCCATATAATCCAGTTGTATGTTATTCTTTGCTATCAATAAAGAACGAACTGTTATCATTCATGTATTGTAGTCCATATACACACACCTGACCTTATATTTCATCCACATTTGTTTGCTTTTACTGAGGACGTATTGGTACCAGTCGTGGTACCTCTCCAACTGTGACCTATCAAGGTCGCGGTTCAAAAGTGTTAATTGGAGATCTATCCCTTTTGGCATATTTTGATTAACATTTTTTTTCTCTTTTATAAATATCATAAAGTGTACGTGAGATAGTGGTTCTAGAAACACGAAATACATCAGGATTTAATGCTCTATGACAATAATTAATAAAACAAACCTTTTCACCAAAACTAAAAGGTAAATGTTCAACAGCAACCATTCTAACTAATTCTTCTCTATTAGTTTGATCACTATATTTAAATAATTGAGTGTTAGGGGTAGTGAGCCTGGAAATTTGAGTTTATGTACTCGACCTGGCATGTTCGGCTGGATGCCGGGTCATTATATGCTTCCAATATGTGTTGTGTCCTCCAAATTTACTCCACTTAAATTCTTTGTGGCAATAATTGCAAACAGTTACCATCCTTCCATCCTCTTTCGTAATTTTCTTCATATGGTATACGAATAGATCAGATTTGGGCTGCTTCTCAGCCTTCTCTTAGTTCTCTTCAATAAGTGGTACTACAAAATCTGGATTTGGAGGGGGATCGGGCATATGTTCTGATTGGCTTGTGATATTGAGGCTAGCATCGGGTTCAGAAATTTTTAAAGGGGGATTAGGAAAGTTTAGGGATTCAAGATAGGCTTGTCGTTGCAGAAACTCATGGTAAGTAATGTCGTAAAAACCGATATTGTCCGGTTGGACCGGCATCGGCTCTGACATACGACCCTTACCAGTCCTGGAAATGGAATGCCTTGGAAGCATTGGAGCATCTCCAACTCCACTTCCACTTCCACTTCCACTTGCCATTTAAAAAATTGAATTGTAAAAAAACTCTTGAAAAAAAAAAGTGAATAAACGGGTGGAAATAAAATTGAAAAAATAAATATAAAAAATTGAAAAATAAAATTGCAATAAAATAAATATAAACAATTGAATAATTGAGAGTTGGGAGTGAATTGAAGAGAGTTACAGAAAATTGGTGTGAGGAGTAATTTTGGCCGTTGGCCGTCAAACGGTCAAAAAAAAGAAAAATTGGGTGGAACTAGCGGTTCAGGTTCCGGTTCCGGTTCTGGTTCTGATTCTGATTCCTTGTCTACGTCTACGGTTAGGTTACGGTTCGGTTCCACGGTTTGAACCGAAACTCAGTCATGTCTATCTAGAATATATTTGTTGAATTGACAGCCACCAACTCTTTTACAAATCTGAGCCTAAAAATCACTCCATGCTCCATGGATATTCTACTACAAGTTGCAGAGCGAGAAAGCAGCTAGAAATGGTGTGACTCATGTGTACTTACTTATTCATGTTAAAAACGACAAATTTTAAAGAACCCACGTGCGAAGCAAGCTAATATTGGGAATGATTCTCATATTAAAAACACATATAATAAGAGAAGGGTACATATATCATAACCCATTAGACTAGTTTTTTGAGTTGTAAGACTATCCACCAATATATATACACTAATTCTCATAAACATATAAATATCGAAATTTAACAACAAATTTCAATGTTCCTTTCATGTCTCATCAGAGAGAGAAAGAGTCTTTGCATTAGGTGCATGTAAGTTTTTTCGCTCATCAAATTTGAGATGATCGTTTTGCAATCACACCTGTATATTATTATCGGGTCATTTTCGTGCAAGTGTGCCAACAGGTTAACCTATCAAAATTATTCGTCATTTCTTAATAGCTTTATTTACATGGATCGTGCAAGTATGCCCACAGGTTAACCTATCAAAAGTTTATGATTAGTTTTCTTTTCTCATTTCATTTGTCTTTTTAAATCATTAATTGAATTTTATTTTAATATATATTAGTTGGTCAATATATACACAAAAGTTCTCAATAGTGAAAAGTCACAAATTAGACAATCAAACTTCAAATCTAATCCTAAACCGCGCCATTGCCTTCTGCAAGAGAAAAACTTTTCAACAAAAAAAAAAGTTACAAGTGTGTACTCAGGCCAGAGGCTGTCGAGACCCAAAACTGTCAATATTGATCATTACATGCATAGCCCAATTATCTACTCGCCTTTTGCAAGAGAAAAACTTTTCAACCAAAAAAAAAAAGTTACGAGAGAAAGAAAAAAAAAACGGGGGGGGGGGGGGGGGGGGGGGGGGGGGGGGGGGGTTGTTTATTTATTTGAAATCTATAATACGTACTCAGGCCAGAGGCTGTCGAGACCCGAAACTATCAATATTGATCATTACATGCATAGCCCAATTATCTACTCACAATATCAAGAATAAAACTCTCATGCTTGATTATTTGTTAATTGAAAAAGTCCAATGGGGTAGCATCTGATCTTCTTTACGTTCTCCATCTTTATCTGCTTTCCCCAGGTGCTTCGTTTTTGGTCTCAAACAGAGGTGTCCTAGCTTGAGTTTGCATGGTGGTGGCCGACTGATTCTTATCTGTTCTGTTGTTGTTGTTTTTTGTTTTTTTCTGTTGTTGTTGTTGCTTGCTCTGTTTCCTCTCTTTGTGGGCTATTGTGCTCTCTTTTGTTTCGCTCTTGTTTTGGTGTTTTTGCTTGGGTGCTTGTTCAGCCCCATTTGGTGTTTTGGGTCTCCTCCTCCGTAGAGGCTCTGTTGTTGTTTTGTTGGTTTGTCTTTTTGGCGCCTTGAATGAAATTTGCAGTTTAAAAAAAAAAATATATATATATACTGATTGTCCATTGTCATAATTGTTTATTTGAGGATCCTAACCGTTAATATATTATTCAAATTGCAAGCATTGATCTTGCATGAATTTTTCAAAAAAAGAAAAAAGAAAACAAAATGTGAAAGACAAGATATTATAAAATAGCATACAAAAAAAGAAGTTAAAAAAAGAATGTCCCCACTAAATACATCCAACTTAGATGTTCAGGAAGTTTTATTTTCAATGTTATAGGAGTAGTGTTTCCCAAATCCCAATTGTGGGAATAGAAAAAATATCCAAGCCGCATGTAATGTCTGATATTAACAGGATCCGATAAACTTTTGATCTATTTCGGATGTCAAATTTTAAAAATTATATATATATAGGGAGAGAGAGAGAGTAATTTTCCAATGATGACTTTTTACAAGGGTTAAAAAATTAAATAGCACTATTTGAGGCTCTTTTTTGGGAACAGGCACCAACTTACTAACTTAAGTTTAAAAGGCACCATTTATGGTGAACGGACAAAATTGCCCCCCACAGTAACCTTCTTCACCATAATATATTGATAGTTAAAAAGGCTCGAACACTTAATGAAAAGGCACGATTACTGTACAATCGTGCCTTTTCATACACCAATCGTGCCTTTTCATGTACAAAAATGCACGATTACTGTACAAAAAGGCTGGAAACTTTGTTCAAAAAGGCTCGAAATATTTTTTAATTTTTTAATCGAGCCTTTTTGAAAAGTTATCGAGCCTTTTGGAAAAGTTATCGAGCCTTTTAAAAAGGTTATCGAGTCTTTTGGAAAAATTATCGAGCCTTTTAAAAAGGTTATCGAGCCTTTTTGGAAAAGTCTCGATAACTAATTATTTCGAGATTCAAAATCATTTCGAGCTCGACCCCCGAATGCGTTTGCGTAGAGCTACAAAACTAATTATCCATTGGAGGTCTGTTTTAAATCTCAGAAAACTTCAAAGTAAGAAAAGAATGTGTAAAGTAAGGGTATTTTTGTCCGTTTACCATAATAGGTGCCTTTTAAACTTAACTTATTAAAGCAGTGACATTGTCACCAAATCAGTTTAAAAAGGTGACATTTCTCACCAATTCCTCCTTTTTACAATGCACACTTTAAGCACCTTTAATGAAATTGTATGGAATATATTGAATCTTGATTTGATTTTTTGTATGGATGGTGAAAACATTGAAATACATTTATGGAAAAAAAAAATTTTAAATCGGGTGCAAGAACTAATTTTTTCCAATTTTTTTGAAGATAAAACATTTAAAAATAGGGAAATATAAGAAACAATAGTTCTCAAATCCAAAAAAAATCCAAAATTTTATCAAATGTGTATTTTAATTTTCTTAGGATGCATACAAAAAATCTTATCGAAAAACATTTGATTCCATGTAATTTTATCAAAGGTGTTTAAAGTATGCATTGTAATAATCCACATTGGAAAATTACTCTATATATGTATTGTCATTGAAAGGTCCTCAATTATTTGTCTAGACAAAGCTTACAGTGCATAAATTTGGTCCTCTTATTCAGGAAAAAAAAAAAAGTAAATATTTTTTAAAATAAGTTCGATTTTTATTTTTATTTTTTAAAATCACAAACTTTGTCAAAAGAGTGTATTTAGCAAATCCAAAGAAGATGGAGAACTGAGACAATTTTTTGGAATTATTTTGATTAATTGAAGTATATTCCCAAAGTAGGGATATTTAGCACTTTCAATTGGACCTTTTATGGGCTTTTCATGGGCCGTCCAGAAACTACATGGGTCAACTTCATGTCTAACCCTCGCAAACCTACCAAAAAAAAAAAAAAAAAAAAAAAAAAAAAAAAAAAAAAAAAAATCAAATATGGGCTGGGTTGAGTAATGATTTAAGCCCTACTAAAAATCCAACCTAATAATCTACCGTTGAGAAGTGTGGTTACCGCCGGTATATATCTTCAATAATGAACTAGTCATACACGGATCGATTCATATATCATATTTTCACATTACACCAAATACAAGTCACTTTCTTCTTAATGCGTACCGACTTAAAATAAAATATTGACATTAGTTTTGGAATGTTCCAAATTCACTTTTAAACAAAAACTTGGCAAATTTGTATTGAAATACACCAAATATAACGTTAGCATCCATTAAAAAGTGCACATTAATAGGATAATTTCTACTCCCGACATTATTATACGATTTAAAAAATAAAAATAAAAATTGTTGGTCTCTTTTAAGTAGTTTTGATAAAGGAAAAGATAAAATAATAAATAATTTAAAAAGTGGGACATAAATAGGTTAGTAGAGGGGTGTCAATAGTACCATTCTTATTTTTCCTATTCTAAATTATTATCATTACAATTGAATCCAAAAAACATAAGGTGGTATAAAAAATAGATATAAAAAATATTTATAAGAGAAATTTAAGAATATATATACTTGCAGTTTTAATTTTTGTTTGTTTTTTATTTTTTTATTTATATACTAATTTCCTCTACAAAACGAATTAGTCACGACTCACAAGATAGTCAAGAAATAATATCGTCTCCTCAACCATAGAAGCAACTAAAAGAAGTTTGTGCATATATTAAAATGATTTTTGTAAAATTATCACGATTGGTGAGAAAAAGCTTCGTCCTCTATTATCATTATTATTATTTGTTTTTAATTTTCTATTCAGTTTTTCTTTTTTATCTTTTTTTTTTTACAATTTTTTTAATTAAATAGTTTTTATTTCATTTTTTATATTTAATCTCCACCATCCATCTCTGAGATGGAAGGTGGAGATCCATTTCATTATCCTTTTAATTTTTTTATTAATTATGGAAAAATCTATTTAATTAGAGGGAAAACTCGTTTTCCACTCATTCATCATCTAATAGTGGTAAAAACGACTTTTAACTGATTTTGTAACGGTTGACTAATAATTTGACTAACAGTAGAACTAAAATGAACTATTATGAATTATATATGGACCAATTTGATGCAAAATCAATTAACAAGTAAAAAAAAAAAAAAAAAAATGATATTTCTCGATTAGATAAGGATCAAATTGTGTAAACCCGTTTTTTAATTAACAAACTTTGTCAAAAAAGTGTATTTAGCAAATCCAAAGAAGATGGAGAACTGAGACATTTTTTTGGAAATATTATGATTAATAAAAGTACATTCCAAAGTAGGAATATTTAGAACTTTCAATTGGACGCTTTTCATGGCCCGAAACTACATGGGTCAACTTCCGAAATTATTAAAAGTGTGCACTAATAGGATAATTTAAACTCCCGAAATTATTGTACGATTTCCGGATTAAATCCATTTCCAATGACAATAACATTTCAAGCAAACAATTATACTAGTTTCATATATATACTTTTGTTTTTAATCCAATCCAATATCTTGAACTAATCTCAATTAAGGGTGTTCAAATTTCACTTTACTCCGTAAAAGATCAATTGGTCGATAGACCTTTTTGTGGGACAGGTGCCAAGTTTGGGCCTAAATCAAAAGCATACACAATATGATACATACAATTCAAAGAATCACGACAGAAATATAATTCTAAACGTAAATGAGAAGTCTCTTCTTCGTGGGATTAGGTGTCAAATTTGGGTATAAATCAAAAGCATACACAATATGATATATACATTTTAAGAAAACACGATAGAAATACAATTCTAAATGTAAACGAGAAGTCTTTTCACATTTCGATTTAATAGGTAAACATGAGATTCAAAACATTGTTTTACTATTTGTTCTTACTAAAAGAAAATGAAAAAAAAAAAAAAAAAAAAAACACTTTATAAACAAAAATAACTTCACGTGTTTCAAGTTCAAAATACTCATGTTGACCTTGTGAATCAATATTGTAATCAACTTTACAAACCTAATGTCGGTATCAAGTTTCTCAACAAAACACATAACCTATGAATCCCACATAATAATACTATTGTCACCAACATATTTTACAAGTATATGTAGGAGTTTTTTTCCCGATCTAATGGGATTAGGTTTCAGAACGACGTATATAATGTTTGATCTCAACGATATCTGACAGATCCTGACTCGATCGATGTCATTTCAAAAAATGAGTACATTCCTTATATATAAACAAATCTATCGACTATCATCACTACCGACACGAAAAAGTGCATTATATGGGGTAGGCTGTAGGCACATATTGGACTTTGGACATATCATAAGGACCGGTCACCAGTGCTTATCAAAATCCAATTTCTCTTATCCAATTTCTATGTGGGGATCTATTGTTTACGGTCTGTCTTAACTTAATACACAAAAGACAAACACTTCATTGTCTTATTAATTAATAAATAAAATAAAATAAAATAAACATGTACATTGAACATCAATGAATTATTATATTTTTTTTAATGATTAAATAATATAAAGTCTCATCTAAGATTTCTAAAAATCTCAACCTTCCACTATATTAATTTATTATAATCATGTTCATATACTGGTGGTGCAGATTGTTTTGTTTTGATTCAAAACAATTAAAGCATATTTAAATTGTTCCAATTCTTCATAGTCTATTTTGATTTTTTGTTTTGTTTTTAGGTTGAATTAATTGTTTATTCATTGATACTTTTAATATTTCATAGTTGATATGTGAAGTTGCATGCGTATATAGTAACGTAAAATAGTTTATTGATTTGAATATATATTACGGAAAAATGGTAATTTGTGTACCGTTTTGTGACAAGATGAGATTGATACAACGGTATATCCATCATACGAGATTTTGAGTTTGAATCCTCCTCATTTAAATCCGAATTTATATAAAATTTAAAAATAAAAATAAAAATTCTTTTTTGATATAGATTCGAAATGCTTTAAATATCCGTCAATTTAAATTATATGCAATCCAATATGGCACTTCTTTACCTCAATAAGTGTGCAACTTCCCATGTCACATACATCGCGTTTAGAACTTCTATGTTTATATCATAATTTTTTAATTTAACATACTCTAATTTTAGAGAGCTTCTTTTGACAATCCAATTTTTTCTTTTTACACTTCTTTTCTAAAAACACTACATTCTCAAAATTTAAATTTTAAAAAATTCTAAAGACACTTCATTTTGTTACAAGATTATCATTTTTATCTTTTTTGAATTAAATTATTAAAAAAAGAAATTATCTCTCCTAAATCATTGGATTAATTATTACATATTAAATACTCTCTCCTAAATTTTTAATTACCATATTAAACTCTCTCTTCTCCAATAAATATCTCTAATTTTCTATCTCCATTCTTTCTCAAGCAAAACTAACAGTTAAGAAAAAAAAAAAAAAAACTTACTAATAAGCTTGATTTGTAGGAACCATATGTATGTATCATGTATGTATATATTAAAAAAAAAAAAAAATCAAAATATAAAAATGTTTTTTGTTACTCTTGTAGGTATGTGATTGTCTAGAGAACTTTAATTTTTTCATTAGTGTTAGAAATTCTGAGTTTAATTGAATCTAGTTGAAACAATTCAAGTTTTTATATATCTTTTTTTGTTTGTTTGAAAATTGACTTTTTAATATATATATATATATATATATATATATATATTACTGTAAGTAAAAAACTAAAATATTCATAAGTTTTTTTTTCGTTAACTATTAATCAAAGATTAATAGAGAAAGTATAGAAATATGATATATATATATATATATATATATATATATATATATATATATATATATATATATATATATATTTAAATAGAGAGATTAATTAGGAGAAAGTGTTTAATATGATAACAACAGATTTAGGGAATAGAGTTTAATATGTAATATTTAATCTAATGATTTAGGAGAGAGATTTTTTTTTTACAATAATTTAATTAGTTTAGAGTGTCATTAATTTTTTTTTTTTTTTTTTTTTTGTCTTGTTTAGTAATTTTAGTTTAGGAGGGTGTATTCAATTAGGATTCTTGAGGACATTTAAAGACATTTTTTAAGTGACAGATTTTCATGGATTTCTACAGACTTTTATAAATCCACATGGACTTTTATTGATTTGTTTAGACATTTATCTCAGACTTTTATGGATTTGTTTAGACATTTATCTTAGACTTTTATAGATTTGTTTAGACATTCATGGACTTTCATAGATTTGTTATCTCTGACTTCTATTATAGATGGAGAATTATACCATTATATGGCCCAATAACACAATCTATACACTCAACCAATATGATCCATTAATACAATTTGCAGTACTAACAACCATCTCTGCTTTCTTCCTTTTCTCTTATATTACTTTTCACCTCCTTAATCAGCTATTTCCCTTTCCAGTTCTCCATTTGGACTTTGCTTATGGCTTCCTTATAGTTTTTTTTTTTTTTGTCATGTATTATGTTTCAATAAGGCAAACGTATCACGTTATCTATATAATAATTTAATAACATACGTCTATGCATCCATTTATGAATTTAATTAAAAACCATCATTTTTAAGCAAATAAAAGTTTATTGATTACTAGGCATTTTTTTCAAAAATGTTTGGATATATAAGACGAGTTTATAATGTATCATGTCATCAATATACTCGTTCAATATAATTAGTATGTGTAATAAAGTTAGGTGGTAGCATGCATGCATTATAGCTTTAATCATTAGAGCGTTAGCAACATCAAGCATGGCTGTTGCTGATATCATCACCATAATCATCACAAATGAAAATTATTATAGGGTAATTAATGATATATACTTAGAATTAGGCTAATTGAGCAATAAGATAGACGATTACAATAAAACAAAAATTTTGGGAAGAGTCAATGTATAACATTTACAAAATTTAAAGGAAAACATATAAATTTTCATTAATTATTTTAAAATATATAAAAAATTGGACGATTGATATTTGATACAAGGTAAGTTTGTCGCTATAGATAACTTAATTATATTGATCAATTTTTTTTTTAATCCCTACAAATATATTGCTAAGTACTTAAGGCGACGTTTTTTGGGATGAAAATAATTTCGACCCTCTTGACCAATTTTAGCTTTTGGTCTGGGACAAATAATTTTCATACCTAATGAGCAATTTTATTGTAAAGACTAATGAGTATATCAACCTTAAAAGAAAAGATGAAAAGATGAAAATGATTAAGAGAGGATTTGATTGACGAGTTTGTTGGCTGCATGAAAAGGGTTTCAAATATAACTGCTAGCTTGAAAAGATTTTTGTGCCTCAAGAATCAAGATTCTTGCCTCTATACTGAATTTGAATAGTCTTGTCTTGTTTGTTGACGAAAGTACTGCTTCCTGCGGATGTTAAAGGACTTCTTATTATGGGTTGAACATGACCTTGGGCCTTGGGATCCGCTTGTCCTGTAAGTTGATTGCCAATCTTCTCTACTCTTATACATAAACTTCAATTTTTGCGCCTTTTATCCTTTCTCTGCTGCAATGGAATTTGTGTTCCGGTTATCTTATAGTATTTTGGCATATCCATATATATCAGATAGGCATTGGAGTATTTAACTTGGATAGGACTTAATGCTGGAATCACTTGACTTTATTTGAGTTTTCAATTGATTTTGTCATGGTAACAATATGCAGGGCTATTGCATACATTCCTCTCACAGTTTTGGCTGTTCTAGCATCCGTGCTTACTGTAAGCATTAAATTCCAATTCTGATGCCTATGCTTTTTTTTTTTTTTTTTTTTTTACGTAAAGGTTTATTTTCCATCAACATACTACTGAAATATACTATATGTTGCTGATTCTCAAGTTCTAACATGGAATGTGAATGCTTCTATCTTTCCTTGAATGACCCATAGATGATTGTGTATGAGAGAGAGAGAGAGAGAGAGAGAGAGAGAGAGAGAGCAAAGTCCACCAAAATCTTTGGGGAGAAAGCTGGACATGTTATGGCATTTGATATTTATATCTCCCACTATCAAGTCCACCAAAATCCACCAAAATCCATGACCTAAGAAAATCCTTTAAAATCTAGTCCTAATTGAATACACCTTGATTTTTGTAGACATTTTTAAAGTCCCAATTCAATACACCCAGATTTAAAAGGATTCTTTAAAAGTCCATAGAAATCCTAATTGAATACCACTGGATTCATATAGACTCTTTTAAAGTCTTTAAATGTCCGAATTGAATACACCAGGATTTATAATGTCTTTAAATGTCCTCAACAATCCTAATTGAATACACTCCCCTTAGGTTAAAACTGGCATTAATAAAAAAATTCAATTTGGAGTGTGAATAGATAATTTGTGGATTGTAAGGAGAAGCTCTCCTAATTTTATCGTGATTAACTAACTACATATTTTGCAACCACTCTAAGTAAAGTGATTGGACACTTTCCCTTTGTTTATGTGACAGAGATTCAAATATTATTTTTAATAATTCAATCACAAAGTATGGTCAGACCCCTCTTTGAAAATTGCATTTCGGATCGTGTTTGTAGCGATGATCCCTTGTCAGATTAAAAAAATAAAAATAAATAAATATACATTGAAAGGAAAGTGAGAGAATTAGGTTTCATTACACTTATCAATCAACTTTTCCCTAGAAATTAATTACATATGATAGTTAACTAATAATGACAGTGTGTATGAATTTGTCTGGATCCTTCAATCTTCACATTAGCTGTTACGACTTCACTTTCAATAATTTGGCCCCAACTTGCAGCCAAGAGTCTGTTACGATACTATTTTTATGTTTAAATTCATTTACATATTTAGTTGTTAATTAGATTGTAATTTATTTATTTTTATTTATATAGTCATTAACCACCATTAGCATTAGTAGCTAGTGGATGGTGTGTTATTACTTGAGTAGTGACTTCCTAGTTTAAGTTAGTGGATAAGTTGTTACTAATTTTTAGTTGACATTTATCTGTAACTCTTCTATTTATTTGTTAGTTGTACATTGAATGGAGGTGATCAGAATATTTGTTTGCTCAAATTGAGTAATTGATTTTCTCTTGAAAGTCATTGGAGAGTGGTTCTCTCGAATCAACCATCATTTATCATTATTATTTTTATTTTATCCTACATTCTAATTTTAGAATTTTTGTGATTTGTATCAGTCACTTTCTCTCTATGGAGAACTTGTCAATTTACCAATTTCAATCTGTGTCTGATGTGTTTTGATAAAAATAATAATAATAATAATAATCAAATCATCTAGAATAGATCTACTGAACTGACCTGACAGCCACAACTCTTTTACAAATCTGAGCCTAAAAATCCCACCAGGCTCCAAGTTGCAGAGCAAGAAAGCAGCTAGAAATGGTGTGATTCATGTGTACTTACTTAATCATGTTCAAAACGACAAATTTTAAAGAACCCACATGCAAAGCAAGCTAAGATTGGGAATGAATCCCATATTGTAAATATATATAATAAGAGAAGGGTACATATACTAGTGGATGTCACAGCTTATTAGATTAGTGTTTTAAGTTGTAAGGCTATCCACTAATATATGTACTCCTTCTCATAAACACATAAACTTATAAATACCGAAATTTAACAACAAAGTTCAATGTTCCTTTCATGTCTCATCAAAGAGAGAGAGAGTGAGGGGTCGTTTGTTTTTTTGTCTGAAGACTGAATAGTCCTGAATTTTACGGAAGACTGAATAGTGACTGAAACCTGAATCTGCATGACATGTTTGTTTTTTTTTTTTCTCACATCTGAATGTACTGTTAACATGTTTGTTTTTTAAAAATAAAATTGTCTGAAAATAAGTAATTTTACATCTATACCCATGTTAAACAATTATACATATAATATATAATAAAAACAATCCAAAAATAATAATTATATATGAACACATATGATCATGATCTTCTTCTTCTATTACAAACAAACTTTATTTTTATTAAGAAAAGAAAAGGTTTTTTTTTAAAATAAAAAAATAAAAGGAGCAGCAGGAAAACTCACTCAAAACACTCTAAAAATAATAATATATAAATACATCACCCTAATATCATAATAAAGTATTGATATTAAACACCAATATGAGAAGTGATTAGAGTTCTTTTGTATTTTTAAAGCTATTTAAAATAAGCAATATATTAAAATAAAGATTTCTGTACAATATATAACTATGATGAAATTGGATATATGTTATATATGGAGGATAGTATTGGAAGAAAAGATTTTGGATTGCATTTAATGCAATTTAGTGATTTACAATTAAGTTAAAAGTCAGGATTTTTTACTTTTTATTTTAAGTTGTTTTTTGCTATTTTTAAGTTGTTTGATCACTTAAAAAAATAAACAAACAAAACAACTTAATAATTATGATTCAGACCCATTAAGTTTTAAATGAAAAAAACAAATGACCCGTGAGTCTTTGCATCGGATGCATGTAAGTTTTTTCACTCATCAAATCTGATTTGATCGTTTTAAAATCACACATAAATATTATTATCAGGTCATTTCTTAATAGCTTTATTTACATGGATCATGCACGTATGCCCACAAGTTAACCTATCAAAAGTTTATGATTAGTTTTCCTTTCTCATTTCATTTGTCTTTTTAAATCATTAATTAATTGAATTTTATTTTAATATATATTAGTTGGTCAATATATACACAAAAGTTCTCAATAGTGAAAAGTCACAAATCAGACAATCAAACTTCAAATCTAATCCTAAACATCGCCATTGCCTTTCAAGTTGCAAGGGACAAACTTTTCAAAAAAATATAAAAATATAAAAGTTGCAAGAGAAGAAAAAATAAGGGGTTTTATTTATTTATTTGAAATCTATAATACATACTCGGGCCGGTGGCTGTCGAGACCCGAAACTGTCAATATCAATCATTATATACATGACCCAATTATCTACTCACAATATCAAGGATAAAACTCACACACTTGATTATTTGTTAATTGAATGAAAGTAAGCAAACAAACAAATTTTCTTCTCGGAATATGCCAGTTTTTCTCTAGTGGGCACACAAATATGAGTATACTTATAACACAAGTGTTACCTCATCACTTTTTGCTATGTGCATATAACCGGCTATAGTTGATAATTTAAAAAGCGATGATGTGGCACTTGTGTTATAAGTATGCTCATATTTGTGTGCCCACCAAAGAAAATTTGCGGAATATGCTGATTGTCCATTGTCATAATTGTTTATTTGAGGATCCTAATCGTTAATATATTATTCAAAGTGCATGCATTGATCTTGCATGTATTTTTCAAAAAAAGAAAAAGAAACCAAAATGTGAAAGCAATGACGTACAAGATATTATAAAAATAGCATATAAAAAAGAAAGTTAAAAAAGAATGTCCTTACTAAATACATCCAAGTTAGATGTCTGGAAGTTTTATTTTCATTGTTGTAGGAGTAGTGTTTCCCAAATCCCGATTGTGGGAATAGAAAAAATATTCGGGCCGCAAGTAATGTTTGATATCAACAGGATCCGATAAACGCTTGACCTGTTTGGGATGTCAAATTTTAAAAATTATATATATATTTGTCATTGAAAGGTCCTCAATTATTTGTCTAGACAAAGCAGGAAAAAAAAGTAAATATTTTTTAAAATAAGTTCGATTTTTTTTTTCTTTTAAATAACAAACTTTGTCAAAAGAGTGTATTTAGCAAATCCAAAGAAGATGGAGAACTGAGACAATTTTTTGGAATTATTTTGATTAATAAAAGTACATTCCCAAAGTAGGGATATTTAGCACTTTCAATTGGACCTTTTATGGGCTTTTCATGGGCCGTACCGAAACTACATGGGTCAACTTCATGTCTAACCTTCGCAAACCTACCAAAAAAAAAAAACTCAGTGAAATATGGGCTGGGCTGAGTATTGATTTAAGCCCAACTCAAAATCCAACCTAATAATCTAACGTTAAGAAGTGCGGTTACCGCTGGTATATATCTTCAATAATGAACTAGTCATACACGGATTGATTCGTATATCATATTTTCACATTACACCAAATAGAAAGTCACTTTCTTCTTAATGCGTACCGACTTAAAATAAAATATCGACATTAGTTTTGGAATGTAATTCACTTTTAAACAAAAACTTGGCAAATTTGTATTGAAATACTCCAAATATAACGTTAGCATCCATTAAAAAGTGCGCATTAATAGGGTAATTTCTACTCCCACATTATTGTACAATTTCCGGATTAAATCCGTCTCTATTGAGTAATTTGACAATGTACACTTTAAGCACATTTTGATGAAATTGCATGTAATTAAATGTTTTTCAATGAGATTTTTTGTATAGATGGTTAAAACATTGAAATACATTTATAAAAAAAATAAATTAAAAATTCGGGTGCAAGAACTAATTTTTCTTTTTTTAAGATAAAACATTAAAAATATGGGGAAATATAATTAAAAAATAGTTCTCAAATCCAAAAAATTTCCAAATTTTTACCAAATGTGTATTTTAATTTTCTTAGAATGCATACAAAAAATCTCATCGAAAAACATTTGATTACATGCAATTTCATTAAAAGGTGCTTAAAATGTGCATTGTAAAAGCCCCAATTGGAAAATTAATCTATATATATATACACTTTTGTTTTTAATCCAATCCAACATCTTAAACTAGTCTCAACGAAGGGCGATCGATTTTCGCCTTTCTTTTAAAAGATCAAGTAAACGAGAGACCGTAGGGCTAGATGTCCATATGGACCTAAATCGAAATCACACACAATTTGATACATACATTCAAGGAAACACGAAATGCAACTCTCATTATGACGGATAAGTTCAAACTTTTCTATTTAATAGGTAAATGGAAGATTTGAAACATGTTCAATTCAATACAACTTTGACACGAGTTCTCATTAAAAGAAAATGAAAAATTAGGGCCTGTCTTGCAGACTGTTTTCAGCCTGTTTTCGTTTTTGTTTTCCAAAAATGATTTCGAATTCGCGTTTGGTAACCCTTTTTCATTTAAATTTCAAAATACAAAAACAAAATGAAAAACAAAACTAGTGTTAAAAGTGAAAAATTTGAAAAACGAAAAAAAAACTTGTTTTTCTTGAATTTGTTTTTGTTTTTCAAAAAAATTAACATTTTTTTCTTTCTCTTGAACCAGTTCTTCATCAGCCCAGGTATTTCTTTCCCTCTTAATCTTCTTTCTTCTTCATCTTCTTTCTCCGCCGCCGTCTTCTTCTTCTTCCTCCTCCGCTCTGCTCTACGTCGCATCTCGTCGCCGATCACCGCCGATCTTCTTTGCATCGCATCTCGCCGTCGATCTACTCTGCGTCACTTCTCGCCGCCGCCGTCTTCTTCTTCTTCTTCTTCTTCTTCTTCTTCCTCCTCTGCTCTGCTCTGCGTCGCATCTCGCCACCGATCTGCTCTGCGTCGCCTCTCGCCGCCAATCTGGTCTTCTTCTTGGTCTTCTTCTTCTTCTTCTTCCTCCTCTTCCTTTTCAACTGTTAAAATTTGTTTAATTTATAAATTAAATTACAAAATGTTTTTTTTTTGTTAATTATTTAATCATTTTATTTATAATTGTTATAATATTTAAGAAAATTTAAAAATTGATATTTCAATTTTCGAAAGTTTTCGGTTAGCTTACCAGACGCGTTTTTTCCGTTTTTATTTTTAAAATACGGATTTCAGTATATGTTACCAGATGCGTTTTCGAATTTCGAAACTGAAACCAAAAACACTGTTTTCGTTTTCATTTTCATTTTTCTTTTCGAAAAACAACAACCGTTTACTTTCTTAGAAAAAAAAAAAAAAAAATCCAATTTATCCATTTTCATTTGTCATTAATTATTATTTTGATTTTATTATTTTTATCAACAGTTTCTGAATAATAATTAGTAGATAATAATAATAAAATTTGACCACCCACAAACTCTCCACTCTTCAGCGTCTCTACAGGGTCTCTGTGTCTCTGGGCTCTCTGCAACAAAACCATTAAAGAATCCCCCCCACCACCACCATCACTGACGGTGACTTGTCATCTGGGTTGTGTTCTGTTTTGTTCTCTATTGGTATTTTTTTTTTTTTTTTTCACTCACACAAACAGAGATAGAGAGAATTTGTGTTGTGTTGTGTTGTTCATGGAGGATCAAGCGAGTATAGATTTTTGCTGATTCAATACAGATAGTGATAGAGAGAGAGAGAGAGAGAGAGAGAGAGAGAGACAGAAAGAAGAAACCCAGCTAAAAGATGCGTAGAGAGATCACAGTTTTGTTCCGGCCTCGAAATCTCATTATCTTCGTCGTCGTTTTTGTCTTAATCGTCTTCGCTTTTGTTAAACAGGAAAAGGTGCGATTTTTCTCTGACCCTTTTGTTTTATCTGTGTGTTTGTGGTTTGGACGGATCTAATTGTAAATTTTGTGTGGAGAATTTGATTTGGGGTTTTGGTTTGGTTTTCGGTTTCTGTGATTGGAGTATGCATTATTTTGAATTCTGTGAAAAATGTTGATGTGGGATCATTGTGGAAGAAAACTATTAGTGAAATTCAACTACATTGTTTGTTGTTTGCTTATATATTGCTTGCCCTGATCTAATTGTAACCGGCGGTTGGGGGTACTGGTGTTGGTTGTCTTCATTTTCTGGCGGCAGATGTTTGTGTTAATATGGATTGTTCTTGTTGTAGTACTTCTCATCGTGCTTGTATGTTCTCTAATTCCTTTTTTGATTTGCTTAGAACCTGAAAGATGATTTTTTTTTTTGGTTATTGTCATAGAAGAAAGTTTGTATTTGCTACATGTTTGATCATAGGTTCGACATAGTGTCTGCTTGTTAATCTAGCTTCGCGACTATGTATAATTGATTGCTTGAATGGGCTGGTCAATGGATGGCAACTTTGGTGTGCTTAACTAATTGTAAAACGAATTTCTCGTAGAAATTTGATGACTACTGTGGCGTGCACTAGCAGCTGATATTAATAAATTTGATAATGAAGTAGTAAACTAGTTCAAGAGTCAAGCAGGAGGGATTTGCTTGTGGAGAATCATAAGTGAAAGATTGCTTGGTGATTCAACGGTTTGAGTTGAACAACTCTATATTGTTGTTTTAGATATTGGTTTAACCGTTTAAGTAAGGACTAAGGATGACAACTTAAGATGGTGCAGTAAATATTTAGCTCATTGAGTTGAGAACGTCTTTTAAGTTCTTTTGTCTTTTTTGCTCGTGAAGTGTATTGACTCATGGTGAAGCTCTAAAATGAGGTTGACATGCAAGTATTACATGATGATTTCTAAAATGCAAGAAAAGTCCTAGTTACATCATACATGTTCTTAGTGAAGTGCTGTATACGTTGATTTCGTTGGATCTAAGGACTAGAATTAGTTGGGGTGGTAAATAATATGGACAAAGAAAGAAAACTATATAATCATTGGTATTAGCAATAGCTCATTTTTAGGACATGCTCATTATGGAAGATTATTAAGATTTCATTTAGGCCACGAAACATGTGATAGCTTTTGGATGTTTTATGAATATATTTTTAGACTCTCGATTTGTTCTATTTTGGTTTTAGTTGTCTACCATGTTCATAAAGTAATTTCATCTATATTATACTTGACATGACTAAATATACTTGCATACTGCTTATATACATGATGTCGCTCCATCAGCTGTGTGTTGTATATTGACTAAATTGATCCGATTGTTCAATCCTGATGCTTAGGAGGAGGAGAAGGTCGAAGAGGAGTTTGAAATTACCCACAGAGTATTCTTGGATGTTGACATTGAGGAACAACGTTTTGGTTCGGTTTTCACATTGAGACTTTTGCATGACAGTTGATATTTTTCATCTTTAAATTAAAGAGAAATAGAATTTACTAAATTTTGCTGTATCAATATTGTTCATCAATGTTTAGTTTAGCTTTTACATTGATTTTGTTACATACGAGACTTGTGCAGTATTTAAATATTTCCTCATTTTTCATTTCTATTAACTTCCAATTATTTTCCTGGATTTCTGCAGGTAGAATTGTTATTGGATTGTATGGCCAGGTTGTACCTAAAACTGTCGGTATGTCGTCAATCTTCTCTTTGAAAACTTAGAATACTTACCATCACAAATCACGATGTTGAAAGCCTAATTCATCTAAATTTGTGGCATTGCACTTGATTTGCAAATTGTGTATCACATAGGTGCCCCTAGTTTGTGCATAGAATAAGTATTGAACTGTCAACATGCAGCACATGCGAGTCTCGAGAGTGCCCAGTTCATGCACAACTGCTTAGAACACCCCAGCAATGATCCTGCTTTGTCAGGATCTCTGTTGACCATTCGACCTTGTGCTGAATTATCATAAATTCATACCGCACAGATACACTCTTCCCTCCGAATTCACTGCATGTGGGGTTGTTCTAAAGGGCTCATTCTCTGTATGATTACATGTTGACATAATATGCTGGCGCTGAAAATTGAAAATTTACAAGGGTTTGGATATCTCTTAGTTATGTGCCTGCCCCTTAGAAGATTCCTAACGCTTTATTATTTCTTTCTTTCTTTTCTGCAGAAAATTTCAGGGCCTTATGCACAGGTATTTTGAGGTTCTTATCTGTATGTTATATATTTTTTTTTGTCAACACGAGTTCTAGATATTACTAATAGAAGCTATATTCATTTTATGTTCTCAGCTTTTCTTAATCTCTTCAATTGCAGGGGAAAGCGGCAAAGGGGCAAATGGGAAACCTCTCCACTATAAGGGAACACCGTTTCATCGCATAATATCTGGGTTTGTGATTCAAGGTGGAGATATAGTTCATGGTGATGGGAAGGGAAGTGAGTCGATATATGGTGGCACCTTTCCTGATGAGAATTTTAAGATTAAACATTCACATCCAGGTGATTCTAATGTGTACTTATTTTATTGATTCTCTTTAAACTTTATGTTCGAACTGTGGATCATACTTATTCAGTTTTCTGTGTAGGTGTTGTTTCTATGGTGAATTCGGGTCCTGATTCCAACGGTTCACAGTTTTTCATCACCACTGTCAAGGCCAGTTGGTAAGCTATCCTGTGGTGACATTATGAAAATACAAAAAATGTTGATAGACCCTGGCCTGCGTGTGTTTCGTAAATAGTTGAGTCGTTGACCAATTGTATTGTGTGCTCTGGCCCTTTATAAACATAATCATCTAATATATCAACAGCTTGAATGCTAATGCAGTTGAATCCATCTATGAAAGATTTGACATCTTGAAAGAGTTGCTATCGATGTATTATAATTTCTCATTCACTGCATGCGTGTAGGTCATGCCTTGTTCATCTATGTTGTAATATTATGTGAATCGGCTGTTATGTTCATTTACTTTTGGAGTATCAGAAACTACCGTGCTGTTTCTATCAATGTTTTCCTTCTTTCCTTTTGTTTTTGTGGTTGCGAAACTTGAGTTGTCAAATGATGATACATGACAAGATGAATGTCAAATGTTTCCCATAACTTGCATGTGATTTCCAGGTTGGACGGGGAACACGTTGTCTTTGGCAAGGTTATGCAAGGCATGGACGTTGTTTACGCAATCGAAGGTGGAGCCGGAACTTACAGTGGAAAACCTAGAAAGAAGGTCACTATTGGTGACTCCGGAGTGATACCAAGGAGCAAATGGGACGAGGAAAGATGAGTGTCTCCTTCATGTTATATAAAAACCGACATCATCAACAACAACAACAACAACATCAAGTTTTTCTCTTATGAGTTTGCTAATTTGTTTTTAGATAATTGATTCACTTTTTTGGTCCCTCTTTTGTATCATCATGTTCATGGAAAATTTAATCAAAACATGATTTTAGATTTTAACAGTTGTTAGGTTCTTCCTGGAAATATTGTATCATTCATGCCCTTTTGTATCTGGCAACTTCTTATAAATACAAACTTGTTTACTACCAAGCAATGAAAAGGAAAATGTTTTGTTTTCTTATTCCATCATCAAATGTAGCATCGGGTCGGGATTTAGTTAAACAGCTTTTGGTTGGCTTGAACCTTATCAACCGAAACCATCAAAACCCTCTTTTAACTACTGTTGCAACACTGGGGAGAGGTATCCTCTGCACTTGCTTTGTGATAAGTTTAGCGCGACAAAAATGGAGTGAAAACTGTCGAACATGTAGACTTTGTAAGCTTTTTTTCATGAGATTACAAGAAATATTGTTGTGTCAATGGCAACAAACATCCCAAACCAAACCATTGACAAAATTTTGCATTACTAACTTAAAAGCCTTGTCTCATATCTATGGAAGTCCATTGAAGAAACATTATCAGCAACAGAAAAATAACTTAAACAAATTCACTGCTCTGATCAATCCTTTCATGGACGGAATTTGCAAGAAGTTTTCATCTCGTCAGCTGGTTTTTCACTGCCGGCATAGTCCATTGTCAACCCAGGCCGAGTAACCTCCCGCTATGTTCTTCACTCGCTCGTAGCCCTGCCTCCACCAACATAAAATTTTCTCATGACTTCAAATGACCAATAATTGGCGAATGACCAGAATGCCCCGATGACCCCTACTTAAGCTTGATTCAACAAATGAAACCCCATGACAGGCGCTTAATCATCCAGAGAAGACAGAAGAGCCAACCCTGCCTGCTGCTAAAGCTTCATTTCATATTAAGTTGTGGTAAGCTAAAACACACAACCACTTAATTTTCCATTTCATCTTGGTTTCTTTCTCTGTTTCTTTTTTCCTGGGAGAGAGGGGAAGTTCTCTCTCTTTGTACTTCATATCTCATGAAAACAGTGATAACCCATATGCAGAAACAGAGAATAACATCTATTCTCAACTGGGTTTCTTCAAATTTTGTTGAAAACCGCTTTACATCATCAAAAACCTCATTTGGATCTATTTACATAGCTCAAAACCCTAGGCTCTATAGGACAAAAACACCGGTTTTTAGTGATGTCTATGTTAGCCATTTATCGCCTGCCATTAGAAGAGAAGCTCAAGCTGCAGTATTAGAGTATTTGCATTCCACTAGGAGCTTACAGTATCTGGATGCAGAACATATGAGCAAAAACTCCCCACGTTTTATCGACCAACTGTTAAAACAGGTTCAAAATGCTGCGGATATTAAGTGGTCTATTACCCGGTATTTGTGGTTCCATCCTATTAATGAATTTGAGCTTTTCTTCGAGAGTTTGGGATTGAAACCTTTCGAGTATCGTAGTCTTCTTCCACATGATTTGATGTTTTTGAGTGATGATGAGTTGTTGCTGGAGAACTATTATGTTTTGTGTAATTATGGTATTGCGCGAAGTAAGATAGGGAAGATTTATAAGCAAGCAATGGAAGTTTTTCGATATGATTTTGGAGTTTTGCCATCAAAGCTTCAAGCTTATGAGGAACTAGGGCTTAATCAGTTTTTTATATCTAAGGTTATTGTTTGTAGTCCTTATCTCCTGATTGGGGGTGTGAATGCAAAGTTTGTTGAGGTATTGACGATATTGAAGAGTATGGGAATTGAATTGAGTTGGATTGAGGGAAATTTGTTGGAGCAAGATTCTTATAATTGGAGTACGATAATTAGTGTTTTACGCTTGTTTAGCAAAATTGGTTTCAGTGAGGAGCAGTTAGGTGGATTAATCAGGCAACATCCGAGACTTATCTTTGAGGGTTCAGGGAATCAGGTACTTACAATGATCGTGTTTCTACTAAAATTTGGAACCACAATGAATGAGATACATTTAATGTTTCTTCAGTTCCCACAAATTCAAGCGGGATTTTTTTTTTTGAATATGAAGAAATGCCTTATGTTACTGTTTGAGATTGAGATGGAGTTGGATGAGATTGGAAAGATTATCCGTTCTCACGCCATGTTTATGGGTTCATTAACTTTAAAGAAACCTAGTACCCTACTTTCTTTGTTGAATGTTGGGAGAATGCGACTTTGTGAACACATCCAGGAGAATCCTCTAGAAATGAAGAAATGGGTTCTGGGTTCGAAAATGGAGCCATTACCAAAATCAGGTGAAAAAGTAAGATCACGAATGCGGAAGACTAAGCCATTACCAAAATCAGGTGAAAAAGAAAGATCACAAATGTTAGAGACTAAGTTCTTGATTGATGTGGGATTCGCAGAGAACTCCAATGAAATGGAAAAAGTACTGAAGGTTTTACGAGGCAGAGGAGAGGAGCTTCAGGAGAGATTCGATTGTATTGTGAAAGCCGGCTTGGATAGGCAGGAAGTTTGTAAAATGATCAGAGTTCACCCAAGAATTCTTAACCAGAAAAAAAGTGACATCGAATTGAAGATTGATTTACTTGTAAATGGTTTGGGTTATCCTGTATCACATTTAGTGACTTTCCCAGCATATCTTGATTATACAGTGCGAAGGATCAAACTTAGGATGTCAATGTATAATTGGCTTAAAGATCAAGGAGTTGAAGAACCTATGATGGCCTTGAGTACTCTAGTTGGACGCCGGCGGAAAGAATTTATGCAGCGATTTGTAAAGATTATCCATTCTCACGCCATGTTTATGGGTTCATTAACTTTTAAGAAACCTAATACCATACTTTCTTTGTTGAATGTTGGGAGAAAGCGACTTTGTGAACACATCCAGGAGAATCCTCTAGATATGAAGAAATGGGTTATGGGTTCGAAAATGGAGCCATTACCAAAATCTGGTGAAAAAGAAAAATCACAAATGCTAAAGACTAAGTTCTTGATTGATGTGGGATTCACAGAGAACTCCAATGAAATGGAAAAAGCACTGAAGGTTTTTCGAGGCAAAGGAGGAGAGCTTCAGGAGAGATTCGATTGTATTGTGAAAGCCGGCTTGGATAGGCAGGATGTTTGTAAAATGATCAGAGTTCGCCCAAGATTTCTTAACCAGAAAAAAAGTGTCATCGAATTGAAGATTGATTTACTTGTAAATGGTTTGGGTTATCCTGTATCACATTTAGTGACTTTCCCAGCATATCTTGATTTTACAGTGCAAAGGATCATACTTAGGATGTCAATGTATAATTGGCTTAAAGATCAAGGAGTTGAAGAACCTATGCTGGCCTTGAGTACTCTAATTGGAAGCCCACAGAAAGTATTTATGCAGCGAATTGTAAATCAACATCCTGAAGGCCCCCAAGTTTGGCAGAATTTAAAGAAACAAATTTGTACCGAATAAGAGAAATCTGTTTCGTAGCAGTTGTGCTTGGGTCTACGTGTGTTTATTGGGTGGGCTGATGCAGGAATATAGTAGACTTCTTCAGGCTGAGAGATGGATCAAGCTGTTATTTTTCCCTGTGTTCCTCAAGTAGAGCATATCGATAAAATTTAGGGCAAATTGCACAAATATCCCGTGAGGTTACGCAATAGTGCACTGAACGGCAACGTTTGCCTCTGATTTGTATCGACTAATGAAGGTGTAGAATGTCCATAAATGAAACTAGCAAACACTTTTATCTTCATTTTTATTAGTCTTCAACTTGTCTGTGAGTCCGCAATAATGACCCAGCAAAGGAGAGGAAGAAGAAGGACTGAATCTAGAAGCAATTTTGAAGACAAGAATTGTCCAGAAAGGGAAGTATAGGTCAAAAACTGAAGTTCTTGTCAAATGGCTTAACAGGCCTATATATGAGGTAACTTGGGAAGACCTACGACAGTTCAAGCGGTCTTTTCCAACATTCATCCTTGAGGGCAAGGATGTTTCGAAGGAGGGAAATATGTTATGTGCCACGTTATCTCGCAATATTTTTTTGGTCCCTCTTTTGTATCATCATGTTCATGGAAAATTTAATCAAAACATGATTTTAGATTTTAACAGTTGTTAGGTTCTTCCTGGAAATATTGTATCATTTCATACCCTTTTGTATCTGGCAACTTCTTATAAATACAAACTTGTTTATTACCAAGCAATGAAAAGGAAAATGTTTTGTTTTCTTATTCCATCATCAAATGTAGCTTCGGGTCGGGATTTACTTAAAACAGGCTTTTGGTTGGCTTGAACCTTATTAAACGAAACCATCGAAACCCTGTTTTAACTACTGTTACAACACTGGGGAGAGGTCTCCTCTATACTTGCTTTGTGATAAGTTTAGCGAGACAAAATAGAGTGAAAACAGTCGAACATGTAGACTTTTGTAAGGCATTTTTTCATGAGATAACAAGAAATATTATTGTGTGTCAATGGCAATAAACATCCCAAACCAAACCATTGACAAAATTTTGCATTACTAACATAAAAGCCTTGTCTAAAATCCATTGAAGTCCATTGAAGAAACATATCAGCAACAGAAAATTAATTTAAAGAAATTCACTGCTATGATCAATCCTTTCATGGACGGAATTTGCAAGAAGTTTTCATCTCCTCAGCTGGTTTTTCACTGCCGGCAAGTCCATTGTCAACCCAGGCCGAGTAACCTCCCGCCATGTTCTTCACTCGCTCATAGCCCTGCCTCCACCAACATAAAATTTTCTCATGATCACTTCAAATTTTATTTCGAAAAATTGCCAAGATTTGATTATGAATTCAACTTGACATTAATTAGAGTAGAGATTTAATGAGTAATCTTACAGCATTTAGAAGATCAACACAAGCATTGAGTGACCTGCCTCCACTGTGGCAACCCTTAATACAACAACAAAAAAAAAAAAAAAAGTAGATATCTTTCATTCATCCAAAGACTATTCAGACGTCTGTACTAGAGAATGACTCAAATTCGGGATATTCTCATATCCGTGAATGCAATTCCTATACAGCGGGATTATTTCGTACATATTCTCTCTAACCTCTTCTTGTTAATTTACCAATAACACTTTTAAAATCTTGCTGGAACAAAAGATACAACAAAATTAAAAAATTTTTACCACAACTATGTGATCATTTTTCTTGTAAATTGAGGATACTTGGGTGAGAAATTCAGGGTTCTTCACTCTACCTGGAATATTGTCAGAATACGAAAAAAAATATATTTAAAAAGTCGCGTAAACATAAAATTTCAACAGGGAAGAAACAGATCAGATTAGATTACATGGTAATAATGAAAAATTCTAGTCACCTTCTTGAGTTTTGAACAAGTATGGAACATTCATAGAATTGTCAACATGACTCTTGTTGAACTCCTCTGTTGTCCTACAGAAAAATAAAAATAAAAATCAGATTCAAATACTTAAAGATCGAAAAATCCATTCAAATGTTGACAGGATTAATTTCCTGAGATCAATATTATTCAATCCTACCTCACATCCAGATAGCGGTGCCCGGAGCTGAGGAGATCTTTTGCAGCATGAACATCAACACTAACAACATCTTCAATCCTGAAAACATACGAGAATTACGTGTGGTATCCCGCACCTGAAACTTTGGATGTCAATGGAAAATCTTACTTTTTTGTGGCATACATGTGAGACCTTACAGGGAAGAAAATGTGAGTCCTCCTCAGGTATCTTGTTGAAGCTAAAATTTGCCTGGAAGACATCATTTTTTGAGTGGTTTATAAAATACAAAGTTGACAAAAACCTGAAGAGGATACAGAATATTAAAATGAAGAATGAGACCAAGCCCCAGATGAGTAAAAATAAAAAAAGTTTTGAGAGAGAGAGAGATTTTCAGGGTTTGAGAAATTTTGCAGAAGGTTTCGCCAATTTATGAGGAATTTTTTTAGAGCCAAATTTAGTAATCTTTGAATTTTAAAAAATAAAAATAAGAAATTGTTAATCTTTGTATATATTTCTGCATTTTCCCTTTTTTGCATGATTCATTTTTAATGTTCTTTCCCATATATGGAATTTTTGTTGTCACTTGACATATTTGGAAAATTGAGTGAATGCTATACTATATATAGTTTGGTGTCTGAACTTTACCCAAGAATATCTGATTCCGATTCCCTTTCAGTTTCATTCATGATTCATAAATGTGTTCTAATGGTATTAATTTGCACAAATTTTTTTGGCACTTTATATATTTTTTTTTAGAGTAATACTAAACATCCCAATTTTTTTTCCTAAAATTATTTGTTAATTCTCAAATGATGTGACACGTAAGGTGTCAACATCATATCAGTTACCATATAATCGCATGATTTATAAGATATTGACACCTCACGTGTCACATCATTTGGAACATAATTTGGAAAAAAAAAAATTGGGACATCTAGCGTTATTTATTTTTTTTATTCATATTCAAGCAATGTTAAGATATTACTGGCTGATGATGTGAATTTTCTTATATGATTGGCTAACAATCAATACTTTGTGAATAAGCCTTATAAATTGACTTTACTAGTTTTGACTTTTGATCAATAATCAAACAATTTCTTCTCTTAAATTTTCCATTTCTTTTCTCATATAAATAAAATTTTCAAAATAAAGTACTCAATGATAAACTCAGGAATGCTAGGTGGGGGATTTTGACTGTTTGTTGAGTAATATATATATATTTTATTTTTAAAAATGAGAAATTAGAATATTAAATTACAACTTGGGTGATACTTTGTAGTAAATAATGATGCTTGATCATATCAAAAGTAATATTAGTATTGATTTTCAGTTAAATAGGCTGATATTTATTTAAATTTTATCACTTTTATAACAATGAATTTAGATCGATATAAATTTTTATATATTCTATATTAAAAAAAAAACATAAATCAATAAACATAATCAAGTTTCAATGATTCTTGGTCTATTCATGAATTTGTACATACACCATAATAGTTTCCCAAATGTGAAAAAAAATATATAAAAAAATAGAAATTTATCTAAATCAAAATCAAAACTTTACTAAATATTTTGGGAGAATTAAATCTCAGTTAATAAATATTTTGTCTTAAAATCAACCACTGATTGTTGTTACAGAATCATAATAAAATTTCTCTTCAATTTATCATTAGTCAAACAAGGTAAAAAAAAAAAAAAAAACTATAAAAGACAAGAGAAGGTATATGATTAAGAGACGAATTTTATCTGATTGAAATTTTTAGGATCGAAACAATAATGAGATACATAGGCGATTAGAGAAAAAAAAGAAAAAAAGAAAAGCCACGGATGAGAGTAAAATTATAACAACAGTTGTTTTGGGTTAAGTTTGTTTTTGATGATTGAAAGTTCGATCTTCAAATTTGATTATTGATTAAATGTATTGGTAAATTTTAGTGATTTTGTTGGTGTTTTAGGGATAAATAATCAAATTTTGATTACTCTCGTATTTTTGGAATACTATTAAAGATGCACTTAGCTATCCGAACCGTTCACAGGTTTCGCTAAATATTTGATCTTTCGTGTATGTTCGATCTCTAAGCTCTCTGAAGGTGTAGTATGTGAGTTTTTTCTACAAGGAATAGATATTATATTCTTTAATTATGGGAGGAGGCTATCCAAACCGTTCGTTTAATTCGACAAGTTTCTACAGATATCTGATTTTTTTTTTTAAATGGATTCAAAAACACAACAACCTGTCTTTCATGCCACCACTTCACAAAAAAACAACTCAACACAACACAAACATAACAACAGTTCAAAAAAGTCTTCTCTTTTTGATCATCATCATCATCATCGTCATCATCTTCTTCATCATCATCTTCATCATCATCATTATCGGAAAACAACAAAAACAAAATCTCTCTGTTACTGGTAAAAAATTATTTTTCTTCTACAAGCTTCAATCTTTCTCTCTGAAATGGGCAGCTCTGAAGAAGACTCCAACAAACCCTTATCTTTCTACGATTCTTCATCACCATCTCAACCTCTCCTCTCCTCCAAACCCCCTCCAATCGAAGAACCCACCACAACTTCCCAACCCGACCCGTCAGAACCCGACCCGAACCAGTACCTCCAGATCTCCTATAATTACGGTCCAAGACCCTTCAAGGACCTCCCTTTCGTCGTCCTCTTCCTCATCTTCGTCCTCACAACTTTCGGGTTCGGTATCTTCTCAATCTTCAACAGAAACTCCAACTACACCAACGTCTCTGCTTTTGTTTACAGTGCCAGTTCAAGTTCTTGCGTTAAAGACTCTGCTTCACTGTCACTCTCACTATTTGATAGCTGGGTTCTTGTGGGGTCCGGTTTTTCTTCATCAAGTTCTGATCTTTTGAGAGATTTGATTTGGACCCTTGTGGTAACTTTAATTTTGAGTGTGCCCATTTGTTTTTTGCTTCTTTTGTTGCTCAAACGTTACACTAAACAGATTGTTTACGTTTCGCTTCCTTTTTTCGTGCTCGTGCCTGTTTTTATCAATGTTTACTGGTTTGTAGCTTGTACTCTTAGCTCCACTTGTAGTGATGCATTGCCATTGGTGTATCGGATTCTGGTACTCGTGTTTGTGTTCTTGATAATTGGTATTGTTGTGTGGATAATTGTTGCTAATTGGCATCGAATCGAGCTGACTGTTAAGATTATTGGGATTGCTTCGGATGCCTTGTCAAAAAACTTGGGCTTGTTTCTGGTGTTACCATTGTTGACACTAGGATTGGTGGTTTATTACGCACCTATCGTTGTGTTCTTGGTGTTCTCGAGATTTAATGGGAAGATTGTCCCGAAAGAAGAATCGAATGGATTGTATAAATGTGTGTGGAAACAGGATAGCTGGGTGCCCGCATACTTTACGTTGGCAATTCTCACCATGTTGTGGTCTTTGACTGTAATGGTGGAAGCACAAGCTTATGTGATTAGTGGGACTACTGCACAGTGGTATTTCTCAAAGGAGGACGAGAAACCTAGGCGGAGTATAAGAAGTTCTTTGAGGTGAATTCATGATATTCTTATTATTTTTCAGCTTAATTTATCTAGTTTAATTTTGTTCAATTTGCTGGCATTGCTCTTTTATATGGTTTCTCATTATAGTAGAATATCGGTATTTTTTAGGTTGATTAAATCGGTCTCTTTAAATTAGCAATCTTAGAACAACAAGTTCCAGATGCAACTACGCTTACAGCATTATGTAAATTTTATGTTTGTAAAGAAGTCAAATGTTTGTGAGAACATAATGAAGGGCGGTCTTTGAGCAAAGACCGACAATGATGAATATATACTAAACTATTGTTAGTAAAACTAGGGTAGAGAGGGAAAATTACTCAATGTGAACAGAGGCGTCTATGTGCCGGGACAATGCTAATATGTCTAGACAACAGTATATATGCGTAGGATGTGTTGTTATACATGTGAACAGACTTCGCAGTCGAGTGTGGTCTACTGCTTATGCTGTTCTTTTACATTTTATAAATATTTGAAATTTGAATTTAATTTCTTATGGCTAGCTGTCTGTTGAATGATAAATTTACTGGTTCTTAATATTGGTCACGCTCAATGTTAAGAGCTTTGTTTAATTTGGATATCCTCCTACCTTGTATTTGATTATATAGATATGACGTTGTAACTTGGTACCATTTGAATTTGCTTATTCTTTACTGTTTTCACTATTTAGTCATCGTCACCACTTGTAGGTTTCGCTGTTGTCTAATCAGCATCTTAATTGGAGAAACATTAGTATTTTCTCTTAAAATCTCATGCTAATTTATTTCATGTTATCGTCGTGAACTTTTGCAGGAACGCCTTTGGTCCCTCCTCTGGCACTGTTTGTTTATCTGGACTAGTTATATGTGTAGTACGTGTAGTTCGTGCTACTGTTGATAGTGCCAGACAGGAAGATGCTCCTGGATGTGTGAATCTTATACTGCGGTGTTGTGTTAATACCTTACTGACAGCTGTAGAATTTCTTAACAAGTTCACCATCAACTTTGCAGCGATAACTGGTGAAGCTTACTGCTCTTCCGCAAGGATGACATACGAGCTTCTAAAGCGTAATCTTCTCTCTGCTGTTTTCGTGGAGACTGTGTCGACTCGTTTGTTAGCTGGAATTATCTTTGTTGTCTCAGCATTGTATACAATCGCGGTGAGTAGATTATACAGATTCATACTATCTTACTCGTTATAAATTATTGTCAAGAAATTTTTTCTTTAGTATGCAAGGATGCCATCTCGGTGTTTTGGGTGAGACATCCTTGCAGGTTAACGGATCAACATGCATCTTTCTTCCTATAGAATGATATGAAGAATCTCAAATTTTAAATTATGAAACCAAAGATAATAATTAAGGGGTGATTTGATGAAATATCTGTAGATGATCATAATGTACTAGAACTCATCATGCCGGTGCTTTAACAATGGTTTTTAGTCGGGTTTTATCCATATGATGATTTATGTGTAGATTGTAAGAATGAAGCTGGTTGTTGCTTAGTTATATTAATCAAGCATATGATAACTGAAATCTGTATGCTTTCGTATTAGCATTTAGGCGTGTGGACCTTGGTATGCAATGGTGGCCTAAATTTAATCAATATGGATACTTTTTAATTAGTTAAACTAAAGCAAGTATGCTCGAGTTTTTGACCTCATGCTCTGAGATCACTTGATTATGATGCCATTAAATGAACAGTTCACTGATAATCGAGAAGTTCTATATATTTCCAGATGCCTTTTCTCTTTGACATTTCATTTTCTTGTTCTAACTTGTTTCCTAACATCGGATGTTGTGCATAACCAGGCCTGTGCGATCTTACAAGGCGTGACCAAGCTAGGGGTCGATTCATATTTCATTGCTGCTCTTGCATGGGTGCTGCTGATTGTGATTCTGAGTTTCTTTGTCCATGTTTTGGACAATGTGATCGACACTGTTTACATCTGCTTTGCCATAGACAGAGACCGGGGAGAAGTCTACAAGGCTCATGTTCACGAGGTCTACGTTCACTTACCCATCAGCAGAAACCACACCTCATCGTCTTATGCCCCCAGAACTCTCAGTGTGTAAATTAAATTACATATATCTAACCTTGAATCCAAAAATTGTGTGTCCTCCTTGAATTCAAATCATGTGTTGTTCATCATCATCAATCTGTCATTTCTCTGTATAATCTAGATCGTGCATACCTTCAAATCTTCAATTGTTACATTGTACATTGTTGAGAGGCTTGTTTTGTTCAATAAAAGAGGTACTTTTTTTTAGGCAGATTCTAAGTTGCTTTGCATGCCTTGATGTGTTATGCGAAATCTCAATCTCATAGATGTGAGTCGGTGACTGTGAGGGGTTTACTACTGAGTCAATCCAACTTCTGTCAAAGTATTTTTATATTATAAAAATCATAATGCTTGATCATTTAAATGAAAATTCTATTGAGATTAGAAACATACAGTAGTGCCTTTAAATTTTGTAGGAAGATTATTATTTCTCATAATAAAGGTTATCAAAATACACTCATAAATTCATAATCATTCAAAACTATAATTATTTTGTAGAACTCGAAACGACGCCGTTGCAAGAGATGTTCTATTATTGAAAATAGTGAAAATAACGTAAATTAATAGGTCATAAATGCAAATAACTTAAAAAGAAGGACTAGTGTTAAAAAGCAGTATTTATATAAACACACATGACACAACAAAGTCTCTTCTCCAAGCAAACTTATACGAGAAAAAAAATAGAAAACACATCGACTTGTTTTCGAATTTCGAGAAAGCTCAAAACTTTCCTCTTCAATTACACACAAAAAGCGCCAAAACCATGGTTCTCGAGGTCAGTATTGTATTCAATTTAACTTTTTAATTGTTTTTTTCTTTTCTAGTTTTCGATTTGAATCCAAACCCATATGAATTTGATGTAAACTCTTGGTGGGTATTCGATTTTTCGATTGAAATCAGGCGACTATGATATGCATTGACAACTCTGAGTGGATGCGGAATGGGGACTACACGCCTTCTCGATTGCGGGCTCAAGCAGACGCAGTTAGTCTCATCTGTGGAGCCAAAACCCAAGTAATTAATTTTTTTGTGTGTTTTTTGAAGTTTTTTTTTATTTTAATGGTTTTGTAGAGATAATGATTTTTGGGGTTTTGATTTTGTATGTTGTTGTAGTCGAATCCGGAGAATACGGTGGGGGTTTTGACCATGGCGGGAAAAGGGGTTCGTGTGCTGACTACTCCTACTACTGATCTTGGAAAGATATTGGCTTGTATGCATGGTATGCTTCTTGTTGTTTTGATGAATTTGAATGTGTATTAGATGTGTTTTCCCTTCGATGTTTTCGGTTGTTTTTCGTGGTTAATGGGTGTTTGATAATGATGGAGATGGGAGAACTGTTTATGCCCTTTTGTGGCTGAATAGGGTTTGTGTAAATGAGTCTAATAGCTGTTGAAATAGTTAGTTAAAGGTTGTATTTTTAATGATTTTAAGGTAGTTTTGGAGCTATGAATTGACGAGAGGAGTGATACGATCCATTCCTAGGCAACTTCAATGTTGGTTTTGTTTCCCGGTTAGTGAGAGAAATATTATGCAAATTAAACAGGGAAAGGCTGTGCGGCACTTGGCCAAGGGTTTCAAATGAAATGTGAACTACTCAAATAGTCAAATAGAACTTTCATGGCAATTTTGCGTTTGGATTTTGGTTTATTATGAATGAATGTTTTATGTGATTATAAGGTTAGCTTGTGACTATTAGATGATAAATCAGCGGTGTGCTTTTGTTGTTGTTTTTATTTTTTGGCTCTGATTGAAATTAGAATGGGGCTGAATTCTTTCTCATGCAATTTGTTATTACTACATATGTGAAACATAGGGTCTAGTTTCTTACACAAATGGTTGGAGTACTTTTTTATTTTGTTCACCTCCAAAAGGTGAATTACTATTTGTAATACAGTTCTTCTCCTTTGCATAATCAGTCTTCTTGTTGGATTCAGAATAATAAGCATTCTCACATCTTTTCTTATTTGTTAATTACTGAATGCTATATCCATCTCTCTGGCTTCTCTTTAAATTCTTCCCTCCTATGTAGAACTTGAAATGGGGGGTGAGATGAACATAGCATCTGGGATCCAGATTGCTCAATTGGCTCTTAAGCATCGCCAAAACAAAAACCAGCGTCAAAGAATTATAGTTTTTGCTGGAAGGTATATCTTGTTGGCTCCTTTAGTTTACTGTTCCCATATATTGGTGTTTAGCTTATGTTTATCCTCTTTATTCGCAGTCCTGTCAATTATGACAAGAAGGTATTGGAGATGGTAGGGAAGAAATTAAAGAAGAACAGTGTGGCTCTTGATATTGTTAATTTTGGTGAAGAAGATGATGGAAAGCCAGAGAAGTTGGAGGCCCTTGTTGCTGCTGTTAATAACAATGACAGCAGTCACATAGTTCATGTTCCCGCTGGTCCAAATGCTCTTTCTGATGTACTTATCAGGTTTGGTGTTCCCCTTTTGCCTTTTGGATTAGTTTTATTTATGGTGGCAAATCTAGAAACTGATAAGTGTAATTGTAAAAATCAATATAACATGAAATTTGAATTAGCATTAAAATGTTGAACAAGCAGCGCAATATTTAAGTAGGGAAACAGACATGTTAATGTCTAGAGTATTTGTTCAGTCATGTTGGATTTCTTACTGGAATATTTTTCTTGTAAGAAAAGAAATGTTCGCAAGACTAGTAGTTGCAATTAGAAGCGGTGATTAAAGGTGGCATGACAGAATACTTTTTTGGAAATGAAGGTGTAACCTATGTCATGCCTTAAGTCTTAGTAGCATATACTTAACATATACGATTTTTTTACTCTGGCAGCACACCTGTGTTCAATGTTGATGGTGAAGGAGGAAGTGGCTTTGCAGCGGCAGCAGCTGCAGCTGCAGCTGGTGGTGGATCTGACTATGATTTTGGTGTAGATCCCAATCTAGATCCTGAGTTAGCTCTTGCCCTTAGAGTTTCTATGGAAGAGGAGAGAGCTAGACAGGAAGCTGCTGCCAAAAGGGCTGCTGACGAAGCTGCTACACAAGGAAAAGGGGAGGGGGCGACATCCAACTCACAGGATGCAGCTATGACTGAAGTTGCCAACACTAAAGCTGCTGAAGCAACAGAGAAAACATCTGATCCAATGGTTGGTGTCACTTTTTACTTATTCATGTGTGTGAGCATGCTGTTGATGCATCATGCATCATGCTCAACTCAATCTTACCATTTTTTTTTTGTTGCTAACATATGCTGCAAACAACCGTTTAATTTGAAATTGGTTTTGAAAATGGTGGTTGTGATAGGATGAGGAGAATGCTTTACTACAACAAGCTTTAGCAATGTCAATGGATGCTGCTGGAGCAGATCCTATTGTTGATGCTGATATGTCAGAAGCAACTAATAACGTGGATCGGGAGTTGGCCTTGGGTATGTTCTCGTTTACTGAGGCATTTTGATTTACTTTAGGATGTATAATTCATTGCGTTGCATTATTTTTGTTGTCATTGCCTACATGTGTTCAGTTTGTCACGGACACTCCAACAAGGATATAAACCTTGGTCAACCGTATTGAAGTCCAATTTATTTGGAATCTTATACTACATCCCTAAAATCAGGATCGCTTTTATGTTAATGGTCTTTAATTTACATTATACTCCTTTTTGGCTTGGAGTTGCTGTAACATGGGGAGGCTGTTTTTTTCAAGGCTTAGGGTTAGTTAACTGTACATAAACAAATCTTCTGTGCTATTTACATAGTCAATCTTGTATATGTTTTGGCAATTTTTAATGTGTTTTATGCTTTGTCTGCTTTTGATTCTCTTAACAAATGTTTAAAATGCTAAATTCTTGTCAAATAATGCATGATTAGATGAGCATTTCCAATGTTAGTTGTTACATTAATTTGTAAGTTCAGTGCTTTCTAGTGCCGTCTTTCTAGCTACTGGAACTTCCAACTTTAACTCATTATGCATTACCCTAGTCATCGTGAAACTGATTTTAGTTTATTTTATCAACATGGCACATTAGTTTTTAGGTTAAACTAATTAATGAATTATCATTATCATTTTCTAATGTGTGTTGACCGATTCCTCTTTTTCGCTGCTTGCAGCTGTTCAAATGTCCATGCAGGAAGATGCAAAAGATGCATCAAACCAATCAGATGTAGGCAAGGTGTTGGGGGATCAGTCCTTTGTATCATCTATTCTTTCATCAGTAAGTATTCGTTGAACTCATGGTTAACAAATTGATATATATATGTTACCTATGTCCTCACGCTTTATTATTCTCACAGCTTCCAGGTGTTGACCCAAATGATCCTTCAGTGAAAGAACTGATCGCATCTATGCAAGCTCAAGCTGAGGTGTGCTCATAAAACTTATATCGATAAAACATATATAATGTTTGTATTAGCTTTCTTTTTATTTTGTGATGTCGGTTTTGGTATTTATTATCATGACTTTATATTTGCTCAAATTTACCATATATCCGGTGTATGTTAGAACTTACTGTACGCTCTCTTTTGTTTCTTTCCAATTACTAGTCATCCAAAGAGAAGAAGAACGAAGATGAACCACCGAAAGATGACAAGTGAAGACACCGTTAACTTCATCCTCGATCTCAGAACCCAGCACTATCTTGCTAACTTGGATCAGTCCTTTATTGCCCTCTTCTGTTTCTCTTGAAACAGTCGAAACAAGAAACAGATGCTAGGAAAAAGCTTCCGAGGATTTATATTGAACTATTGTGCTTTTATTTTTTTCTGTTTCGAGGTCTGAAGTTTGTAGTCGTGTTACCGGATTTTTTTAATAACGCTGCAAAAAACTTCAAAAATATTAGATTAATGACTCAAAACTCTCTTGATTCTTCTCACGTTTTAAAGTATTTTAGGGTCTATAATTGTGTTAGATCATCATCGTGAACCTGATAATTCGATGAGATTTCAGAGTTCTGGAACAGCATAAAAAGTTTACATCATGGATAAATGCAAGAAGATCATGATCAATGATAGTGTCCGGATGTGATGCGATTGGGCCACACCGTCCTTTCTTGTGTTGATGTGCTCAATGGTTGAGACCATAGGTTGTACAGGTGAAAATCGGAATTTCTGGCTGTTGCTAAAAGGGTCCAGGCATGAGAGACAAATGAAACCAACAAAAGTGACCTGTGCAATAATGCCCTTCCTCTTGTAAATTGGAGTAGTGCCTGAAACCTTAGTCTTCTGGACAATCCGGTCCACTACAATTTACGGACCGACCGAGAATTTACAGTCGACTCGAATGACTAAATCTAATACAGTAGAACCCCTATAAATTAATCTCCTATAAATTAATATCCTCTCTGAATTAATAAAAAATCTCGGTCTCAACTCGGGCCAGTGTAAAAAATTAATAAACCCCTCTATCGTAATAATTAATAATTTCTTTTTGAAACCTAGTGTAAAATTTCGGTCCCGACTGTCGTATAAATTAATAATTTCATAAAAGTACAAAATATATTATAAATTATTCAAGAACTAGAAAAGTATTTCAAGATACTAGTTTGCACTAGGTCACTATGTTTGATATTTTTGACTTCATCTTTCATCTTTTGAATTGTCCTCAAGAAGCTATTATCATCACATTCTTGTTGTGGTCAAAAGGTTTCAATTAAATTTAGCATTTCAACAACTTAACCTTACTTGTAGAGATTTTAGATATCTTATGACTATCGTCGTCATTATCTATCTCAATCACATCATCATTATTCTGCCTTGTGATATCATTAATGATAACCTCTTCGGTTGGAATGTAACACACTTCTTCAAATTTGGTGGTAGATAGTGCACTGTGATGTTCCTGAGTTGGATGTGATTAGGTAGCTCTATAAGTGGTACATGGGCAGTGCAATTGTCAAGAAGAAACAAACCTTTCGATTTGCCATGGGCAGTGCCATTGCGATTAGGAATCCTAAAAAAAAGGAACTTCCCCTGAAGAAGAAAACCGACTAAACAAGGAATCCTAAAAAGAAACTTTCCCTAAACAAGAACACCGATTTCTATACGTTTTTTAAGACAAAATAACACTTTACAATGTCAAACCCTTCAAATTAATAACCCCTCTAAATTAATACTCAAGGGTAGGTCCCAAGAATATTAATTTAGAGGGGTTCTACTGTATATTGTGTGCCTGGTAATGGATCGTGATGGACATTTGTATCTATCCGGCGATCGTTAAATGGCCAGGGTGTTTCTTGATAGAGTCGACAAAAATCATGCACACCCCAGATATGTTTTCTTCTTGCATTGCATCTCTGCTTTATTAGTCAGATGAAGCTGCTGCAACCACCAAAAATTGATCATGAACTTCCATTAACAAGAAGTTAAACAACTATATGGCAAGATTTGTAGGGTCTCAACCCACCTAAACCATGCCTTTAATTATAGTTATCCAAAGAGGACGTTACAGGTGTAAGATCATGCATATATATATATATTTTTTCTTTTTAAGATCATAGTTTATCGCATGTGACAATCAATTTTGTAACGATAAAACTAAAATCGATCATAGGATGTCGATCATTAGGTTTATGGTTATGCACATTCTAGGGTGGGGTCTCTCACTCACAAGGTAGCTGACTCTGTTTTCCACAAAAGAGAGACCCCACCCCACATGAAGTATATGTCTCCCTTTGCACATCCATTTGTTCTAGCTCTTGCTTGCAATTACATGAAGTAGATTTTAGTGTTTGTTCTCTTGGTGCATTTAGAGGACATAGATTCTCTTCTCATCTAAGCTTTTCTTTTTCTCCGCGCATGTTACCAGGATGCTTTTAACGTTATTAAAAAGTATGCACTTTTAAATATTCGATCGAACCAACAAATAATATTATACATCCGTCCTACTGTTCTACTAAAACGTACTTTTTATCTTTCACGATCGACACCTACATCCTAATTACTAATCCTTTTCTATATTGAACATTTTTAGATTGTTGAATGAACGGATGGTGTAATATGTCCGTCCTATTAGTAACTTTTTCTCATTCCCAGTCATGCAATCTCATTCCAACTACTAATCTTTTACTGTATGCATGCACTGATGCACATCTACTACTAATCTTTTAAGAGAAAAGCTGGGCAGCGGTCGGGCTGCTAAACCCATATTAGCAGCCCTCCTATCACTGGCTGACACGTCAGCAAAAACACACTAAGGGAATTACACCTCATCACACACAAGCCCCTCTTCTCCCTCCCAAATAGGTCTCGGCCGGCGGCGAATCAACGACGGAGGTAGCAGAGATGAACAACAGGGATGCTGTGGTCGCTTTGCTGGAGTCGAGTACGTCTGAATCGTCAGCCACCACGCCGGAAAACAAAGGACAGTATCTTTCCCGGTGGCGGAATCGCGTGGGGAACAACGACGAGCCAGCTGACGCCGGAGACACGTGGGTTTTGGTCGCCGGTGTCTTCTGAGTGTCGTGAAGGTGGCGGTGTAGCTTCAATCGCCGGTGATTGGTGGCGACGAGGGTGACAGCCGCTGGTCTTCTAGTATAGATCTACGGCGATAATAGCATAACTAGAGGTCGGTGATGAAGGAGAAGATGATGATCGGCGGTTTCCGGTCCTGCTGGTGTCGTCCGTGGTGGTCAGAGGTGGCGGCCGGAGGTGGCGCGTGGACGCGTGGCTGTCGGAGTGCTGACGTCGACTTGATGGAGGGAGAAGAGGGGCTTGTGTGTGGTGATATCTAATTCCCTTAGTGTGTTTTTGCTGATGTGTCAGCTTGTGATAGGAGGGCTGCTAATATGGGTTTAGCAGCCCGACCGCTGCCCAGCGTTCCTCATCTTTTAATGCATTTGAAAGATAAAAAAGTCTCTTTCGATTGAACCAATTCACGAATGATGTTATACGTCCATCCTACTGAAAACTTTTTCTCATTCGTGAACACACACTTGGATCCAAATTACTAATCCTTATCTCCAATATATTGAAAAAGCCACATGCAATGCAACATTAATTGTTTTATGGGGATTATTGCTAGGATGTTGCCTTCCATCTCCACTACATATTCCTTGACAAATTTGTTGGAAAACTCAAGATTATGAATATATAATATATCTTGAATTAAGTGAATGAACATACATACATAGAAAACAAAGAATTTGATAAAGCAAATTGGACAATTTGGTGGCAATTGAACAACCTCTTCTTGGGTGATGCATGAATGATTGCAATGACTCAATTTGGTCACCTTTTTTTTTTTTTTTTTTTTTTTTTTTTTTCTTTCTTGTTCATATTTTGTCAGGTTGTGAGCTTCTTCTTCTTCTTCTTCCTTTGCTTCCACGCAAAGACTAGTCTTTCGAGGAACATTTACACAAATATAGAGAGATCAATATGGGGATGTGGGTGTGTGATCCAAGATGGGACCACCGTATTTATCTCTCTCAATGTATATAATAATGGATATTATCAGATTTCATACGTCTATTTTTTTTCGTACGAGATCCCGATTTTATAGACATTACATGGTAAGTTTAATAAGTGATCCGACTTTGTAATGTTACAAAGTGAGTTTAAGTGACTTTGTAATGTTACAGAGTCAATTTCTCATTCACCTATTAATCATTTTTGGAGTTTAAGTATACCATCTCAATATTCTCACATAGGAGAATACAAATATACTTTGACCTTTCATTTTTCATGAAATCCATCATACTCAAACACAGGGACGTAACCAGGATTAAACACTAGGGTGGGCTAGAATAATTTTTTTTTTGATCATTAACATTATGAGAAAATTGTATAAATTAAAAATAAAGATACACCCAGTTAAGAAGACAAAGCAGGGATTACTCTATAAATATATATTCTAAATAAATGCATTAAAAAATTAATAAAAAAATAAAGTCAAAACAAATTATAAAATAAACATAAAATGCTAATACAATCAAATACTAATTAAACTGTAACATACGGTTTTTCAAAAGATCAAACTTATCAATTATGAAATCAGGATCAATAGCACCAACAATTTCTCTTTCAATGTAGACAACCATGGAGTTTGTTAAGAATTCATTTTTCATCTTATTGCGAAGTGATGTCTTTTTGCATTACGACCTATATAAATAAAAAAAGACACAAAAATAAGTCATTAAATTAATTATTATTTTATTACTTCTATACACATCAAGAAATAAGAAATTATTTACATATATAATGTTCTTATATTATAATATTAATTGATTTATTCGAAATATACAAATACAATGTTAAAGGAAATCTAATTCATTACTTTCTAACAAAAAGTATAATTTATTTAATTATTAGTTTAGTTTAGTTATGATGAAGCATTCATATCATATAGAAAAATAAATATTCACTTATATTACTATTTACTAACAAATCTAAAAACAAAAGAATAATTAAAAAAAAAATAGCAAATATGTATCTAAATATCAACCAAAACAAAAAGAAATTTATTAAATAATTAATGTTATAAATTAAAATTATAATAACTAATAATCAGATTAATCCAAAAATTTAGTTACAAAACAAAATATTTAAATTTATAATATTCATAAAAATATACCTAATTGAAAGATGAATTATTGATAATAATAAAGATGTTGGGCTAAAATTCGGAGAAAAAAGAGAGAGAAAAGAATTATTAAAGAAAAAGAAAAAAAATTGAAATCAATTAACTGATAGTTGTTGTCTTTATGCCTCGAAACTTGTGAAGTGATGTAGATAGAAGTTTTCCACTAATGCCTGTCGCCTGTTGCTATTTCCTAGTCTGCTAGACCTACGCAGTTTTCAGTTTTCACTAATATAGTCATTAATTTTATTTTTACTTTTTACTTTCAATTTTTTTTTTTTAAAAGGTTAGGGTGGGCTTGAGCCCACCCTAACCCAGCCTAAGGTCCGTCCCTGCTCAAACAACGTTCTCAAAATGCATGTCTATCACAAATTTTCTAACAATGTGTCAAGAACTCTCTAACTTATCAACAGCTTGGTGCAGTAAATCTGTGATGAGTGTAATGGTGGGCAGGAACTCCTGTTGCCATGTGTCTTGGGTAAAATACAGGATGCTTGCGTGTAAAGAACACATAACATGCCATTGCCTGAGTAAGAATTATCGGGATTTTGTACGTTTTTATTTTATTTTTATGAAATTTTAGATTGTAGCATTTTGTAATTAGTTTTATAGCGCTACCAAACCGATTGTTAGATGTGACAATCGGCTAACAATCGGAGATTATGTAAAAAAAAACATGTGGAATCTCATATATGAAACCATACTTATTAATTGGGTAAATTGAAATAATATAATTACTTTTCTAATCCAAGAAGAAAATGACTAGAATGCAAGAGGAAATTAGAAAAAACTATCACTTTTTCAATATTAAAAAACCAAGTGTTGTCAATTGTCATTTGAATTTTGTGAGATAGGAATAGCATGCAAAACTTTGCTCACATTGTTGAAAACCACAACTCCATTTTCATTTATGATATATAAATTTAATTATAAATCTTTTTTTTTCTTTTGAAAAATCCATTTTAATCTAATTAATTGGTTACTAATTCCAAGTTTTTAGAGACTAGAATGAGTAAAATAGTAAATGTCCGGCAAATGTCTGTGTTTCGAGTTGGCGTACCATGTGTATATATCAAGAGCCAACAGGGACGTAGATCAACTAGTAGATGGATGAGCTTGGGGCTTAGGTGAATGATTTTCAGGTCAGCGGCTCAAATCTTACCAATGGCGAAAGCTTTCAAAAAAATACATGGTCCCGAATTAATAGATATTGTAAAAAAAAAAAAAAAAAAAATGAATGGTCTACAGTGTTACCACATCATTTGGGCACCAAATTTGGGCAATGTAGCAAATTTGGGCAATGTAGCATTACTCCAAGAAAAAAAAAAAAATATATATATATATATATATATAGATATCTATATATAGACAGATTTGTAAAAACCATCACAAATGATTTATAATTAGATAAGACTTTGGTTAAGATTACTATATGTAAATTAGATATAGATAATTATGAGATTCTTATCTTAGAAAAAAAAAATATACACGTACATGAGGAAAAATAATTAAGTCTTATTATAATATACTTTAAATAGTATGTGAGTAGTGAATGATTATTTATTAACAATAAATAAGGTTTAATTAAATAATTATCAATTTAGTGGATATGATTAGTTACTAATAAGTTGGAATGTTCAATTCGGGCAATTTAACATTAAATAATGAGATAAAAAGTACTTATTATTGCAATAAATTTTAATGTTCCAAAATCAGGTATTCAGGATTTAAAAGAATAACGTTGACGAGATTAAGGTTGGTCCGATGGTAAATCCCTCACAATTGCACCATGAGGTTGCGGATTTGAATAATTTCTCTTCCTAACAAAACCCTGAATTTATATAATAGTGTAATATTTAAAAATAAATAAATAAAAGAATAACATTACATTTTTCAAAAAAATTACATGAAATTCGTGTTTGGTATGACTTTTAAATAGTTGTTTATACATCATCAACCATATCAACTCTTAATCTATACGGTAGTTACAACTCGTATATTTGTGCTACATGAGTACATGGTAAGTACTACTAATATATATGTGTTACATTATCTGAGTATGAATTTGGGCAAAGCGATTGTGCAATATTAATCCAGCATTACTCTATATGCTAATAACGTTTACACGACATAATATTTTTAAAATCTCAATAAAAAGTTTAAATCAGTAGACGATACCGGTTATTTATGGAGACGGAATTAACTCTGAAAACTATGCAAAATGATTGGTCCAATTATTATGATTGGTCCAATTATTATGTATTAATAATGCAAAGACAAAACAAACAAACCCTAACAAAACTATGGGCAAAATGGTAATTTTATAATTTGCATGCACGCCACAAACATGTGATAAGGACAAACTTGTAAATATCTACCAACTTCAATGGCATTTTCACACCACACAACTTTATATAGTGACCACTCCATCACATTCACAGACACACTTCCTCCAACAATTCGAGCTCTTCAACAAACAACAACAATGGCGATGGCTTTCAAAATGGTTTAACTATACACTACATTTAATTTTTATTTTATTTTGTTTTTCGATATATCGAATCTAGTTTAACATTATGGTGAATGATTTGTTTTTACAGGCGACAACCGGGACGTGGGTGACCGACGAGTGCAAGAACTCGTTCATGGAGATGAAATGGAAGAAGGTACACCGGTACATAGTGTTCAAGATTGATGAGAAATCGAAGCTGATCACCGTCGACAAGGTCGGCGGAGCAGGGGAAGGGTATGACGATCTGGCGGCGTCGCTGCCGGACGATGACTGCCGGTATGCCGTGTTCGATTTCGACTTTGTCACTGTTGATAACTGCCGGAAGAGCAAGATCTTCTTCATTGCATGGTCCGTCAACTTTCTTTACCTTTATTTTTCTTCATTATACATATCCGTATATTATCATGCGCAGGATACTCCACGTTTTCTGTAACGTTACACATCTTATAAGAAACATGCGAAGAATCCCGCATCTGAAAGACTGAAACTTACTAACGTATAGCAGTATACTATTTCTATATATATCATGGTGGTCAAAATTTTTATTTGTTGACAATTTTGACCTTTGTATATATGGAGGATGTGAATTTGGTCTTAGTTTAAATCTGAAATATTTTAGTAATTAAAACAATAAGAAAACATTAGAGAGTTATTCTAAAGAGTATTTTTAACAGGAAGAAATTTACAATAATTTGTTAGTTTTTATTAGTTATTATGCATAAAACACTAATAGAAATCCACCTACGACAATGAAATTATGGGTTTGAATCAGGATTTCGTTAAAAACGGGACCTCTTTAATCTGTTTTAATATTATAAAGTGAGTATAAAATTACTTATAATACTCTAATTTCTAAAGTTTTTCAGAGAAAAAGATGGGCAGTCCCAAAAACCATTTAGGTAAAATGTCAAGATTGGTCATTTCACAAGCATAAATAGTAGATCATTAGATTGATCATTGATCATAATTAACAAAAGTAATTAATTAAAAATCAATCACAGCCATTGATTCACATCAAATTAATCATGTCAAAAATAAAATTATCTTTGATTATTATGATTTTACAGGGCCCCAACAGCATCAAGAATCAGAGCAAAAATGCTGTATGCAACCTCCAAAGATGGAGTGAGGAGAGTGCTTGATGGAATCCACTATGAAGTTCAAGCAACTGATCCAACTGAGATGGGATTTGATGTGATTCAAGACAGAGCCAAATAAATTAAAAACTAAATTACTTAAAGATGCTAGCTGTTTTTAATTATAATTAAGAAGAAGAAAAATTGGATAAATTATTGTCAATGGCATCTTAATTATGTTTAATATAATTAATAATAACTTCCCAATCAGATCTGCTTTTCTTTGGTATCTTTTTTTTATTGCTTTTTCGCTTTCTAGGTTTTGGCTTGGCAAACTAATGTAAGTTAAGTTAATCCTCTAATTTGTAATAAAGCAACTTTTTTATTTAAGTGCTTTTCAGTTTTTAGCTAATTTATTATTACTTTTATGTGTACTTAATTACCTTTGTGCACTAAAATTTATATGATGACCCTTCAAAGAATGTATTTGAGAATAATTTTTTATTTTTGTAATTAATTTAACGTTTTAATTCATTTTTATTTTGGTAAAATATTTAAATGAAAGTATTTTTTTAAGAAGAACTTATTTAGTGGTACGTCGCAAAGATCATTTTAAGTATTAGTTCTTATATATCAAGTATATATCAAGATGACGATATAAGGTTGGTTCCGTGGTAAACCCCTCACACCTGTGTTACGAGATCGTGGGTTCTAGTCATTCCCTTCCAAAAAAAACCCCGAATTTATGTAGTATTTAAAATAAAATAAAAACTTTGAAAGTAATATAATGTAAATTGATCAAAATGAAGAAGTGTTTTTGATTGATCAAAACCCTAATAAATTAGCACCTAACTATGCCTAAATTGTGTTTGTAATGTTGGATGGATTCATTTGTCTGGAACTTGAAATTTATTCAATAAATAAAAAAGTGGAATTGAAAAGCTTTTTCCTGCTACAATGAATACATGATGTTCTGATCAAAGAAATTGATTTTTTTTTTTTTTTTTTTTTAAGAAGAAGAAGATTAATTAAGCTATAAAAAATAATATGATTTTACTATCACCTAACGTGGTTAGATGGTAAAGGATGTTCATTCAGCCATCACCGCACCATAAATCCATCTCATGAGTTCTCACCATAAATCCATATCTAGTAACGTAATTGTTTCAATCTAGCCTTCGGTCGCATAATTGTTTCCGGTCATTAGCTTCATATGTAAGCATCGATCCAGCACCGATGAGAATAGGCTCGAAACGCGTCTACTTAATTTCACATAGTAGGTGATCAGATGGATGACCTGTCCTTCTTGTCGGTTATAATTTGGAACATTATTGTCTCTATCAATTCCATTGACTTACCTTATATGCAACCAAAAGAATTAAAGAAGTCACAGTAATTAAGGCTAAAATAATAGAGAGAGTCGAGAGACATGGATAAAGAGAATATTTCATACAGTAAAGACATGCATGATTGTCAAGATTTTTCTTTTTTAATGTTTGAGATATTATCGGCCTGAATGAACATCATTTATCATTAAATAATGTTAATAATCAAATCATGTTAAGCAATGGTTGATTTTCAAGATTTAAAATTCAATTAATACTTGAAAAAAATATAAAAATAATACTATGTTTCGATTATATATATTAATATTGGATAATTTGAAAAATATCTTCAAATAATTATAAGTAATGATATATATAACCTAGCTAGCTAGGGAGATAGCTATAATTAAATATTGTGAAAGAGGAAAATCAATAGAAATCGATAATGTTTTGGCACCTAACTCTTGAGAGAACATAATTCCTACCATTTTTTTTTTTTTTTAGGTACTACCATTTCATACCTTATTTATCATTATTTATTAAATCTAATATTTTTGAACGGATTAAAAATCTATCAGAACCTATCGAGATCAAATACTATATGCATGTCAGTGATGTCCCGAATAATAAGGGAGAAACCTCCCTCATACATGTTAAAACTCAAATCTTCCGTTACAAACGTGGAAAGGGAGATACACAACACTTGAACTAAAAGATGATATATGTTATTATTATTTTCAGAATTTTCAGGTTCACCAACAATGAGTCAAATTTTCTAATAATTATGATGTCCAATGTTTGTGGTTTCAATGATATATATTATATTATAGCCTCTCTTTTTTCACTTTTACTTCAGTTACCCAAATCATTTTCTTCTTTTACTGAGGGAGAAAAAAAAACGTGTAATTATAATTACTCTAATTAATTTCTCATGCATAAAATCCAACTAATTTGGGCTATTATACCCACCAACGTAATGGTGAATATGATGCCCCATCAAAATCAATATCATTATGTTATGTGTGATCATGATCATTTTAATTTCAAGATTAAACCATTTCTTCTTCTTCTTTTCTTCACCACTTTTCAATGAATATATTTTTTTTAATTGGGTTTTCTAGAGAAATTATATCATTTTTTTTATAAATAAAAATAATAATAATTTGGGGAGTTAAGAGAGGATGATATAACCCGATCCCACAATTTCATTTTCATGGATTTAGTTCGAATTTGATCACCTTATGCAAGATCAAGAATCAATCACGGTTTGAACAATCAAAACTATTAGATCAATTGAGATGGTTTATAATTGAAAGGTATAGTTATCACCGGACTAGCTTTGTTGTATGCTATCATAGGACGGTTTGTAGTTAATTAAGTTAAGATATTTATTTATGTATTGTATTAATTTTATTCAAATAATTCGAATTTATAATTTTCCACATAAAATCCTTGTACAAATGATTCATATTATTAGTTGAGATTGTGTTTGTAGCAAATTGTCTTTGTTGATAGAGCAACCTATATTCCAATTTGGCAAGTCTATAGCTTTTTATTACTTATAAAAGTGCCTATATATTAAGCCCAAAACATGGTCCACTAATTCTCAAACCTTGGGCTGGCCTTGAAGTGAACCCAATTCTATTCACTCTCATACCCATTCTCATGGAGTCATATTTAACATCTAATCTAATCTAATCTAATCATATACCAACATTAATATCACCTATTGATCGATTTAAAACTCGAAAGAGTTAAAGTAGTACCCCTTGATAAAAAAATCATCGTTGTCGGTTTAAAATATATTTTTGTTCAATTCAATTGTGCAATCATGAAAATTACTTGTACCCAAAATTCATCCCTCGAACAATATAGCACGAGTTGTAACCGATACATCAGTCATAACATAAGCTCGCGATCCATAGTTAATGACAAACTCGCATGCTACGTTATTAGAACAAATCAATTTTCTTCTGGTTTTTGTTTTGAATAGAACATTAGAACATTTTAAGCAACAATCTTATTGTGTAATCTATTAATAGTTTAATCTGCAAGAATCTCTCAACAAGCTCTCGTAGCTCAGTTGGTTAGAGCACCCGTTTAGTAAGCGGGAGGTCTTGAGTTCGACTCTCAACGAGAGCAATCTCTGTCTTGACTTTTGTTTTTCCTTATCGTTTACTATTTTTTTTGCCTCGTTCAATAGGAAAGGAGGTATACACTGAGCTGTCATGGACCCTCCAACAGTAGGCACTTTTTCCAGTACTGTCGTTGTAAAACAAAAGTCGGTCGATGTCAGAATCAGGTGACGTGGGACCCAACTTGGAATTTGATCCAGAGCCAGAATAATCACATGTCCGCCACGCGTCTGTCTGCATGCACACTGTTGAATCATCCTCACCGTCCATTTCAACAAGTGATATTTGGGCCTCTAGAATGATGACTGCATGTTCAAGGTTGATCTCAGCCGTTGGATCAGTTGGAATCTGGCCAAATTATCTACCTGGCTTGGCCATAGACAAGACAGCTCTCATCTTTAATTGTTCGGGACAACCTGTCTAATTACCCTACTTCGAGTTAATTAAACAATATTCATTCATACTCTATTCATTGTCATCGATTACTACTATTTAACGTATACGTAATCCGAATATCTAATCTTCCGATAATAAAATTGTAAATTGAAACTTAAATCCCGGATAAATTGAGACATGAACCTATTGTAAATATTGCAGTCTTGTTAACTATGTTTTGCTATGATACAAGTGAGCGATCGAGTTACCATTAAATCGACCTCAATTTAGTTAAATTATGTGTTTAATCGTGTTGTTTTTCCCACTTATTCACTAAATTGAATCCTTCTAATTTATAAAATTTTGATTTTGATACTCCTTTTACTATTTTAGCATACGTTGACAATTTAGCAACTTTGCATTCACTATTGTTGTAATTAAAACACGTAGTAGTGAAAGTGACACTAAAATCTAAATCATGTTCATCACTAAATATTTGTGACAATGAAATTCGACATGATCATTCTTGTTTCACTTTTCTTGTGACAACAACCTACATAGTAGTTACATTGTTGACTTTTGACTTATTTCTTTAAAAAAAAGTAAAAAAGTTTGTATTTGTTAGGTATGTCTTTGATTATTTAATTGAATTTTTTTTGTACATATTCAAACAAATAGTTTTACTATATTATACATATCATATCACAAGGAATAACAAATCAGAACGTATATAAAATGAAACTATTGGTCGGTAAACGCTAACTAAACAATGATCGATATTTTTATAAGAAAAATACTATACAACTCAAAAAATTAACTCAAAATCCAATCCAAATGATGTGACAATAAACTTGTCATAACAATACAAATTACGGAATGAAATGATAAATGAGAAATCACTGGACACAGAATTTGAATTGATTTTTGAATAAATTTTTTAGGTTATCTACCATTAATGTTTTTATAATGATATAAAATTTGGATCCCTTACGAAATTACGTATAGAGTTCCATATCTCTGGCACCTCCCTTTAGGCCTTCTCCAACCATTATTCAAAATGAAGATGGCTTTTGGTTCTTCAAAATTGAAGATCCCAAATTGGATCTTCATTTCACTATTTGATTAAAATATTATTATTTTATCTTTCCATCTTCTTTTTCACTTTTTTAATTAAACTCAATTAATCATATATAATTTTTTTATTTATAAATGTAATTAGTATAAAAATTATACCATTAGAAATATTTTGTTTTGATCTTTCAACCCCATTTTAATTATTATCTAATAAGATAATGTAGAGAAAACAATTTTATTAAAGATAGTTTGAAATATTATTTATAAAATAAAATAATAATATTCTATTGTTTACAGATTGTAAAGTGAAGAATGGTTGGAGTAGTAAAATTATGAAGAAGAAATATTTCAGGAATATTCCATTTTCAGTCTTCAAATTGAAGAAAAAATTGAAGACTGGTTGGAGATGGCCTAACAAAGATTGTTAAGCTAACTCCAACTGATCTTAATTTCCTCAAAATGAAGACCAGATTGGCTCCAACCAATCTTCAAAATAAAGACCCCAAAATCAAGATTTGTTTTGGTTCTTCAAAATTGAAGGTCCAATTTAGGATCTTCTTTTCACTATTCCATATTTCCATTAAAATAATATTATTTTTTCTTCCTATCTCTTTTTTCACATTTTTAATTAAACTCAATTAATTATATATAATTTTTAATTAAAAATTATACCATTAGAAATATTTGTTGAGATCTATCAACTGAGTATAATATTGACTATATTTTAATTTTAAATTTTTTATTAATAAACTAATAAGTATTTTAATTAAAAAAAAATGTTTTCAAATCACCGATTTTTATATACAATTAACATATATCATAATAATTAACTCAAAAATAATTCAGTAAAACCAAATAATAACATTAACATTCTTAAATTAAAATTAAAATAAAATCAATAAAAAAATAATATTTAAACTTAAAAGTTAACACTAATATTACGATAAAGTAAAATTATGGAGATAGAATATTCCAGAAAAATACGGAAATAATTAAGATGGTCTTTAAAGAGCAAACTAAAAAACGTTTTTGCCTAACTTTGAGAGATTGGACTCAACAACCGTTAAATGCGGAGATCGTAACGGTAATAATAATGGTTAGGTGAGTGTTGAAATTTGCATGAGAAAAAATTAAATCTCTCTCCCACCCACACACACACACAAATCAAAACAAAAATTAGTTGTGTCTTTCAAATAATGCAGCTTCTATTTAGACAGATTTTTAGAGAATCAAGACATCAAAAACATTTCGTATGTCTTTTCCGTTACACATGGTGGGACTTGGACGAGCCACCGTAATTGGTGAACAAGTACACGTGTATAGGGTGTAAATAGAAAAACGACGATATATATTGTATCGTTAACAGAAGATTTGACTTATGTTATGTTAGTTGAGGCGGTGCAATTCATGCCGTTGGTAATAAAATTGTGGATTCGAATTAAAGATTGCAACGGGTGGGGCTGAATCGGCCCACCCTAAACTTGACCCGTTTTTTATAGGGTACCCTATATCTGACCTGTGATTTGAACGGATTTTCGATTTCTATCCCAAACTCAATCCAATTGGGTCAGGGGTGCTTGACCCGAATGACCCGATTCGTTTTATTTAAAAAAAAAGAAAAAGAAAATCCTAAACCACTAAATATATAAATTATTTTATCATATGATTGAATTTTAGGACATTGATTTAAATTTTAACATTAAATTTAAAAAAATAGATATACAATTTTTTTTTTCTCTTTTATTGGAAATTTAAATATACACTTAAATACAAGCATGCACCATCGAAAAACATTTTAACATACACCTAAAATTTATACATAAACTTAAATTTAATATAACACAACTTCTAAGTTTAATAAACTTTAAATTCAAACATAAAATATGATTAGGTAAAGAGACAAAGAGATTAGACTTTTGTTTTTCCCTTTATATTTTTATATTTTAAAAAATAATTATATAAATACCGGGTCAAACATGGCAGGTTGGAGCATAAGGAGTTGACCCATACTCGACCCGATAAAACCGGGTCAAAAAAGTTTGACCCAAACCCGACCTGAGCCCCATTTTAAGTGCTACAAACCCGCCCTGAACAAATCAGAGCCCTAGCGGTTTGAGACAAGTCAGGGATTTTTGCCGTCCCTAATTCGAATAATGTCTTTCTAAAAGATCTTTGTCATTAATTTGATCGTAATTGTCCATTGTTGAGATGGTGTAGCTCATGCTTTCATTAACAAGCTTGTGGATTCGAATAATGTCTTCTTTTCTCATTAATTTAATTGTTATCATTCATTGAAGATTTGACACGTGTCAGTTGAAGTGGTGCAGTTTTATCCCATCATTAAAAAAGACTATGAATTTGAATAATATCTTTCTTTATCGTCCATTGAAGATTTGACACGTGTATATTGGGATAGTGTAGTTCATGCCCACATTATAAAGATTGTTAATTTGAATAATGTCTTTCTTTCATTTTCCATTAATCCGATAATTACATTACGGTTCATTAAAGATTTGAAACGTGTCAAAGTAATGTCTTTCTTTCCTTTTCCATTAATCCGATAATTACATTACGGTTCATTGTTGAGATGGTGTAGCTCATGCTTTCATTAACAAGCTTGTGGATTCGAATAATGTCTTCTTTTCTCATTAATTTAATTGTTATCGTTCATTGAAGATTTGACACGTGTCAGTTGAAGTGGTGCAGTTTTATCCCATCATTAAAAAAGACTGTGAATTTGAATAATATCTTTCTTTATCGTCCATTGAAGATTTGACACGTGTATATTGGGATAATGTAGTTCATGCCCACATTATAAAGATTGTTAATTTGAATAATGTCTTTCTTTCCTTTTCCATTAATCCGATAATTACATTACGGTTCATTAAAGATTTGAAACGTGTCAAAGTAAGGTAGTGCAATTAATGCCTTCGTCAATAATACTGTGGATTCAAATTCGAATAATATAAGCGATGCAATTCATGTATTTATTAATAAAACATTGAACTTAAACAGTATCTTCCTTTTTCACTAATCTAGACATTATCAACCGAGATACATCTTGCGTTTATTAATAAAAGAGTAATTGGCACAAATCCCCCCTCGAGTGTATATAAATTTACATGTTGCCGCCTAAACTTTTTTTTTAGGCATGTTGCCCTCTGAACTATCACTTATTAGCAGAACAAGAGTAAAAATGCCCCCTCAGGGGGGAAAAAACCAAAGGATTGCCAATAAAGTGATAGTTCAGGGGGCAACATGTCTAAAAAAAAAGTTTAGGGGGCAACATGCAAATTTATATACACTTGATGGGGGATTTGTGCCAATTACCCTTAATAAAATTGTGAATTCGAATAGTATCTTTCTTTCCCACTAATCCGGTCATTATCAATCGAGATAAGATCCAACGGTGATTAATTATCAAACACTATAATCCGAGACTCACATTTTCATTCCTAGAAAGCAAATTCTCACCGTCGCTTTATCAAATTAAATCTCACTACTTTTTCTTTTTATCTTTATGTGCTGTTTCAAGAAAAATAACATGACATATAATCCCAAAACGCAGTCGTTTTCAAGGGCTCAAAAGCGGGAATCTGGGGCCCGCGATAATAAAGCTGACTCAGCAGTCATCCAAAAGGACAATATATATTAATTAATCAATCAATCAATAAATTACAATTAAAATTAATTAAATTTAAAATAAATAAAAAAGACAATTCTCTCTCTCCCTCTCTCTTATTAAATAACACCATCTCTGTCGGCACACACCCACTTCACTTCACTTCACTTCACTTCCACTACCTCTAATGGCTTCGTTTCTCTCTGGTTCCACTCTTTTACAGTTCCTTCTCTTCCTCTTTCTCTCCGGTTCCTTCCTCACAATCCAATCACTGATCTCAACCGATCAAACGGTCAAAACCTACATCATCCGCATCGACTCTCAATCCAAGCCGTCTATTTTCCCAACTCACTTCCACTGGTACATCTCCGAGTTCGTTTCCAGTCCTATCCAAATACTCCACACATACGACACCGTTTTCCATGGCTTCTCCGCCACTCTCTCTCCTGACCGTGCCGCCTCCTTAACCGACAACCCCGCTGTGCTCGCTGTCATCGAAGACCAGCGGCGCGAGCTCCACACCACCAGGTCTCCTCAGTTTCTCGGGCTCCGGAATCAGCGCGGGTTGTGGTCCGAATCCGATTATGGATCCGACGTCATCGTCGGAATTTTTGACACTGGAATCTGGCCAGAACGACGTAGTTTCTCGGATTTGAACATCGGTCCGGTTCCTTCGAAGTGGAAAGGTGTGTGTCAGACCGGAGTCAAATTCACAGCAAAGAATTGTAACAAGAAGATTGTCGGAGCTAGGTTTTTCTCGAAAGGACACGAAGCGGCGTTGAGAGCTCCGGGTCCGATCGGAGGAGGAGGAATCAATGAAACTATTGAGTTCATGTCTCCGCGAGACGCCGACGGCCACGGGACGCACACCGCCTCCACCGCCGCCGGACGCTACGCTTTTCGCGCCAGCATGGAAGGATACGCCGCCGGAGTCGCTAAAGGAGTGGCGCCGAAGTCGCGACTTGCCGTCTACAAGGTTTGCTGGAAGAATTCCGGCTGCTTCGACTCAGATATCCTCGCAGCCTTCGACGCCGCCGTGAACGATGGAGTTGATGTCATTTCGATCTCTATCGGCGGCGGAGATGGTATTTCATCGCCATACTACCTAGACCCCATCGCTATTGGATCTTACGGCGCCGCTTCAAGAGGCGTGTTGGTGTCGTCTTCCGCCGGGAACGGCGGTCCTAATGGAATGTCGGTGACAAATGTCGCTCCCTGGATCGTCTCAGTCGGTGCCGGCACAATCGATAGAAATTTTCCGGCGGAAGTGATCCTTGGTGACGGCCGTAGACTCTCCGGCGTCTCTCTCTACGCCGGCGCGCCTTTGGTCGGAAAAATGTATCCGATTGTTTATCCTGGAAAATCTGGTATCCTCTCTGCTTCTCTATGCATGGAGAATTCTCTGGATCCTAATCAAGTGAGGGGCAAAATCGTCATTTGCGACAGAGGCAGCAGCCCTAGAGTAGCCAAAGGCCTTGTCGTGAAAAAAGCCGGCGGTGTCGGGATGGTTTTAGCTAACGGAATCTCCAACGGCGAGGGTCTCGTCGGCGACGCCCACCTCCTCCCGGCATGCGCTCTCGGATCCGACGAAGGCGACGCCATCAAGAAATACATTTCGTCCGGTCGCAATCCGACGGCCACGATCGATTTTAAAGGTACTATTCTCGGAATCAAGCCGGCTCCGGTGGTTGCTTCGTTTTCGGGTAGAGGACCCAACGGGTTAAACCCGGAAATTCTTAAACCCGACTTGATTGCTCCTGGTGTTAATATCCTGGCTGCTTGGACCGATGCGGTGGGTCCAACCGGATTGGATTCGGATATCCGGAAAACTGAGTTCAATATTGTGTCCGGAACTTCAATGTCTTGTCCGCATGTTAGTGGAGCTGCGGCTTTGCTTAAATCCGCACATCCGGATTGGAGCCCCGCCGCGATAAGATCCGCATTGATGACTACTGCTAGTGTAATCAATAATGTTAACCAATCCATGACCGATGAATCCACCGGAAAACCATCCACACCATACGATTACGGTGCTGGTCATATCAATCTTGATCGTGCAATGGACCCGGGATTGGTATATGATATCACCAACAATGATTATATCAACTTCTTGTGCGGAAATGGATACGGTCCTAAGCTAATTCAAGTGATCACTCGATCACCGGTGAGTTGTCCGGTGAGGAAGCCGAAGCCGGAGAACCTCAACTACCCTTCAATTGCTGCATTGTTCTCAACTGCATCGAGGGGGGTCACGAGCAAGGCGATTATCCGGACTGTGACAAATGTGGGCAAGCCTAACGCTGTGTACAGAGCGAAAATCGAGTCGCCTCCGTCGAAAGGGGTGACCGTGGTGGTGAAGCCAGCCAAATTGGCATTCACGGAGGCTGTGAAGAAGAGAAGCTATGTGGTGACAGTCACTGCTGATACTAAGAACCTTGTGTTGGATAATTCGGGTGCAGTCTTCGGATCAATCTCTTGGTCTGACGGGAAACACGTTGTTCGTAGCCCCATTGTCGTCACCCAATTGGATCCCTTGTAAACCCGAATTCGAATTCGAAATCCGAATTCGTTCATCCAATCGACCGAAGGGATCATCTGAGGATGGTTAAATGTTTAATAGATGATAACAAGAGTGTTCCTGTTGTGTGCGTGTGTTTAATCAGGGTAGGACTAGGAGGGGGCAAGAACTGTTTTGAGAGAGATGGTTTAGTGTGAGAGTAATTTATTTTTCTCTTTTTTTGGTTTATTTTTCTTTATTTTTAAGTTATATGTCGTATATATAAACTTATCAAGTTTATATAATCAACTTCACATAATTACAAATTATCATAAAAACACAAAAAAAAGAAGAAATTATCACAAGTTATTGCATTATAAGTTTATGTATATATATTATGTGCTTTAGTTTTTCTCTGTTTATTTGTTGTAAGTTGTAACCCATTTGGCAGCAGTTTCTGTTCTGTGTAATCAGAAAACAATCTTGATTAATATGCAATTAGGGTACATGTTTAATAGTATTTTAAGCCTAAGCCTTTTGGGATTTGAATGCAGACGATTTCTCATTCGGTTAATTTATAGATAATGGTTCAACAATACTATACAAACTCTAATGGTTACTTTCGTATCAATTCTTTTGAATATATTCACCTTTTTGGTTAGCAGTTCGAATTCTACTAATGACAAAAGCTTTAAAAAATATACTTGGTCTAGAATTAATAGATATTGTAAATAAAAAATAAAAAAAATTCCCAAATATTCTCGACAAGAATAAATATTATAAAGGGGGACTTGCATAAATGGTCATCCTTCTATTCCCACTATTATAAATGGTTATAATGATATACAGATTTTCTATTATCAGTTCGAATTGATAAAAGATATTTCAGTTTATGTAAGCTATTATATTTAAATACTTTAATTTGACTGCATGCACTTGTCAAAACATCTTTTAAATCCAATGATCCACATACAAGGAATTGATATATCTTTTATCAGTTCGAACTGATATATATATAGTCTTTCTATTATTAGTTCGAACTGACAAAAGTTATATCAGTTCCTTGCATGTGGGTCACTGGATTTAAATACTTTGACTGACAAGTGCATACAGCCAAGTCAAAGTCAATCAAAGTATTTATATCCAGTGGCCCACATGCAAGGAACTGATATAACTTTTGTTAGTTCGAACTGATAATATAATTTCTGTATATATATATATATATATATTTAATATGTATTATGGTAGTACAAATCTATTTATTTATTTTTAATTTAATTAAACATATAAGTAAGATTCACTAACCGTTTCAAACATATAAAAAATATATATATATATATATATATATATATATATATATATATATATATATTTATACAAACATTTTTCAAGATTCGAATTATATATATATATATTAATATATTTATACAAACATTTTTCAAGATTCGAATTATATATATATATATTAATTTATACTAAGATCTTATAACTATAATCTTAATTTAATTAGTTCTCAATTGGAATGTTCCCACCTTGATGAACTTTTAAATTAAATCAAATTGTTTAATTGCCCCTTTTATTCTTCACAAACTTCGAGTCAACAACTTTTATAGTTTTATTTTAAATACTTTGATTGTGAATTAATTTAATATTATAAGATAGATGAAAATATTTTTAGTTAATATTTTTTTAAATGTTTTTTGGGAGTATCTAAAACATCAGAAAACGGGTATATGTGAGCTTATGTATTATATTATTTGTATTAATAATAAATAAATAAAAACATAAGCATGTTTATCCAGCGCACTGTTATATCAGTGCGCTGGATGTGAACCATTAGATTTACATACTTTGACTCAAAGTGTATACACTAATCAAAGCTTCTCACCTATAAACCTCCTAATATAACATTATATACAAATCTATTTATTAGCCTTTGAATAAAGATCCGTGTTGTGTATTCTTTCTCCTGGCCCACCATTCCATCGGCAAATGTTATAAGCAAAAATTAACAAGATTTTTGCATATTTTGTGAACATGAATTCTAAAATTGTTATTTTTTTTTTCTTTGAAGAAAAAAGAAAAAGAGAAAAATATTAAAAGAAAAAGATAAAACACAACACTTTTTTTTCTCTTTATATTAACAAGAGTTTGAGAAGGGCTATTGAGAGAGCTTGAATGATTAAAGACATATTTTGACCACTCCAAAGCTCTCAATAATAAACTCTGCCTTTCAACCTAGTTGTTGTTGTTGTTGTTTATTTTATTTTATTTTATTTTTTATTTATTTTTTATTTTATAAATAAAAATAAAAATTATTCCATGCATATCATTGATATCAAGTAAAATTAATAAAAGAAAAGGACCCCATATATATACTATTTATTACAAGATAAAGCATGGAGGACCACCCATTTGACCTCCCATTTCAACTTATTATCAACTAAAATGGTAGGTCACACGCTACCCCCACATATGTTTTGTACCCATATTTTAGCCATGACTGTGACCATGTGGGAATGTGGGTTACCCATTAGTATTAAGAATTCGGGTTAAGGATCTGTTGGGATATAACGAGATCGACCATTAAAGATATGATCGAGAATGAAACTCCTACTTAAGGATGTGAAAGCGAAAGTGTGGGACTCAAACCCCTATTACAAATGTGAAAGGAGAATTGCAAAACCACTTTGTTAAGAGTGGATGTACGAAACTCACCTCTATCGATCTACTAGAATTGTTCGTAGACATAGTCCAACATACCTCTCAATACATGTTGGCCGGATTTGAAGCTCCAATAATAGCCATGAGATATCAAAAGCTACAATCACTAATTAAACAAAGCAAACTTAGGGCAAAATTTGCTTGCAAGTCACTTAAAGCTTTCAAGTTAATATAAATAGGTTAAAAAACCCCATTGATTTCTGACAAACTTTATTGAAAAATGTGGTTCTTCACCCCAATTGAAAAGTTACATGTAAAAGTCTAAGACTTAAGCAGCAATTAATCAGATTGAATTGATATTTTATATTATATGAAACCCTAGCTAGGTTAGTCTAAATTATTAATCTATAATTAATAAATTAAAAATTTTGGACTGTGTTTGGATTAATGAGCTTTTGATTCCACAAGGTGGAATTCTGCTTTGGACATGATCTTACCTACTAAAAGCAAATCTTAACTTCATAGCTTTTGGAGGAGACAAGATTATGTTGATTAATAGACACACCCTTTATAAAATGCTATTAAAGTTTTTGAGTTTAATTGTTAATTATTTATTTATTTGGACTTTTTTACTATAAGATTGACGAATCTAACACATATTTAAAGAGTTTTCTCTTCGATGTTATGGGCATAGATATCTTCTATGATACATAGTGTTTGATCTTGACAGGATTCATCAAACTCATGACCTGTTTAATGCCAAACATGTTTCATGGATCTTGAAAAAAGATCCGGTTTATAAAGATAACATAAACCCGAATGAATATATTCAGGAAATGTATTTTCCAAATGTTTAATTGCATCTGTTCTATATTAATTGGTAGTATCAGATCTTTCTTGAGATGATTTCTGTTGAGTGCTTTCTTTGTAGGCAGTGTTTTTGAATGTAAAGAAACCACAATACACCATCTCAATTGGTTTAAAAACAGTGAAGGTGACAAAAAAAAAAAAAAAAAAAAAAAAAAAAGCAATGAAATTGAAGCTGTTAATAGATTGATTCTTTAAATTAGAAAATTAACTATATATGTAGTCTTTTTACTGTTAGTTCGTCCTGATATAAAATATATCAAAACAAATAATGTGGACCATAGATTATGGAGAAGTTTTGACAAATGCATATACTTTGAGTCAAAGTATGTAAATCTAATGGTCCACATTTTTCGTCCTGTTATATTTATATCAGGATGAATTGAATAGAAAAATTATATATATATATATATATATATATATATATATGCTTTTTAGGATTTGATTCTTTAAAATATCCTCCAAACACTTGAATAATGTGTCACAAGTATGCAAGATGCCTGCAAGATCAACAATGGAGAATCATTAATCGGGAATAAATAATTGACAATAAATAATTATTATTTTTAAGTGTTAAACATGACATATTATTGTTTTAGTTTATGAAATTCATGATTTTTTTATATTACCGTGTATTAGAAACGACTCTTTTGAAGTTTCAATGTATCAAAATTAGAAGAGAAATAAATTCAAATGACTCGCTCATTCAGCCTGGTAAATATCACAGATTCGAGTCGTCGCCACCGTAAGCAATATATATATATATAAAATAAAAAAAATTAGAAGAGAAATAAATGCAAATGTAATGTATTTTCTCAAACTTATTTAATAATAATAAAAACCATTTGATTAGAAGCAGCTTATTTCTGGGCCAAAATTTACAGATAAAGCCCATAAACTTTCTTTTATAGACCCAGTAGTGTGACATAACATCTCTTAGTTCCAATGGTGTGCACCTCTCATTTAACGATAGTGGTGAAGACGATAGTGGTGAAGGGTTAGAGGGTTTGAATCTCACTATGAGCATTTTATATCTCTAAATAATAGAAATAGATATCCGAATGAAACATTCGGTGTTTAATCTCAAGAAGTTTCAACATACCCTCAGATCTGTTTGATATCTAACGTGCAAGGGCGGAGGGAGGGGGAGCCCATAAGGGCCATAGCCCCACCTTCTCTCATTTTTTATTATTTTTTTAATCTCTCTTAAAAAATTAAAAAAATTACTATTAAATTTTACATACTTTTCACTGGCCCCCCCAAAAGTTTTTGGTTTTATTCGATGATCCTTAAACTTGAATTTCTGGGTACACCCCCGCAGTTTGCAGGCATGTCTGATGGATCGTAAAAAAAGATCCGGTTTAAAAGGATATCATGATCCCGTATGAATATATTTAGGAAATGTATTTTCCAAATGTTTAATTGCATAATAATAATAATAATAATAATCAGCAACTAACTTTCTTTGTAGGCTGTGTTTTTGAATGTAAAGAAACCACAATACACCATCTCAGTTGGTTCACAAACAATGAGGGTGACAAAGAAAAAGAAATGGAAACTGAAGCTGCTAATAGATAGAAATCAACAATATATAAAGAGATATATATGCTATTTAGGATTTGATTCTTTAAAATATTCTCCAAGCACTTGAATAATGTGTCACCAAAGCCATGGATGGCAACACAAACTAAGCATGCAAAGTGCCATCACCATTTTTTTGGTGATTAAATATGCCATCACCATTTTTCGGTTTTTTTGAAGGGATGTATCAGGAGGTTAAACAAAAAAGAAAAGAAAAAAAAAAGCGACATAACCAGCTCTTCTTCTGTTCCTGTTCAGGAAGCAGGAAGCCTAGTACTGTATTTGGAAGCAACCCAGAAATAGCTTAGCCTTTACAATCCTTCCTGCCATGTATGAAAGGTACAGTTGGACCTCCAATAAACTCAACCGACACCACTAGTGATTAAATATGCCATCACCATTTTTCGGTTTTTTTGAAGGGACACATCAGGAGGTTAAACGAAAAAAGAAAGAAGCGACATAACCAGCTCTTCTTCTGTTCCTGTTTAGGAAGCCTAGTACTGTATTTGGAAGCAGCCCAGAAATAGCTTAGCCTTTACAATCCTTCCTGCCATGTATGAAAGGTACAGTTGGACCTCCAATAAACTCAACCGATACCACTCCAGCAAGCTTAAAAAATAAAAAAATAAAAAAAATAAAAAAAATTCAGTGTCGGCTCATATTACAATTTACAACAACATATAAGGATATAAATCTCCTAATTTACGGTGAAGATGTAAAAAATAGCATATATGTTCAACCAAAAAGAGAATGACCAAGGCATATCCATCTTAGCCAACAAACTAAGGCAATCAGGAAAAGAATCTATACAGCTCCAAATAATAAAGCTATTGCATATCTGGCTAATTGTTACAATTTCAGGGAACAAACTCTATACAAAGAGAATTATCACTTGGCAATAAGCAACATTGATTTTAAAACACACAGGAGAAGGCACAAACCAGACAGAGCAGACACATCCACAGCAGTTAACTCTCTATAATCTCTATCATAGTTCATAGGCTTACCAAACAAGATACAGTTTCTACTAAAACTAAACTATGAATCTCTAATCACCAGTTAACCTCCTCTTTTTCAAAAGAATCCAACCAAACAATACCAAATGGCTTGAACAAATATTTTATAAAATATCACAAAACTTTAGGTGTTTACTCATTGGAAGAGAAGAGAAGTGAGACGGTAGATTGGCTTATTTTCCCATAAACGTCCATTCCAAAATTTGTAATTGTAAAGAAGAAATTTGAGAGGGTTGTGTTCATGAGCAGTGAATATATCCATGGAGGGTGGCTGTTGCTGTGGGTTGAGCAGTGAAGAAGGATATGGGAGTGAGGTTGTTTAAATAGGACTACTATGATATGAGGGCTGGCCTCATTTTCACTTTCTTAGGTTCTTTTTTTTTAAAATTTATTTTAAAAAACAAAATTTCTGGTGTTTGTTCAAACAATATTCAGATAGTATTTCATACGGATCATGAAATATCTTTTAAGACGTCGACCGGATTAGGTTTAATTAGTTTGACTGTTCAAATGAGTTAGTTTAGATTTGACTGCACGATAAGAATGTAACTTCCACACAAGAGTAGATATTTCAAAAGAGGTAGGTTAAGTTTGACCGTACTTTATTAGAAGAATGCAACTTTCACTCGAGAGATTTTAAAAGAGTTAGGTTAGGTTTGATCATACAATTCGATCTCTTCATTAAAAGAATACAACCCACACTTTAGTAGAAGATTTTAAAAGAGTTGGGTTAGGTTTGATTTGACTGTACAAATTGATCCGCACGCATCACTGAAAGATTTTGTTGGGTTGTTAGGTAGATTTAATATGAACTTGGTGGACTTAATGACCTATATTTTGAAATCTTCAACCACGAAATCAAGATACATAAGGTTTTTTTTTTTTTTTTTCCTAAAGAGTAATTAAGCAAGAGAAAAAAAAAAAGAAAAAAGAACAGAACAAATCTTTGACATTGTAATGTCTATTATGCTCCAGTATCACTAGATTAAAAAAAAATGTTTGGAGAAACACTTACATATATATATCTAGACTCTCCGTAAAGTTATTGAAAAAGTGAGAATAAATGAACTCATTTTAGTTATGTATAATATATATATTCACGGTGAAGACCCAATTTCGGTTTGATCACTTGGAATCGGGGTCGAGTTCGGATCTCTTTGGATTGGATTGAATTTTAATTCAAATAGTGATTTAATGAGATCGAGACTCGATCTAGTTACAATCTCGGGTTATGTCCGAACCAATTCTCTAAGAGGACTTGAACCCACAATCTCGTAACGTAGGTATGAGAGGTTTGCCATTAAACCAATCTCATCTCGTCACTATCACGCGAGGGTTTAAAATTACTTTCTTAATTTTATTTTATTTTTAAGTGAGGTTAGGTTTTAGTGGGTTCGAAATTTAAATAGCACTTTATGGGGTGCCTTTTGGGGAAAAGTCACCAACTTATTAACTTAAGTTTAAAAGGCACCATTTATGGTGACCAGACAAAAATACCCCTTCATTTGTCGGTTTGTGAGTTTTTTCAAACGTTGAAAGAAAAACCTTTGACAGAGGAACGGACGGACAACAGAACCAAAATCCGACGGTGAGCCACCGGAACAGTAGCGATGTCGACGAGAGTTGAACGGCGAAGCAGAAGGAGTGAGGTAAGCATTTTGATTCTCGTTTTCGAATAAGATTGTGTGTTTGTTGATCAGGTTAGGTTAGGGTTTTATTTTAGGAAAAAAAATTCTTTGAAAACGATGAAGATCTGGGTTTGATTAGTTGAATCGAGCCTTTTTATAGTTGAATTGTGCCTTTTTGTAGTTAAATCGTGCCTTTTTGTGAATCGAGCCTTTTTGTAGTTGAATCGAGCCTTTTTGAACTTCAGTCGAGCTTTTTTGTAGTTGAATCGAGCCTTTTTGAACTTCAATCGAGCATTTTTGAACTGTGTATTGTAATCGAGCATTTTGGTGTTGTAATCGAGCCTTTTTGTGATGTAATCGTGCCTTTTTGAACTGTGTTTTGTAATCGAGCCTTTTGATATAGTAATCGAGCCTTTTTGTGTTGTAATCGTGCCTTTATAAACTGTGTATTGTAATCGAGCGTTTGTGTATTGAGATCGTGCCTTTTTGTGTTGTAATCGAGCCTTTGTGTATTGAGATCGTGCCTTTTTGTGTTGTAATCGAGCCTTTTTGTATTGTAATCGTGCCTTTTTGTGCTGTGATCGAGTCTTTTTGTATTGTAATCGTGCCTTTTTGAACTGATCGAGCCTTTTTGTACATTTATGTCTAGCGTTTTTTTTAGTGTATTCGAGCCTTTTTGAACTGTTTTCGAGTCTTTTTGTACTGTATTCGAGCCTTTTTGAACTTTGTATTGTGATCGAGCCTTTTTGTATAGTAATCGAGCCTTTTTGTACTGTGATCGTGCCTTTTTTCACTGTGATCGTGCCTTTTGACACTGTGATCGTGCCTTTTTGTATAGTGATCGTGCCTTTTTGTACTGTGATCGTGCCTTTTTGCACTGTGATCGTGCCTTTTGACACTGTGATCGTGCCTTTTTGTATAGTGATCGTGCCTTTTTGTACTGTGATCGTGCATTTTTGTACTATATTCGAGCCTTTCTGAACTGCATTCGAGCCTTTTTTGAACCTTGATTTTTTAGGAGTTTTCATGAACTGATATGGTTTTTTTTTTTATGTGAATATGCAGAGGGTGAATTTGAAGGATTTCCTGAAAATCCCTGTGGGAGAATGGTTCCACGGAAAAATTATTCGGCATGACCATGTGAATGACATTACAGATGTCCACAACGCACTTGAAAGTGTACATGAACTTCTTCGGATGGAAGACCATCGTCGGTTTACTGAGTCCTGCTTCGGTCATTTACTTCACATGCATCAGGAGATGAATTTTTCGGCTGGAATTGTCCATCGGATGCTTTTGCGCGAGTTGCATCACGACGGGCCAGAAGATGAGATGAGATTTTTGTTGGGTAAGCATACGGTCCGGTTCTCCAGGGTTGAGTTCTGTGTAATCACCGGATTGAAGTTCGGAATCATTCCCGACCCAGCAAGTTATGAGATGGTACAAAATGGCATACACGACCGATACTTTCGGGGTCGAGTCGTAGAGAATGAAGACCTGAAAGCGGTGCTGCGGAGTGGTCTTTTTGAGCAGCAGTATGATGCGGTGAAGCTGTCATTATTGTTTTTGCTGAACTGGATACTGATGGGGGTGGACGAGAGATATAAAATTCCATTATGGCAGTTTCAGCTAGTTGAGGACTTGGACGCTTTTGATGCATTCCCGTGGGGTGCATACGTGTATAGGCGGACTATATCTGGTTTGAAGCATGCTTTGGATGGTCAACAGCAGCGGTCCGAACAACGAAAGCAACAACAGGCCACGGCTAACACCACTGAGACGTATAACATATACGGTCTAGTGCACGCATTATTGGTGAGAATTTATAATTTACAGCCGTACTTTAATAGAAAATATTTTATATCACTAATGTGTTATCTATTATGCAGATATTTGCTTTTGAGGTTATCCCGGACCTTAGCAGCAATAAGCACAAATGTGGGGAACGCAGGGTAATCGAGCTACCCCCTCCACGTATTCTGAAATGGGAGTTGACTGCGCGACCACGGGGGAAAACGCTGGATAAGATTTTCACTGAAAGGGTAAGTATTGATGTTGTTAATGTTTATTATTTTCAGTATGTTTGCAATTACAATGATGTCACTCCGATTGCAGATGTTTGCGCGGGCTGAATTGGTGCCTACGGAGGCTGAGAGGCATCAACAGTACTATGAAGGCATAAACCTGGGAGGCAGTTTATATGATGACGATGCCGCAGATTTACCTCGTGACCGCCCGGATCCCGATCGACATAGGACTGCCGGACCCAGTGATACAGAGGAATCATATTACGGACCTAGTGATATGGATCCTCAGTATTCTGCACCTTATGATCTTGAGGGCTCAGAGCCGAAGGTTGACATTGGTACTGAGAGTCCCACGAGGTCTAGGCGGATACCTTTCAGTCAAGCCAGACAACCACGACCTAGACCTAGTGATTCAGACCCGGAGGGTCGCAGTCCTATTCCCGTGAGGCGTAGGCGGGTACGATTCACGTTGCCCAGACGGCCTGCACCTGAAGGTCAGCAACCTGAAGGCGTTGAAGACCATCCGGAGGTACATCAGCATTTTTTTAACCGCATGCTTTACTTTCCATTGACTTAATAGTTTTAGTACTGACAGAGTCTGCAATCCTTTCAGGGCTGGGAGTAGAAATTAGCAGAAGTGATGGATGCTGTTCGAACATTACGGACGGATGTCATGGATGCTATCCAAAAGAATGAAGAGAAAAGAAATTCACAGCATCTGGAGTTGGTGGCTATGATTCGGACGCTACAGGGTCCGACGTCGCAGGGTCCGCCATCGCAGGGGCGTATGGAGGAGGATCCACCGTTCGATGACCAACCATTTCATGACCATGATGGTGCATTCAGTACAGGCAGGACAGGTACTGATCATGATGAGACAGGCTCAGGGGCCAGACATGGGGAGGCATATACTACAGACACAGTACCCGAGCAGCAGGCTCCTGATGCGTTAGGACAACCGGCGGTCCCCGCTGATACAGAGACAGCATTATTGGAACGTATACCATCGCAGGCAGTCACCGCAGACCGCTCATCACAGCTGCTGCATGATCCTGTTGAAATCCATGAGCTGTCCACTGACCGCACGTCGCAGCCTCCGATCGACCAAAGCATAGCCGACCCCTCCAGGCGATCCTCGAGGAGAGATTTGGTTCTTCGGATTCCACGGTCACAGGTCGATCAATAGGGACCGAGTTCCTCCTCAGACCGCACCGATCCCCATGGTCCGGAACAGACTCCCCCACCCCTAAGGCGTGGAGACCGGATTCGACGTCAAGGTTGGATGGAACGGAGCCCATACACAGACCCCTGTCTACCAAAGAGGGCACGGGTGATGCCGCCGCCGACACATGAATGGAATCCACATGGACTGTTAGATCCTGAACAGCTTGCGGCGTACGCAGACTACAAGAGGAGCATGTCGGGGGAATTGTAAGTATTACATTCTGTTTATAGTTTTTTTTGACAAATATGTAAGTCAGTATTATGTAACTTTTTCCCTACTTATGCAGACGTGATGTGGATCTGCACGACCCAGTTGGTGTTCCTGTCACTTGGTTCCACCGGTTGCAAACCAACTTCATGGAGTTTGAGGATACTGTATGTTCCTTCCTTGAACTGTCTTTATAAAACTCAGTCATAAATGGTTGCATCCTAACAATACAAACTGTTCAAATTTTTAGCACATTGACGCATACTTGAAGATTGTCCGGAGGCGTCAGCGATTGCACCCCACTGTCTACGGTTCGAGGATCAACATACTGGATTCACAATTCTTTGTAAGTGTTAATATTATACGGTTTTCGCTTCGACATTGATGTGTTCATACATCTTCTGCCTAACGTTTCAGTTAATTTTCTTTCAGACATTGTTAGATCACCAATGGGACAGAATCGGCACTGGTGAGGAGAGGAAACCCCCATCAGGTTGGTCTGTGTTTAAGCAGCAGTGGTCCCGTGATGAGCTTATGGTGGTCCGTGGGGAGCTCCCGTTAGGGAATCGGCCTTGGCACGATGTTGACATTGTAAGTGTTTATTCGAGTTTTGCATCTATGTTTATTCGAGTTTTGCGTCTATGTTTATTCGAGTTTTGATAACACCTTGGAGAAACACCTGCAGGTTCTGATTCCTTGCAACGTTGGAGGTATGCATTGGGTCATGGCCAGCATCGATCTGCAGTATGGGCACATTCTTGTGTTTGACCCGTTCAGACGGGATGTCCCATTTAGGCACAGGAATGCCCAGTTTGCATGTCTGCGCTATTTGCTACCCTCTCAGCTCTATACGGTGCACTTTCACAGGAATAGACAACCGGGTGACAAGACTTACAAAAAGAGGGATGGGCCGTTTCGGATGTTATTTGTGTCAGCCGACCGGGTGCCCCAACAGGAATCGGGGTATGACTATTTCAAGTTGTTATTCTATCCCAATCAGTGAAGAAATGTATCAATGCTAATGGTTGTTCATGTGGTTAATTGTAGGGGAAACTGTGGTGCCCATACGTTGAGAATGATTGAGTACCTGACGGCGAACAGGGATACATTCGATTGGACGGAAGCCGATATGGCCATCATCCGGCAAAAGATGGCCATGGAGGTTTATTGTAACTCCAGGACGTTGTAGTTGTTGTACATAACAGAGCTGTTGTTAATGAAATTATTAATTTTTTATTTCAAGTTGTTTGCAGTTCAAAGTTCAACTAAATTCAAAAATATTTTCGAACATAAAATATTTCTAAAATATTAACATATATCAAAGCATACACAAAGTTAAAAAGTACCATATATTGACATTTATCAAAGCATACAAAAAGTTAAAAAAATACCATATATGAGTATATCAACTGGTATGGTGACTTGTGGAAATAAACAAACTACAGCAGTTAAAATCCAAAACACATGTCTAAAACATAAGCCCTAAGATGATTGCATCGTTCATCTTTTCGTCCTCTCTAGCTGAAACTCGTTGCACTCAAATAAACATCACTAACTCTGGCCTACTGTATATGTTATTATGCTCGTCGTCTAGTGTTGGATAAGCAGCCACAAGAGCATCTTCAGTGCCAATATATAGGGAGTTGTAAATCTTCCAGTACACTTCTCTAACCTTCCGAGCAGGATGGAAAAGCCCCTATAGCAGCACCCAATGCAACTCTCATCCCTTCAATCGCTTCCATGACAGCATTTATGATGTGGGGTCAAGTCTCCTCTTGTAAGACTCCATTCATTCCACGATAGAGTCCTTCTGAGGGCACGTTTGTTTGTTGCGTCCAGTTGAATGACAGATGCTGCACTTGCGACGGTATTGTTCGGGTACAATAGTACTAGGACCTTCATTAACCATAGGCGGGTTGGAACACTTCCTGCTGTTATGTCCTGGTTGTCCACATCTTCTACACGACTGTGTGGCTGTCCTCTCTGAAGACGAGACATGTCGACCCTCCATCGGGCGACCGGATTGTCTCTTTGTCCTTGGATTTAAAACCACCCGCGCTGCGATGTCGGATGGCACTACCCATGAAGAAGGATGACCAATAGGCATTATAGGAACCGAGTATGCATCAATAAGTGTCTCCCTCTTGTAGTAGTCCGCACAAAGAGATGTGAAATCCAAGTTCCGCTCCCTGCAACAATGAAAACAGTGAGATTCACGTTTAGGTACTATAAAGCAATAAATGGACAGAGTCATGTACCTTGCCGCTGCGAGTGCGTGTGAACATGGTAAAAAGTCCATTTGGAATTTGTTACATGTGCATGTCTTCCGGGCTAAGTCAACCGTCTACTGTTTTGCCTTGTGTCTAACGGAAAATATGTTCCAGTCAACTGCATTTACGGTCATATAACCGCATTTCTCGACACGTTTGAGGATCACAAGATGTGCTGCGTCGGTCAATCGATGACGCATTGACCGTGCATTTGTATGACGATCGTGGAACCACTTTTGTAGCATATTCCGAATGAACTCTGCCAGTGTCATCAATGGCAGTTGCCGTGCAAATTTTAGGCATGAGTTTATGCACTCTGCAACATTTGTTGTCATCAACCTGTACCTTCTTTGGGGGCAATGAACACGGGACCACTTGTGTGGACCGGCATCAATGGCATAATCGTATGCACCCTTGTGCAGCCTACGTAACTCCTCCATGTGGCGATCGTAGTGGATTTGGCTGTACGACCTAGCAGCGTTATCCATTATGTCGGTAACATCTTTTCTGTGGAATCGCTTCTTCATATTTTCACCAAAATGCCAGCAACATATGGTATGGGTTGCATAAGGGAACACTTTAGAAATCCCTGCTTCAATGCTTGCATGACGATCGGAAATGAAAACCAGATCATCTATATGACCAAGGGCACCTCTCAAGCACTCCAAAAACCACTCCCATGAAAGGTTGTTTTCTGAGTCACCGTACCCAAAAGCAATTGGATACACCTGTTCGTTTCCATCTTGTGCAGTTGCCACAAACATTGTACCCCCGAATCTTCCCTTCAAATGGGTACCATCAACTGCAATCACAGGACGCATACACCTCCGAAAACCTCTAATTGAGGACCCTAACGACATAAAAAAGTAAAGGAATTTACCATCATCTGCGCACTGTAATTCTGTGATTGTGCCTGGATTTTGCTGTTCCAGAACGTATGCAAAAGATGGCAGCAGTTGGAAACTTTCTTCATGCGTTCCATAGGTCAATGACAATGCATATTGTAGGGCATCATGTGCCTTACTGTACATGATTTGGATGCCATACATTGTTTTCATATCGGCGATTATGTCCTTCGGACGCATGAGACGACCATCGGCTTGTTGAAGTCTAGGTGCAACGACTTCTGCGATTGTGGTTGCACTAGCTTGTCGATGGCGATGGTGAATCTCCTCCAAGGGACAGGTGTGTTCGTTGACAAAACTTCTGACTTGAAAGTAAGTCCCTTCTTCTCTCCTCACCGCTCTTAATTTCCACGTACAGTCGTCAATGATGCAAATCAGATGTAAAGTTGTCTTATTGGACCTTTTCACCTTCCATTCAAAGTTCTGACGCATCGCAAAATCGCCAACTAGCCTCTTCAAATCCTTTTTACTCGGGAAAAATTGACCCTTATAAATCATGGTTCTCGGTTCTTGCGCTTCCAAGGTGCTGCTTCTACCAGTACCAAACGAGTATGAATTTGCTCCCGGAATAACCCAAGTTGTCCCATTAACAGAATCAGATGTTGTCACATTATAACGGACCTCGGAAGTCCCAAGCATATCTAGTGTAGTGCCACTAATTCCTTCTACACGTCTACCATGTGTTTGCATATATGCATGCTCTTCATCCGCATTTTGCAAATCATCAACATGTTCATTATTTGCCTCATTATCCACCTCATGGTTCGGGTAATTGTCATTGTTCTGCTCATTGTACTGCGCATCAAACTGCTCAATTCGACAACCAAACACATCACCAAATTGAGTCTCAGCGGCATCTGCATGGTCAACCACAACTTGTGGGACACCAAACATGTTTCTCCCACCTTCGCTGCCACTCCTTTGGGTGAACACTTGGTTGCTACCACTAAAGGATCCAAATTGTAGGGTATTTTCAGGGGGAGGAATATCATTCCCTAACACATCTCCAGCTGTCCGCTCAATAAGACTGACACATACTTGAGGGATCACTCGATCTTCCCCTAGCATAAACTGGACATCGTCGTCGTTGCTTATAAATGTGCGACACGTACTGCCAGGAACTATTGATATTGATGACAAATCAACGTTGTATTTGTTTACATCATAGTTCACAATAGTATGCACGATCGCCACCAATTCATCGTAAGTCAAATTCTTTGACACATACATTCCTCGGTTATCAGATCCAACGAACCTCTGACTTCCGTCGAGTAACTGCTCCCATCGACCGTTGTAAGATATTACTATTCTAATCCGATTCATGAGGCTGTCAAATTAATAATCACAAACCATTAAAAATGACACGATTTCAGTTCAAAAATGCACGATTTGAAAAGGCCACAATTTCAGTTCAAAAAGTTACGATTTCAATTCTAAAAGGCACGATTTCAGTTCTAAAAGGCACGATTTCAGTTCTAAAAGGCATGAATTTGTAGCAAAAAGGCTCGATTCATGACCAAAAATGCACGACATTTTTTTTTTTAAAAGGCACGAATGAGGACCAAAAAGGCACGATTTTGTAGCAAAAAGGAACGATTTTGTAGTAAAAAGGCTCGATTCATGACCAAAAAGGCAAGAAATGTTTTTTTCAAAAAGGCACGATTCATGAGCAAAAATGCACGATTTTGTTTCAAAAAGGCTCGATTCATGAGCAAAAAGGCACGATTTTGTAGCAAAAAGACAGGAAATGTTTTTCACAAAGGCACGATTCATGACCAAAAAGGCACGATTTTGTTTCAAAAAGGCTCGATCCATGACCAAAAAGGCACAAATTTGTAGTAAAAAGGCTCGATTTTGTTTCAAAAAGGCACGAAAGGTTTTTCAAAAAGGCACGATTCATGACCAAAAAGGCACGATTTTGTAGCAAAAAGGCTCGATTTTGTTTCAAAAAGGCACGAAAAGTTTTTTAAAAAGGCACGATTCATGATCAAAAAGGCACGATTCATGACCAAAAAGGCACGAAAAGTTTTTAAAAAGGCACGATTCATGACCAAAAAGGCACGATTTTGTAGCAAAAATGCTCGATTTTGTTTCAAACAGGCACGAAAGGTTTTTCAAAAAGGCACGATTCATGACCAAAAATGCACGATTGTGTTTCAAAAAGGCTCGATTCATGAGCAAAAAGGCACGAATTGTTTCAAAAAGGCTCGAAAATAAAAAGAAAAGTTCTTAAATTATAACAATGGCTTCAGTTTAACAAAATACTAAAATGCTCGAACTATTCAAACAAGCAGGATGAAGAAATATTACCTTATTTTACTGAAGAAGAAAGTCGGGGCAACACCTTGAACTTTTATTTGTAGAGAGACAGAGTAACTGAGTTAAATCCTACTGACGTTTTTGTTGCAAGTGTGGACAGAGAAAAGACCAAACTGAATAACATAAATCATTAACTAAGGGCAATTTTGGTAGTTCACCATAATAGGTGCCTTTTAAACTTAACTTATTAACCCACTGACATTCTCACCAACTCAGTTTAAAATGGTGACAGTTTCCACCATTTCCACGGTTTTAGTGTTTAAATGTACAAATGTACCAGGTTTGATTGTCCTCAAGGAGGTTGACTACAATTTGCTCGTTTTGATTTTATCTATTACTTATTAATTTCTAATTTATATGTCCAATTTAAACATATTAATTTTGTATTATCGTGTAGGGTTATATTCATTTTCTTTAGTAATTTTATTTTCTTTCCTATCATTTATATTTATGTATTTTATTTTTTTATTTTTTTTACAATATTTACTTAACCAACTATCTAGATCAGTATTTTTTTTGAAGTTTTTTGTTATTAGTAGAATTCAAACCGTTAACCTTATATTCAAATTTACTACATTTGTGGAAGAATTAAATAAACAAAAGTATTGTATCATATCATATCATATATAATAATATAATAAAATACTATAATAACAAGCTTTTTAAATCAAAAGCCGCCATTGACGACTTAATAAATGCTTACAAAATAATCAAATAATTAATCATCATGTATCATATATAATAATAAGAAGCTCCCATGGGCGTAGCTCAACTAGTAGATGGACGAGTTTAGGGTTTGGGCAAATGACTTCCAAGTTAGCGGCTCGAATCCTACAAATGGCAAAATCTTCAAAAAAAAATACCTGGTTTAGATAGATGGATTGATAATGTCAATATATATATATATAATAATAAGATATAATATTATATATGATATATTATGTCAAATAAATAATCATATGATTATACCTGTTACTATATTTTTTTTTTTTTTTTTAATATCCACTTGTTTTTGCCAACATGGACAAGCTTGAAGCTTGGGTAAATGACTCCAATGTTAGCGTCTTGATATCTAATAATGGCAAAAGCTTTCAAAAAAAAATTTTGGTCTGGATTAATAGATATTGTCAATATATATATATGAGTGATGCTAGATATCATAACTAAAATCATAATTATCTCACATATCTATGTATCCACTCACCAATTAACACCTCATGTGTCACATGTGTTGTGTTGGAATAATTGTGATTTTAGTTATGATATCTAGCATTATTCTTTATATATATATCAACCTTTTTTAACCCGAAGCCGTCATATGCTTACAAAATAATCAAATAAATAATCATCATGTATCATATAATAATAAGATATAATATTATATATGATATATTATATCAAATAAATAATCATATGATTATATAGTTACTTTTTTTTTTTTTTTTAATATGATGATATCATATATAATAATAATAATAATCATAATAATATAATTTATATGGTTATATTATATCATATATTAGATTAATTTTTATTTTGGCTAAAAAGTTAAAGGGTCACACCATTTGTAATGAAATTCTTATTAATTACTAATTAATGTATTATTTTTTTTTTTTGCTAAATAGATAAAGAGCCACAACATTTATAATATTGTTATATATGATTAATTGTTAATTAATTGTAATATTTTTAAACAGCTAAAGAGATACATGACCGTTGGAAATATGTGGGGAGTTTTGTTTTAATTAGTATTAAACCACCAATAAAATATTGTTATAAACCACTGTAGATATCATTTAATATGATTAATTTCAAATTAATATTTGAACTTCGGTTTCAAGTGTGTATTTGACTTTTACTTTTCCTATTTCAATTAGATTATTTGTAATGTAATTTATATCATTCATTTTTTACCCATTTTATATCCTTCTCCCTCCCCCTCTTGGTTTATTTCTCACCAAATCATTGCAAGCTCTTGATCCTCCATTACTAGTTGCTTCTTCTTCAATTTGTGTTAAAACATCTCTAGTACAAACTCCTTTTTTTTTTTTTTTTTTTTTTTAATCTTTTATGTTTCTAATATAGATTTTTAAAAATTGAAACTGTTAATGTTTATTTTATATGGTTTTTCCATTCAATTCATGAATTTCATTTGTTTATACATGTGAAGAAGTAGTACTTTATCATTTGTTCATCAATATATACAATTTTAGTTTCATTCATAGTATTGTTTTAACACATTTCTCTATGTGTCACTAATTTAGATTAGGCTAATTGACACTGATGCTCTCTAAACACTTACAAAATATGCACTATGTTCCTTATACTTTTTTTTTCCGCCACTAAACCCCATAAACTCTCATAAATTGGCAATTGGTGAAGGAAATAGCCCCTCAACGATTGCCAATTTATGAGAGTTTAGGGGGTTTAGTGGCAAAAAAAAAAAGTATAGTTGGTAAGGTGAAAATTCGACCATAGTTCAGGGGGTATCAGTGCCAATTAGCCTTTAGATTAATTCCTCATGTGTTTTTTTAGGACATTTTCAATGTTTTTGTTATGACCATCGTCATCGCCATTGGCATCACTTAAAAGGTACATCGTTCGAACCTTTTATATTTATATATATGACATCTTTTTTAGAATTCATTATTGCCTCTTTTTTTTACCAATTTGTTAATATGCTACTAATTTGGTTTAATTCATCGTTTATCGGGTGTTTTTTAGGAGATTCATTAGGTTTATATATATATGACATATTTTATAGACCAACTACAAACAAAACATAATATACAGTAATAAATAAATAAAAACAACCACCATAATTTTTTTAAGGCTGATTGGCACTGATGTTGCTGAACTATGGACGAATTTGCACCTTACTCCCTATACTTTTTTTTTTGCCATTATACCCCTAAACTCTCATAAATTGGCAATCGTTGAAGGAATTTGCTCCCTAGGGAGCAAATTCCTTCAACGATTGCCAGGGAGCAAATTCCTTCAACGATTGCCAATTTATGAGAGTTTAGGGGGTTCAATGGCAAAAAAAAAAAGTATAGGAGGCATAATGCATATTTTAGAAGTGTTTAGAGGGCATTAGTTCCAATTAGTCTTTTTTTAATTGGAAACCGTTAAAGTATTCTTATGTTTCTATATGTTTATTTATTGGGGGAATTGCACAAACATCCCTCGAGATTTGATGAAATTACACAGATATGGCAGTTTTGGCCATATACACACAAACTTCCCTCAACATTTGAAAATTGTTGCACAAACATCCCCTGCCGTTAGATTGATCCGTTAGTCAATGGTCAAAAGTGTAAAAAAGTCTAAAATACCCTTTATTTTTTATTTAAATAAACTAAATTTTTTAAAAATAAGATAAAAAATATTAAAAAAAATATTTTAGATAACATGAATGTATCTTAAATCTAAAACTTGGATTGAAAATTCATCTTTACAAATAAAATAAAAATAGTTTTTTAAACAATTTAATAATAAATAATTTTTAAATTTTAAATTTATTTAAAATCAAGGGGCAATTGCACAAACTAATTTTTCTTTTTTGAAGATGATTTTTTTTTTCTAGCTTTTTGATTTAAGAAACATTCATATTTTATAAAAGATTTTTTAATATTTTTTTATCTTATTTTTGAATTTTTAATTTTGTTTAAAATAAAAATATAGGGTATTTTGGACTTTTTACACATTTGACCATTGACTAACGGATCCATCTAACGGTAGGGGATGTTTGTGCAACAATTTTCAAATGTTAAGGGAAGTTTATGCATATATGGTCAAAACTGCCATATTCGTGCAATTATGTCAAACCTCAGGGGATGTTTGTGCAATTCCCCCTTATTTATTTATTGAAAATGTTTGTATTGGTTTATAACACATTTTGTTTATCTTTTATGTATCTAATTTATTTATTTTTTAATTGGGATCTATAATGGATAAAGTCTAATGTCATTTTTTCCCTTAGAACAATAATAATTAATTAAATCAATCAATAAAATAAAATTAATAAAGGAATAAGAAAATTTTAAAAAAAATCTGGCAAAAACGCAACTAGAAAATTTAAAATTCTGGAAAAATAAAGTAATCAGAGAATTTAGAAAATCTGGGAAAAATAAGTAATCTGGAAAGTAAGAAAAATTTGGAAAAAAAAAAAGTGATCTAAGAATAAAAATAAATCTAGACAAATAACAAATTTGAGAATATAACATTTGTAATTATATTCTTATTAATTGCTGATTAATGTAATGTAATATATATATATATATATATATATCAGTTTTTCTATTATCAGTTCGAACTGACAAAAGTTATATCAGTTCCTGGTATGTGGGCCACTGAATTTAAATACTTTGACTGACAAGTGCATACATCCAAGTCAAAGTATTTAAATCCAGTGACCCACATGCAAAGAACTGATATAACTTTGGTCAGTTCGAACTGATAATAGAATTTATGTATATATATTTGGATAGATAGAAGGAGAGCCACAGCTTTTATAATTACGGTCTCATTAATTACTAAGTAATTGTAATATGATTAATTTCAATTTAATATTTCAACTTTATTATCAAGTTTGTATTTTACTTTTGTTTTTCACAATTTAATAAGATTATTTTAAATCCATTTAATATCCTTCTCCCTCCCTCTCTTTGGTTTCTTTCTCACCAAATAATTACAAGACATTGATACTCCGTCCTGTATTTTTACAGGATGACTATCAAGTGTGAAAAAAAATGTGAAATCTTGATCGGGACCTAGTAATTCATATATACTACAAAGCAACTCAACCTCCAGATTATTCCATTTCACTTTTTTTTATTATTAACAATAAAAATATAAAACTTCTCATTGATTATATATTTTTTATTCCCTTTATTTTTAAATATTTAAACTTGGATCATTTTATTTCAATTGTACGGTTGATATTATCTACATCGTTATATACTTTCAAAATATGAAAGATTGTTAGAGTTGAAGCATTCATTCCACACCTAAAAACAAATGAAAACCTTCTTTCTCATACGGTAATATTATATGGTAACTAAATTAAAAAAATATACTAATTATGTGATTGATCATGGAGAAGGTTACAAACCTTTATTCTGTAACTCCTGTTGTATCTTTGTATTTTAGTTGAACTCTTTCAATGACATTTCTGAAGCCATAGCTATGGATTATAAGTTATTAATTAGTGTTAAATGTGTATATATCATGCACGTTGAAAGAGCATTATTTTATCAAAGTTTGTCTAACCAATGTTCAAAAATCACTTTATTATAAGTTTATAACACATATATTGTTATATTTTTTTTATATATATAAAAAAAAATATCAGTCGAATTAAACCTTTTTATCGGGGTTGAAAGTCAATTAATTCATATTTACTCAATTTTTATCGCCTGAAGGTAACTTTATCTTTACTTGGAAGCTTACAATTTATAAAGCAAATCATAAATTCATATTCAACTAGGCATATGGAAATTATAGAATTAGTGTAACATTTGACTTTTAATTATCATATTAACTGTGTTTAATTGGATATTTAAACCAGGATCAAATATGATGTGTATTTATAAAATATCAATTGATTTTTTATTTTTTTTGAAAAGGGAGTAACATTAAAAGGAAAACTTACAGCAGACCTGGGCAATCGCCCAAAATAACAGGAACCACACATTGTGGGACCTCTTCCATCCAGAACCTATTACAATCATAATTCAGGCCAAGTTTGGCAAGACTATGAGCAGCCATATTGGCTTTTCTGGAGGCAAAAACGACATTACATCCTGGGTGAGTAATTAAAAAATTACATATATCACCTATAATCAAACCTACATCAGAACAGGGAACATTATTGGCATTGATAAGATCCACAATAAATTTGGCATCAGACTCTAAAGTGCAAGGGAATAATCCAGAAACAAGAGCAAAGTTCAAACCCCTGAGCATAGCCAAAGCTTCATTAACGGAGTAATTGCACAAACGTCCCCTGAGTTTAGGTTTAATTACACGCATATGGACTTTTTACCAGATATTACACAAACATCCCCTACCATCAGTTGACTTCCATCCAAACTAACTGTTGACCAGATTTTTAGTATTAAAAGTCCAAAATACCCTTAGTTACTTATTTATACTTTTTTTCCCCTTAAAATAAAATAAATTATATAAAAATGCAAATAAAAAACTTTTAATTATATTTTTTTCAAACAAATTTTAAAAGACAAAAATATATGAAACAAAAAATTTAGACTTTAAAAAAATTAGAAAAAAGAACAAAAAAAAAATTTTAAGAAAAGAAATGGAGAACAAATCTCAAATACACCATGGTTGGAACTTGGATCCACAATCATGAAAAATAAAACTAGATTTTAAGTTTAACATTTAAATACAATAATTATTTTTTTTGGACAATAAAATGCAATCATTATTGATGATTCATAAATCAACAAACCACAATTATATTCAATTTTCAATCATCAATATGATTTCATTTAAGCCACAAGATTTTTAGCAATTAATGAGATTCCACAATTATATTCAATTTTCAATCATCAATAATAATTGTATTTCAATGTCAAAAACTTAAAATTTAGTTTTGTTTTTCATGATTGTGGATCCAAGTCCCAGCAATGGCGTATTTGAGATATGTTCTCCATTTCTTTTCTTAAAAAAAAAAATTTTATTCCTTTTTCTATTTTTTTTTAAAGTCTGAATTTTTTGTTTTATATATTTTTGTCTTTTAAAATTTGTTTGAAAAATACATAATTAAAAGTTTTTTATTTGCATTTTTATATAATTTATTTTATTTTATTTTAAGGGAAACAAAATAAAGTATAAATAAGTAACTAAGGGTATTTTGGACTTTTAATTCTAAAAATCTGGTCAACAGTTAATTTGGATGGAAGTTAACTGACGGTAGGGGATGTTTGTGTAATATTGGTAAAAAGTCCATATACGTGTAATTAGACCTAAACTCGGGGAACGTTTATACAATTACTCCTTTTACATCTTCTAATTTACTATATTAGTTCTTCAAATAGCAATTAATTAAATATTCATTCAAAAGCTTAATGGTGAATTGTCCTATAAATCACATATTCCCGTGTCACTTAAGTTAACGAGCTATAGACAATAATTGTTTATTCTTTTAGCCAAAACAACGAAACTGGTTGTTTGACTGCAGTTACCGGTAGCTATCAATGTAGCTTTTTTTTAAACCATTCGATGGCATGGCCGTTTTCCACATTGTAACAGCTAAGTAAGTGTACAATGTGAAGTGTGCAAGTTTTTTATAACAAAAGTTATATATATATATATATATATATTTTACTTTTTTTGAAATATCAGATTTGGAATCAGATATATCTGATTCGGACCGGTTTTCGGATTGAATTCGAACTGAACTCGGACTAGATTCAGATTCGGATCGGATCGGATCGGATTTTGATTTAGATTATCTTCGGATTCGGATTATGTGAATCCAAACAGTATTTTTTTCAATTCCATATATCATGAGTTTCTTGGTTCGAGTCTATCTTTTCCCATAAATCCTAAATTATTGTTATATTTCAAAAAGAAAAAAAAAAAAAAACCTATCAGTCGAATTAAACCTTTTTATCGGGGTTGAAAGTCAGTTAATTCATATTTACCGAATTTTTATCGACCGAAGGTAACTTTATCTTTATGCCTTAAAATGATGTTTGTATACAATTTGACATTTCTTTGTCGAAACCATGAAAATTACTAACTCGTCAACTTGGTGTGTTTTTTTTTTTTTCCCTTCATCAACAACCAGCTTTCATATTATATCTGAACAAAATAAGTTACCAATGAGTGCTCTAATTGTATGAGGCAAGAATTTCTAATTTGCTACATGTATATATGAATAGCCAGCTCTCAAATGTTGTTGAGCTGCAACTTTCAATTCTTGAAGTCTCATAACTTATGACAAGTAATATATATATATATATATATATGCACTCAAAAATTTACATCATGATCAGAAATTTCTTATAATTAGGCACTCAAAACTGAATGATTTTCTGTGTAATGGCTATTTTTCTTCTTCTTCTTCTTCTTTTCGAATTCTCTGTGGCATACAACTGTTTCAATCACCCGTGCAGCTACTGTTATTTTTAGTATTAGTACTACTACTACTTGTGCTGTTTCACCAGTACTCATTATTTCTACTACTTTGTTATTAAATTCTGTTCAATAAATATATATAGTAAGAAATCATTCAATTTGTTCTTAAATTCAATGTGTACCTTTAGTATAATAAAATTAACAACATCTCCACAAAGATTGCCAACCTAACTAATTAATAAATTATTGGTATGAGATTCCATATGTTTTTTCGTTCAGGATTCGATTTTGTAACGTTATAAAGTAACTTTGTAACATTATAGATCTCGGAATCCTATATGGATACACGTGTGAAATCCCACCCCCGGTAGTTATTATATAGGGTGAGAGGTGCGCGCGCACACACACACGCACGAAGTCATCTCTATAGAATCTACACAATGCAAAATTCTAATACTCTATGTTTGATTCATAAAATTCAGCATAGGAATTTCAGATATAATTTGCACATTATAGCATTATTCTTTCTGGACAGAGTCCGATGCCACGAGACTTTGATTGTTCATAAAATCCGAAAAATTTGAGTGGATTGACACTTTACAAATTGGGAAGTTTGTAAAGTGGGAATTTTACTCTTGTTTCTTTTTGGTTGATATTTATATATATTGGAGAGGGTGATCAACTGATCATATTATCTGTTCTTCACAAAGAATACAAGAATTCTGAAATTTTTTGCCAATATATGAACTCCTTTACACGTTCCTATGTATTCAGCATTCAGTTACGACTGTTGGTCACTCTCGTAGTGGGATCGATCATTAGAGTTTAATGAAGACTTTCAGGGTCTCTCTGAGAACATATAAATAGACGTTTTAATTCAAAAGGAGAGGCAACACTAAAGCAAGTTGAAAGATGTATATGATGCTGATAGAGATGGGTTGGAGTGGTTTGGTTGAATAGCTTGATTTTGGTGCAATGGTGGCAACTTTTTATTCGAAAAAGAAGTGTAGGATCATGAAACGAATGTACCCGAAAATGAGTACTCACATCTTCAAAGCAAGGAGATATATACATGAACCACAACAGAATAGGAAAAAGAGAAAAAAAAGAAATCTTACCATCATCAGTATCTTCTGCTTTAGTTATGTGTGGAACTCTACTGTGATTCTGCAATTTCAGGCCAGCCTTAGTCCTTGTATTTCGATCGGTTTTCCAGCCGGTGTCAATGGCTAAGAGGAAATGCAAATCACCACAGCAGCATGTTTATACCATTACTGTTTCACTAGGTGACAGAAACCGATTAGTTTTCAGGCTGCCTGCTATTACTTCTGTAAAATATCAATCCAAGTTTTCCGAAAGAACAGGCCAAGTCAAATTGCATCGACTATCTTACTATCATTAAATATTCAAGTAGAGTACTACTAACAAGAACAAATCTCTAATGCTGTTCTGTTCATACAGAAACACATGCATGTTAGAAGTGAAACAGATTGTTCGAGCAAAAGAAAAGAAAAGAACAGATGAAGAATTAATGCTTGCAGAAAAGTTGACAATGCACTCATTGTTGGGACATGGTATGCTAGAGAGAGATACAACTAGTGACAATAAGGTTCCAACGTCATATCATTAGAAATGAACAGATGTATTTACATAAGGTTTTTCTCCTTTACGGTTTTACACATGGTGAAACTACACAGAAAAATAAGAAATTTCTCCTCACTACAAAAGGATTTTTTTTCTTTACTTGTGCAATATTAGAACAAAGTGAGATAATATAAGGTACAGAGGATTTTACCAATGGATACCAAATTGCGAGATGAGAAATTTGCAATATGCAGCAGCATAACCACTGATGGTAGAATTGTGGTAAATGTGATCCTCTCTTGTAACTCCATAGAATTTGAAATGGTTGCTCTAATCAATTCAGCTTCAGCAATTGTTTAGTGCATCAAGTAGCTCTTTCATATGGGGGTGTTCGGCATTCAAAAGAACTGCAACTTCATGACGACTGATGAGACTATTGATGATTCTGAAGCCACCAAATGTCATTTCTGCTCCATATCCAGGTAGTTTTCTCAGCATTTTCTTCACGAAATAAGAATGATACGGCCAGATTCAATAATATATCGTCAAGAAACTGCCATATTCAGTAATCACCAGAGCCAAGTGATAGGTTTCATACTCTACAATACCCGTAAGAACAAACAGATTCTCCTCTACATTTTCAAAAAAGGTGTTTTCAACCAAATTCACAAGAGCTGCTACCTGCTATTGAGAAAGCTATTCCCTGGAGTTTTAATTAATCTTTTCTTCTGCTTACTTGATCTCACTGCTTCGGCATCCTGAAATCTTCCAACCGATGCATAAACATTAGAAAGGAGCACAGCTTGATAAAATTCTTCTGGGTCCAGCCCAAACACTTTTGTCGCTACAAGTTCTGCCAGCTCCACATGACCATGAAGCACACAGCCACTATGCAAAGCCCTCCAAAATCTGTACCCATCCCTTTTGAAAGTTTTCCAGCAATCCAACTTGCATTTGATAAGCAGCCTGCTTGTGCAAGCAAGTCAATTATGTAACCGTAATGTTCTCGGCTTGGACTTACTTTATTTTCTTCAACCAATTTACTGAAAATCACCAAGCCATCGTCTATTAACCCAGCATAATTGCATTTAGAAATTGACTTACTTGTATGGATATCTAGATATGCCAGATGCAGAAGCAAACGGATCTTTATAGTGATTACTCCACCAAGGAACCTAAGAACTTTTCTGAGGGTATTCTGATCCCTTAACAGCTACAGAATTTGAAAGAGATGTGCTGAACTCAGTGTTTGTACTAAAGCCATTTATGTGTACAGGATGAGTAGGAACACTTTTGTCATTTGCAGACCGCCAAAGATAAGCATGCTTTTTGTACCAACTTATGCCGAAAAATGCAAGGACAGCTATATATCAAGATGCCAAGGACCAGACCCACACAGATGCCAATAACAACCAAATCACCTTTATGAACCATTCTGTGGTCTCTTTTGGAATTCAGACAACGAAATCATCTTGCAGTAAGAAGTGCTCCAAGATTCTTGTCCTGGGCTGAACATGAGTGATATGTAAACTTAGAAAACCACTTTCCACAGATCAAAGGACATGAAAAATCAAGATTGTAAGTAGAAAGTTGAGTTTAAGTGAAAAAATGATAATATTTACTTTCATGGGGACATAGCTCAATAGTTAGAAACATAGCGCGGACATTATAATGTTTCAGATTGTTAGAAGAATTTCAAAATAATGCCTCCCTATGGTGTAACAATGCCTGTATTGTATGACCTCTTTGACCCAAGGGCGATACTGTAGTTACAGAGGCTACAAACTTGACACAGAAAATTTCAACTGAAACATCTAAAACTTCTTATGATTATTCTTGTTTCTAGTTAAACTCATATAGAGCTAGCATATATATCTAGAAATGATTTCTTCTAGATCAGAAATGATTGATTGCACAAGTTCCTTCCCTTTACAGCCATCCTAATACTAATTACTCTTGTTTATCTCTCAAAAGTAAAAGAGCATAAAAGCACCAGTGTCTTGTTTTCATAGTTTAGAATACAAAGTGTATAACCACAATTGAATTTTCACAATATATGGATCAAGCTTTTGGAGTGCTGTTATTTTGAGCACATATAGAACAGAGTGGAAAGCAAAATCCAATTAAGGAACTCCTTTGCCTTTGAATGACTTGCTAATATGTTTCTCAAAATGTTTAATTCTTCTCATATTCTACCCTTCCATGCCAAGTTTTGATAATTCTTTGTATGCAGAAGTTGCTATTTGATCATATATATTTTCGTTCACACTGAAAATAAGTGATTAAACACACATATTCAGATAAATTATCCAACTTTTCAACAGCAGAAAAAACCCCATTTTTATAGGCTCTTAATCTTATAATCAGACAACTACAATAATGGTACCAATCGAAAAAAACAACCAACCACTAGAATCTCCAACAACAACCACCACAGAAAGCCAAACCAGACCCAATAATAGAATCAAAAAAAAAAAAAAAAAACTGACAAACCCATCATGTACAAGACCTCGTACCTTATCAGCAGAAAAACCCCCAGAAAGAGAAGAGGATCAGTCATGCTTCCTCATCTTCCGGTAGAGAGTGAGAGCAGTTTCCCCCTGGTCATTGATCCCATGCCCACTAAAAATTGTGTTCCATGAGACTACGTCTTGAAGAAAACCCATCTCCTTGAAAACAACACGGGCAAGGTCCACATTCCCACACTTTGAATAATGTGTCACCAAAGCCATGGATGGCAACACACACAAGTATGCAAGCTGTGCCATCACCATTTTTTTTGGTGATTAAATATGCTGATGCTTCCATGATCAACAATGGAGAATCATTGATGGGTGATTGAAACATTTATATGCATGCCACAGAGAATTCGAAAAGAAGAAGAAGAGGAAAAATAGCACAGAAGTGAGTAGTAAACTTTGGTAAACTGAGATCTATATAGATATTGAATATACAACCATAACAATTTATAGATATCGGAGAGGGTAATCATATCATTTATTCTTCACAGAGAAAACAAGAATTCTTGAAATTTTGCCAATATATGAACTCCTTTACATGTTCCTATGTATTCTGCATTTGGTCACGACTGTTGGGTTGCTCATAGCGGGTTTGATCAGTTGGAGTTTACGAAGCCTTTTAGGGACTGAGAGCATATAAATAGACGTTTTGATTCAAAAGGAGAGGCAACAGTAAAACAAGTTGAAAGAGAAAGAGACAGGAGGTTAAAGGGCAGCTGAGAAATGCATGTGATGCTGATAGAGATGGGTTGGAATGGTTTAGTTGAATAGCTAGATTTTTGTGCAATGGTGGCAACTTTTATTCGAAAAAGAAGCCTAGGCATTAGGATCATGAAACAAAGGTATCCGAAAATGAGTACTCGCATCTTCAAAGCAAGGAGATATATACATGAACCGCAACAAAAGAGGAAAAGGAAAAAGAAAATGAAATGCTTACCATCATCAATATCTTCTGCTTTAGCTGTGTGTGGACCTCTATTGTGATTCTGCAATTTCAGGCCAGCCTTAGTCCTTGTACTTTGGTCGGTTTTCCAGCTGGTGTCAATGGCTAAGAGGAAAAGCAAATCACCACAGCAGCAGCATGTTTATACCATTACTGTTTCACTAGGTGACAGAAACCGATTAGTTTTCAGGCGACCTACTATTACTTCTGTCAAATATCAATCCAAGTTTTCCAAAAGAACAGGCACGTACCTTGGCCTGACCTATCTATATATATCAAGCATGCCGATGACCTATCAAAAGGAATCGACTATCTTACTATCAATAAACATTCAAGTAGTAATACTAACAAGAAGGAATCTCTAATGCTGTTCATACTGAAAACACATGCATGTTAGAAGTGAAACGGATTGCTCGAGAAAAAGAAAAGAAAACATGAAGAATTACGCTTGCAGCAAAGTTGACAATACACTCATTGTTGGGACATGGTATGCTAGAGAGATATACAACTACTGACGATAAGGTTCAGCTATCATATCATTAGAAATGAACAAATGTATTTTCAATGCACAATCCACTATCCAGAAATTTTACTTAAGGTTTTTCCTCCTTTACATGGTCAACTATACAGAAAAATAAGAAATTTCTCCTCAGTACAAAAGGATTTTTTTTTTTTTTCTTTTCTCTATAGGTGCAATATTAGAGCTAAGTGAGATTATAATATTAGGTACCAATGAGTTTAGCAATGGATACCAAATTGCGAGCTGAGAAATTTGCAATATGCAGCGGCATAACAACTGACGGTAGAATTGTGGTAAATGAGATCATACCGTGTAACTCCATAGAATTTGAGATAGTCGCTCTAATCAATTCAGCTTCAGCAATTATCTAGTGCATCAAGTAGCTCTTTGATATGGGGGTGTTCGGCATTCAAAAGAACTGCAACTTTGTTAAGTATGATGAGACAATTGATGTTTCTGGAGCAACCAAATGTCATTTCTGCTCCATATCCAGGCAGTTTTCTCCACATCTTCTTCACTAAATAAGAATGATACAGCCAGAATCTATAAGATACAATCAAGAAAACTGCTAGATTCAGTAATCATCAGAGCCAAGTGATAGGTTTCGTACTCTGTAGTGCTTGTAAGAATTAAGAACAAACAGATTCTCCTCTACATTTATCAAAAAAGGTATCATCGACTGAACTCACAAGAGCTGCTATCTTCTGTATTTTCTAAATGTTTAATTGCATAATAATAATCAGCAACTAATTATTTTGAATGCTTTCTTTGTAGGCATTGTTTTTGAATGTAAAGAAACCACAATACACCATCTCAATTAGTTCAAAAACAGTGAAGGTGACAAAGAAAAAGCATTAATGGAAACTGAAGCTGCTAATAGATAGAAATGAACAATATATAAAGAGATATATATGCTTTTTAGGATTTGATTCTTTAAAATATTCTCCAAGCACTTGAATAATGTATCACCAAAGCCATGGCAACACACACAAGTATACAAGATGCTTCCATGATCAACAATGGAGAATCATTAATGGGTGATTGAATCAGTTATATGCCACAGAGAATTCGAAAAAGAAAAAAATAAGAGAGAAGAAAAATAGCACAGAAGTGATTAGTGAGTAGAAAACTTTGGTAAACCGAGATCTATGTAGATATTGACTACAAACAAATCAATTTATAGATATTGGAGAGGGTGATCATATCATCTATTCTTCACAGAGAATACAAGAATTCTGAATTTTTTTGCCAATATATGAACTCCTTTACATGTTCCTATTTATTCTGCATTTGGTTATGACTGTTGGGATGATCATAGTAGGATCGATCAATTAGAGTCACGAAGCCTTTTAGAGACTCTCTGAGAGCATATAAATAGATGTTTAATTAAAAGGAGAAGTGACACTAAGGCAATTTGAAAGAGAAAGAGACAGGGGCTTAAAGAGCCACTGAGAAATGTATGTGATGCTGATAGAGATGGGTTGAAGTGGTTTAGTTGAATAGCTAGATTTTGGTGCAACGGTGGCAATTTTTATTTGAAAAAGAAGTGTAGGATCATGAAACAAAGGTATCCGAATATGAGTATGAGTACGTACTCATATCTTCAAACAAGTAGATATTTACATGAACCACAACAAAATAGGAAAAAGAAAAGAAAAGAAAAAAAAAAAAAAAAAAAAAGCTTACCATCATCAATATCTTCTGCTTTAGCTATGTGTGAGACTCTATTGTGATTCTGCAATTTCAGGCCAGCCTTAGTCCTTCTACTTTGGTCAGTTTTCCAGCTGGTGTCAATGGCTGAGAGGAAATGCAAATCACCACAGCAGCATGTTTATACCGTTAGTTTTCAGGCTGGCTGCTATTACTTCTACAAAATATCAATCCAAGTTTTCCGAAAGAACAGGCATGTATCTTGGCCTGACTTATCTATATAAGCATGCCAATGACCTATTAAAACGCATAATGCATCGACTATCTTACTATCATTAAACATTCAAGTAGTACTACTAACAAGAAGGAATATCTAATGCTGTTCAGTTCATACAGAAACACATGCATATTAGAATTGAAATGGATTGTCGAGCAAAAGAAAAGAAAAGAAAAAGAATTAATGCTTGCAGTAAAGTTGCCAATGCACTCATTGTTAGGACATTGTATGCTAGAGAGATATACAACTAGTGACGATAAAGTTTATCCGTCGTATCATTCGAAAATACAAATGTATTTTCAATGCTCAATTCACTCCAGAAGTTTTACACAAGGTTTTTTCTCCTATACATGGTCAACAATACAGAAAAATAAGAAATTTCTCCTCACTACAAAAGGTCAATATTAGAACAAAGTGAGATGATAATATTAGGTACCGATGATTTTATCAATGGATACCAAATTGCGAGCTGAGAAATTTGCAATATGTATTGTGGTAAATGTGATCCTATCGTGTAACTCCATAGAATTTGAAATGGTTGCTCTAATCAATTCAGCTTCAGCAATTGTTTAGTGCTGCATCGAGTAGCCCTTTGATATGGGGGTGTTCGGCATTCAAAAGAATTGCAACTTCATGAAGTGTGATGAGACAATTGATGTTTCTGGAGCAACCAAATGTCATTTCTGCTACATATCCAGGTGATTTTCTCCGCATTTTTCTTCATGAAATAAGAATGATATAGCCAGAATCCATAAGATACCATCATGAAAACTGCTAGATTCAGTAATCATCAGAGCCAAGTGATAGGTTTCGTACTCTGTAATGCCTGTAAGAACAAACAGATTCTCCTCTAAATTTATCAAAAAAGGTATTATCAACCGAACTCACAAGAGCTGCTATTGAGAAAGCTAATCCCTGGATTCTTAATTAACCCTTTCTTCTGCATACTCGATCTCAATGCTGCAGCATCCTGAAACCTTCCAACCGATGCATAAACATTCGAAAGGAGCACAGCTTGATCAGATTCTTCTGGTTCCAGCTCAATCACTTTTGTTGCTACAAGTTCTGCCAGCTCCACATTACCATGAAGCACACAGCCATTAAGCAAAGCCCTCCAAAAATCTGTACCCATCCCTTTCGAAATTTTGCCAGCAATCCAACTTGCGTCTGATAAGCGGCCTGCTCGTGCAAGCAAGTCAATTATGCAGCCATAATGTTCTCGGCTTGGACTTACTTTATTTTCTTCAACCAATTGTTTGAAAATCATCAAGCCGTCATCTATTAACCCAGCATGACTGCAAGCACTCAAAATGCATGAGTAGGTTGCACTATCGGGATTTTCCCCACACTTCCTCATCTTACGGTAGAGAGTGAGAGCAGTTTCCCCTTGGCCGTTGATCCCATGCCCGCTAATAATTGCATTCCATGAGACTACGTCTTGAAGAAAACCCATCTCCTTAAAAACAACATAGGCAAGATCCACATTCCCGCACTTTGAGTAGGTCGATATGAGACTATTCTGAACTGATCTATATTGCAGAAAACCAACTTGAAAAGAATAACAATGGAGTTGCTGGCAAATTTCTAAAGCAGCAAGCTCACCACAAGCTATAAGAGCACTGACTAACATTATTGAATCCATGGAATATTTTTTTTCTTTTCTCGCCTTAATCAAGAGATTCAAAGCCTCTTTTGCACATCCATTCTGCACACATCCTGAAATCATCGCTGTCCATGAAACCAAACTCTTCGTAGTTGTTTGATTAAACACAACTCTCGAAGCATCTAAATCACCACACTTGGAATACATTGAAATGATGGAGTTTGCAAGATGCAGTTCTGACTCAAAGCCACAAACAACAGCTTGTGCATGGATTTGTCTTCCTCTCTTCAAATCCCCCAAAATTGAACAAGCAGAAATCAGATTTATAACGACTAACAAATCACAAATGATCCCACTCTTTCTCATTTTGCAAAAAATGTTTAGAGCCTCACAGGCATATTGGAGGTCGATCAATAAACCCATCATTATCGTCCAACTGATGATATCTTTAAATTCCATTTCTTTGAAAATTTTGTTAGCAGTATCCAGATCCATCAGAGATGAATACACGTAAAGTAGCGAGTTATTGACAGATATATCCAAAATAAGACCCAACTTAACTACTAAACCATGAATGGATTCACAGAGTGTCCTAGCCCCTAAAGCAACACAACCCCGAACAACCGTCAATATTGATACAACATTGGGCACCAAACCAGACATCCGGAATTGGTCAAACAAAAAAATTGCCTCTTCAAAATGTTCATTGCGTATAAACCCAGCAACAATAGCATTACAAGAAACGTAATTTGGCTTCTTAAGTCCCAAGAATAACGCATACGAATCAGACACATTTCCACACCTTGCATACACATTAAACATCGCGGTACTAACCCTTAAATTAGACTCCAAACCACATTTCAAAATCAACCCATGAACAGATTTTGCAAGTTCCAAGTTCCGCAACCCTGCAGTGCCAACGAGTACACCAACCATAGTGAAGGAATTAATAAACAATCCCGCGAACCGCATCTGGGAAAACGATTCCACGGATTTCCGGTGATACCCATTTATAGCATAGCCATGAATCAATGTGGACCATGACACCACATCCCTTTCAGGAATTTCATCGAACAGGTCCTCTGCTTCTCTAATAAATCCTGACTTGAAATAGTTGCTCAAGAGCTTGTTGTAGTTACACGGACCGAAGCCGGAAACATAGGTTTCGCATGAAGTGCAGAATCTGGTGAATTGAAATGGAGCAAAGGGGGTTCTTTTAATCTTGTTAAAAAGCATAGAAACCCTAGTGTTTCAAAGAGAATGTTGAAAACTGTTAATGGCGGGTAAGTTTTGTATTTCCATTTAGTTATTTCTGTTTTGTCATCTCCAAGTCAGCACATATGAGACTTTGGGCTCAAGCAAGTCCAGTCAAGGCCTTAACTGAGCCGGCCCAGTTTTTGTTTTAAACATTGGAATGGGCCACTATGATAGTCTTAAGTCCAATCAATGTAGGGCCCGTTTGGGATAACCTTTACTTTTGGCTTTTGGCAATAGAAGAAGAGAAGTAAAAACCCGAGCATTTTAGTGACTGTTTGGATGGTATATTCCAGAAGAACTTTTGTATCAAGAAGAGCTTTTGAGACTGTTTGGTTGGAACATTTTAAAATCTCTTCAAATCATGTTATGACCTTTTTACCCTTCCAAAAGAAGAAATTATTTGGTTGGAACATAATAATATTTGTTCTAAAGGTTATATGACATTTGGACCATAATTGGAGTAAATAATATATGTATAAAAAAAAATTCATAAAAAAAGTTATTATTTGGGATAATATAACATTTTTCTAATATATTTCCTTAAAAAATCTACTAAAATAATAAAGATTCACCGGATGATAAAGTCACAAACTAGACAAAATGATAATAAAAATTATACTAAAATTTTACAAGCCACAAATACAATGATACAAATACAAACGTGAGTTGGTACTTCTAAAATCAAAACAGCAAAATATTATTATAACAGTAAGTTTTTTTTTAAATTTATTCTGCAACCAATCTTTTTCATCAAATTTTGTACAAAACAAACACATGCCTTTTAATTGAAAGCAGTGAAATCATATGAAGCCATGCTTCTCTGACATGCTATCATGACAAAATGAAACAAGGACTTTCAACACATCAGCCATCGTTTTTTTTTTTTTTCCAATCAACCTAGTAAACAAAATGTGAATGGAAAGATTCACAGTACACACACTCTTCAAGAGTCTAAGGGGGAAACAAAAACTTGCAGCAAGCAGTAAGCGTAGTAAGTGCGTGTTTAGCTAGCAGCTCTCTACTCCTCATCCCATTCATTGTTCTTGTACGATACAAGATTATCACTATCAACCTTGTGTATCTGCACAAACCCAAGATACACAAATTCAACATCATAAGCAATTAAACTTTTTCAGTTTTCATGGAATCAGAATTATCCTTCCTGACTTACCTTGGTATCGAACGAATGCAGTTTCACCATTTGTGGATTAGCAATCAGTTTAGGGTCACTCTCAATCCAAGTAAATGGGACTGCAATATCTGAACACATCAAAGACACCCAAGTACACAAACGAAACACAGAAATTCGATCAAAAGGCTATCATTATATAGAACAACAGCTTTTACAAAAAGACAACAGGATTGAGAAGCTTACAGGAATCATCAAGGCAAGGCAACTAAGTAATGCTTGGGGCAATCTGTCTCGTAATTGCTTAATCTCTAATTATTTCTTTGTCACTCTTCTCCATTGAGACACTGAAATGGTATCACATACAAAAACAAAGAAATAAGATTGTCATGTAAGCATACAAAATAGGAGAATAAGTAGTTGAAATCAGAGAATTAATCAATTCTATCAAATCCAGAACATAATCGATTAATATCAAAAACATTTTCTCATCAACCAAAAATCAACAAAAGAGCAAGAAATGAACCTGTGAGTTGAGCTGGACAAAAAAATGACAGAAGAGCTTTATATTTTAGAGAAATTTGAGGTCAATCTTTAAATCCAACTTTCTAAATACAAACTTTTAGTCAAACAAGATAAACAACAAAAATTAGAAGCAAAATTGGATCTTAATCCAAAAACCCAACCCTAAACAAACAAAAAAAAAATGGCAGTATTGCACCAAAATAGAAACCCATTTCATATGTACAAACCAGATCCGATTCTCATCAATACCATACCTCCAAATGCAAAATTAATCAAAACCCACTTGCGTTTACAGCAATAAAAACCCACATTCAAATGCCAAACCACCCAGAACCCATTTTAAAACATCCAGAAATAAACACATACACTGCATGTAAAAAGTCAAACAAAAAATCGAAAGTTTCAGAGAAATTTGAGGTCAATTATTGCACTTTAAATCCAACTTTCCAAATACAAACATTTAGTCAGACGAGATAAACTACAAAAACTAGAAGCAGAGATGATCATCGAATACTTACTTGGTTGAATGGATTTTTTTGGAGCAAAAGACAAGAGTAAATGCTTAGTTCTTCGAAATCGTATTAATGGTGGAGTTTACACGGTGAGAGTTGTTGGGTTTCCATGGAAATTTGGTTGATTGTTTTAAAAACTCAAAACATAGAAAGGATTTGAGGAGAATTTAGATAAAAATCACAGTTAGGGTTCATCTAAAAAGGGAAAAATCGTGTTTGGATGTGTTAGAGCTGAGATAGGATACAATTGAAATTATTGATTTGGTATTTATACCTATAAGGGTAAATACGTCATTATAAAAGTTTCATTAAACCTCATTTCAGCTTCCCTGTTTTTTCTGAAAGCTCTTTTAGCCCAAGCCAGTTGGACTTGGCTTTTGATAAAAGAGCTTATAATCATGATAAGCACTTATCAAGAAACACCCAAACAGGTCTGAAAGCTGCTTTTGGGCTCCAAAAGAGCTTTTAAGCTCTCAATAAGCCTAGCCAAACAAGACCGTATTATTCTAAGTGATTTTTCCTAATGGCTGACAACGTAGGGGTTAGGGTTTACGGGATCTACCAAGATCGAACATTACTGTAATGAGGGTTAGGGTTTACTGGGATTTACCTAGATTGAGCATTACAACAATGAGGGTTAGGATTTACCTAGATCAAACATTACTATAATGCGGGTTAGGGTTTACCGGGATTTACCGCATTACAACAATGAGTGTGGATAATGAGAGACTATAATGTGTCTTTAAATTACATAATTTGTCGTGTCCCTTTTCAAATCGTGAAGGGATTCGAATCTCTCATTTGTTTATAATTAGGGCAACACCTGCCCTCCCTTCTCATACAATTAGAATTGTTATTGGTCCGTACTTGGAACAGTTTATCTCGTCCGACCGTAATAGTTCGGTCAAATGATATTCTTTGAAGATTAATATTAAAAATTAAGTAGTGCTATTCGCACCCCTACTACTAAACTATTTATGCCCCACTTTTTTAAAATTTTGATTTAACTATATAAAATTAAGAGAGCTTCTTTTGACAATTCAATTTTTTTTTTTTACACTTCTTTTCTAAAAACACTCCATTCTCAAAATTTAAATTAAAAAAAAATTCTAAAGACACTTTATTTTGTTACAAGATTATCCTTTTATCTTTTTTTGAATTAAATTATTAAAAAAAGAAAAAGAAATTATCTCTCCTAAATCATTAGAATAATTATTATATATTAAATACTCTCTCCTAAATTTTTAATTACCATATTAAACTCTCTCTCCTCCAATACATATTTCTAATTTTAGAAAGAAAAAAAAATTACTAATAAGCTTGATTTTCAAGAACTGTATGTATGTATATATTTAAAAAAAAAAATTTAAATCGAAATATGAAAATGCTTACTTTTGTAGGTATGTGATTGCATAGAGAACTTTAATTCTTTAATTAGTCTTAGAAATTCTGAGTTTAATTGAATCTAGTTGCAACAATTTAAGCTTTCATATATCTTTTTTTTTTTTTTTTTTTTTTTTTTTTTTGAAAATTGACTTTTTAATATATATATGTATATATATATATATATATATATATATATATATATATATATATATATATATATATAAAACTATTAGTAAAAAACCAAAATATTGATAAGTTTTTTTTTTTTTTTTCCCTTCAACTATTAATCAGAGATTGATCGAGAAAGTATGGAAATATGATTTATTTATTTTTTTGAAAAATGGAGAGAAATTAATTAGGAGAGAGTATTTAATATGGTAATAACAGATTTAGGAGAGAGAGTTTAATACATAATATTTAATCTAATGATTTAGGAGAGAGAATTTCTTTTTTTAATAATTTAATTAGTTTGGAGTGTCTTTAATTTTTTTTGTCATGTTTAGTAATTTTAATTTAGGTTAAAATTGTCATTAGTAAAAAAATTTAAATTGGAGTGTGAATAAACAATTTGTGGATTGTAAGGAAAAGCTCTCTAAAATTAAATGGTTTTATTAAATTTGTTTGATTTATTTTCAGGACTACCATTTTACTTATTTTTCAAACTTAATACACCCCATATCTTTTTAAAAAAATTAAAAATAAAATACACTTCATTTTTAATCTTTATATATAGTTTTCTCACATTCATTCGCATGATTTGTTTTTTCTTCTTATTTTATGGTAAAATCATCTTTATTAGATTCGATTTTTTTTTTTCTGTAGTTAATTGGATTGTTGGTGGTAGATTGAAATAATCTATGTCATTAAAGCTTTTGTTATTAGGGTTTTGAAATAAAGAAAGTTGAGTTTTATTAGTTTTACTTTATACAAGATTTTTTTAATAAAAATTGTTTCTCTTTAAGTATTTTGATAAAGGAAAAAATTATATTAAATAATTTTAAAAATGGGATATAAATAGTTTAGTAGTGGATGCCTATTGTAGATGGTCGAACGATTTGATACGTCAAATGGGTCGGGTTGTATCAAACCCAAAGCAACTAGGCTGGAAGTTGATTGGTCGATGTCGACTGGCGCTTGTATATGGTCGTCTGAACTTCAATGAATCTGCAAAAGAACTTTAAACAAAAATATAATGGAAAAAATAGAAAGGTGGGAGTTGGATTATAGCCTTAAGTGTGCTTGGGCTGAGCAATGTATCGTGAAGGTGGCAATGGTTGATTTCCGGTGACCGGAAATCTTTTTAGAGGCAGAGTTTCAGTACGCTATTATAAGCTTTAGTTGAGAGAGAATTCAGCCCCTTTCCTAGTGAATGAGCCTACCTTTTATAGTTGAAGGTATAGTCCCAACGTTCATTTTATTGGAGTCTTGATTGTGGGTATGATTTTAGGAGCAATATCCTCTCTTAAATGGGCAGTTACCAGCGGTTATCAAGTAGCTTTGTAACCGCTATTTTGAACAAGTCAGATACCGTTGGCAGCTATGTTGGGTCGACCCACATTACGGGCTCGGGCAGGATCTTACTTGCAAAGTTATGGGCCTCAGCGCGTTTGGGCCATTGGGCTGTTTTTGGCTACCACACCTACGGACCCTAAAAATTAGATATTTAACTCTTTCTTATCAATGCGAGGGAGATAATTAATTATACTTTTTAATCATTATAAAGTTTACTCTTTCAATACGCGGCCACTTCTCTTGTTGCCACGTAAGCATCATCACGTCTTCTCCAACATGTCAACCGACACGGTTTGGTCTGAAGTCTGAACTGAATCTATTCGCTTCCAGTTTCTTCTATCTTAAGTTAACTAAACAAAAACCTTAAAAACCCATCTCCAGTTCCTCTTTTTTTTCTTGTCTTAAAAATCACAAAATCAAAAAACAATCAAAAATCATGTCTTCTCCAAAAAAGCCTTCGAATTCTCTGTACCCAGAAGTGATTCTCTCAAACCCAGAAGCCGTTACTGTTTCCTCACATTCATCTTCTTCTTTGTATCCCTCCATGGACGTGAAAGACATGGCGGAGAATCTCTTCCCAGAAGAAAACGACGCCGTTTCGAATATCGCAAACAGTCCACCGCCCTCGGAGCAAGTTCTGGTGAACGTACAGGGGGCTATAGTCCACTTGATCGAGAGAGAAAAGAGCGTCGAGCTAGCCTCCGGTGAGCTCTCCATAGTCAGTCTCTCTCAAGGAGGCAACGTGGTCGCCGTCTTCGCGAGGATCGGCGACGAGATACAGTGGCCTCTAGCCAAAGACGAAGCCGCAGTCAAGCTCAATGAATCCCACTACTTCTTCACTCTTCGCGTACCCGGAAACGACGGGTCCTTCGAATCGGGTCAGACCCAGTACGAGTTGTTGAATTACGGGCTCACGGTGGCGGCGAAAGGGCAGGAGGCGGCGCTGAAGGAGCTGGACAGAGTCTTGGAGACTTACAGTTGCTTTTCGGTCAAGAAAGTTAAGAACTTGGAGAGGTGGGAGGCGGTTGCGAAGGAGATATCGCCGGAGGAGATGGAGGGGTCGGAGGAAAAGAAGGAGCTGATGGAGAAGAGCTCGGAGGCGTATTGGACGACTCTGGCGCCTAATGTGGAGGACTACAGCAGCTCTGCCGCGAGATTGATCGCCACCGGGTCAGGGCAGCTGATCAGGGGGATTCTGTGGGGTGGGGATGTGACTGTGGATCGGTTGAGGTGGGGAAATGAGTTTCTGAAGAGGAGGATGGGACCCGGTTCAGATTCGGATATTAGTCCTGATACAATCAAGAGGATCAAAAGGTTTGATTTTTTCGATTAGTTTTTCATGTTTGTGATTTGATCATATAATTGCTCTATTTGCTGCTTTGTTTAGTTCTACTGATTGTTAATTTTATATTTTGATCAAATTTAGATGATTGAGTACTGAAATTTCGAAGTTTTCTGATTTGATTTAGCAATATGGAGAGGTAATTTGTATAATTGGTCTCTCATTTGTTCAGGGTTAAGAAATTGACAAAGATGTCGGAGAATGTGGCCACCGGAATCCTTTCCGGGGTTGTCAAAGTGTCCGGATTCTTCACCAGTTCGATCGTGAACTCTAAAGTGGGGAAGAAATTTTTTAGCCTTCTGCCTGGAGAAATTGTCCTTGCTTCCTTGGATGGATTCAGTAAGTTCTTCTCGAACTCCTATATATGGCTTGGCTTGTGCATACTTGTATTCGAAGAACATAGTACATCATGATTATAAATTTCAGTCCTCGAATTCGTTCCATTTATATTGATATATGCCTTGTTGTGATCTGAACTTGTAGTAGAATGGTTATGGAAAACCTTATTTGGGGTTTTTGCAATCGTTTGATATTAAATGGAATTGCTCGGAAACGAGTTTCTGGTCTTCACCTATACTTGTTCGTAAAATAGTACTTTTAGATACCATTTCCTAGGCTTTTTCGAGCTCCATCGTCGGTATTTTCAATAATGAAGATAGCCAAAAGTAATCGTTCTTGAAAGTTGGATGCTTTTGCGGGAAATTAATATTGATAACAACTAGTTATAATCATTATATATAGGTGATATAATGAATATTTGAAGTAAAGATTTCTTTTAGTTTTGAGTAGATTTTGAAGTAGAGTTGGAGAGAAACTTAATTTAAGAATAGAATTTAGACAGCTTAGCGGGTACCGGAAGGCTTTTCGAAACCATTTTCGATTTTTTTGTATTCTCTCTTAATTTTGGGTGGTTTTGGGAATGTATAATGCCCCTACTTACGGTATTGTTCGTCTGTTCTGTGTGCTCGTGCAGATAAGGTCTGCGATGCTGTTGAAGTTGCTGGAAAGAACGTCATGTCAACGACATCAGTTGTAACAACTGGACTTGTATCAGAGAGGTATATGTCAATCTAACAATATAATTTATGATCCTATTGCTTCATCGCCGTTTTGTGGTTATTGCTATTATTACTATAAGCATGCTTCGATAATCATCATTACCGTGTGCAAGTTGGCATTAAAGTCCATCATGTTGATGCTATGCAATAATAGAATTTTCATGTTGCTCCTAAGACGGGTGTAGTTCCACTTGCGGTCCATACACAAATTTTGATATTAGTGTATTTATATTTCACACGAAAGCCTCATAACTGTCTTGTCATGCTACTATTGTGTTAAGGTCTGTATGCCCGTAAAAACATAGTAAATGGTAAAGATCAATGCAAAACATGTGTGTTTTCACGCACTAGATTGGATCCAAAAAGAAATGAGTCATGTTTTCAGAACCTGTTTTGGTTGTTGCTCCTGTATGTGTGGTTGGACATTGGATGCTTCAACTAATTGGAGTATGATCGTATTTTCATCGTTGCTTGCAGGTATGGAGAACAAGCAGCAAAAGCAACAAATGCAGGACTACACGCTGCCGGGTATGCAATTGGAACTGCTTGGGCTGTTTTCAAGATAAGGAAGGCTTTGAATCCGAAGAGTGTGATCAAACCCACAACTCTTGCGAAAGCAGCTGCCGAAGCAAGTTCTACAGGTAAAAAAAAGAAGTGATCGGAAACTCTGATATTTTCGGATTACCCTTTGTTTGCCTCATGTATGATAGTAGGAAAAGGCTAAGATACTCGAATTCTGTATCCATTTCGATTTTTCGCGTTCAACTCTCTAAATAGCTGTTATGTTATGCACACAAACAGGATCAGGATTGTATTTATTCTTTTTCAATAAATGTTAAACCTGAAACTTCTGTATCCATTTCCATTGCTATAATCTGAAATTTCTACAAGCATTGAAGGGAAAAAATGATGTTGATATTATTAAACTATTAAATTCTCAACATCAAAAACAACTAAATACAGTTATGATATATATGCACGGATCAGGTACGGATCTCAATAACTTGTTTTGAAGGGTTTATAAGTCTTGAGATCAAGAACGACTCCGGCCACGGAACCGACACCGGCGGCTACGGTGATGAAGAAACAGGTCACATTAAGAATCTGAAGACCAAACCACAGTGTTGTTCCTCTCACAATCTTCTTCTGTGACATGTACATCTCAATTGGGAAGTAGACAGTGAGAGGCCAGAATCCCATGGCACCCAGTATGCCAACTACATCGTTGAAGAAGGGCATGAGCATGGCGATCAAGGTCGTTAACATGACGAAGATCGTCCTCCATATTAGCCGGAAAAGGTTCAGTTGGTAGACTCCCCAGAAAGGGATTGGTATCTCATAATCTGCTGTTACAAAATCATACTTTGCCCATTTCTTTGCACTCCATTTTTCCACGAAGGCAAACAAAGGCTGGCAATAGACCTATAGGTGTATCGTCAGATTGTTAGGTGATCGCTACACTTAAAAGCTTAAGCTTATTGATCAGAACGTAAGAAGTATCATTAAGATTTGGTAGTGGTATGTGTACATACCTGATATGCACCAACAAGGTGGACAACAATTGCTACATTGGCAATGTCTAGGAGCCAGTAAGGGTTGTAGAATCCGAAACCCGTTAAGAGATTTCCCGGAGCCAGGTCTCCGAAAGCTGCATAACCCATGCATCCACAGAGCAAGTAGAACACAGTTGTTACTATGATGCTGAATAGGGTTGCTTTCTTCATGGTCTTGTGCTCTGCAGGAGGAGACTTCACTGTATCCTGAAGAATCGAAAATGGAAAAGTATAATCATTTTAGTAGACCAATTATCAGGTGTGGGAATCCCGCATGTTTTTTTACCTGGATTTCAATAAGGATGGCAGAGTAGGAGTATGCAAAGGCAATTGCTCCAAGAGCTTGCAAACTCCTCCATAGCTTCTGTGTCGAAGTAACTGTTCCGGCAGTTGTTACTGTCCCTATGCTGATACCGGTCAGGCTTCCTTTGAAACTAGCATTCTCTGCAAAATAAATTCGAAAGTTGTTCGGATTTATGCCAGAGTGATTTTAGTACGAAAGCTTGTAGGTAAAGGCGTAAACGCTTTCTAATATGTACCTGCAACTTTTCCAATTCCAAGTCCTAGACCAACTGTAGAGTAAGTGAATGACATAATAGCTGCAACTATGGAGAGCCACCAGACTTCATCAAAATCTGGGATTTGAGAGAAGATGATCTCCATAATTCCAAATGTTATCATGTATCCGTTGCTCGACATGTGGCACGGATTTTTCCCGCCACTCGCGTGGAAACAATTCGATCTCTTTATCGCCCTGAAAGTAAACAGTATTAAATCGATAAGACACGAACGAGAATAGTTGTTCTACGAAATTTACAAAGAAAACTCACATCATGCTGACTGATGCTGCAATTGTATACCCAATTGCCACACCAAACAAATTCAAGTATTGGATTATTCCACATAACATCACCTTCCTTCCTCCTAAAATACGTCGACCAGTCTTAAATACAGATATAATCAGGTGAAAGGACTTGAACGTTACGTAAGAAAACGTGATTTTACCTAAATTAGCCTTGACAGCCTCCATGTAGGTATAATTTCTCTGTCCAGTGACAGGATCACCAGCTCTGTAGCACTGAGACAGGAGAGTAGAAGTGTAGAGATTGACCAAAGCAAAGAGAACCATGATAGTTGGTCCTGCAACCCAACCAAGCTGCCCTATTGACCATGCTAGTGACAAAACTCCTGACCCTATAACAGCAGTGATTACATGTGATGTTGCTGTCCAAAAAGTCCCTGCAAGCAAAAAAATAATTAGCGCTCATTCAATCTGACAATATATATCACGTATTCCAATCGTTGGTCACTTTCACCAAGTAAATGATTAGCTTGGTACTTGTAAAAATATTTTATGGAAAAAAAATATGCATGTACGTCAGGGGCACTGAAGCATTTTACGATATGGGTAACATTTACCTGTTCTCTTCAAGCGGCCATCATCATCGAAACACTTGTTATAATTGGATTCAGGGTTTATTATTATGGCTTCTGTCTCAGTTTTGGGCTGAACTTCAACATGCAAGTAATGCCTAATATCATGCCTCTCCTCTATCTGCATATAATATATATATCAAACATGAGTACATGACCATAAACATATATCAGAAACAGAATGTAATCAACAAACAGATCTCCACCGTCCAAACGTGTGATAATTCAGAGTTCAGATGAACGTTATAAGTGTAATACTTACAGCGCCGTGGTGGATTCTGCTCGGAAGAGTTCGACTTCTAGGCAACATATTGTCTGAAAATGTTAAATACGTAGTAAGAGAGACAGAGAGAGCTATAGAGCTAGTGATCAAAACAGGAGAAGAAGAAAATGTGGATACTTGAAAGGAACTGAAAGTGAAGCTTTTTATAGGATGGTGATGCTGCTGACGATGCCAGTACGTGGTGGTACAAATAAGTGCAAAGATACGTGTGAGCAAAACCGAACATGTTTCACGAACCCCATTAATTAACATGTCCAAAATCCAAATAAATAAAAATACCTTCTCACAAGTTTTTTTTTTTTTTTGGGAATCAGAAGTGGGCTACAATTCATTATATCACTTTATAGTACTGTGTATAAAGATTTATGGAGTCATTGATGCTATGATGATCATATCTACAAATATCTAAGCTATAAACAACCACAAAAAAGTATGTAAATATAGGTTAGAAACCAAAATGGAAAGGGTATGCATGAGTTGTTGCATTGCACCGAGACTTTCTCTAAACCAATGTATGTGGAACTCTCGGAAACTAAAAGACTAGTTCATTAGGTGGAGGAACTCGTATCCTAGTTATAAATATCTCCGGTTAGATTCCGGGACACAATAGTCAAGAGGATGGACGGAATTCGATTAAAAATTTACAATGTGATAAGTTACGGTACATATATAAATCTCTCCACACTTCGTGTTCTACAGTTTAAACGATTCTGGAGGAGGAAGTGCAAAAGCACCATTGTTGAGAGAGACTACTCTATCCAAAACCTTTATTGGAATCAATTATATGAGAGAGAGAGAGAGAGAGAGAGAGTGTGAGAGATTTCTCATGTGAAATAAAAACAAGATTGAAATAAATCGAAGTGCGGTTGATCATCATCGTCATGTATCCATGAGGGACAGATCTTTTTAGATTATCATTGTCTGCAAATAAGTAAGTTGCAGGCATCAACTTCGAACCAAATATGACACGGTTCCTTTGTATCATTATTTAAGTCATTTCCCTGACAGGTTAGTTATCTGATGTAGTATCAGAGTAAATTGTAAATGGACATTCTTGGGTTCGAGTTCTCCACGTGATTCTTGGATAAGAGTTTTTTTTTTTTTTTTTTTTTTTTTTCACGGTATCTATTTATTCACATATCTAGACCAGGTGTTTTTTTTTAAAGCTTTTTGTCATTGATAAAATTCGAGCTGTTGACTTGGGAGTCATGCGTCTAAGCCCAAATTCGTCCATCTACCAGTTGAGCTGCGCACGCTTACGTAAAACTCATGAGCAGAAGAGAAACCGATGCATCGATATAATGCATATATTCTTTCCTTCCCTCACCCTAGATCTCTCTGAGTCTCAAGATGACATACAAAGTGCATCCTGAGATGGAATTCCCACCTTGTAGAAAACTCAAAAATAATTAAATGTATTCTCATTTTCGTGTCACCTAACCTAAAATTTTTTTTATTCAGTCAAGCAATCTGAATATATAACTGGTTACACTATTATTAAAGTTTGTATGAAATTAATTAAAATGCGAAAATTCTCACTTGTGTGAAGGATTAATATATTAATAGAGATCAACAATAACCGCATCAAATTCAAAAATAAAACTACTAAATTGTGGTTAGCTGTCTTTGATATTCCCATAGTGGATGGTAGGGATGGGCGTTTCCCTGTAGAGCTCCACCCCCATGAGGTTTTGAGGCCAAATTTTGCCTCCAAGTGGGTTTTGAGCATGGGAGTGGGGGTAAACTTAACCCCCATTTTATAAATGGGGGAGGTGGTGGAGGGACTCCCCCCACCCCTAGAGATATATATATATATTAATTTTATTTTTATTTTATATATCTGAAGTCTAAACAATTTTTTTTTTAAAATAATAACTAATTAAGATTTGAGATTGTCTAGATTTAGTGTGTCTTCTTATCTTGTATTTTGGGTTGATCGAAGATGTAAACTTTAAACTTGTATTGATTTTTATTGTGTAATACTCTATTAGAAGTATTTGTATTTATTTTGGATTTCTTTAAATCAATTATATATATTAGAACGGATATTTTGATTACTTTTTAGATTTGATATTTTAAACGGGTCAAACTAGAGATTATGATGGCCGGATTCCGAACTTTCAATTTCGAATTGAGAGTTGAAAATTTTGAAATTGGAAATGAAAAGAAATAGGGTTTGGGAGTAGGGGTGGGGGAACCTCTACCCAATTTCGTTTGGGAGGGGTGGTGGGGGAGGGTAGAGGATCAAGGGTGGGGGTGGGGGGATCATCCCCAACCCAATGTATCCCACGCTCATCCCTAGTGGGAGAAAATCTTCAGTGCACCGGGTGCATCAACTGAGTGTTGCATCCGACCACTGATATGTTGACACATAAGTATGTGTCAGCTTTTTTGTTTGGTTTTTATATTTTTTTTCATCATTATTTTATTCATTTTCTCCTTTATCTCATCAAATTTATTATTATTATTTTACTTGACACATACTTATGTGTCAGGCTATCACTGACCGAGTGCAACAGTCAACTGGTGCACCGAAGATTTTCTCCCCTAGTGGATGGTGTATTGCAGTAGTTAGGCTTCATTTTCATGATTTTTTCAACTTCAATTAATTTCCACTAAGAGACATGACATGCACATTGACATCCTAATGATCTGTTTGTTTACTGCTTTTATTCACGAACAACTTCTTTTTTATTATTATTGTCTCCAATGATCATGTATATACCTAATGGAGCTTCCTCTTGTGTCAACTCCCATTCAGTAGGGACCCCTCAAAGGAAGCATTTTAATTACTGGTTTTATCATCTCTTTTATATATATATATATATATATATATATATATATATATGCTTGATGACTCTCCCACCACAATGATCAACAGGAACCCTAGCTACACTTTTATATTTGCTTCAATAAGTTATACTTAATTACAATTTCAATCCAATTGAAGTCGTAACGTAACTGGATCGTTGTTGTCCCAGCTAGTTAATGGATGAATTATACCTTCTTTTTTTTTAATAATTAAATATAAATGATTGTATACATATAGTCCAATTTGGTTGGTTAAACATAAATTAAGACACCAGTTTTTAACAGATTATTTGAATCCCCCATTTTTATTACTTGAGTCAAAGTCAACATGTATTGTAAAAACCATTCAAAAGAGTTTCAACCTAATGAGATGTAGTTGGACAAGTGGTATATATATACTCTTCACACTTACATAAGTTGTGAGTTTGAGTCGTATTCCTTTTTTTAGATACCCTTAATTATTTGTAATTGTTCAAAAAAAAAAGGGGGAAAAGTTATTACACCACTTGGGTGCGTTTGTTGCATCGGATTGGACTGGTCCAATCCCATGTTTGGTGAATCCACACAACCAGACTAATTTTATCCTGACTTTCATTTTATCCCGTTAGAGAGGGACAAAATTATCCCCTCCAAATCAATGGGATTATTTTTATCCCATCATCGACTCCTTCACCGACCAATTAATCACCAGCCACGAGATCTTCGGCCACCAAGTTCAGCCGTGCCGTTGTGCAGTTCGTCGTCACGACCACCAAATCTTCGCACGCCTCTAAATTCTGCCTTGCGTCTCTCACTGCCGTTGCGCCGACCGTCGTCGCAACCACCACCTCTGGTACGATCTCCTCTCACCATAGGAGATCTGGATTGAGATTGGCCAAGGTGGTCCAAGATCTGTCCAATCTTCTTCGCATGTGATTCTTAGAGTTGCTCTCCACTGTTTTTCCACCATAAAAGAGATAAAGAGGTGGGAGGAGAAGAGAGAAAGGATGAGTGATCAGTGATGAGAGGAGAAAGAGAAGAGAGAAAAGATGAGTCCGATGAGAGGAGCCATCGGAGGAGAGAGAAGATGAGTTAAAACTTAAAAGAGATTTGACACTTTTTTTTTTATCCAATTCTATCACATACCAAACACATGATTGGACTATTTTAGTCCAATCCCATGTTGCACCAAACACGGGAAACGCTATAATTAATCAAATCCAATCAAATCCAATCCCATCTCTTAAAAATAGTTCAATCATATCCCGCGTAACAAACGCAACCCTTATGTTTGATAGATCGAATAAAAATCATTTAGGTTTATGTCCCTTTTACAATTATACATGCACTTTAACGTTATCCATTTAATATAATGATTACACACAATCTTAATACTCTATAATTCCATTGTATCGATAATTGTATCATCCATGTAACAATGGAATTTTTTTTTTTTTCTATAATTCCATTGAAGTGTGTAACAATGTAATGCACATGAATGATACAATGGAATTTAGGAATTACCTATTAGGCTATTACCCTATAACTGGTCTTTATCATATATACAACTTATACCCTTGTTAAGGGGTTGACCTCTAGTCCATCACCACCACCATCATCACAAGCACCCAAAACTGGTCTGGTTAATGGGTCGTGACATTCTCTAGAGGGCTGACCCAGAACCCAGCTCAAGTCCCTACATGATGCACCACCACCACCACCACTCACGGTCCCTACGATCGTCATCAAACATATTATGATTTATTGAAAATTTATAAATTTTATGAATTGATATCATATCATGAATTTAGCATTTAACTTCACATATCTGATACAAATACTGTCTCGTAGAACCATAGCGAAGCATCAAAACCCTTCTTACAGTCATGTAGCAATGTTAATTTGAGATAATTAAATTCAACTAAATAGGTAATAAATTAGCTCGTTTATTTTTCCAAATATTCTCTCTATCTACTTAAATAAATATAATAATTACAAAATAGGGGGAAAATGACAGAAATATATACCAAAACATTTTCTAAATTTACAAATGATCAAGTAATTTTATTATTATTATTATTATTATTATTATTTGAAGAAAAAAAACCTATATAAATATATAATATTAGAGAGATTCTTTTGACAATCCAATTTTTTCTTTTTACGCTTCTATATTAAAGGCACTCCATTCTACAAATTTAAATTTAAAAAGGTTTCTAAAGACACTTCATTTTGTTTTAAAATTATCTTTTTTGCTCCTACATAAATAAGGAGATGTGCAGCAGCTACAAAAGGCGAATTTGATAGAATATAGAATAAGGATATACAAATAAGAACGAATCCCAATTCGAAACTTCTATTCTAAAAACACTCCATTTAAAAATAAATAAATTTTCTAAAGGCACTTCATTTTATTTGATGTTGAGTAGTTGTTGACATCCCAACTTTAATTGTGTGAGAAGATGACTTGTGTGAAACTGGGGTCCAAAAGTGATGCATTTCAATGGCAATGGCAGGCTTGGTATGAAGTATGAACTTTGTTCTCTGATATATCCTGTCAATGAGTTCTAACTTTTTACTTTCTATTGTAATAAAATATGCCTATTTGCTAAAGTTTTGAATTTCTATTTTCATTTGCATAAATCCGTGTAGCTGGTTATTTGGTTCCATGGGTTTGGCTAAGTTGTTAACAATAAGGTTACTGGGTCAATTCCAGTTTTTAGATTTCAATCCAATGGTGTATAAAATTAAGGATTTGAACATTTTTAAAAAAAAATTAAAACAAAAAGTAACCAATTATCTCTCACATAACTACCCAGTAATCTTGCTGTTAACAGTAAGGTAGTAAAACCCTTGGTTCTATTTATAACTTCTAACTTGACATGGAAGGCTCACTAACTACACCTGTATTTACCATAAATAAAGGAATTAGTAATGTTCGTCCATTCTATATTACTTCCCGATTAATAAAAACTTTAAAATATTGGAAAAAATAAAGAAGGTATCTTAGGATTTGTAAAACAAAAAACAAAACCTAGTTTGTAGTGTCTTTAATTTTTATTTTTTTTTATTTGTTTTGCCTTGTTTAGTCATTTTAATTAAGGTTAAAATTGTCATTAATAAAAAAAAAAATAGAGTATAAGAGCATCTCCAATCAAAACTCTACCCCTGTCTCTAAAATAGAGTTCTAAAAGGGAATATTCTCTTCATATTCTATCTCTAAAAAAAATTCACTACAACCATAATCTCTATCCTTATCTCTATCTCTATCTCTATCTCTATTTATATTTCTATCTTCAAATAATTTATATTTTTATTATTAATTTTATATAATTTTATTTTTCAACTAAATGTTAACAAATATTATTTTAATAACCTTTTTAATTTTTGTTTACTTTTAGTAAAAATATAACATTTATATTCTCTCATATATTTTTATTATTTTTTTTATCAAACAATTTTGTACCTAATTTTTACCGTCTAACAATTTTCAACTAATTTTCACTACCTAGTTATTTCTTTTCTAACTTTTTCAACCAGATTTTTATCATCTAATTTTTTTATCAAAATTTCTTACATGTTTTATTTGTTACCTAATTTTCTCTATTTATTACCTAATTTTTAACAAATCCCGATGAACACAAATTCTTTCGAAAAATGAAGATGGAAATTATTAAAAAATATATATTAAAAAAAAAAAAAAACACTCACAATTCTCAAATACAAGGTGGATCATTTTAAGCAGAGACAAAAGTCATTTGGACAACCTTCCGAAATATTAATATGTTATGTTGTTATTATTTATGTTTTTTGTTATTTGTTTCCTTTTTGCTATCCTTATTTAAATATGTTTATGTTATTGTCGTCATTTTCATTTGGAAGTTTTAATGTATTTATTTTATTGTTAACTTATAATAATTAATATACAATATATTCATAAGTAAATTTTGATAAATAAAAAATTATTATTTGTCTCATTTTAATGATATAGATGAGATATTTTTAATAGTATGATTTTTATGAGAATAAAAGTTATAAATTAAAACTTATTATATAATAATTGAATTTAATTAAAAAGGTAAATATGTATATGGGGTAAAACCGGAATAAATAAAAGTTAAAAAGTGGACAATGAAACTCATAAAAAATTTCTTGAAGATAGAAATATAGAGTACCATCGGAGAGGATCTAAATAGATATAATCGTGGATTGTAAGCAGAAGTCGAGCAGCTAATTCGAAAGTCATTTGCTCAACCCCTAGCTCGTCCATCTACCGGTAAAGCTATGCCCCCCGAGGATGGAGAAGCTCTTATAATATTATAAATTTATACCAAATAAATAAATAAATAAGGCAGCTAGTATACGACGTCGTTACTAAAACCAAACCGAAACTATGTCGTTTCATTGAATGTTCTTCGCTTAGTACTTGTCTTGTCTTCCAAGTCCAAAGTTAGCCTTTTATTTTCTTCTTCAGTGTTTTCAAACACCAGATCGCAACAAGAAGAAGAAACCAGCAAAAAATCACAAAAATCGAAATCAGATAATCAAGATGGCCCGATACGATCGTGCGATCACGGTGTTCTCTCCCGACGGCCACCTCTTCCAGGTCGAGTATGCCCTCGAAGCCGTCCGCAAAGGAAACGCCGCCGTCGGCGTCCGCGGCTCCGACATCGTTGTCCTCGGTGTCGAGAAGAAGTCCACTGCCAAGCTCCAAGACTCCAGGTACTGGATACACTTTTGTTTTACTGTGAGATTTCGAAACTGAGACTAGCGAGTTCAGTTATAAAGTTTAGGTTTTTACATTTTTTTTTTTTTAAATCAAAGTGTATTGTATTGTATTGTGATTTAGCTCTGTGAATTGATTTTGTTGAAGAGTATGAATTTTGGCATAATGTGTAGTTGTGGATGGATATATATGTGTTGTGTGAAGTGAATCATTTTTCGAATACGTATAATTGGTTGGATGGATGTTCAAAGTCACAAATTTATGTTAAAATTTTTAACTTGATATTGATATAGCTTGACCCTTGTTTTCTTCTTTAAGTTGTTTAGAAATCTAATTTTCGATACTTATATCAATGTAAGTTTGGCTCAACATTTCGGCTTTTTGTCCCAATTTCCTGATTCAAATCGCTCTTTGGAACTCTGACCATTCGCGGGTCTATTTGGATTGGCTTATGGGTGCCATCTATACCATTTGTCAAAAAATTTCAATCATGTTTTTGATCTTCAATGTTTTACTGCATGTGTATATATATTTATAATTGGGTTGCAGCCTTAGCAAACTTATGTTTTGTGGCTTCTTCTTACAGAATGGTTAGGAAGATTGTGTCATTGGATGATCACGTTGCGTTGGCTTGTGCTGGGTTGAAAGCAGATGCGCGTGTCTTGATCAACAGAGCACGTATTGAATGTCAGAGCCATAGGCTTACAGTTGAGGATCCTGTGACTGTTGAATATATAACGCGTTACATTGCTGGTTTGCAACAGAAGTATACACAGAGTGGTGGTGTGAGACCATTTGGCCTTTCAACCTTGATTGTTGGTTTTGACCCATACACAGGTACCCCTTCTCTTTACCAGACTGATCCCTCGGGAACATTTTCAGCATGGAAAGCCAATGCCACAGGGAGAAACTCGAACTCAATCCGAGAGTTCCTAGAGAAAAACTATAAAGAAACTTCTGGCCAAGAAACTGTGAAATTAGCAATCCGTGCTCTACTCGAAGTAAGTTATTCATTCTCACAAGTGCTTTTGTCTCATGTTTGACTGCTTAATTTTAGTATGCAACTATTCTTGGTTAATGTCTCCACTTTCAATCGGTTGACATGAGATTCTCTTCAAGTAGGGATTTGCAAACCTATATATATTTTTGCCTTTATACTTTGAGTGTACTTTGTTTTACTTTTAGTATAATGTAATGAAAAATGTTGACACTTGACCTGAGAGACATATTGGAATTGGAAGGTAAGTTTCACGTTGTCACACATCTGATAAGCAAAGTATTTGAAGAGTTTTAACATCTATATATTACTTAAAATTGTCATGTGTAATTGTTTCTTAGGAAATTTTATTCTTTTATTTGTATGAATAAGAGGCATGGAATTTTCAACATTAAAGATTTTAGGGAAAAACTGAGTTGATATGGTGTGGGTTACATCTTGTAGTCAGGTTGTTTTGGTGAAGAATTATATCCTGCATATGCTTTGTAGATAGTTTCAAAGCATGCATGGTCGGTCTGTACATGTCTAGTCACTGGTCCTGAATTTTCACATGCTTCGATGCTTTGTTTACCATGATTGAGATTTGAGGGAGGGACACTGGCTGCTGGGTCTAGGGCAGGAATCTCTAGGTGCATTCTATTCAATTTATAACAGTGTTTAACACATCTTTATAATTGGCAGTTATCTATCTTAATTAGGATTTGGGTTGGGTTCGAGCAGAGAGTATCCATTCCCGTATATTCATGCATGATACATGCCTGTGGTTTCATATCAGGTTTTTTTTTAAAATTTTTTTTTTTGGAACCCAAGTATATATGGATTTGGATAATATCCAATCAGTGATATTTGATTATATACCTTGTTTTCAAGCCACGTTATGGTCTACATTGGACTTTATGAAAATCAAATCAAGTTTAAAAAACTTAATACTATGAAAAACATCGTCAAATTCAAGATATATTCAACTACGCACTTAATATATATATATATTAATTTTCATGTAATTTTGGGGAATGTTATGGATCAGCCAGACTATGACAGTCATACAATGAGCCTATTCATGAGATATAATTTGACTGGATCAATTATGATAAGATTGTTGAATTATATAATTTGTGTTTCTATTTCGTATACAAAGCATTATTATCTTGTTTGAATTTTTAACATGTGTTGTCATAGTATATTTGAATGATTTCTAGGTACATTGAATCTCTAGGTATCCAAAAAGATGATGCTAGCTTGATATAGACTGAAATCTGAATGACAACATGTTTTACTTTCGAGTGAAAAGCTGAATAGTTCATGCCCAGTTATTGCACATTTAGACTAGTGGTTACATTGTGATGATATGACCAGAAGCTGGACATCTTATTTTGATTCCGGAATATGGTAATTGCCTAAGGTGCTAAGTAAATGGAAAAACATACAGATTGTTATCTCGTAGCAGTACTTAAAGGATAAACAAAGGCCTAGTGATTTTGGAATCCTTCTTCACTGACTACACTCTAATAATTGATCAATTACCAATAGTTCAGTCAGCTGTTAAATCAAGACCAATCACCCTTAGTTGTAGCCGCCAGATTATTGGCCTAGATTAAGAGTACTTAATGGACAAAGGAAGGAGAGATCGATGGGACAAAGACTTGATCGTGTATTCGTTTTAAATGTCTTAAAAGATGTTTGGGTTTGTGACCGAGTTTCATTCACCTAATCTGCTTTTTCACCTAATTCTTACTGGAAGTTTATAGAATTGACAAAATGAAAGATTACTTCCTCAGGTCATTTAAAGATAAAGTAAAAGCTTTACTAATATAGAATGCCCTATCTATTGTAAAGAAAGATTTAGTTTATTGCATTAAGATTGATCGACTTGATGGCAATATATCAAGTCCATATAAGAGACGCACCAATCTAAAAGTTGAGTTAGATAACGCTGTATGAGATATGCTTATAGACTTTGTAACTAACTAAGTTGTCTGGCACGGTAGTTCATGTGACATGCATTGTGTTTGCTCACGACATATGATCGTGATTGGAAGAATCTAGGGAGAAAAAAGTTTGGCTTTTTAACTTCTCCGATGCACTAGTCTTGCAGTTCTGATTTCGTCTATTATTGCATATCACCGAATGACAAAATGCAATGCTTACTTGTTTATTTGTGCTATTTATACAATTAGGTTGTTGAGAGTGGAGGTAAGAACATAGAAGTTGCTGTGATGACGAAGGAGGATGGGCTGAAACAACTCGAAGAAGCAGAGATCGATGCCATTGTCACTGAGATCGAAGCAGAGAAAGCAGCAGCAGAGGCGGCAAAGAAGGGCCCACCTAAAGAAACCTAGTTTAATCGAGTTTAAAAACTCTATTTTCTGTGCTTGCCATGCTAGTTATTGATTTGTTAGAATGTTAGACAGTGTTGTTTTCACCTTCTAAACCGAAAAACAAAAACAGTATACCATCAAATTCGAAAGCTTACATGTATGGATGGGCATGATGATTATGAAATTGAATTCAAATGCTTAACTTTCGTTTCGAAATGCACGAGTTTTTATTAGTCATTTGTGTGCATTTCTCATGGTTACAAACAACTATCAGCTTTTCGTAGAGGAAGTAGATATCGAAATCGATATATTCTTTATTTGGGGACTCATATAATATTTCCATCGAAATCGATATTTACTTTCTTACGAAATATCTATCCGGGGCCCCTCTATTGCCGCTTAAGCGACTTTTCTGGTGGCCCGGATCATTTTTCCTGTATATAGGGTTGTCTAGAGCAGTTAGTTACTTGACTTCTAAAAAGTAGAAAGAACAAAAATTAATAATAAACATCATCAGACAGACAGACACCGCCATTTTCATGATGAATGAAAATTTCACAGCTTGCATAAAATGAGGTGACGGTCTTGAATCTCCCTCAACTACTACATAAAATAAATTAAAATTATATGATTTGTTGAGAGATCTCTCACTAGTCACTTCACAATATTATTAATTTATTATTATTATTATTAACCTAGAATTTAATTTTCCTCCCAAGTCAAGGCCTTACATGATTGCATATTATATTTGATAAGTAATTGTCACACTAAATTAAAATAAAGGTTTGAGAAGTAATCTTCATGAGTCATGACATGTGTTTGGACAGATGAGAATCGACCTACTATTATATATTCATAGACGACAACAACAACAACCACAACATCAACAATAACATTAAATTACCTGCCAGATTGTACTACACATACTTGAATAATAATCTATCATTTAATTTATTTATTTATTTTTTTTTTTTAAAAACTTGAAACTTGAAAAGCAATACTAGTTAATGTGGGTGAGGTTCGAATGCGTGTGAGGTGATATGGATCTTGATCTTTTTAAGAAGGTACTCTAATGTGTGTGAGAGGTTAGAACGTTGTTAGATCTTATATATGTCTAGTCTATCTCAACTTATTCAATACATCTATTTATGAAATGTGGTATGGATTTGGAACTTTTAAATAACTCTAATGTGGGTGAGGTTCAAATCGTTCGATCTTTGACCTATGGTTAACGATTAAACTAGTTAGTAAACAGATATATATATATATAAATATTCAAGTCAGTGCGCACTGATATAACTTCATCAGTGCGTTGGATGTGGACTGTTAGATTTATATACTTTGACTCAAAGTGTATGTACTTGTCAAAACTTCTCCATAATCTGTGGTCCACATGTATTGGTACTGATGTAGTTACATTAATGCGCACCGACTAGAACGGAACTATATATATATAGTCTCGTTCTCATGCAAACGTCCTAATATAACTTCATGATGATATTGAATGTGAACCACTAGTTTTGACAAGTGCATACACACTTGAGTCAAAACATGTAAAATAAGTGGCTCACATTCAATATCCTCACGAAGTTATATCAGGACGTCCTCATTTGAAAATTTATATATATATATATATATATATATATACAGAAATTTTTAAGTCAGTGTATCCTGATATAACTTCGTGATGATATTAAATGTGAGTCACTTGTTTTATATACTTTGACTCAAGTGTGTATGCACTTGTCAAAACTAGTGGCTCACATTCATTATCATGATAAAATTATATCAGGATGCACTGACCAGATCGAGACTGTATATATATAATTTTATATATATATATATAATTATATATATATTGACAATATTTATCTAATCACCTATATAGGTATTTTTATTTTTTTTTAAGCTTTTTGCCATCGGTAGGATTCAAGCCGTTAACTTAGAAATCATTTACGCAAACCTCAAACTCATCCATCTACCAGCTGAGCTATGCCTCTAAGGATAGTTAGTACCCATATTTCAATGAGAAAGATAATAAGGAAAAGAAAAATCAAAGAGAATGTGTTGCTTGAGGGAGCAATATTGTGTTTTTTTCCTCTTAAATAAGAAAGTCTACAAAACAATAAAAAAATCTCAATCTTTAGAGTCATCATAAAGTTGCTTTTAGAAACCCACTTGGACAACAGCTAGTTACTTGAAGTCCAATGCATCATGATGACTAGGACAAGGAAATTTTATTTTAAATCTTTTTTATTATTAGAGAGGATATTTTTATCATTAACTCTCTAAAATTTTTATATCTTGGTTTACTTTTTTTTTTTTTTTTTTTTTTTTTTGACATGCTCATGCAAGAATAAATATTATATATGATGTACAATGTAATTTAATTTTATTGAATTATTATTACTAAATTAAAAAAAAATTTTGATTTATTATGATTGTTGTAATGTTGTATATCTAATTAGATTTTTTTTAATTAATTATTGTTGTGGAATAATTAATTTGCATTTAATTATTGTAATAAAAAATATCTAAAATAAATAAAATTTTCAAATAATTATTCTCTTGTTTATTAATAAAATAGAAAATTGTATATAACTATAAATTCTCCATCATGTACCATTTATGTCTTAACTCAAAATTATTGACTCATACACTCAAAACTAAACATCTTGAAACACATCTTGATCAAATGATGAAAAAGCACCAATAATCAAACGGTCTAGATTCAATATATAATATATATCATGCATGGTTGCCATCATTTTCCAACATCAATTTGATAGGTTGCCATCCTCATAAATCAAAATTCTCTTCAATCACACACACAATCAATTGGATGAGAATGCTTCCTATCACTTCAATACCTCTCTTTTTCATTTCCCTTTTTTATTTTGGTTGAAAAAAAGAAAAGTGATTAAGAAACTTTCAATCTCAATGAAAATAACGAATACAAAGTAAAAGATATAATGGAATTTTCATTTTATAATACATAACCAACTCTAAACGTTTAGTTTTGTAACGTTACAAAACAGATATCCATCCTAAGTTTTTTTTTTTTTTTTTTTTTTTTTTTTCTTTCTAAAAACATCCCGATAAGTATCTTCTTTTATTGTGTAATATTTGACAACCTTATTGAGTTTCTCTCTCTCTACTACATGTAACATGTGTGCGTGTGCATATGAACAGATTGAATTAAAAGATAATGTTGGAAGATGTTGGGCAGGTAGGGGGATTTATGATTCAAGTGAAGAGAACAGCATGGATGACAGAGGAGGGGGGGGGGGGGGGGGGGGGGGGGGGGGGGGGGGGGGGGTCCATTATCATAACTAATAAAAAAAATATATGAAAATTATATCCGGATATTGAATTCTAAATCATCATATGATTGTTTATATCATCATCCGTTAGATCTATATTTTTTTTTAGTTTAATCATGTTTATCGGTTATCGATACATATAACGGATAGAATTTAAAGTTGGAAACGTTACGGATATCCCTAACTAAAAGAAGGAAAAAAGAGAGACCATATAATAGATAATGTATATATGTAAATGTATATGCATTATTATTAATAATTTTTTGAATGAATTAAAAGAAAGAGACAGAAAGGTTGACTGAATATGGTGAGAGATTTTGGGATCCATCACTATCATCTATCCATCTTCACCACCTAACTATATCAACTCTCTCTCTCTCATCCACACATTATTCTATCTTCTCTCTTTCTCTCTCTAACTCTATATCTATCTATCTCTCCCTCATGCTTGATTGATGCTTATCTTCCTCTAGTAAACTCTCTCTCTCTCTCTTCTTTTATCATGATTATTATTAATTAGATATCCATGTTTGTATGTGATCTATATCTCACCAAACTATGTTAACTTTTCCCACCAGCTAGACTTGTGCTATCTTGAGCCAGGTATGTGTACTATAACTAACATGTGCACCCCCTTATCCCTATGACCCCATATATTTTTATATCTTGTACGGATTCTCTCGTGGTCTGATCTTTAAACGGTTAAGGAAAAAAAAAAAAATTAGGAGAGGATACGAACTCTGTTTTCGGTCTAGGATAATTATTAGATGTACCCCTTGAATTCTTAAAATAGTCACTAAACCATTGAACTCTCATTTTCTTTGCACCACCCTTATGTAGATGCCCCCTTAGGCGGGGGAAATAAAACAAACTGGTGTAAAGAAAATAAGAGTTCAGGGGGCACATTTACAATTCGCGAACAATTCAGAAGGCAACTGTGCCATTAAATCTAAACATTATTATTATTAGATTATGTGTTTAGAGAACATTTAATTGTACTTTTCAACAAGAGATGTCAAATAATTGGAGGGTTTGAGATCTAGAAAGAGGTTTTTGTTTGTTTTTAAGCATAAATTATACTTATCATTGTTGTATGGCATGTTATTAAAAGAGATTACAGAATTTAAGAAAATTATTTATTATGGTGTATGTTAATAAAAAATAAATAAATAAATAAATTAGTGTTAATTGGCTTGTGATTGACAGTACTTCCTTTCCATTCACACATTTGCCTTGATTAATCATAATTAGCCATGTGATTGACTTCCATTATTTTTTTAAATATACATGAGAATGTGAATAAACAATGTATATCTCCATATCAACAACTTGCTCAAGAACCACATACATTGCGGCCATCAAATTTAATTTGAAATAGTAATTTTGTCAAAGATGCAACTTTTAATCCATCTTCTTTTTTCTTTTGATGATGTGGAATTATATTTAAAAAGAAAAAATAATAATAATCTTTCGTCTAAATCAGACCTTCTATAGTTAGATGTGACTGATTTTAAATACATTGATAAAGGATAATAGAACGCTATCGTAAAAAATGTAACACAATTTTTAAAAATAAAAAGTGTTTTAGATTTATTCATCACATCATCAAATCGTTACAAATAATCCATCACATTCTTTGAATTAGAAATTTAAAAACATGTTTTAAAATAAGTATAAAACTTTTTTTTTTTTAAGGAGAAAAAATAAAATCTTAAATTTTCATGACAAAATTTGAGAAAAAAAAAAAGTTTATAATAAAATTGAAAAGACATTTTTTTTAAATATATTTATGAGGGGATTTGTAGATATTGGATGGATGGTTATGATATGTAAGAAGGGGAGGTGGAGCCCAGAAAATGGGCAGATAGAGAGAGACCGTGATTGGTTGGATTGTGGGGCCCGCCGCCGCAACCGCGCACATGAAGCCTACGTTGAATCGGACGGCTGCCAACCACCACCACCCCAAAAAGAGTGGAGTTGGTAGCGTGTGGGATACAGACGTTTTTCAAAATTACAATCTCCCCCCAATATCTTCTCAATTTACATTCATGCCATTTACTCTCTCTCTCTCTCTAATATATTTTTTTTTTCTTGGGAGTTTTGATTACCATTCGGATAATTGGATCTATATAGTTAATGGGTAGTTACCAAAGGTTTCGGTTTGATACAAAAATACAATAACTAGTAATTTTTAGGGTAAATGTTATGTATTGAAGTCTGGAATCATCTTAATTTAATTGTTTGTATTCAGATTTATAAGTTAGATAATCTTAAATCAACTTCTTTTTTTTTTTTTTTGAAAACCTAAATAGTAGATCTTATGTGTCTTCTGTCAACTTAAAAGGAGAATAATAATTTATTTATTTTTAAGAAAAAAACAACAACAATAAAAATGGAATTTTTGTGACTTAAATTCAATTTCCACTATAGTTGAGAGATAATGCATGAGAATGGAAGGTACACCTACTTTCTGGGACTGGTACTGTCTTTATGGAGCACAAACTCCAATTGCCTCATAATAACTATTAAAAAAAAAAAAAAAAAAAAACCCCACATGTTTATAAAATCTTCAAATGCATAAAAGAAATAAATTTAATTCATAACTATGATTTTTGAAAAAGGTAATGATTCAAGGGACTTTTTTTTATTTTTAAACTATTACGATTAATTCGAGATTGACATTTTTTTACTTTTGAACTATTACGATTAATTCGAGATTTATGGGACAAGAACTATGTAATTAGTTTTTATGACTCTTAATTACAACTTGGGTTGAAACCAATTTTTTCAAATTCAATTTGGATATCTCACAAAAAGGATGATTTTATATATATATATTTTTTTTTTTTTTTTTGTGTAAAGGTATTTTGTTAATAATTGGAGATTTGTGGGTCAATTTAGGTAAGTAAGGGATCTAGAAGGAAAAAAAAAAAAAAAAACCCAAATGGCCCACCACAAGAGTCATGCATGTGATTACATGTTGGTGGGAGTTGAACTATTAAAAATTATGGTATAACAATCCTTATCTTATTGATGAAGCACATGAGAAGTAATAGCAATAATAATAATTTAATTTAATTTAATTATTCAAAAATAATAATAATTAAATTCAATAAAAAACCTTGTTGAATAATTTTTCTTTAAAAGTAAGAGAGAAAGAGAGAGAAAAATATCTCATGGAAGCTTCTAATGTCTCTACCTAACACCTTTGAAAAAGAAAAAAATAAATAAAAAAGAAAGTAGTGAATTGTTGAAAAGTGACTACTTTTTCTATTATGGGGAGATGTCCATTATTTTTTTGGATCTTTGTTTCCAAGTAGCTACCATTCATGTCCTTTTGCTTTTTTGCTCTTGCTCATCATCTTTCTTTTTAGAGTTTTTTATTTTTATTTTTTTAATTTTTAGGTTTTCCTTTTTCTTCTTTGGATGGATATTGCTATGCATTATATACCCTCCAATCTATTCTTCAAAAAAGATTATCAAAAATATTGTTTTAATATAAGGTTGGTGTGACATCTATTCTTATAATTATAATTATAATTATTATTGTTATTGTTATTTTGCTATAATTATTATGATGTATGGAGAGAGCCAAAAATAGTGAAAGGTCTTAGAAGAGATTATAATACCTTCCATTGTGACATGAGTACATGACTATTATTAATGATGGTTGTTCTAGGAATTAATTTTTATTTTGGGTCTAGTTGACCTACAACACTTTGGTCAATCCAATTGGGGAGCACAAGTGATATATGAGAACCCAAATCTTAATTGCATTTACATTGATAAGTTTGAAACTAGTTCTTCATTAATAATGTAAGATTCCAATTTCCACACTTTAAGTTTAAATTTCTTAGGAATTATTGGACATATTTTAAATGTTTTCGTGTTTGGATTTTGCTATTGTATAACTAAGTTCAAATGCAAATTGGGTTAAGGGTCTGTCGGAACCTAACAGAATACAACTTTCACTGCAATAGAGAATCTTCTTAACACTTAACGGTTTAATAGGTAAATGTGAAATTCTGAACATTTGTCACATTAATGAAGAGGAAAGTGCTAAAAACCACTTCATTTATCGTCATATTAATGAAGGGGAAATTGCTAACAACCACTTCATTTATCGAGATCATTGAATTGGAAATATTTGAATACAAACTACCTTATATGATTAATTACTTGTCTTGTTTATTAGCAATGACCCTTCAAGATTTCAAATATTTTTATTAATTTTTATACTCTTTAATAACTCGTGTAAACATCACAATTAGATAATTAATTACTACTCTTTTTTTTTTTTTGTTAGATTCGATGAACTTTGTAACGTAACACAATGTTACTATAAGAAATTGATCATTGATTTAATGTTTAATTATTATTAGATTTGGATAAACAAAAAGTCAACAATAAAAATAATTAGTAAATTAAACCTCCTTTTAAATGCATTGTATCTCAAATTCAACTTGTGTGTTGCACTTGCGGCTATGTAACCATCGAGCTTTTATTTTCATTTCCAAGTTGACATTAATTAAGGAATTCGAATTGTTATATTTGAAAAGTAATTTAAAAGGAAAAAAAAACATTATTTTGTTTTGTCGATTTCAAATAAATACTATAAAAGTAATTAATAAAAATACATATTTGATTATTACTTAACAACAATAATATAATGTTATATAATCTTGATGATTCTGAAATTCATCAAAAAAAAAAAATCTATTTTAAAATGTCCTTGAAAATTTATTCTAACTCAATAAACACCCATTTTATAAAAACCTTGTCTCAAAATAAATAAAATAAAATAAAATAAAATATAAAAAAAAAACCTCAAAATTAGGTTATTATGTGAAATGACACTAAGAGCAAATGTTTTAATAAATGTACCAAATTTTTCAAGCAATGAAAATCCACCCATCATCTAGTTTTTTTTTTTTTTTTTTTAGTTTTTGCCATCGGTAGGATTCGAATTGTTGATTTATGAGTCATATACCCAAAACCTCAAACTCGTTCATCTATCAGCTGAGTTACGTCCCTGAAACTCATTAAGTTGTTGTTGGTATACAAAAACAAAACCTAATCCAAGACAGTTTTAATAAATTACTAGAGATGTATTTATGAATGTAGGTAGATATATGTCCTTAGTTGAAAGAAACAAAGCAATAAAAACCTAGTTAGGGTTTCCAAATCTAATAAATTTTCTTGTATGGTGGTTGGTTGGGTGATGGCCTATAATAATTAATATGTTAGGTTGGTAGAAGGACGATGGTACTATATATGGCCATACATATATATATATATATATATATCAGTCTTTCTATTATCAGTTTGAACTGACATAAGTTATATCAGTTCCTTGTATGTGGGTCACTGAATTTAAATACTTTGACTGACAAGTGCATACAGCCAAGTCAAAGTATTTAAATCCAGTGGCCCACATGCAATGAACTAATATAACTTTTGTCAGTTCGAACTGATAATAGAATTTCTGTATATATATATATTCTTTCTATTATCAATTCGAACTGACAAAAGTTATGTCAGTTCCTTGTATGTGGGCCACTGGATTTAAATACTTTGACTGACAAGTGCATACAGCCAAGTCAAAGTATTTAAATCCAGTGGCCCACATACAAGTAACTGATATAACTTTTGTCAGTTCGAACTGATAATAGAATTATTATTATTATTATTATAAATAAAATGAATGTTTTTATATTTATTTTTTTCTAGTGGAAGAGATAGGTTACCCACCACTCTCATCATCTTCCTCATGATCACTTCTCCTCCTCTCACAACTTATCCATTTCTTTTAAATTGAGCTTCTTTTTTTTTTCTTTTTTTTCTCTAAAAGGACAAACCCTAACAGAATATCTTTAGAAAAGAAAAAAATGAAAAATTAAACAGTCTTAGAAAAATTGAGAGAAAGCTACATAGTTAGATATCATACATAGAGAAGTCATCTTCAAATAGTCTTTAATCTTTCCGCACATGAATCAAACCAATAAGATCTTTTTCTTTTTCTTTTTCTTTTTTAACGGAGGGGTTGAAATAAGTTCTCTTCATGTTCCTTAAAGTGGATTATTACAAAACCCCGGTTACCATTTTTAATACTTAGATGTATAATCTTATTTGTTAGATTTTTCTTATGGTTTAGAATTCTAAAATTCACATTTTAATCATATTTGATCATTTTCATATAAATCGATACACAATCTTAATTATTTTTTAGATAATTTTTTATTTTTTTGGAATTGCTTTCAAAGTACCCAATGTTGTAAATAATTTGTGTTGGAAGGAAGTAGAAAAAAGAAATTCTCAAAGTACCCCTAACTCTCTCTCTCTCTCTCTTAATCAAACTCATAATAAATTCCATCTATCTCTACTTGTTGGTACTACCAAAACAGCAATCATACAACATGACCCTCTTTGAATTTCTGGTGGGGGGTCTGACAAACCCTAACTTTATATCTTGGAAAAAGAGAGGGAAAAAAATCCCCAAGAAAAAAAAAAAAAAAAAAAAAAGTCTTTGTCTTCTACAGTCACTATAAATCATTTTTATTTTTTAAAAATATATATATCAAGATATGTATAACAATGAAATAAATGTAAAATTAAAGCATTTCAACAAGAAGACCACCTGTAATAACGATTTACTATATACTAATTAATGATACAAATTAGAGTAAAAAAAATAATAATGAGAAAATTAGAGAGATTTTTTTGAAACTAATAACATTAAATCTCTTACAATAATAATCTTCAAAGTTTCAATTTTTTTCAAACCCAGTTGAGTTTTTATTTTTATTTTTTTTATTTCATCTCCAAGCTTCTGTAATCCAAAACACTGGTTTTCAATCCTAAGAAATCATAACAAGTGTTGTTGTTGTTGCTGCCACCATTAATACTACTAGTATTGTTATGATCAACAACAATATTGAAACTACTACTGCAACTGCAATCTTTGCTGTTTTGTAATCCCAAATTGCAAGCAAAACAGAGCTCTCTGATCATCCCTCCTCCTCCATTTTTCTTCAATGTCTCTGCTGATTGCTTCTGTTGTTGCTGTGTAGCCATTGGAGGGCTGATTTTGAGGTCTAGATTCAAGTCTGGACACCTCATCATCTCTTGTTTCACTTGAACTACTTGTTTGTTGTTGTTGTTGTTGTTGTTGTGATCTTTTTGATCTGTTGAAGCAGCAGCAGAAGCAGAGAATGATATTGTGGTGGTTGTGGTGGTGGTGACATCTTGAAGATTTGTTGTTGATGTTGTTGTTGTTGATGGTGTTGTTGATGGAGGTTCATTGAGTGGTCTATGAGTTGCAGGATCAATTCCTCTGGTCAACAATTTTCTTCTTATGTGTGTATTCCAATAATTCTTTATCTCATTATCTGTTCTTCCTGGTAATCTTCCAGCTATTAAAGACCACCTACACATAATCATCAAAAATCCATCAAAAACTGAAAGAAATAAAAAAAAAAGTTTCAAAAACTAAAAAAAGTTTTTATTTTTTTATTTTTTTGATTTTTTATAAATAAAAAAACAAACCCCATCAAGAAATTAACAAACTTTTTTAAAAAAGAAAAAGAAATATACGACAACAAATCAGATGTCGGAAGAAGAAGAAGACTAACTTGTTGCCAAGAAGACTGTGGAGTTTAATGATGAGTTCATCTTCTTCATCAGTGAAATTTCCACGTTTGAGGTCAGGTCTCAAGTAATTGATCCAACGAAGTCTGCAACTTTTACCACATCGGAGGAGACCAGCAGCTTTGGGAAGTGAACGCCAACAGCCTTCTCCATGAGCTCTGATGTAAGCTATGAGTCGATCGTCTTCTTCTTTTGTCCAAGCCCCTTTGTTTGTGTGAGCTTTTTCACAACATGGAGACCTCCCCATTTTTTTTTTTCCTCTGTGTTTGTTTGTGTGTGTGTGTGTGTTGATGAGCTCTGTTGTGTGTTTTTGGTTTTGGTTTTGTGTGGTGGTGTTGTTGTTGTTGTTGCTGGAACATAAAGGCCGGCCCCTTTGTGAGAAGTTGAGGAGTGTTTGTTATATATATAGGGCCTCTATAGGCTGTTGACTATTAGGAGAGAGAGAGAGAAGAGATAGAGAGAGAAAAAGGAGAGAGAGAGAGGAGTGACCCTAATTGCTTCTAGATGTGAGTTGGTGAGACAGGTTAGAGAGATCTCAGAGAGTTGGCTGGTGGGCTTCTCTCTTATCTCTCTCTCTTACATTATATAATGTGTGTATATACATACATACACATAGAAACGATCATGTGCGAGATCTCATACGAAAAATTAAGATTTTTATTTGTGTAAATTGGTATCCTGTAAGAAAAATACGTACGGGCGCAAAATGAACTTGTAACTCATTTTATACCGTTGTACATCTGTATCCCGTATAAAAAAACAGACGGAATTCTCGTACCTGATAATTTTTGTGTATATATATATTAAGTTATTAACTATATGGGTTACTTCAGGTAGGTGTAAAGAAAGGTATTATATAGTACATGTAAGCAAATTAAGACAAGATGTGAACTTTTTTTCCTTTTTTATTGTAAAAAAAAAAAAATTGTTTGTCCAAAGTACTAGTTTTGGATTAATGATTTAGTTACCTCTCAAAATCTCCCCTAACTCACTTAAATTATAGCATCAGATACCAGAATTTATATATATATATTTATTTATGTATATGTGTGTATATAACAAATATTGTATATCATGTGGTTGGAACTAACACCCATGGAGGTGGGTCTGTGTTTAGTGTTTAATGGTCCACACCACCCCCTTATTAAATCTTTTTAAACTAACTAATTATTAAATGTGTGTGTATGTTTTTTTTTTTATGATATGATTGGATTTACTATATATGGATAGGCAGTGGAAGAGAAGTACAATCTCATAGTCTTTTAATTACACTCTTTTTTTAGTATTATATCTTGTGTTGTGCGTATCAGGTTCAGGATCTCGCATATTTTTTTCGTGCCGGATATTAGTTTATCGCATCTAACAATCGGTTGTGTAATTAATATATATATATATATATAATATTTCTCTAATCAGGACCGTTTTAACTTTATAATTTCTGAACGTCCGACCATAGCCCTACATTCACAGTGGGCCCACAGCCCCACATTAACAAATATCCACACTCGATATGAATATGTGGCTGTGGTTAGACATTCTTAATTTATAATTTTAAGACGTCCTTACTAGAAAACCACCATATATATATATATATATATATATATATATATATATGGTACTTTGGGCAGAAGTTAAGTAAGAAAAGAGGGGGGTGTGTGTGGATTGATGGGGTGGGGTGGGGGGTTTTATGGAAAAAAAAATGATGAGATAATTATGTTATTTTAGATAGTTAGTTGTAGTGGGGGGATTTTGGAAAAGAAATATATTTGTATAAGTGTTTGGCAATTCTCTTGTACAAGTATGGGAAGATGGTAGTTGTGCTTCTTTATTCTATTGGTACACTATCATGCATGAGAGAGAGAGAGATTGGGATAGAGAGAGAAAGATTGATATATATATATATATAGAAAGAGAGAGAGTGAGAGAGAGGTTTCTAGAAGAGTTGGAGGTTGGGTTGAAAGAAAAAGAGATGATGAAAGAAAAGGGGAGAAAAGATATATATGATGAGTGTGGTTGTGGTTGTATGTGGGCTTTGGTTCACCTTCCACTTTTTTATTTCTTGAGTTTATTATATATTTTTATTTTATTATATATATATATATTGGTTTTGTTTGGCCCTAACCTTGTGGTGTAAGTTTAGGCAACATTGGGTAGGGTTAGGGATGTAGAAGTTGATTCACCTTTTTGTTGTTATCTCTCTCACCCCATCTTCCAATTTCCATATCATTTGTTACCCACCATACCACCACCACCACCACCAAGCTCTCTCTCTCTCTCTCATCATGAAATTCAAGTGGCTGGTAAGAGTTAAGATCATGGTAGATGTAGTTTTCAATTGGCACTAATCATGATAAAAGTTATCCGAAAAAAAAACCGGATAAATCATGTTATTATATTTACAGTGATATACATATTTATATATATATAATATTTATTTAATAAAATATATAATATTACGATTCTGTTTTCATTCTGATCAGCGGAGGATTACAAATACTATTTGGTAAATATAAATATAAATAAAATTAAAACATCCATTGAAGTAGGCTAGTAGAAGTTTAAGAAAGATGATGATGGATAAAAGTAGTTTTCAAAGAAAGAGATGAAAAGTGGCCACTTTGTGTGTAGTTTTCTGTGAATAATTTACCTACTTTGTCACCTATTTCTCACACTCACTATAGTCTATACACACCTATATAGCTTATCTAAGTCCAAACTTGACCTCCTTTTGATGTTGAAAAAAAAAAAAAACTTTGTACTCATATATAGCCAAGATTTCATTATTTCATCACTGTAATAAAAAGTACATTTGACTACAAAATGTCGATAAAGTGATACGTCCCTCGCATCTACACTATTGAGATTGTCAGTTTGAGTTGTATCTGCCTCCTTCAAACCCGAATTTATTGTTATAGCTAAAAAAAAAAATACTACCTAAACTTATCTATGTATACATATTGCTTTCACATAATGAAAACAACTTAAGCTATCAATTATATACCTTAATCGGAAAAAAGAGAGAAGAAAACATCATGTTTCATGTATTAAAATTATTAATTAAAATTATAGTTAAAAAGAAAAAAAGAAAAACATGTACCTACACTCATTAATTGATCATATACATACTCTCTATTGTTTGTAATTCAGATGGTACATCACTTCAATCAGTTTGGCTGTTCTTCACACTAATAATTGATACCAAATTTCTTTATTTCAATCAGTCTGCCCTACAATTGAATACATAAATAATTAATTAAATATCCATGAATATATTACCCTAAAAGATTATAACACATACAAATTTCATATATAAAATCACAATTAATTGATTGGTTGTTAAAAGGACTCATAAAGGGCATATATACATGAATCAAAACCTTTTGATACATTATGTATTTAATTGTATGGATATGATTCAACAATTGAGTTGTTATAACATCAAATATCAATTATTAAATTCATCAGATTCATCAATGGTTATTTAATTAGTGTCTTATAAGTTTCGTCCACATTTTATAAACTTACGAACGATCATTAAAAGATAAGTTTCTGAACGTTATGATTATAACACATAAAAATTTCATATATAAAATCACAATTAATGGATTGGTTGTTAAAAGGACTCATAAAGGGCATATATACATGAATCAAAACCTTTTGATACATTATGCCTTTAATTGTATGGATATGATTCAACAATTGAGTTGTTATAACATCAAATATCAATTATTAAATTCATCATATTCATCAATGGTTATTTAATTGGTGTCTTATAAGTTTCGTTCACGTTTTATAAACTTACGAACGATCCTTAAAAGATAACTTCTGAACGTTACGGTACCAGTAAGTTAGCTAAACGAACAAATCAAAATTAGGGTTGGCAATAATTATACTAATAATGGGAAAGGGAGGTGTGGTGAGTGGTGACAGCCAGCAAGGTAACACGTGGAATGTCATGTGCTTAGGTATACTATATGTTGAACAAGATTTGTGGGGTTGTCCTAATTGGAGATTAACAAACTATACCCTTAATCTTAATTTTTTTTTTTAAATACAACCTTCTAGTTTTGAATTTAGATAAAACCCCCTTATTGTATACCGAAAACATCTTCTAGTTTCAAAATGTAGTTCAAATACCCCTTGATTATGTAAATTCGAAACTAGATAATTGTTTTTTTTGTTTTGTTTTTTTTTTATAAAGACCAATCAAATAATTTCCCAGGGGTTTTTTGGGAATCTCTCAAAGTTCAAATAATAACAATAATAAAAAACTTTATTTATTTATTTATAAATAAATTTGGTTGGCCTTACCTACCTCTTTTGGATTTGTTGGGTGTGGCCATGGCCATTGCATGTGGGTCTCTTCAACCTTTGGCTCTTCTAGGTCTGTTTCAGTGTCAGTCTCTTTGTGTTTTTGTTTCATGGCCCCACTTCAGCATTAAAGTTTTCCTTCACATTATTATTTTATTGCTATTTAAAATTACATTTACATCATGATCATCATCTTTCTTTTTTTTTTTTTTTTTTTTTTTTTTTTTTTCACAACAAAATTCAAACCACTTCTTCATCTTCTAGAATCTAGATAAATATATATATATATATTTAATTAATTAATATATTAGTGTTTGGAGGATTTTCTTGCAGTGTTTATGGGAAAATCACTTTAAGAAACTTTTTCAGTTGGATCTTCTAGAAGAATTGCACACACATTTCCTTATCATAATACTGTGATAGAAAATATATATATATATATATATATAATCATGTGGTGAGAATGTGAGTGAATATATATATAGTTTTTCTATTGTCGGTTCGTCCTGATATATCCCTATATTTTATATCAAGATAAAGAATATGGACCATTAAATATACATACTTTGACTCAAAGTGTAAACAGTAGAAAGACTGATATATTTTATATATACAGTCTTTCTATTATCAGTTCGAACTGACAATAAATATATCATGATGATAAATGTGGACCATAGATTATGGAGAAGTTTTGACAAGTGCATACACTTTGAGTCAAAGTATGTAAATTCAATGGTTCACGTTCTTCGTCCTGATATATTTATTGTCAGTTCGAACTGATAATATAAAATCTATTTATATATATATAATTAAATTTAAATTTAAAATAGTATTGTTATTGCTGAGCTCAATAATTGAATACCTACTCTGAATAAGACTTTTCGCACCTAAAAAGAACTACCTAAAATGTGTCAAAAAGAAACAAAATAAATACATGTGTAATAAGGGCTTCTAAGTTCTAACATATTTTTTAAAATCAATGAGAATCATCTTCATTTAACTTATAATAAATAGGTCATATATATATATATATTACACATTTATACAAGGCTTGTGTTATTACTTATTAGCACCCCAGTCCCCACCAATGTTTTCGACTCTCCGTATATAGTTACACTCAATAATTGTTGAATGAAAAAAAGGAAAAAAGAAGAAAAAAAGAATCGAATAAAAAGCGTGTCGAAACAACATTAGTGGGGCGACAACAACAGCATCGTGGAAAAATAGTCGCGAATTGAAATCAAACACCAAACACGCACGTGGGTCTAAAAGACTTCGAAACAACATTAGTCGGTCGACAACAACAACAACAACAACGTGAGAAAATAGTCGCGAATTGAAATCAAACACCAAACACACGGGGCCTAAAAGAGGAAAATAAGGCATCAAATGTTTGTTGTCATGGTAAAGGATCAAAGCCAGAAACCTGAAACCATGCAAGTGAAGTGAGTGATTTTCTGAAACTGAATAGGAATATACCTACCTTATCCAAAAATGACTCGATGTGGACCCAGTTTCGAATTCGGGTTTACTAAGCGGGGGGGTTCAGGAGATTTCAGGGTTATCAAAAAAAAAAGACGACCCCCACCCCACCTTATTAATTCCCATAATTTTATAGACAGAAAGTATGTACTAAAAACTTATGTGTCATCAATGATTTTACTTCAAAAGTGGGAAAGAGTGAGTTGTTTTTCAATCTTCCAACTAGCTGCTTCCAGGCATATTAATGAGGCCTGTAAGCTGTTTTATGACTTAAGAAGAAATGAGAACTACTAAGTACTTTTAGGTGGGGAATACAGGCTAAATTTCACTTGTCGGTAGCAAATATATCGAGTAATTCTTGTTCACTTCATCCTTTTGCGAATTTCGTAGAAGTAGCTTAGGATCACCACTGCAGCGGTAACTGCAACGCCTACAGCGCCTTGAGCTATTATGGTGCTGTCCTTTACTGTCCTTTTGGATCCGCTAGGAGAAAACCCTAGTTCTGAAAGTTTCTTGTGTGATATTGCGTAATCTTTAAAGAATGCATCCTCATCCTGCCATAATAAATTGGGGAAGGTAAGGAAAAAAAAAAAAAAAAAACCATATCAAATAACGAAATAATTTGAGGTGAAGATTATTTAAGGAAGTTCGGTAATGAAGAACCCGAGAGTCAACCAAACAAGTTCGATCCAATTAGTAATGAAACATTCAACCAAACAAGTCCAATCTAAATAACTACGAAACGTTCTAGAGTTGGGTGATAGTTAGGCTTTTGTCCATGAAACAATTTCATTCTCATGCATGATATGTCAACCTAGGTGCTATAACTGACATTCGAGTTAGTTCAAGCAGATAGAGTATAACACATAATTACCAATGAAACCAATCCAAAACGTAATTACCACACGAAAACTTGCTACTTAAAGAAAAACAGAGAGATATTCTAAAACGTAAACAAAACATAACAAAAATGAAAGAATTAGTTAGCCAGGTTTCAGGTTGGTAAAATCTAGGTATGTATAGAGGTTGAACTCAGGTTAGATGATCCGTTTAATTAATAGCTCGACAAAAACGGGTAGGCAGGTCAGTGTGTCTCTCAGATTCTTCCAACTCTATGGGTGCATCAATAGGCCATGCTACTTAACATGCAGAAGCTAAACTTAGTTCTATGTAGAGTGGGGTTACCCATAACAAAAACCTATTTGCATCAGTGACGTTGCACATATGCAGCATAAAAAAAAAAATCGAAGGTGGCAACGAGATCATTTGATTGAGATAAGCAGACGATACCTTTGCATACAACTCAACATAGCGGCGGAACTCAGGATCATCCAATAAAGCCTTGTCGGTTGGGAGTTGTAATAACCCTTCTGGTTCCCCATTCAGCAGTTCCCTAGAATCAAATATAATTGTTTAAGATTAAAATCATACTCTACATAGCCCAATTAAGAAAAAAAAAGTTTAAAAGAAAATGTCAAGCACAGTTTAAATCTTACACAAAGTATGAGTTATCAAATTTCAGAGGTTCCCTGGTCCAAGGGCCATCAAAACCTGATCTCTCCGGATGAGCCCTTCCCTATAGCACGACAACCAACAAAAATGAATAGTTATCCAGTATTCAAAAACCTAGATATAGTCATATAGATAGAAACATGTCAAGAGAATTTCTTTTATTTGCACAAATAGGGTTGAGAGAGTTACCAGAGTATGGGCCCCTGAGAGTGCCACAATATCCTTGTCAGTTAAACCCATCCGATAAAAGATATCCCTTAGATGAGGTACCCCTACAACCCAAATTCACAAGAGGATATAAGAAAATTTGTCCCCCCATACCACATAAGCATTTAACCAATAGCATGCACATAACTTCATACATTTCTCTGCTTTAATATAGAAACTAAAAATCACTGAACCCTAATTAAAATTAGATTTCAAAAGAATAGCTGTAGAATCTAATCTAACATCAACGTCTTCTTAATTTTTGTTACCTCCATAAGCTCAGCTTTGGACTTTCACAATGGGTAGACCTAATATGCCATCAAAGAGCCATGCTAAGCTGACAGTACAAGAGCTGGCTAAGGCATAACTTATGCTAACTAAAATGTCAAATGCTCTCTATTCTTCTTCATCCTTGACTTGGGAAATCCGAGCATAACACAATAATAAATTAAGATAACAGAAACAATCATCTAGGCAAATTAAGAAAATGAAAGAATTTTCAGGCACTCATTGTCTAAAAGCTAAGTGATTCATGCAGCATCAAATATATTAGATTTTCACATATTTGTCACTCATAAACAAGAATTTAAAAAATTATTTTTGGATGAATCATTAAAAAATACCTTTTTTGGCATCCGGAAGACGCCCTTCCTTGGTAGAGATTTTCGAATCCTAAGAAAAAAGAAAAGTAATTAACTAAACAAGTGACATACTGACATATGGTAAAAGCTATATTTTCAAATACCATGATATAATACCTTTCTACCAGGAACAAAGTCAACGGTAGGACCTCCAGTGATCTCAACTGCAACAACACCCGCAAGCTAAAAACATGATTGAATCAGTGAACTTTTCCCACAGGAAAAAGAGAAAGTCAGACAACTCTTCATATCCACAAACCTAAAATTTATTCTTGGATATTAAGAACAATAACTTGGACAACAACATATTGGCATTAAGCTTAAAGGCCCAAAAACAATTCTGCAAAAGGGTCAAAGGAATTCGATCTAAGAATGACTTGGCATGTATAATGTATCTGATGCCAACAAAAAGAAAAGTGCTTTTGAAAGTGCATTCAGCATTGTCCATTGTCCATATCTATCGTATAATTTAGATAACTCCTCCTAAATTGAACTAATATTTCAAATCGTATCATTCCATATTATTCTCCACATATAAGGATATTTCTTCAGGATTTCATCTCAAAACTCTGGGACAATGTTATAGGACCTTTCCAACTAAAGTAGCTAGTATCTGACTATCCGCAAAAATTACCGTTCATTTTCACAAGAATTATTTTAACAAAGAAAAAACATTTTGATAACAATTAGCTGCCAAAGTTTGTGAAGAAACATATTTTAAACACATTTCAGGAATTCAGTCATCACAGAAATAGTGATACTTTTGACAAATTAAGTTTTTTAATGCCTTAATAATAGTATAAATAAGCTACCAAATTTGGGAAAATACTTATGTTAAATACCTCTTATGTCACATGTCAAATATCACCAAATATTCCAATTTTTCACTCTTCAATATTGTAAGTCCTAATCTTTCAATGTAATTATATTAATTGCGTACTACATTCACTTTGGCCTGCCTGCATAAAATCAGAGAAAGGGATATATCTAGGAGATGGCTCAAGGAAACTCCAAATGCATAACAGAGATGAATAAGAACATCTAGTCAGCTGATACCTTGAAAAGCACCAATCTCTGACATGGTTAAATAATAAATATATTAACAATCTTATTAAGTTCATCTTATTCTATGAAAGTTTGTATGAAATACGGATAACTTCCACTTCAAAGAGCAGTGAGAGAATTCAGTTTTTTGTGTTTCTTTTTTTTTTTGTGTGTGTTTTTTTTTAAGAATGACAGAAAAGTTTTTTTTTTTTTTTTTAATTTTTTTTTTTTTAAGAATGACAGAAAAGAAGACAAATGAAAAAAATAAAAAATAAAAAATAAAAAATAAAAATGAAGAGAAAGAAAAGGACAGTTTCTAAATGTGATACATCTAACAACTCCAAAGAAGTGCTTGGAAGGTCATTAATCAAGAAATAGACAAACAAAAAAATAACCTTCTCAACATCCTTGATTTTAGCTCCATGAATGAGAGTTCTATCCAAGCTTTACCATTTCTCTCCCCAATATACTTCTTAATAAGCAACATGGCACCATGACTCGAAAACAAGACCACTGCTCTTACTAGTTACTATTAAAGCCCCTCAAATCACTAGTTTGTCCACCACCATTTTATGCACAACCAACGAAACATTAAAAGGAGAAAAGAAACACCTCTCTAAATATTGAACAAGGAAGAAGGTGACTGACTATTTCTCCATCCCTCTTGCACCCATAAAAACCAAGTCAAAACAAGTTTCCTTTGCTTCATGTTGGTTGTATTTCTTTCTGGATTCAACCTATTCTATATAAGTTATTGTTCATGATTTTGTGGGAAAAAAGTAGGACAACAAAATTACGACTCACTTTACAAATGAAGTATGCAACAAACCCCAACGAAAACCTTAATAATTACAAAGGGAAGGAATTTTTATCTATCAAAAGTACAATAATCTCCCAAGAAAATATGTCCTTGTGATAACTTCTAAACTTTCACTAAAGAATCCAGTGCTATGTACCAACTCCCTCAGCAACCCCACCTCACCCTCTCCCCCTCCCTCCAATCCCCAAAGGAAAAAAAAAAAAAAAAAAGTTCGATGAAAGCAAAACTAAATAATATATAAATGTTCATATAATAGGCATACCAACTACTTTAACTCCATACTCACCTGGTATAGGTCTGCATACGTAATCTTCGGATGTTTAGCCTTCACATCCTCTGGAACCATTCACCAAATTTCAGACTTTCAGTATCAAATATATCAAACTAGACATCAAATGATATTATTCACTTATATGACTAAATTATAGAAACAACTAATCAAATATTCGTAATGATTAGGTGCCAGAAAATAAATTTAAATAGAAGAATATTACATATATTCTAGATTGTACAGTAAATTAACCATTTTATGATGCAACCTTTCCTGTAAGCTAATGTATTTAATTCTAAATATAAAGATGCCTATGATGCTACTCTAATAACTTACAACCATGTTTGCAACTTAAGCTCATTAGAGGAAGCTTCTACATAGCCTGTGCTCATTAATAAAACAAAAGCATGTGAACTGGTGGCACCTACTTTTGATAAAGAAGCAACTGTCTTGTAAAGTAGCCAAACTGACGGTCAATGGCATACAACAGGTACCTCACCATCCAAAATTCATAGGCTTAAACCTCATGAAGTACATGATTTGTCTAAAAGAGAGTCATAGCATCAATTTTATGCCTAAAAGTGTGATATCCATTGTAAATTCAAAACTAAAAATTCATCACTAGATCTAGTGCATCCCATGGACATTAACAGGGACATAAAGCCATAAAAAAGTCAAACAACTGTTTGCTGCTTCAAATATATCGGATAGGACTAAATCAACTTATATTAATCAATCATTGCAGATCTTACCAATTAGTACATAACATGATTATAATTTTAGCTTCTTCAACAGCTACACAGTTATCAAAATTACACACAATGTTTAAACCATCACCTCCACTAGGCAAGTAAAGCAGCACGCAAGGGTCCACACAAAAGAAATGCATAGACAACACACATAGAGAATTAGAAACAAACCAAATAAAAAGTTGCCTAAACGTATTATTCTGTTACTCTTCCAACTCTTTGTATTTCCAGTTTTATGGCTCCATACAGAACCGATTCTGAATTTTATTTTTTTTCCTCAACTAAATAAAATCTATCCCCAAACTCCCAACAGTTAATTTAACCATTAAATACAAAAATCATGAAAAATAAGTACAGTGATCCATGAAGAAAACAAATAATTTCTCATAGCTCACCTATTATTCACTCCTTAATAACACCTAATTCCAACCACGATTGTTGTAAGAGAAAATCCATATCAGATACAAAAATAAGCGTTTGACTAATTAACACAGATGAAAATCCATACATGCCACAACAATCAGCTGACTTATATAGCAATTACATTGATTCTGTATTCATATCTCAGACATGAATATATATATATATATATATATATATATATAGAGAGAGAGAGAGAGAGAGAGAGAGAGAGAGAGAGAGACTCTTTTCAAACAAAAAACAAAAATCTCACCGCAAAAATCAAGAGCGATTTTCAAGCCATTGTTGGCGCCATGAGAAAACTCTTCTTCGTTCCTTATCGATCCGTTTGGTCCACCTGTCTTCGTGGTCACGTCATACGTCCCTGCATCATGCCACCTACAAACAAACAAGCAAAAAACAATGAAACAGACACGATGATGAAGCAGTAGAAGAGGAAATTGTGTGAGAGAGAGTTTTGATTACGCTAAGCGAAGCATGATAGGAGCGCAATTCTTGTTAGCGATGAGAGAGCGGAGATCGCGACGGGCCTTGTCGATCTCCTTCAGGTACTCTGTGTCGACGACCGGTAGCGCCATTTCTCACACCACACTGCAAACTCAACAACTCTCGCAGTCTTAACTGTGGCCGTTATAATAGCTTTTAGCTGAGGAAGAAGAAATGGTCAGTGATAAAAGGCATATCGAATAAGATTAGGTGGTTGAACTGAAACGAGTTATAGTTGTATGCGACTGAGCTCATACGGTCAAGATTGAGACCGCTACGTGGTTGAGTTTGATTGGCGCGTTAATTTTTATGTTGATTTAAATTATTATAATTAGATTATTTTATATTATCATGTTGTATTTCCCAATGACTTACAATAGTAGATACTAGATTGTTTGAAAAATTTGAGTGTAAACAAACTTCATGTTACAATCCTATATTTTTTTTAAATTTGACCTAGTGAGGTCAATATTACATTGCATTTAATCTATCAACATATCCACTGAGATTAAGCATTACGTAATCCTACTATTAGGGAATAGTGGAATGGTTTCCTTGTACCTTACGATTTAATAAGCAAAAGTAAGACTGTTCGGTACAATTTAATAAGCAAAAGTGGGACTCGAACGGAAAAATGCATGACGACTTTACTATAAATAAATGTTAGCATAGTTACTCTTACATGACAGGAGAAGTTGTCTAGAATAAACCATCAAATTTCAATATGATGCACCCTGAAATTAAAAGAGCACTTGAGAAGATAGAGGAAGTCATGTAATTTCAAGCCAACTTCATCTAGTTAGTTTTGTGTTGATAATGAACTATGAGCAAACCAAATAGAAACCTGAAACCTGAAATACAATTCCGCTAGCGGTTTTATTATTGTTACAACCATGTACAATAATAACAACAAACAATTTCATATACGAAAGGCAGTAAAAATTTCACGTTTTGAACTGTACTTTACTTCGATAACAAATGCTGGTGGACGAGGAAAGGAAAGAGAGATTGACCAAGATGCTCTATGATGAAGTTCTCCATTGCAACTCGATCTGGATCTTTCCATTCTTTGAGTCGATAAGATGGTACTTCTCGTTGATTCGTTTGTTGCTAATAACGTCCGAAAGATTGATGTCAATGTAACCCAGTGTTTCCTGGTTTCAGAAAACAAGGTTTATTATCATGTATGGCAAAAGACAAACACAACAACTTTATGAACAAGCAAAATATATCTAAAGGTCATCATAGATCAACCACAATAGCTAGCATTCGACAATTAGAAATGTAATAGTGGTTTTCATGTCTCTTTATTTACAAGTTTATGAAATAAAGTTTTGTTTTAGATCATAAGACACGGGCTGGTGCCTGATGCAATTAATTTAAAAAAATTAAAAAAATAATAAATAAATAAATAAAAGATCATAAGACATGGAAGTCAAATGTGAATTCAAGCTAAGGCAAATTCTTGTGATTCCACCACAATCTTTTTGGTTCAATTTTATATAATCAGAGCAACAAACAAGAGACTTTGTATTCCATAGTCACCACCAGAACACATTATTCTTTTTCCAACATTGTGCAGTTCGTTTCGTGAACAAGATTGAACAAAAAAGGAAAAAGAATTAGCAATAATTACCTTTGGATGTAGCAAGCCAATTCTCGTAGAGCTGCTGCAAACTTCCACATGCAGTCTATCGCGAATGGGAGGCTCATCCAGCGTGAATGAAAACTCTTCTTCCCATCTTGGATCTCTATTCTTCTTTACATGCTGTACAACAGTGAGAAAGACCATCACTATCCATTGATAAACCATTCTAAAATCTCAGGCTTCTAAAATTTTACTGTTTTTGTTACTCAGTTCACTACAATTAGTCTAGCATGTTTTGAAAGTTGTAAGTCCGAGTTTTCTCTCTTCAAAATCTTAACAGAAACGTGAAAAAATGTTTACAGTTTGCCAGAGCATTTAAAATATATAAAGCTTTGTTTTGCAGTGGAAGCCGAATGATGAATGCAGAATAAAATATATTCAAATGGAAGTGTTAGTGTATACCTTTGTTTTCCTCTCCTCCCCTCTAAACAGAACTCGTACATATGGATTAGTGTGATGCTTTCCTTCAACTTCTTGAGCTTCATGGACGATAACTACCAGCACACCCCCACCAGGAGGCGTATTTTCAGGGGCTTTCGGCACTTCCTGAGACTCTTCAAAACCTTTTGGTATATCCTCCTCTTTAAATGGTTTATATGTCAATTCAACTGCTATCTGTCCACGTGACTTCTCATTTTGAACATCATTTAAGTCCATATTTTTGAGAAGCTCAAGAGTCATCACTTTTGGCTCTTCAGGAGTAAGTTCTTTCAGAGGAACAACATTCATACCCATCTTTTCATGTTTGCCAACCTAACAAAAGGAGAAAAACAGCTTACACACCATGGAAATTGACGTTACAACTTCTAACCATGAGTTAGAATAAATACCTGCTCCCAATCATAAACAATCATCTCTATAGCCTGGGACTGTGGATCTTTAACAACGAAATTAAATTCCTCATTCCATTCAGGGTTCAAGTTCTTGTGCTTCACAGTGGTTTTCTTGGATGGGAGTTTATCCTCGGTGAGCTTTAGTTTCACATAAGGGTCCGATGCGCCTAAAAGATCTTTCTTTTTCAGCTTCATTGCCCTCACAACCTTCACGTGGAGAATTCCAACAGGTCTCCTGTAGGCTCTGTATATTGCGGTTAATTTAGTCAGCCAAAACATAAAAGTGACAATCAAAACTCCCAAGAAAATTTCCAAATTTTGCAGAAACATACTTTGCAGGGTCTAAAATTGGTACTTCTAGGCTTTTGGGCCACAGATACATATTAGCCACCTGATCCTTGATAAGTTCCTGCATATAGCACTCAAAACACTTTTAAAACAATAAACCGGAGAAAAACTTGCATAAATATAACTGTACAAGATAATCGTCAATCATTTTATGAGAAGAAAAGTCTGTGTCCTTCAAGAAATTAGCACAAATAAGCCAACTTTGCACAAACTTTGACTAAATCATTAAACTGAAACCTCTTACAAAAACACCCACAGATAATACAAGACAAAGTGGATATTTTATATGTGTTCATCTTAAAACTGTTGTTAGATGTGTGTAAACCCATCATCAGATCTCATGTTGCATGAGACAATTTTTGGACAATACTTCATCTGATAACTAAACAAATTGTTAGCTAATCAACAAATAGCATGCACAATATACAACCACAAATCATTCCATATAGGTTATTCTAGGTCAGCTGAGAGACCATGAATGAGATTGGCAGTTTTACAAGATGGGTAGTTTAGAAAATTACAGAAAATTTTGAACCCTGTTCAAAACAGCTAGCTTATTTACTAGTACAGTTACACCTAACTAAAAAGCAAACACAATGATGGAACATCCACCAATTTATATTTAACACTTACAACACAACTTTTTCTAGGTAATCAGGTGACTGACACTTGCTTCAGAAATGTCATTGAAAGAATTCAACTGAGATGCACACACAGACTAAATACAAAGATACAACAGGACCTAAACAATGTCAGTTTTGTACCTGGACGAACCTGTAGAGGCCAGGTATTGCCATAAGATCACCCCCTAAGAGCTTTAGTCCAAAGTCAACATGAGGCTGCAGATGAGAAGAATAGTCAAGAACAGAATAGCACATAAAAGCACATTTATCAACAGTTATACACATTGAACTTATCTCAGGCTCTCATATATAGAGTTTGAACATCACCCCCAACACCCTTACACTATCCAACATAGTGTTTTAAAAATTGATGTGATGAGAAAAAGAGTATTCTAGCTTGACGACAATAGGCATATTGAATACACAAGTGACAATTAGAATCCTCGCACCCACAACTTATATCCACTCTTCGTGTCAAAACAGGAATTTCACATAGAGTCTATGACATTTAAAGCAAGCAAAATTTAATGTTAACCATTATTACAAACCTTCTCCATGAGAGACACATAAATTTTGGCAAAACAAGGGAAAGTGGGAACCAAAGGTTTCAGTGTAATACGTGGTGCAGCAAACACTTGCAAATCCACCACCTGAAACATACAGACCACACAGTATTAAAGGGCAGCAATTCTTCAACTCTCTCTCCCTCAAACATCAATAATTTGATAATAAGGATTTTTTTTTTAGTCTATGGAACAAAATACAACCTGCACTGTTGCTTTCAACCCAAATGCTTTAACAGCAATGGTGACATTAGGATTTCCAGCCCACTTTAAACAAGGTTCCATAATCAACTCCTTCTCATCAGTGACATATACTTTCATACCTGCCAAGAATAAGATTGCAAAAAAGAAAAAAGAGATCAAAGTTTTGATAACACATTATACATTTATACGTGATGAACTGATCTCAGCATATCCTACATCATTAAGAGGAAAGAGATAAGAACATCAAGGCGCTTCTGAGGTACAATAACCACATGATTAATACTACGGGAAAAAAAACACACTCACAAAACAAAACCAATTTGGTCTAAAGCATCTCCAAGACGAACCAATGTCAAAATAGACTTCAGCAATGTCTGTGACAACCTATTTAATAGGTAACATGCTGCATACAACCATGAAGGAAAACATATTCTGGAATTTTGCCAAAGGAATGGATATGACAGAAACTTCTAGCCAATTACTTGTGTTATTTCAAAGTTTTCATTCTACTCAGTATAAAAGGGAGAAAGTTAGGTGCAACGATCAAGCCCAATAGAAAGGTTCTAGAGACAAGAAGGCTGGCAATTATATTCTCTTGTATAACCATTTTGTCATCTCAAAGATTAAATTAAATGTTATTTATCTACTTTCTTTATACTCTATACAACTCAACTTTTATAGTGTATCTTTATTCTTTAAAAATTACAAAATATAAATGTTAACTCGCATGAAGGCATCCTCCAAGTATAATCCTACAGGCGCAGACGTATGAATAAGCATAAATCAAAATTTTAATTTCCTTTAACAATTTTCTTAATACAAAAAGCAAGGAACACCCATAAACAGATTGTGGGAAAAATAAAAATTTATAAATAAGGTACATGAGAGGCATACTCACCATGAAAAGTTGGTGGTAGAGACCCCAATGTCAGTGTTTCAAATTCAACTGAATCTATTTTATATTTAGGAATTTGCTCAGCAATTATAGGTGTTGCAATATTCTTAGCAGTCTTGCAGATAGCCTATGACAGGAAAAAGAAACAGTCAAATACAGTCAACATGAGCAGGAAGGAAGAGGCAATACCTGATAATAGATAATGCATAAATAGACTGAGAAATCAAACCTTGTCAAGATAAGGCCACATATGTAGGATGAACTTATTCAGCCAATCGATCTAAAAAAAAGGGAAGCCAGAATAAAATTATCAAAACAAAATGCAATACCCGGGACATAAAATAACATAGAAAGAAGTCCCAGATGGTAATTACATACTCGGTCGTAGTCTGGACTTTTCACCCAAGGAGGTATCTCCGGCAGCATCCTCTGCAAAGAATCTGTATCTTGTTCAACCAACGGACGAATCTCAGGATCCTGACCAAACAAACAGGCAAGCAAATAAACCTCACCAGACGCAGATGAGAATGCCAGTAGTTCAAAATTATTACAACCCTAAAATTCACACCATCTTCTTCCTTTCTACACTAACATATAAACTCATAGCATCAGAGAAAAATGGGCTTTCGAAAACTAGCATAGTTTCTGGTTTCAACCTACTCTACTCTACATCTTATCTTAGTTTGCACCCAAAAAGACATCTACAGACTTCAGTCTACTACCACCAAGCTTCTCTACTTGCATCCAAAAGTTCGAAATCGAGCCTAAACTGAGCAACAGCAGCAACTTTCCTAAAATTATAAGAATTTGCATCTTGAATTCCTATATAATTCCAAAATCAACTTTTTACTAGTCAAACTTCCCGTAAAAGAAGTCTGTTACTGCTTGCATGGTAATTATGCATCATTTTTAGTGTTTTTCATCAAATGTTTACAAATGTTAGTTATTTGTTTTCACCAGATCCAGATCAATGTGGTCATTGAAACAACAACTAACTGAGTCCACTAATCGGCAATTCACTTTTACATAATCAAACGAACACTTAACACGGACATATAAATAAATCTCTAAGAAGCCTTAAAAGAATCTCAAAATAAAACAGCAATAACAGCAATCACTCAAGAAACATAAAATGCACATATATCAGTTATCACAGTAGAGTAAAATTCGCTCAAAAATCAAAAGAAGAAGTGATTCAACAAATTAATTTTTACCTTGACATCGCAAGGTTGAAAGTAGATGAAAAGGAAGTAACCAATCACGAGTCCCGCCGAAATCCCGACGCCGAATCCGCATAAACCTAAGATTGTACTGAACACTCCCATCTCTCTCGAATTTTTCTTTTTTTTCTCTGTGTTGATTTTCTCGGTAACCAAACAGCTTCCTCACTCGAAAAGGAACAAATTTTAAAATAAAAAATGTTGCTCGTTCCGTCGTTCGGCAACGAATGATATATATATATTTTTTTATCAGACAATTAAATGTATTAAATGAACATTATCTGGAGAGATTGATGTGAAGATGTCAAATGACGGATTTGACCTTTACCGACGTCCGCGAGAGACACCAAAGAGAAAAATCAGCGTGGAAACACCGAAGCGGAGGAGAGGATTTTTCGATGCTCCGTACGAATGATATAACGCCACGTTGAATGTGTGATATTTTATTGGATTTGTATCTGACGTGGCGTGATAGTATTGGATGGAGTTGTATGTACTTGGATGTGTCTAAGATTTTCTCTCGGCGTTGAAATTGAGGGGCAGAGCTGACCGACAGACAAAGCAAAGTTTGATACTCAGAAGAATACAAAACGGTGCGTTTTTTGGAAGGTTTTTGCGACGCTTTACAAGGACATGACACGCTATTCTTTTGGATTTTTTTACTGTTTGGGCCCACTTACCTGGTGTGGATCCACCGAGCTTTATATTATTTGTTTGAGTGGGGACCCCTGTATCAGACCTGGCACGGTTCCGGTTGGAACCGCCGGAACCGGCCGGAACCGAAACCGGAATCGGAATCGGAACCGGAACAGGAAAAACCGGAACCGGAACCGGAACCGGCGGAGACCGGTTCCGGTTCCGGTTCAAGAGTTTGGTCGAACCGGCGGTTCGAACCGGATTGGAACCGGCGGTTCCGGTTCCGGTTCCGGTTCCGGTTCGAACCGCCGGTTCGCACAATAATTTTTTTTTTTTTTTTTTTCTATAAATACCACCCCCTTTCATTTTTCCTCACACCAATTTCTTCTGAATTCTCTAATTCTAATTTCTCTCCAATGAGAGAATAGAAAAAATTTACCTTAAAAAAAAAAAATTGCGGTAAAATTGTTTTATATATGCCTTAAACTTTGAAAGGCCATAACTTTGTGCTCGGATGTCCGAATCAGGTAATTTTTTTTTTGAAATCACATAGAACGATGCAAGGAATGCGATGGGAGCAAGTCCAGAGGGCTTGTGGCCACTTTTCAAGCCCTAAAAACCCCTTTTTCATCAAAAAAAAGTGTTTTTAAGTGTTGTGTCTATTTCGAACCTCGTTTAAACCTAGTAAGAAACCTTTTCCTCCCGATCCCACACCACATCTGTGCCCGTCTTGGTCCGGAGAATTACTTTAACATCAGGCCTTGTGTAAATGGACACGTTTTTAAAAAATCCTTTATACTACTTATAGTTTTTGTTTGAAATATTATACAAGTATTGAATGTGGCTTTAGTGGCTAGTTTAGTTTGTGTTTTTATTTTGCAACCATGGTTCAAGCATCCATAAGAACCCATAAATTGTCATTTGTAATTTTATTTTATAATTTAATTTAATTTTGTAATTTAATTTAATTTTGTAATTTGTCATTTATATATTTTATTTTATTAGAGAAGTGTTTTTTTTTTTTTTTTTTTTTTTTTTTTTTTTTTTTTTTGAAAAAAAAAAAAAAAAATGAAAAAAAAAAAAAAAAAAAAGGTTCAAAACCGCCGGTTCCAATGGAACCGGAACCGGAACCGGAACCGGACCGGAACCGTGTCACCACTACCCTGTATGATGATGAATTGATGATTCAAACAAGGCCAGTGAAGCGCTTATGATGAGATGATCTTTGTCTTTACCATCACACCTGCATCACGAGGTTATCGGTTTTAATCATTTCAAACCAAAATATGAGTTTGGTTCAGTAGTAAACCCTCACACCTACACTATAAGGTTACGGGTTTGAGTCATCTCCTTTCAAAAAATCTCGAATTTATATAATAGTGCAATATCATACTTTAAAAAAGAAAAGGAAAAAAAAAACCGAAGAAGCGTGCCACGTGTCCAAACATAGGTGGAATCAATGTGATAAAGGATAATAATGTTAGACATTCGTAATGAGAGGGTTTCATTCAACCGACCTATAAACAAGTGCCAATTAATGTGTTTTTGTAGTTGAATGAAAGTGTCTTGTTATGATGTCACATGAATTTTTAATTAAGTTAAATGTACACTTCTCTATGAGTGTCAAAAGGATGGGGTTTGATAGATATTGAAGTTGTAGTGGTCGATAAAGGTAGATCATAGTATCATACATGACTCATTGTTTATATATATAAATGTAGGAGCATCTATTTTGAAAGTAAGAAAGCCCTTCATGAAGTAGAAACCTGAAAAAACTTATTTCAAAATGGTCAATCATGTTAGTACAAGTAATAGGATAAATTGGGATTTTTATCATTTAAGTCAAGATATTAGCATTACTTGTGTCAATATTATCCATTGGAGTTAATGAAGGGAATTAGATATGCATGGGTATTATGGTCTTTTGATCACAATTTAAGTGGTCTTCTAAGCTTCAATCACTTGAACATTTAAAAGCTAAACTCTTGGATGTGACATTTTGGTGTATTTTTGGAGTTTTGTATCTTAATTACACTGTGTAGTTAAAAATGACAATAATTACATCCACTTTTAGTGCCCGTTTGGAAGAGATTATCTACTGGCTAAAAGAGCTTTTTTAATTAAAAAAGCTCTTTTAAAAAATAAAATAAAAATTTGTGTCGTTTGGTTGTCACTCAGCAAAGCTGTTGGATGATTAAAAAAGCTATTTTACGTCTACTTGGAGAAGCTCAAATTTTAGGTTTTTCCAAATAGATATTTTGAGCTTTTTTAATAACACTAAAATGTCTAATATAAATTTATCATTTAAAATAGTTTTTTAATATTTTAGTAATCATACCATTTAAAAAAACTTTTTCTAATTAACAACCAAATGACCAACATTTTCCCATTAAAAGCTCTACTTGTAGAATGTCTACTTTAAAAGATCTACCCCTAAAAAATCTACTTGAAGTAGTGTCCGTTTGGAAGAGCTTCTCTACTAGCTAAAAGAACCTTTTTAATTAAAAAAGCTCTTTTCAATTTATTTATTTTGTTGTTTGGTTGTCACTCAGTAGAGCTTTTGGATGATTAAAAATGTTGTTTTACGTCTACTTAGAGGAGCTCAAATTTTATGCTTTTCCAAGTAGATCTTTTTGTGCTTTTTTAATAACACTAAAATGTCTAATATAACCCTATCATTTAAAATAGTTTTTGAATATTTTGGTAATCCTACCATTTAAAAAAACTTTTTATAATTGACAATCAAACAACCAACAACTTCATATTAAAAGCTCTATTTGTATAAGATATACTTTAAAAGATCTACTTCTAAAAGATTTACTTAAAGAAGCTCTTCCAAACGGAGCAAAATGGTTGGGTATTTCTTCTTCACTTTTGTACTAGATTCGAATCCTACATTTGCCGAGTAATTCGTAAGTTGTGAGAAGATCTCTCGTGTAATGATAGTTGCATTTCGGGTCGTACTTATAATGATTATCTCATAGAAAATCTTTGACCTGATTGATGGCATATTTCAATATATATATATGGGTGAAAATGGAAACTAGCCAAAAATTAAGGAGGTTTATTGTTTTTAGCCTGAATTAGTATTTTGATTGTTTTTAGCCTGAATTAGTATTTTGATTATTTTTGTCAAAAAATCAATTTTTCGGACAAAAATGCCCTTCATTCAGAAATTTTGCCAGGTGTGTTCAGTTGTTTTTGCCAAGTGTGTTTAGTCGTTTTTGCCTGGTGAGTTTAGTCGTTTTTGCCTAGTGTGTTTAATTCATTTTTGTTTGGTGTGTTTAGTCATTTTAGCCTGGTGTGTTTAGTCGTTTTTGCCTGGTGTGTTTATTCATTTTTTTCCTGGTGTGTTTAGTCGTTTTGGCCTGGTGTGTTTAGTCGTTTTTTGTCTAGTGTGTTTAGTCGTTTTTTTTTTTCAAAATTAAAAAAAAAAAACTGAAATTTCAAAAAAAAATCTGGAAAAAACGTCAAAGAGAAAGAGAAGAGAGGAGAGAAAGAGAAGAAGAAGGAGGGAAGATCGGACGACATACGATCGGACGCCGGTCGTCCGATCTAAATTTTTTTGCTTTTAATAAATCTGATTTTTTTTTTAAATCTGGAAAAAAAAAAAAAAAAAAGAGAGAAGAAAGAGAGAAAGAAGAAGGAGGCGTGAGATCAGAGAAAGGAGAGAGAGAGAAAGAGAAAAAAAAATCTGGTGAAAATGATAGAGAAAAGGAGAGAAAAGAGGTTTTGAAAAACAAAATAGGGACAATTATGTCTCTACAATGGATTTTTTGACAAATACAATCACTTTACTAATTCAGGCCAAAAACAATCAAGACCCTTAATTTTTGGTTAAAAAAACCTATTCTCTCTCTCTCTCTCTCTCTCTCTCTCTCTCTCTCTCTCTCTCTCTCTCTCTCTCTCTCTCTCTCTCTCTCTCTCTATATATATATATATACACAAATATATGGTAAGAATCTCTCCACAAGGTATAATGTTCAAAGTATAATATTTCTACAAAAAAATTATATAAACAATATGAGCGATTCGATAACGTTTTTTATTTTATTTATATATATATATATAATGACTTGATTTGCATATAAATTGATACAATTAAACAAATACTGTATATTACAATTTTTTAAGGGTCTATATCTAATTTTCAGAGTGAAGACAATTCGTTCGATGTGGGATTACATGCATGCCTTGTAAAGCATGCCAATATTTAAATAAGACACGGTCATGCTCATGCCATGCATCTGACAATCTAAATAATAAAATGGTAACTATTTATAAAGGTACTATATTGATTTTAAATTATAATCAATTTGTTCTTTATAATAAAATTTGATACCAAAACCAAATCATAGGTTTATATCCATGTCAAATGCTACTAACAGGGGTAGAGGTTTCCTCATGTGTGTAAATATATATATAGTTTTTTTATTGTCAGTTTGAACTGATATAAAATATATCAGTTCCTTGTATGTGAGCCATTGGATTTAAAAGATACTTTGACAAGTGCATACAGCCAAGTCAAAGCATTTAAATCCAGTAGCCTATATACAAAGAACTGATATATTTTATATTAGCTCGAACTAACAATAGAAAAACTATATATATATATATAATACGAAGAGGAAGTAAACAAATATATAATTACCAAACTAAGAGTGGACGTACAAAATTTATTTGCTTATGATTCAACTGTAACATTACCTCTTGTTATGGAAATATATATATATATGTTTAGACCGTACATGTATTGTTTGATATCGACAATCCTATTATAATAATTCTTTTAATACTTCAAAACAAAAATTATAATTCAATTTCAAAAGTGAAAAGGTCAACATTTTGTTTGAGAGTTTATAAGTACTTCTACAAGTAATGTAACTACTAAGGCTTATATTGATATTGTTGTATTGTTGGGGGGATTACTTTTAGTTCTGCCGTGGGGAGAATTGCTTTTGGATTTGCTTTGAGAAGAATCAATTGAGTATTTGGTAAACTGATATTTAAAAGTGCTATGAGAACCAAAAGTAATTTCAATGTATTTGGTAAACTGTAAATAAAAAGTACTTGATTGTGCAAAATTACTATAAATGACATAAATGAATATTGAAGATGTTTTGAAAATAAATAATTTGTTTTATTTTTATGTGACCATAAACATGTTATAAAATAAATAATTTGTTTTATTTTGCGTGACCATAAATATGTTATAAAATAAATAAATAATTTGTTTTATTTTTGTGTGACCATAACACATTATAACTTTTTTTTTTTTTTTATCTATTGCCATATATATTGTGTATATATCAATAATCTATTGCATTTTCATTACTGTTTCCTAGTAAGCAGTTTTCTAAGAGTTACAAAAAATAGCTTCTTAAAATTGCTGTTGGGGAAGCCAAAAGTGACCAAAAACATTTCCCTGAAATTTTACCAAACACCTTAAACCCAGTTCGGAATTACTTTTGGCTCCAAAAGCAATTCAGGAAGCATTCCCAAACATGTCCTAAGAATGCTTTTATTACAAAACTACTTTCTAAATATATTTTTTCTAAGTTTATATTTCTCTCACTTTGCAAATATTGAACAACTAAAATTTGGCCATTGATGTGTATTGTGTTTATATATGAGGAGTTTGAATCCTCAATTCATTTGGTTTTTGCTTAGTTGTTTTAAAATAGTAAATAAGTTTAAATGAAACACTTGTTTGTAGTTAGTGAGAAAAAAAAAAAAAAAAAAAAAAACTTGACCATATAGTGTTTATTATGCTCAAGTGTCACTAGATTAGGAAAACGTTAGATGAATAGATAATTTGAATTCTGAATTCACGTTGTAGAGTGTTTAGTAGCACTTTCACTTTGCATATTAACTTGTTTTATGAGTTGTGATTGTGACCCACTTATAATTCTAACTTTCCTCACTAGTGGGGAATATGAATTTGACCTTTTGATATGGATATGTTAAGGGAATAACTAAACTTTTTTGTTAGTGAATCACTTGATTGTAACTTATACAATCTAGACAGGTCTAAAAATAATCCTGACTCGTGATTCGGCAAGAGCCAACCAATATTTTCAGATTTACTTAGTTTGTATGACAACATGACTTGTATCGATAAATAATTAAACTTATATAATCTCATATCAGCCTATATAGTACGATACTTCTTACATCGTATTTGATAATCAATATTGAAGGCGGACTGTTAAATTGCATAATACATACAATTGTCAAAATATTGTTTTAATCAAATATTACAATTCAATCAAATCAAATTCTAAGTACAAAACATTATCATTCCAAATAATTGTTCAAAATAGATGTATCTTCCTTTAGGTCTTGAAAGTTTGTTGAGAAAGTAGTTCTTGCAACTACCATGAATAATGTTAATTTAATATTTTGACAACGTAATCGTATCTTATGTTGTGAGATCTCAACATATTGCATGAGTAGTCAAGTCATTTTCAACATGTATAACCAAAAAAAGTAGAAAGAAAAAAAAGAAAGAATATGAAAGCTTTTGTATATGGATGAACCAATTATATATAAAAAATTATGGTTAATCTAAAATAGAAACTCAATGCTATGATTTTGAAATTATTCAAATACTTATTCTTTTGAAGAAATATCAAAAACCTTCGTTATTGTAAATTTGGGAGTTTGAGAAATGATAACATGATTCCAACGTGTAATTTTATTAATATTGGTGTATGGTATCACTAGGTTGTTTTAACTTCCATCACTATAGTTTTATGATATTTACCATAAATATCAGAAAATCCTTCAGTGGCTAATTTTGTGGCTCAAGAACAACCCGCATCAATTGATCATAATGCTCTATTCAAGGAATATTGTGCAGAGATGCAAGTAGAATATGCAGGCGGGCAAGGTGCTCTTCAAAATCCAGTGGCACAAGAACAATCCACTCTAGATGATCAGAATACTTTGTTCAACGAATATTATGCAGAGATGCAAGCAGAAAATGCAGAACCAGCAGATCCAGAACTACCTCCAAATGTTATGGCTCAAAAACAGTCTACTTCAGAACCAGCAGCTTCTCCAAATATTCAAAATCCAGTTAATTTTGTGACTGATTTTATGATGGAAATGGTCTCAAGCCAGGTGAAATTCGTGTCTCGGGTGGTTGAATTATTTCCTGTTAGAGAAGATGAGAATCTCCTAGCCTTTTAACAATTTTAACAAGAAGCTATACAATCCTTGAACAATGTACAACAAGTTGTCCGATCGTTGGGAGCTCTCTGATTTCTATTGGGGCAGCAGTAGGAGCCCTCTCTTGGGCAGCAGCAGGCGTCTGTCGACGACAAGAGGGTCAAATGGAAGCTTATAGACCCATTGCTTGAAAGGTTGAACCAAATATTTGAAGAACATGGACAAACAAATCCTGGGAAAGCAAGGATTACAGAGTATGCTAGTGGATTGTCTAGATTTGGTCAATTTTCTCTTGTAGATTTGGTCAATTTTCTCTTGTAAATTTGATTAACTGGTTCAAAAATAAAGCATATCAAGCAAAGAAAGCAAAGAAAGATACGGCAACAGTAGAAGAATCCAGCACTCAAACGTCAGCAACAGGAGAATCCAGTATGCAACCATAAACTCCCAACTGCATGCCCTTTCCTAGTCATGCACTCTACCTACTATCAAAATTCTTATTTCATTATATTACTAGTAATGTTGAAGATATTTTCACATATTTGTAGCATGTAATGCACTTTTGTGGTACTCTAAGTTTGTTTCTAAAGTGTTCAAACTTCAAACACTGCTCATGATAAAGCTTTTGTGAAGATTGCTTTTAAAAATGCATAAAGAAAGATTGTTTCACATAATGAATATACATATGGACAAAATTATATGCTAGCTTAAGTACATTTACCATAAATCTCAATTGTTAGGAAACTTCATTTGTTTTCTCAAATTAAACCAATTTGCATACCGTTAAGTAAAACATAAAAAATATGATATATTTTTTTAAAGAAAATAAAATAGAAATCAATACATAATATGAGAATTTACGGTCACATCAATAAGTTTCATGTTTATTGTTAAACAAGTTTTTTTTTTTTTTTTTCCCCCGATGAAAGTTGATGTGGTTTAGCGGTGATTTCTTGTAGGTAAAAAGTCGGTCGGTCAACAAACTAATATGTATGACATGTCAAGCAAACAGAGAGAAGGAAAGCAGTAAAAAGAAATAACATAGTAATTTATGTGGTAAAGCCCTAAAGGCGGGGAAACATCCACGATCGTCGGTGACGGCAAGCAAAAAATTTCACCATGAAACACTGGGTTTACACACTCTGCTCTCTATCTCTCTTGTAAGCGTAAATTGTTGATGATATTTTATAACGAATATATAGCTATATTTATATGGTTCGACCAAGGGTTGCCCTAGTTCTTGATTATGGTAGAGTAGACCGATTAAAACTCTTTCCTGATTGGTATTGATCACCTTGATCTGTTGCTTGATTAGAACTCTAGTATCTTCGATGAAGATATGTTTATTTCCTTGTTGGAGTGTGATCCTCAGTTCCCATGTTTGAATAGATCTCTTACCCTTTCTCGTTGTGCCTTGGCAGAATTGGAAGCTTTCTTATCTGGGCAAAAGGATCTCGTTGAGTAAGGATCTTCGGCGAGTAGAATCCTTACCCATTTGGACTACTTTCCTGATCGGGCTTACTTGGTGTGTAAGGATCTGACTTCTCCATTAACGGATCTTGTGACGTGGCTAACTTTGATGACATGTCCTAGGTTGTGGTTGACTGGTTGACTTTGCTAACATGTCATTGTCGTTCTTTCGATATTTTAGCTCTTTTAGATGACACGTCACTCGCCTAGAATTCACATATAACAAGCGGTAAACTTTTTATAGTCACATCAATAATATCACGAATTCCAATAATGTCCTCACTCTGGACTTATAAATTTATAATATATATATATATATATATATATACACATAAATTCTATTATCAATTCGAACTGACAAAAGTTATATCAGTTCCTTACATGTGGGCCACTGGATTTAAATACTTTGACTTGGCTGTATGCATTTGTCAGTCAAAGTATTTAAATCCAGTGGCTCACATACAAGGAACTGATATAACTTTTGTCAGTTCGAACTGATAATAGAAAGACTGTATATATATATATATATCAAAAATTTCCTTTATCACCTAAATCAATTAACATATTAATATTTACCATTTTTTTTGTTGATATATATATATATATATATATATATATATATATATATATATATATATATATATATATATATATATATATTAACTTTCTAATGCGGGATCCCACACGAATTTTTCATATGGTTGGAATGAGTGAAATCGCACAAATTTTTTGTACGAGATCCTATACTTGCTAATTTATATATATATAAGTAAAAGAATCCATTTTCATGAATAAATATGTAGTCCACTAAAGAAACGGATCGTCTCTTCTATAAAAACTACATGAAAGCCCAAATCGAGCCCAGTCAAGTCTCCTAGGCTAAGAATTTTTATTTATTTGTCGTGTTAAATCTTTTAAAAGTTTCAATAAAGCAAATTGATGGATTAATTAGCTTAATGCTTGTGACTTAAACACAATCATTGCAAATTAAACGCAACAACCAAAACATAATTAGATTAGAGAGTAGGTTGATTATGCCCTAGATTAGAGAGGCACTATGAATAACTTAATGAAAAGTATTCCAACTATTCACACCTTTAACTTGAAAAACAAGAATTGAGTTTTTTATTTTATTTTATTTTTTTTAAATCGATCACCAATTGGATCAAGACTTTGTCGACACTCAACGATTGAGATCAATCCCTACAAACATGATTCGAATGAAAATATGAAAGATGAAGTATGTATAAACCTATTTATTAAAAATGAACGTGCAAATAAAAAATATACTAAAAAAAGAGATTAATTGTGTTTTAATTATAACTCGAAAGAAAATAAGAAAGATGAAATATGTAAAAACCTATTTATTAAAAATAAATGTGCAAATAAAAAATATACTAAAAAAAAAAAAGAGATCGATGATGTTTTAATTGATTTAAAGGGTAGGTTGATTATCCCCTAAATTAGAGAGATATTATAAATATCTTAATGAAAAACATTTTAACTATTCAGACTTCTAGTAATCAGCATAGAGTGTTTGAAATCAATCACAGAGTGGATCAAGTGTTGACCAACACCTAATGGGATCAATGGCTAAAGACATAATTCACATTTAGGAGTTTGATATTTATCTAATCACAAATCGCATATCTTGCAAATCGTGACATACAACCAAACGAAGCAAATTATAAATTAATTAAAGAGAATAATTAAAAGGTTTAATTTAGGTTAAATAAATAATTAAAATAGTGGTGAGTCGAGTCTCGACTCTCTCGAGAGTTTTTTGCACCTCAGCAGCTGATAGCGGAGAGATAGAGAGAGTCAAGAGAGATAAATATTCACCGCCATGCAACCTCACCTTTCCTTTTATATTATTATTCCCTCTATTTATTTATTTATTAATCATCCTCTTAATTTCTTCTTTTCCAAACAATTAATTAATAAAAACAATTATAAAAATCAATCAAAATATCCATTTTTATTCCTCTTCTCTCTCACTCTCTCTATTTCTCTCTTTTTAGGGTTTCTCTGTCTTTGTCTCTCACATACACATACCTGACACCTCTCTCTATCTCTCTCTGTTGCTGGTCGATGTTTCGATTGAGAATTGGAATTGGAATTGTGTCGTGAATTGGGGACGGATTCCGTTTGATTTTCTCGGTTTTTTTTGTGTGTGTGTGTGAATCTAGGGTTTTGATTGATCGGTTGCGGTGAGATGCAGGTGAGAATCGGATCGGGAGTTATCTGATCTCGCTTCGCTCGGTTGATCGAGCGAGCGAAACCGTTCCGATTTTGGAGTGGTTTTTGTATGGAAACTCGGAGCCGGAAGCGGGCGGAGGCCTCCTCAACTGCCCCTTCGACGACCACGATTTCTTCTTCCTCGTCTGGTCCCACCACTCGTTCTCACGCCGCCGCCGCCAATAAACGTCCTCGTCTCTCCTCCGCCACTTCCGCCACAGCAGCCGTAACCTCTTCCTCAACCGCCACGCGCTCCCGTAACACACGCGCCGCCGCCTCCGCAGCAGCTGCCCTAGCTATGGACCCAGCCTCAGAATCATCCGGCTCGCGCCACTCCCGACGCGGGAAAGCCGCGGCAGCCGCCGCAGCTGAAGGTGGTTCAACCGATAAGGGAAAAGAGAAGGAGAACAACAGCAGCAACAACAATAACGCGACTGACATGGGCAGTACCGGTAGAGCTCTAGGTTTGAACATGGACGCTGCCATGGACGATGATGACAATGACAGCGAAGGTGGAGTGGGTATCTTGCACCACAACCTGACGTCAGCCAGCAGTGCCTTGCAAGGGCTGCTGAGGAAGCTCGGCGCTGGACTGGATGACCTCCTGCCATCCTCTGCGATGGGGTCCGCATCCTCATCACACCAGAGCGGGAGGCTGAAGAAGATTCTGTCTGGCTTGAGGGCCGATGGTGAGGAAGGCAAGCAAGTGGAGGCGCTGACGCAGCTCTGTGAGATGCTTTCGATTGGGACTGAGGAGAGTCTGAGCACTTTCTCGGTGGACTCGTTCGTTCCCGTGCTGGTCGGGTTGTTGAATCACGAGAGCAATCCCGATATCATGTTGCTCGCTGCTAGGGCACTGACGCATTTGTGTGATGTGTTACCGTCTTCGTGTGCTGCTGTTGTGCATTATGGGGCTGTTACATGTTTTGTTGCAAGGTTACTCACAATTGAGTACATGGACTTGGCTGAGCAGGTTGGGTTCACTCTATGCTTTAAAATGAAAATTGAAAAGTATTTGTTGACAGTAGAACTAATATGCTAGTGTTATAGAGCTGGTACTGGTAGGTATACTGCTTTTGTCAAATGAAGTTGTAGACGCACTATTGCATTATTTAAAAGTTTACTAATATGGACCGAACTCTTTTATGATAACAAATGTCGATGATGCCAATATGCTATTCTTTCACTTTTCCCAGTAGCATACAGTGTACTGTAATCGTTTGTTATAATTTTCTTATTATTTTTACGAAAATTAAAGTTGTCATAACTTATAATACTTATAGAGCATATTGGTCATAGTTGGGTACTTATTTACGGTGGGTATGGTATGGTGTCTGCAGTCTCTGCAAGCTTTAAAGAAGATATCTCAAGAACACCCCACTGCATGTCTGCGAGCAGGTGCTCTAATGGCAGTTCTTTCATATCTGGATTTCTTCTCCACAGGAGTTCAGGTAACTAATTTGGTGCTATCTTGGGTTTTTCATATTTGTTAAAGAAATCCCTTTTTTCTGTGATTGATACTTAGTACTTACATTTATGCTATGTTTCAGCGAGTAGCACTATCGACTGCCGCAAATATGTGCAAGAAACTCCCTTCAGATGCAGCTGACTATGTGATGGAAGCTGTTCCTCTGCTGACAAATCTTCTTCAGTATCACGATTCTAAGGTAAAGTCATGGATCTGCAGTTTCATGATTGAAGGCAGCAATATCCTATCTGGGCTTCTGTTTCATTGTCATCTCATCATTTGCGATACTTGTGGTTGTAGGTGTTGGAACACGCATCTGTTTGTTTGACTCGAATTGCTGAAGCGTTTGCGTCATCTCCAGATAAATTAGATGAACTTTGCAATCATGGACTGGTTACACAAGCTGCCACTCTCATATCCACTAGTAATTCTGGAGGTGGACAGGCATCTCTCAGCACACCAACCTATACGGTAAATTCAATTTTCTGCTGTTACTTTTTTGGTTTTTGTTATATACGTGAAGGATGCGTTTCTGATTTTATGGAATGCAGGGTTTAATCCGTTTGCTTTCCACTTGTGCAAGTGGATCCCCTCTTTGTGCCAAAACCTTGCTTCTCCTTGGGATCAGTGGCATTCTTAAAGATATATTGTCAGGGTCTGGTGTTTCTGCGAACACGTCTGTACCGGCAGCTTTGTGCAGACCAGCTGAGCAGGTACCTTTTGCTTCTTAAGATATGTTTCTTCCCTGATTGAACAGAGCAGCATGTTGATTGCTGTTATAGTAGATGCAAGTATAATAAGTTTTAAGTTTCTGTCCATGATATACATTACATTGACCTTACTGGAAGTTATGGAAAGCTTCATTTATTCATTCATTTATTTTTGCTTATGTATTGTTTTGTTATAAGGTTCTATTGTTTTTTGCATCAAACTGGAATGTTCAAAGTTCAAGATGTTTGGCACCTTAAAAATCTAAATTGAAACTTATCCTGCCAATCCATGAATTTTTCTTTTATATATTTCAATTTCTTGTGGTCACATGATTATAAGTTGTGGATCTCAGCAGAGTAGATTTCTTGTTTCTTGGGACTCATAAAATATAGTTGATTTCTTGTTTAGTCAGTTGTAGATGAATAATTAAATTCGTGCTTTTGTTTTTTGTGACTTGAAGACAGTAAAGTTTCATAAATAAATAATAAATCTGTCATTAAAACACATTATAGCTCAAGTTTTCTCTGGTGCCTCTGCAAGCATTGTTAAGAAATTGAACGAGTATAATCTTTTTTGAGCATGTGAACTTTTTCTCCACTAAATAGCAATCATCAAAGGGATGCAAATCTTGGACATTGTCCCTGCGGGAAAAAAAAATCTAGCTCATGAAATTGTAACCCATTTAGATTTTAGAATAACGAGAAAAAGGATGGAAGAAGGAGTTTTTAGCAAAATACTTAATAACAGGTGTAGATCTCCGAAACATGAGCTACATCTAATGTCTGGGTTCTGTGGCACAGTGAAACATGTAACCATTGCCTTCATTTGAAAGACACTTCATTATGCAAAGGGTCATTGTTTTTTAAAATTTATTCATAGCTCATAACCTCCTATATGTTAGAGTAGGCATTTTACAGATATCAAAGAATTATACCCATTAAAGCCTCTGGCTGTGCTCTTTCGGTCTTTTCTAATTTATTCTTCTGTTTTTTTTATTTTCAAATAATTTCTCACGCACAGTTAATAACTATACTTATATTGTTTTAAACTCATAGATTTTTGAGATTGTCAACCTGGCAAATGAGCTTCTCCCCCCGCTGCCACAAGGAACCATTTCCCTCCCAAGCAACTCCAATATGTTTGTGAAAGGTCCTATTGTTAGGAAGTCTCCTTCCACTAGTTCTGGGAAACAAGATGATACGAATGGAAATGCTCCTGAGATTTCAGCTCGAGAGAAATTATTAAATGAACAGCCTGAACTTCTTCAACAGTTTGGAATGGATCTCCTTCCTATTTTAATACAGGTCATTTTTCGGTTCAAATATCTAGATTGTAGCTTTACTTGTTTTTAGTTAGTATATTTATCTTCTGTTTGCTTTTCAAGCAGATCTATGGTTCCAGTGTCAACAGCCCGGTTCGCCACAAATGTCTTTCAGTGATTGGAAAACTGAAGTACTTCAGCAGTGCAGAGATGATTCAGTCTCTTTTAAGTGTAACAAACATATCAAGGTACCCACTTTCAATTTCTATAAGAATTGCTTTAGATGCTCACATGATATCGTGTAAATAATACTTACATGTTCTTTTCTGTTTGAATCTATATAGTTTCTTAGCTGGTGTTTTGGCATGGAAGGATCCACATGTATTAGTTCCCTCCCTCCAAATTGCTGAGATTCTTATGGAAAAGCTTCCTGGTACTTTCTCCAAAATGTTTGTCAGAGAAGGTGTGGTTCATGCTGTAGACCAACTTATTTTAGCTGGTAATCCAATCACTGTTCCTCCACAAGCATCTTCTGGCGACAAGGATAATGATTCAGGATCTGCACCATCATCACGTTCTAGGCGATATAGACGACGCGGTGGTAACTCAAATCCTGATGGAAATTCATTGGAAGAATCGAAGAGTCCCGTTTCACTAAATGTTGGTTCACCTCCAAATTCAGTAGAAATTCCATCAGTGAATTCCAATCTTCGAACTGCAGTCAGTGCATGTGCTAAAGCATTTAAGGAGAAGTACTTTGCTTCTGATTCTGGGGCTGCTGAAGTGGGAGTTACAGATCATCTTTTGCATCTAAAGAATCTTTGCATGAAGTTGAATGTCGGTGTCGATGACCAAAAGACTAAAGCAAAGGGAAAATCTAAAGCTTCTGGGTCTCGCCTGGCTGATGTATCTGCTAGTAAGGAAGAGTACTTGATAGGGGTGATATCTGAGATGCTAGCAGAACTAAGCAAAGGGGATGGTGTATCCACTTTCGAGTTTATTGGTAGTGGAGTTGTTGCTGCTTTGCTGAATTATTTTTCTTGTGGCTATTTCTCAAAGGAGAAAATTTCAGAAGCCAATTTGTTGAAGCTTCGGCAACAAGCACTTAGAAGATTTAAGTCATTTCTAGCTGTTGCACTTCCTTCTAGTGTGGATGCGGGAAATGTGGCTCCAATGACTACATTAGTTCAGAAGCTTCAAAATGCTTTGTCCTCATTAGAACGTTTTCCTGTTGTGTTAAGCCACTCATCTAGGTCATCTAGTGGAAGTGCTCGTCTCTCTTCTGGACTTAGTGCATTATCTCAGCCTTTTAAGTTGCGTCTCTGTCGAGCCCAAGGAGAAAAATCTCTCCGCGATTACTCATCAAACGTTGTACTGATTGATCCTTTGGCAAGTTTAGCTGCTGTTGAAGAATTTCTTTGGCCACGAGTTCAGCGAGGTGAATCTGGCCAGAAGCCCTCAGCATCTGTTGGAAATTCTGAGTCTGGGACAACACCTACTGGAGCCGGTGGTTCGTCTCCTTCTACCTCCACTCCTCCCATGACTCGTCGTTTTACTTCACGGTCCAGGTTAGCTGTTAATATAGGGGATGCTACAAAAAAGGAACCTGTGCAAGAGAAAAGCTCAAGCTCATCTAAGGGAAAGGGCAAAGCTGTTTTGAAGTCTGCTCAGGAGGATGCAAGAGGTCCTCAAACAAGAAATGCCGCTCGTAGAAGAGCAGCTCTAGATAAAGATGCACAAATGAAGCAAGCTACCGGAGATTCGACTTCTGAGGTATTCTGTTACTCCGGTGTGTCTGGTTTGATTGTTTCTAATTCATGCTAACAGATCACTTGTATCTCTGATTTCCACTCGTGTGTTAGCACTGTTAGGGGCTGGGTTGAAAAATGGAACTCTTTTTTTTTTTTTTTTTTTTGTCTGGTGTGTTTATAGTACATTCAAAAGTCAAAACATTTACATTAAATATTCAAATTGAACATACATGTCTATAAATCTGATCTCATATTAAGATGTGTGGTAAAGTTCATTGCCTTTTCTTGTTTTAGTCTCATGATTTATAGTGTAGGTGAAACTTTTGTGATGCCTTAAAAGTAAGTCTTGAGTTTTTATGTTTAACTATATATGTGGCCATAATTATATGGATCAAGATTCAAGAGTTTTAAGCTTAACTAAATATGAGACCTTAGTACTATATTTTTTGCGTGTATATTTACAAATCCTGGGGATTTTGAAGTATAAACTTTGGATGGTTGCGCTTAGTTATATAAGTAATTTGTAGATATTCTAATAGTTAGGCTTTTTTAAGTTCATTATAGTAGGTATTACTTATTTTTAGATATTCTAGGGGTTGTGGAACTGTGCTGGTATGCTGCACATTAGTCTTTAATCTTGAACGTTTCTCGTCAGAGTGAACCTAATATTAGTGGCACTTTAAGTTCTATTCAGGCAACATATCTTGAACAAACATCTTCCCTCCCACGGTCCCACTACTGTTCTCTTAATATTGTTTCTGTTTCCTGTTTTCTGCACTGTGACCAATGTTTTCATTTTCCTTTATAGGACGAGGAATTGGAGATATCTCCCGTGGAGATTGATGATTCATTGGTAATTGAAGACGATGATATCTCTGACGAGGAAGATGATGATCATGAAGATGTAAGTATTTAATTTTATACTTTCCACCCTTCCTTGAAGGAGCAGTGGCTTAGATTTTAACTTTTTGTTTCTTCTAATATATCATGAAGATAGTAAATTTCACAACACAATCAAAGCAATGAACTAGTGTGGAATAGACTGGGAAAGTTCTCAAATCCACCTGAATCTATGCATTGCAATGGCTGTGAATCAGACGTTAGGTTCCTGGGTGACTTGTGCATCCCTATTAATTAGTCTTGACTCAGAAAAGGGTTGGGATACCTAATAGGAAATGGTTCTTTTAAATTGATGAGAAATAATGCGAAGAAAATAGAATTTGACATTTATTGGAATAATGACAGTACTGTGTGAGGTTTGTGGCTGCACTTTTACATCCTTAGTATATATGAATTACTTTTCTAATTTTATGGGGATTTTTACCTCTCTTCTCGGTAGTATTACTTGAATTGTCAAAAGGTGTATAATGTTGAAGAAGGTACGCATATGGTAATAATACATTATTATCTTTTAATAATGGTTCACAACTTGGCAGAAAAGATAATGGCAGGTTAGTTGCATAAGTTTCTGATCTTGCCATTAATTTGAGGGAGGCAGAAACCAACTTAAATTTGTGTTCGTATAACTGGATAAAAAATGGATATCTTTCCGGGTACTGATGTCTTAGCATGGGTGTGGTATGTCAGTAGTTGCACTCTGCAGTTTTTCAATTTTTTTGAATGAGACTAACAAGGGGTTAATTTTCTCCATGTGTAGTGGCCTCAAATGAAATAAATGATGCCATCTAACTTGTCAGAAAATGTATATGGACTATTCCTTGTTGAATATAGTTATACGACTGCAACTGTTTCCATGTTTTAGGGTTCATTGTAATAGTTTTTCCTGATGAGGCCATTATTTTATTTCAGGTACTAAAAGACGATTCGCTTCCTCTTTGCATGGCTGACAAAGTACATGATGTTAAGTTGGGAGACTCGGCTGAGGATAGTGCTGCTGCCCCAGCAGCTAGTGATAGCCACATTAACCCAGCTTCAGGATCTAGTAGTAGATCTGCTGCAGTTAGGGGCTCAGATCCTGCTGATTTTAGAAGTGGCACTTCTTATGGTTCAAGGGGCGCAATGTCATTTGCTGCTGCTGCTATGGCTGGCCTTGGTTCTACTAATGGTAGAGGTGTCAGAGGAGCCAGAGATCGGCAAGGACGTCTTCTATTTGGCAGCTCCAATGAACCTCCAAAGTTAATATTCACTGCTGGTGCGAAACAGCTTAACAGGCATTTGACGATCTATCAGGCCATTCAACGTCAGCTTGTACTGGATGAGGATGATGAGGAGAGGTATGCTGGCAGTGATTTCATAGCAAGTGATGGAAGCAGACTGTGGAGTGATATTTACACTATAACATACCAGAGGGCAGATAGCCAAACTGACAGGATGTCAATTGGAGGATCAAGTTCTGCTGCTCCATCAAAATCTTCAAAATCTGGTTCAGCCAACTCAAATTCTGATGCCCAAACGCATCGAATGTCACTTCTAGACAGCATCTTGCAAGGGGAACTTCCTTGTGATTTGGAAAAATCTAATGTTACGTATAATATACTTGCGCTGTTGCGTGTACTGGAGGGTTTGAATCAGCTTGCCTCTCGTTTGAGAGCCCAGATAGTTTCTGACAATTATGCTGAGGGGAAAATCTCAAGTTTAGATGAGCAGAGTGCAACTGGTGTTAGGGTTCCTTCTGATGAATTTATCAACGGTAAGCTAACTCCTAAATTAGCTCGACAAATTCAAGATGCCCTTGCTTTGTGCAGTGGGAGCCTTCCCTCATGGTGTTACCAGTTGACAAAAGCATGCCCATTCTTGTTTCCTTTTGAGACGCGGCGACAATTTTTTTATTCGACGGCTTTTGGGTTATCTCGTGCATTATATCGTCTTCAGCAGCAGCAGGGTGCTGATGGTCATGGATCAGCAAATGAAAGAGATTTGAGGGTTGGGAGATTAGACCGCCAGAAGGTTCGTGTCTCCCGAAATCGCATTTTGGATTCTGCTGCAAAGGTAATGGAGATGTATTCTAGTCAAAAAGCTGTGCTTGAAGTAGAATATTTTGGGGAAGTTGGCACTGGTTTGGGCCCTACCCTGGAGTTTTATACACTTTTAAGTCGTGACCTACAGAAAATTGGACTTAATTTGTGGAGGTCAAATTCTTTATCAGAGAAATCTTCGATGGAAATTGATGGCGATGAAGGCAAAAATGGAAAAATTGATAATGTTTCTATTACTGGAGATCTAGTCCAAGCTCCACTTGGTTTGTTTCCTCGACCTTGGCCTCCAAATGCTGATGCCTCTGAAGGTAGCCAGTTTTCTAAAGCCATTGAGTACTTCCGGTTGGTTGGCCGTGTGATGGCTAAAGCTCTTCAAGATGGGCGGCTTTTGGACTTGCCATTGTCAACAGCATTTTATAAACTTGTGATTGGTCAAGTAAGCTGATTGAGCAACCATTTCAATAGAGTTTCTCTCAAGTGTAACATATACATATTGCTAGGTTTGTTTTTGTTGACTCATTAAATTGCTAATATCTTGCAGGAACTTGATTTGCATGATATTCTTGCATTTGATGCTGAGTTTGGGAAAATTTTGCAAGAGCTGCATGTCCTTGTTTGTCGGAAACAATATTTAGAATCTACTGGTTGTGATAATCGGGATGTAATTTCTGACTTATGTTTCCGCGGGGCACCAGTTGAAGATCTCTGCTTGGATTTTACTCTTCCTGGTTATCCAGACTATATTTTGAAACCAGGAGAAGAAATTGTATGCATCTCTCTCTCTCTTTTTTTTTTCTGCTTGTCAATTTCTCATATAGTTTTTCTATCTATTTGTGACACTTGCTAATTATTTTAGGTTGACATCAATAACTTGGAGGAGTACATATCCTTGGTGGTTGATGCAACTGTCAAGACTGGCATAATGCGGCAAGTGGAAGCATTTAGAGCAGGCTTTAACCAGGTCTATTACTTTCTTTTACCTTTGTCGATTTTCTTGGGTTTGTAAACAAGTGTTGCTTTTTGATGTTTCATCGAAACTTTATTAGAATATTTCTGAACTTAAATTAGTCATTGTTGCTTAATGTACTGCGAGCTCTACTGTGCATTTGTTTAAATGCTTGTCTTAGTATGGACGTTAGTTTTTTTTGTTGATTCATGTCTCTCTTGTCCGACACCAGTTTAAGCTTTTCTTAATTAAAATATGTTTTCTCTTGCTTATGTTGAACTTGTTTCTGGATATGCTTGTCTTGTATTATTTATTTTTAGTCTTAGAGCTTACTCTTTGGTTGCTCGTAACAACAGGTCCTTGACATCACATCATTACAAATATTTACTCCTCATGAATTGGACAATCTGCTTTGTGGTCGTAGAGAGTTGTGGGAGGTACATTTTTACATAAATTTTGCAATTCTACAAATTTCAAGACATGAACCGAACTGTTTTTATATATCATTAATGGTTATATGTTGAATTTGAACTTGTGCAGGCTGAGACACTTTCTGAACATATAAAATTCGATCATGGATACAATGCCAAGAGCCCTGCAATTGTTAACGTATGATTCTTTCCTATATTAATGAGCTTGTTTCTAGGATTAGTGTTTACATTCATGATTCATGACGTTCTTATGGTGTCCCGCCCTTTTTTTATTTTTTACGTGTCTTCAGTTGCTTGAGATCATGGGAGAACTCACACCAGATCAGCAGCGGGCTTTCTGCCAGTTTGTTACAGGTGCACCTAGACTTCCACCTGGTGGTCTGGCTGTGCTGAATCCAAAGCTGACTATTGTGAGAAAGGTAGCGTGATGGGTTTTTGGTTTTTTAAATATTTAATTTTGATTTTTTGAGTTACTGCTAATGTAGCGTTTGAAAGAAATTATGTGCCCTGATATCCTTGTGTGTCGTGGTGCAGCATTCTTCGACAGCAGGTAATACAGCTTCTAATGGAACCGGGGTTTCGGAATCAGCTGATGATGACTTGCCAAGTGTCATGACTTGTGCTAATTACCTGAAACTTCCTCCTTACTCAACCAAGGTACTACTACATTTGGTGAATAAGTAAAAATTGTCAATCATGTTTGATGTGAAACTTAGGTATAACTGGTTAACAAATAAATCTCTCCTGACAATTGTAATTGCTGTACTTTGAACAGGAAATTATGTTCAAGAAACTGCTATATGCAATCAACGAGGGGCAGGGATCTTTCGATTTATCATGAGTCCTCAAAACTAACCAAATCGACATTTTGTATATTATAAAATATCTTAAAAAGAGTATCAAGGGTTAAGAATTATTCATCTTTGGAAGTAGCATCATCCGTTTTGGTCAAACAAATAATGGCATCATTGGCAAGGTTAGTAGTTCCTATTTGTCTATGTTCCAAGTTCTATTGTCACAGTTCCCTGGATGCCGGACTTTCTTTTTTATGTTAAAAAATTCAAACCATTTGAACCCTTGTTGGTTTATCATGAGCATGGTTATCAAAGGTGCGCAGGCGCCACTTTTTTGCTCCGCCAGGCCAACACCCTCCTGGCCAATTGGAGGCGCCAGGCCACAGGCGCCTCCTAGGCGTGCCTTTCAACCCAACATGAAGATGCATTGATGATGTGGAGTTTGTCTTTTTTGAGTTGAGGATAACTAGTCTAGAAACTAAATTGAACATCTTTGGGTTCCCCCCCCCCCCCCCCCCCCCCCCCCCTTTTTAATGTGTTTGCAACTTGAAGTCTATGTTGTTAATATGCTTCAAAATAAAAAAGAAGTCATGTTGTTAATATGATGATTGCATGTTAATTGCTTTATGAATTATGACATGTTATTGATAGATTGTAAAGTTCTAAACCTTACACTTGGCTTAGTAACTTGAAATTTATAGGATAAATCAGGTCGATACAATTTTTATGAATTATTCCCATTAGGAAATTCATAAAAAGATGTCTCGCTTCAATCGGGCTTTAGGGGACCCTTGCGCCTTGATGCACCTAACGCTTTTAATAACTGTGATCGAGAGTTATAAATTAAGCACTACTGCTGGACCTTATAATTTTGCTTAGTTAGAAAACCAATATAATCCTAGATAGTATTTGAATATCATCGCTTGGAATTCATGAATCTACTAATCCATTCATTGTCGTGTGTATCTTTCTCGTTTGTTTATTTGTCGTGAAGTTTATTTTTTGATCTGTTACTGATATTAATATATTAATTTGGAATTCTGTCCAGGACTGTCAACAGAGCTTTGAAGAGGGGGAATTTGTGGAACTTACATTTTCGGCTGCTAGGAGCCTAGGACTTGTGTAAATAAATAGGAATTTTTAGAATTTTTTTTTTCCTTCCCATTTGACAAGTTTATTTTGCAAGTAGAATATAATACATGTATGGCATAAAAAAAATGATGAAAAGAGAAAAGAATAAATGATTGAAAATGTTATTATGCCTTTCTTTTAAAGTTGAATATTCTTTATATTTTCATATTCACATCTCTTTATATTTTTTACATTTCTTGAATATCTCTTTTTCCTCAAATGTGAAATTATTCATGCAATATGTGAGCTATTGATTAAACACGATTGAATGTTTTATTTGTTTATGCAAATCATATTATGTCTAAACCATCTATACTACAAAGAAATAGAAACTTGTATAGATGTTACGAAAAATAAGATATGCCTGAATAAAAAATTTCAAAATTTTAGTTAATAGTAACTATTTTTTTATGTTTTCATATTTCTTAAATGCTTTTATTTATTTATTTTTTATATAAAAAATAGCCGTTAAATTTGAATAATTTTGAATTTTTCTTTTCTAAATATATTTCATTTTTCTTAATGTCCATACTAATTTCATGATGGTGTAGATGATTTATATATAAGATATTAAGATGGTTTATAAGTGAGAATTTTATTTTCAAGAATCCAAATTCCTGGAGTCTATATATTGATAAACCTAAATACTAAGGCATTTCCTATTAAATTACCTCTCTTTTCATGGTTATAGACTTGTAGTGGGGTTTAAGTCTCACTATATGTATTTTTTTTCAAGCATATTTTCTGATGTTGTGAGAGTAGATGTCGAAACTGAACATTTATGGGTCATTTGTTTTTTTCACTTAAAACTTAACGGGTTTGAATCATAATTATTTAGTTGTTTTGTTTGTTTTTTTAAGTGGTCAAATAACTTAAAAATACCAAAAAACAACTTAAAATAAAAAGTAAAAAATCCCGACTTTTTACTTAATTGTAAATCACTGAATTGTATTAAATGCAATCCAAAATCTTTTCTTCCGATACTATTCTCCATATATAACATATTTCCAATTTCATCATAATTACATATGATATATAAATCTTTATTTTAATATATACCTTATTTTAAATAATTTTAAAAATAAAAAAAGAACCCTAATCACTTCTCATATTAGTGTTTAATATCAATACTTTATTATGATATTAGAGTGATATATATATATATATATATATATATATATATATATATATATATATATATATATATATATATAAGAGTGTTTTGTGTGAGTTTTCCTACTGCCTCTTTTATTTTTTGAAAAAAAAAAAAAAAAAACCTTTTTTTTTTATAGTAAAAATGAAGTTTGTTTGTAATGGAAAAGGAAGATCATGATCATATGTGTTCATATATAATTATTATTTTTGGATTGTTTTTATTTCATATTATATGTATAATTTTTAACATGGGTATAAATGTAAAATTACTTATTTTCAGACAATTTTACTTTTAAAAAACAAACGTGTTGACAATACATTCAGATGTGAGGAAAAAAAAAAACATGTCATTCAAGTTCAGATTTCAGTCCCTGTTCAGTCTTCAGAAAAATTTAGGACTATTCAATCTTCAGACAAAAAAACAAGCGGCCCCTAGTGTTTAATCTTAATAGGTTCGCATATAGTGCTTAATCACCTGAGACCTAGATGTGTCATTAAAAAACAAAAAAACAAAAAAAAAAAGGATTCTTTATCTTTTTTAGATCATGTGTCCAAAAACTACTAAGAGTACCTTTCAAGTACTTTTTGGAGCTTATCACTCCCTCAACTTTAGACACCAAGAGAAGAGTCCCACCATACCAAAACCTTTTTTGAGCTCCTTTGAAAATATTTAATTCTCAAAGGAGTTGCATATAAGAAAATTGATAAAAATGATCAAGCAAACCTTCTAAAAACTCACTTATCAAATGTTTTTACACAAAATAAAAATAAAAATAATAAAAATAAAAATCTGAGTACTTTTTTAGTTATAAAAATATATATATATATATATTTTCACCAACTTTAACTAAACATCACAGCTTAAATACAAAATTACTTTTGCCCATTTGAAAGTGCTTCTTGTGGTGACAAAAGCACTTCTACATACACTATACTATATAAATCAGATAGTAAAACAAACAATCAATGAAATTATATACTAAAATTTTATTTTATATAACTACTAAACGAAAATATAAAATAACAAAACAAGACAAGACAAGACAAGACAATAAAAGTGATTTACAAAAAATTACAAACAATAAGTTTGGTCAATCAATATATTATTTGCTTCTTCTTTTTTCCCATTTGAAAGTGCTTCTTGTAATGACAAAAGCACTTCTACACACAATATATACCATAAATCAGATAGTAAACAAACAAACAATGAAATCATACACTAAAATTGTACTTCATATAAGCAACAAATGGAGAAAAAAAAAAAAAAAACAAGACTATAAAAGTGATTTACAAACCATGAGTTTGGTCAATCAATATATTATTAGCATTTCATGTAACAAAAAAAAAAAAAAAGATTGTGGAAGCTCAAATAATAATAATAATAAATAAAAATAAATAAAAATAAATAAAAATAAAAACTGAAGAAATAATCTAAACTAATTAGCAAAGTAATTACGCAGCAACCTCTCTCTCTCTCTCTCTCACTCACTCACTCAAACCAACCAATCCAATGATCTCTGCCTTGCATTTGCAATTACAGCATGAAAACACAATTTTCTGTTTTTTGAAAACAGATTTCTCTGTTTTCTGTGTGTGTTTTTGTTTTTTTCAATTCTCCTAGTGCTTCTTGTTTTTAGAAGCAGCACATTTGACTTGAACAGCCAATGTCTTAACTGTATTGTGACAAGGATCAGGTTTCTTGTCATCAAAGATAGCTCTATCAACTGGTATTTGACATGACCCCTTCCCCAAGCAATGTTTCTTCACAACCTCTTTGGAAATTGATGAGCTACAGTTTCCAAGAATGAAGCTACCACAAGAACCAATTGGGTTACCAAAGCTAGCAAATTCAACTGCAACAATCTTCTTCTTCTTTGGACACCTCAATTGTGACACTGTCTTTCCATCTCCTACGAATCGGAACTTGTTAGCCTTAACTTCCCAATTATTCACTGGTGGTGGTGCATTTTCTTGAACATTGCTACATATTGTGTCCCTATTGACTGTAACGATTTCGATGTCTTCAGGTCTCACTCCTTCTTCTTCTTCAAGTATGACAAGCAAGTTGTCTGATGGTTTCATGTATGATCTTGGAATGTGATATTCTGATTGTGTTGGTTGTCCAAGTGGTGACAAGAATGACATCCAGTGTCTTCCAATGCTCTTGCCATTGACCCAAATCATGCCTTTTCCCATGTTGTTCATTCTTACAGCAACTGGTTCAGTTCCTTCTGGGGGATCGAAATAGGCCTTGTACCATGATAGAGCTGGCCTGTTTTTCTCTAGCTTGTTCCAGTCCACTCTGTGTGATCCTCCCTGTGTGTATATGCGAACTTTTTCTCCGTCCAAGCCAACCTGTGGAATCAAAAGCAACGAGTGATGTTCTTAAGGAATTCGATAAAGGGGAAGAAGTTTGTTGTTAGGGGGTTTATGGCATATCGGGTTGAAGTCAAGACTAGTATGTGGTATAAATAAACAAGGCTAGCCTCTCAATCCCACAAGGGCCCTTTTAAGGACAAAACCGTGAGGCTCGCCCAATGGGCTAAAGTGGACAATAGCTCATGAGCAGTGACCTCGTGCTATACGAGCGAAATACATACTACCCATGAATGAGGGCTTGCTGTTAGTGGGTTTCTTCCACATCGGTAGAAATCAATACTAGTTTGTGGTACAAATAAACAAGGTTTGTATAAATCCCACGAGGTTCCTTCTAGGAACAAAACCATGAGGCCTGTCCAATGGGTTAAAGTGGACAATACCTTGTGGGCGGTGGCCTCATGCGTACATGAGACTACTCTTGACTAGAGGTTTATAGGCTAGCCTCAACCCCACGATGGCCCTTTTACGGATAAAAACATGAGGTCCAATGGGCTAAAGTGGACAATACTTCGTGGGCAGCGGTATAGTGTATAAACGGGTGAAATTTTAGCGTCAACAAAGTTGTTCATTGATTGATTGATTGATAGATTACCTGGTGTCCCCATACATTGTTGGTGATATCAAGTGTTCCAGTGTTCAATCCTATAATCTCCACTGAACGAGGACCAGCAAATCTTTTCTCCATGTATGCTCCACTGTCCTGTATCGATAAAAAAAAAAAAAACTCATCAATCAGATATGCACCATTGAATTTACGAATATATAGAGCTGCAAGGTACTACTACTACTACTACTACTCACTGGGAATCCAACTGTCATGGCCAAGAGTGTAATATGGTTAACTCCAGCCTGTAATTCGATTGGCTTTTCGAAGACAAAGCTCTTCTCAACATGGTTTCCATGTGCAGTTCCTACATTTTTAGACCCCAGTTAGCTAAAAAATGGAGATCGAATAGAGGTCACTCGTGTTTTTTGTGTACTACTAGTATAGTTAGTACTTACCAACATATTTTCCATTCACGAAACCAACCATCGCGTGGCCAAGACTGGCGACAACAAGAACTGGTTTAATGTTCTTCTTGAATGGTAAATCGCGCAAACCCAGTTCCACACTGCAATAATCAATCACAATGATGATGATGATGATGATACGAAAAAACAATACATATTTGAGATATAATCAATCATATATACGATAATAATACCTTGTTGAGTACCAACCATAGTCTGTGGTATCTTTATTCAAGCCAAAGAGCTCTAATGGGCTCCTGGTCTTGAATTGCAGGTTGTCGAAAGTTGGTTGAACTTCCTTATATGTCTCCCAAGACAATTCCTTGTTGTGTGAAGTTAGTGATCGTTCGAAATTCCTAGCATTGTGTTGTGATGCAATCTGTTCTCACACAATGAAAAAGTGTTTGTTGTTAATTAGCTCATAAAAGGCTTGTTTTCATTTCGTTTCGTTTCTTGTTCATATATTATACGTTAGGCCTTACCGATTGAGAGTTGAAAACCACAGTCTTGCAGTCAGGGAGAATGCTGATAGATTTCGCAGGAAGATAGATATCTTTACCCATGAACTTAACAGTGATTGGCAAGATTGAAGCATTGTTTGCCAAGAAAGCAGCACACATTCCCGGTCCCTCGAAGATTCTAGCCTGCAACAACACAAACAAACAACTTGGTGTCTCTCTGTGTGTGTCCCGGTTAAATTTTCTATTAGACCTCTACGAATTTTTTTTTTACCTCTACATCAATTCCCAATTTCTCGACTCTAGGTACCCCGTTGAGGAGAGTCTTCTTGCAGAGATTCAAAGCTCTGTGCATGTCCTTGAGATGACCCCATTTTGGTTCTCTTTGCAGACCTGCAAAAATTACCCGAATTAGATGTTTTGAACCATCGAAAGATGAAGATTTTGATTCGGGGATAGATGGATATCATCATCCTCACCGTATTCATCCAGAGGCGCTTCATCGTAGTACCTAGTTGTCACAAAGTGGGCAGCTGTTCTACCAAAATTTGTACCACCATGATACTACAAAAAACACACAATGTCAGCAATTTTAAAAAACAAAAAAATTGAATGATCTTCAAGTGAATCATCAATGGTGTGTTTATCTGTCTTCCTACCATATAGTAGTTAGTAAGAGTTCCGTTCTTCGAAAAGAATCTGGTTACTGCAAATGCAATATCTTCAGCTGCTCTCTGTGATGGTGGATCTCCAAATACTCTAAACCTGTAAAATCACACACAAAAAACAAATTGTTTTTCGTATTAATGACTTGAATTGAACCAAGAACAACCAGCCGAATTTAGTACTCACTGAGCAGTCCAGTTCTCAGTCCACAAAGAAGGCTTGTATGGTTTATTCGGTCCAGGGAATGTATCGCCACAGTGCCTTCCATTGCAAGTATTGATCTGCAAAACAAAAATGAAAGCATTATAGAAAAACAACATCGAAGAATCATCAACCCGAAAGAAAGATGTTGTTAAAGAGTTAAACCGTACATACCACTGGATCAGGAGCATCATACTGCTTACACATGACCCACGGAACCCCGACATCAAAGCTTATAGCAAGGTTTGCTGCCCATTGAATGTAGCTGTTCCCCAGTTCTTTGTATGCAAGCTGAATCGTGTTGTACTCGTTTTCGATCTGTGCTAAGATGATTGGACCTCCTTCTCTTGCAAATAGCTTCTCACTTCTCAACATTTCAATGATCCTGGTGATCCATTTTTGCATTTGAGCCTGCATATACATACATATATATATATATATATATACAATACAATCTCATGTCATTTACAAGAAAATCAATCAAACATCGATGTTTCGATTGATTGGATTAACGAATTTACCTTGAACGGTGCATTATCAGAACGGAAAATGATGCCTGGAATCTCTCTCAGCCAGTATGGCAATCCTCTGAGGTTCAAAAATTTTGTTAGAAAAATCAATAATTGGTGGACTAAACGAGTAAGGAGGATCGAAAGGATCGAAAAATCATACCCGTTATTCCATTCAGCTTGAATGAAGGGTCCTAGACGGATGATGACATTCATATCATGCTCCTTGATCAACCTGATGAATTTCACCAAATCGTATTGTCCTTCGAAATTGAACTGTCCTTCGACTGGCTCGTGGATGTTCCAGAACACGTAAGTCTCTATCGTGTTCAACCCTCCACGTTTAGCCTTGCTAATCAGATCAGGCCATTGCTGATGATCATGACATCAATCGATACAATCAGTATACACACAACAACAAAACAACAGAAGAAGAAAGAAAAAAACAAACGATCGAATCGATTCAATCAATTGAAAGACTTAAACTTACGTCTGGGGTGCTTCGCGGATAATGAATAGCTCCCGAAAAGATAAGTTCCCTCTTACCATTAACAATCAAAGACCTACCATCGTAAGTCACACTCTGCGGAGCAGACGCTACATTCTTCTTCTTCGAAGCCTCAGCTATCGAAACCGATACTGATAGCAAACAAAAGACAACAAAAAACAGCAGAGAACAGCTACCGCTGCTAGTTTCTTTCATTTTATGGTTTTTTTTCATTTTATTTATTTATTTATATTTTTTTTTTCTCCAAAAGAACACAAAAATGTTTTGTGTTTATCTTTCGAATCGAGCCCCAACTGGGTCCTCCAAGATAAATGCAACCAAAAAGATCGGAGGAGGTACCCGGAAGAAGCTGAGATCTAAGCTGCTCATTAATGGTAGAATTATAGAGGTCCAAAGAATGCCCGAAATACAAGGACACCACATTGAGAAATCATCGGCTTTAGCTTGATTTGTGTGAAAAGTTGTTTCTAACAAATGGGGTTGTGATTTTGTTTCCATTTTTGAGAGATTTTGTGGTTTGAGTTTGGACAAATTGGGATTCGCTGAAGAATAGCTTCTTCAATGAAAACTTGCCTTTTTTTCAACGGTCGAAATTGGCGGGCGGTGGTTCAGCGGATTTAAAAAAAAACGTTTTTTTTTATATTTCTATCACTTATATTTTATATTTGGAAGTCATTCTTTCTACAAGTGTTCTCTCCGGTCTCACGACTTGTACAATTAATTCTACCAATCACGAGAATTTTCAAATTTTAAATGATCGATTTTGAGATATGAAAACAAAGAAATTTGTTTTGAAATTTAGACCGTAAAGTATATACGTCAGAACTTTATTTATTTATTTAAAAAGAAAACTTAGGCACTTTAACTATTATTGTTTAATTAGTTATTTTTCAACTATATTTCATTAGAAAAATAGTTTTGTTGATCAAATCTATCATGATGTGCAAAATTATTAAATTTTTAACATATAAATAAACTCTTGAAACTCATAAAACAAATAATCTTATACTTGTAAGGAGTTGGAAAATCTCAAGAAAACTTTGGGCCTATATTATCATATAATCAAATGGTTGGGCCATCATCTAATCATTGGGCCTCATAGTATCATCTAAGAGTGGCGATAATAATACCTCTCAAAAACTGTATCTACACCCCTTTCGTAATCACACCCATCAAGTTTTTTTTAAAATCTTTAATTTGTAAATAAACCCCACTTAATGCCAAAAATAATCTTTCTTTAATTATACTATATTATATTTTTGTAAGTACACACTACTTATGACTATTATTATATTATTTAATCAACTTTATTATTATTTCAATTTTTTTTGTTACTCGTAATTCTCTTACTATTCTTTTCTCTTCCCTACTTCTTTTCTCTTCTTGGTTTTTTCAAAATCAAACTCCATTTTTCATTAAAAATCCATTTTAAGATTTTATTATTATTGGAGAACCACTTTATGTTTGAAAGAGTTGTAGGAATGCAAGATTTGTGTCATGTCCCAATTGATGTGGAAGGAGATAGGTATTAAATGATATTTCAAAAAAAAAAAAAAAAAATAGGTGTTCGATGAAATTGAAGAACATCTAATATATTTTTTTTTAACAAGAAAGAGCATATAATATTTATAAATAAATAAATAAAAAGTCTAAAGTTTGTTTAAAAGAAATAAAAACATATAGATAATATAGTTAATTTAAAAGTCTGTTTATATACATAATTATCTTGTTCTTCTAATAAAAAATAATTTAAGACTTTACTTTTTCATAACCAAATTTGTCTCATGATTTTGATTCATTTTCTATACTTAGCAATCAATTTGTATTTCCTTAAAAGAGATTGAAAATATATTTAAAAGATAATCTATGATTTATTAAAATGGAAAGAGTTTTTATAATATATATTAATATCAAACCATTAATAGGAAAAAAATATATATACAAAAGATTAAAATAGGAAACTAATTAATAATTATTGGTGGGTATACTAACAAACATGCTAATTCAGTCTTCTTAGTAATTGTACCAAAGGGTATTATTAGATTTTTAAAAACATGCTAATTTGGGGTGTACATACAGTTTTCAAAGGATGCAAATATCGCCACTCATCATCTAATTGGATTGTGGACCACCATATTAAGGGTTTTTTTTTTTTTTTTTTTCAACACTAAAAGTGAATTAATGCGTTTAATTAATCGAATATTACTAATGCGTTTAATTAAGCTACTTCAACAAATCTTCTTACGATTGTTTTCGTATATTTTTTTTATAAATAATGTTAGAGTCAAACTATCTCACAAATATAAAAAGAGATGTGTAAGAATTATATATATATATATATATATTTTGAGCCAAGACTAGATTAAAAATCTAAAACAACGTGTAAAAATCAAGTATTAATAATATTGGCGTTTAATGGATCGGTTCATTTTTTAATAGAACTGATAAAAAACCGATAAAGTTCAATTTCTGAAAATAAACACCGATCCAATAAAATTTATAAATGTCAACCGATCAACAACCAATCGAATTGGACCGGTTCGGTTCGGTTCGATTTTTTCAGTTTTGGTCATATTGGGCCAAATTCATGGGCTTTAATTAGTACACGTATTTTCATATTTTAATCATTTTGGACATTCCGCCAAATTAAATTATGGGCTTGAACAAATTGAAAATACTAGTTTAAAATAATATTCAGCAAACAAATGATGTGACACACTTTTATAGTTTTATAGTTTCATAGACTGTTGAACATTAAACTAGAGTTATATATATATATATATAAGTAGGATCTCGGTTCAGTTTTCCGGTTTGGGATAGCAAACTAGCAAAAAAACCGATCCAATCGGTTTTCAAAAAAATGAACAGAACTAAACTGGCCAACATAAAAAACCGGAAAAAAACCGATTGGATCGGTTCAGTTCGGTTTATTGGTTTTTTGCCCACCCCTAATTAATAATACAAGCTAGAAAGCTATTTTCACAATTCTTGTAGGACTCAAACCTATCACAAATACAAAAAAAATGTTTTAGAGTTATATAAGTTTAATAAGATATTTTATATCTTAATTATTTTATATATATATTTAATTTTTTATGAATAATCAAGGAAAAACATAATTATTTTTTAAGTTTCGATTTTCTTTATATATTTAAAAAGTGAAACCGATTTTTCTTTCAATTAAATTAATTATATGATTTTATTAAAAACGCTGCGTTTAACGAATTTATAATTCCCTCCAAAGAAACGAAACTGTCCCGCCACAACAAAACCACTTTTCATTTGGCTTTCAATAAGAAGGAAAAATAAAAAATAAAAAAAATCCAGAACCAAATAACTCTCTCTCCAGTGAATTTCTTCAACAAATTCAACAAAACAATGTCGACCCACCAAGAAGACCTCGATCTTCTCCTCTCTCTCCAAGAAGACAGGGTTTTGGAGACTCCTCCTGGTTCTCCAAGACAAGAAGGTATGGTGCGTTTTGGTTTTATCTTATATGTATTTTTATTGAATGTTTAAACACAAATTACGTTTTTTTTTTTAATGGAATTTTCTCATTATATGATTGGTTTTAGCTCTATTTGATGAAAATTTGATCTGGGTGTCTCTTATTTTGGGTAGTAGTTTCAGAGGCCTGTAATCAAACAAGTGGTGTGCATGTTTATTGCTAATCTATTTGAATGTTCATAGATGGGTTTCGATTTGTTTCTCTTTGTTTCTCTGTAACTCGATATGTTAAATTCTCTATCTGGGGTTGTTTACAGCTATTGACTTTGCTAGTTTATTATCTCCATTAAAGTTTTGTTTTTTTGTTTGTTTTTGTTTGCTTATAAGATGGTAGTGTCTGTTATTGTTTATTGGAAAATTCTTGTCGGGATGTCTTGTTTTGCTTTGATTTTTGTAGGCTACCTGTCTGACGATGGGTCTCCGAGGGAAAGAGGGCAGGCGGACATGTCTGCTTTTCGAAATGTTGTTCAAGACTGTCTTGATGATGAGCCTGAAACAGTTGACAAATCCGGAAAATCAGACCGATTGAAAAAGTTACTTGATCCCCAAGTTGAGAAGTTTTCCGGGTTGCGTATGAGGTAAATTTCAACTCAAATAATCATAGACAATGTAGTTTCATGTTCTTGTTGAATTCGTGTGAAGGAAACATAAAAGAGGAAGTATAGTTATGTGTTGTATAAAAAATTAATGTTCTAGGTTCGGGAACGCTAGTTGTCTATATCAAGTATCAACTGGCATTTGGTACAGTGGTTTTCACTTAATTTAGGAAAAGTTTATTTGTTTTTAGAGTGGAAAGCAACTTCGATTATTATATGTTGAATTTTTATTTTCAATTGCTATTTTATGCAAGCACACAAATACTTAAAGAGAATATGGAAATAGACCTGAAATTGTTTAAGCATTTTAATTTATTTTTCAGGAACCAAGTGTTCACTTCCGCAGAGCTTAGCGAGCGTTTTTCGGATATTCGCTTTGTTCGGTTACCGGCTATAAAGTATGATGCTCTTCACACGTTTATATTATGGCATTGTCAAATCACAAATGCTTGGGATTTGGAAGTTATTCTCTTGCTTCTTACGAGCAAGAAAATTACTTGCAAATTGCTACTTTAATGAAAGTTGATATGATTTAATATTGTATTAGTGATTTTATATATTGGGTTCTTGTAGGAATTTATTGGCAGGGGACACTATTTCAGGTTGTTGGGCAACTGCTGGAGTGTTGATAGAGAAGGGCTATCCCAAGACTAGTTCTATAGGACAGCAGTATTCTATATGGAAAATTGCTTATTTGGATGAAACTGCCATATCTGTCTTTTTGTTTGGTGATGCGTATGAGAAGAATTGCAAAGAGGAGGCTGGAACGGTTTTTGCACTGTTCAATTGTGCTGTACGCAAAGCTGGCAAGGTATTAACTTGCCATATTCTAATAGGGTTGTTGATGGTTGTTACTATCTCGTTAAAATATTAAAATTTCTGGTTTGTGATCTCAGGGATCAGGTTTTTCTTTGAGTGTGAGCTCCGCAAGCCGAATTCTGAAGTTGGGTACTTCAGTTGACTATGGAGTTTGCAAGGGAAAAGGAAGTGGTGGTGTACCTTGTACAACTGTCATAAACAAGTATGTTTCTGAAACTAAACACATCACCTTGTTTTGCAGAATATATGTCATAGCAATTGATCTTACCTGTTCTGGTATGAATTAGAATTTTAGGATAATCTTTGGTTCAGTAATGCGGTTTGGTGAAACATTTATGTTTAGTTTGTGATCTATATATTGCATAATTGATTCAAGCAAGAAAAGTCATGAAGGATTGCTGTATTCATTAGTTCATCCAACACAGAAAAACTTGGGTGGGATGCACGATGCATCTGTTCCACGCACAACATACCATGTGGCTTGGGTATAGGATACCCATCCAATCACATATGATTCTCATACCATGTGCCAAATACAGTGAGTCTGTTTGCACGGGTATCCTGTACCCAAGCCACATGGTATGCTCTGCGTGGGACAGATGCATCGTGCATCCCACCCAAGTTTTTCTCCATCTAAGGATTGTAGAGTTATAATATTTCTTGCACTAGTGATTCTTTTATTAATATATTTATCTAAACCTTTTCAATTATTGTGTTGTTTCAGGCGTAAAGGAGTATATTGCAGTTTTCATAAATCGGTAAGCATGCCTATCGAAATCCTAAATCTTTTCTGACTAATTTATCTTTAGAACAAACATCTGATTTATCTATTGAACAGAAAGCAGCCAAGAATTTTTCAACAACTCGAACTGAATTAAAGGGAGGGTAAGTCTCCAATACCTTGGCATCCTTCAAGTCTTTTCGTGTGTTTACAGTATGTACTATACACGTTTGCTTAACTGTATTTAATCTTTTCTCATAATGCTTCCGATAAGTTTTTGTTTTTTCCTCTTACAGTAACTTGAAAACAGCATTTAGGCATCCTTACAAACCCGAAGGCATTTACATGGTTGACCGAACAAACTTAAAAAATGCCAAGCAGCCAGTGAAGATACTATCAGTGGAAGGACTCAGAAAGGCTTTAAGGTCTGTTATGGGTATCATATGTTTATCCCTTGTGAATGCATATATACGTCTTCTATCTACTGTAAATGAGTTTGATTGATTTACTTGAATGACAGTAAAGCAGATAAAGTGACAACAAACACACACTCACAAGGATTAAGATTTCTTAATGAAATGACAGGTACATGATTGCATTTTTTTTCTTTCTGTTTACACTGTCCGTGTTATAGCAGTGTCAGTAGATTGAGATACGTTACTTTGTAATTACAGCGGAAAAGGTTTCAACAACTGCAAATAAAGCTGTAATGCCAGGCCGACAAACTGCTAGCTTGGAGAAGAGGTAAATCATAGACTGGATTACAATAGGAGAAAAATATATGATTTTGTGGTTTAAATCTCTGTATCACTGAAAATTTATCTACCATATACCTCAGGAAATCGTCTACTGTGAAATTTGATTCATCTACAAAGCAACAACCAGAAACCAAAAGACAGAAACCTGAGGAGGGCCAACCATTGGCAGACATAAGTAAGCTGGGAACAGGAAGTAAGCTGGGAACAGGAAAGATGATTGAATTAAACTATACTAGTTCCGATGAAGAAATTTGAGATTTAAGGCAAATTATCACCACCCAATGATGAATTTCATCTTTGCGAAGTGAATTCACGGGACGATCATGTTTAGTGATTTATGGTTTAAACTTTAAACCACTGCTTCACAATTTGAAACGCTGAGGAGTATCTACTGGTGAGTCCTGGTCTAAGTTTTGAGGACTACAGAATGTGTATTTCAGGATTGGAGGTGTAGATTATGAAGTGTTTGTAATCGTCAGCAGATTAACAGAGCAACTTGAAGTCTAGAGCTTTCTGGCATAATCACCAATGTCTGCAAAATTCTGTAAGATCATCTTACTCTCATTCTTTCTTTTAAGGAAATCACTGAGCTGTAAAAGTCAGTATTATGTTAGACACATCAGGAAAGTTATTGATTTATTTATGAGATTTCCTTTATTTTATCTTCAGAACATTGCTTTTATAATTACCTTGTAGTCAATTGATGTTTTATCGTATTTGGAAATCCAACATCACAATCAAAATCTATATCCATAGCTTTCTGCAGATACCAAACAGGTTTTTGCCAGATACTTATAAAATTCCAGGCTACACCAAACAATGTCACCGAGGTGCTTAGTGGTTTAGATTGGGCCAGGATGACTCGGGTTGACAAATTTCCATGCAAATTTACCCCGAGCTTGAGCCCAAGTCTAGGGGGGTCAGGCCCATGGGCCAATTCAGTTTGAGGCTCAAAGTTCAAATCCCTCATCCTCTAGTCAAAAGAAGAAGAATAAATTCCCAAGCCGAACTTTTTTATCTTGAACCATATCTATAGGATTCGTGTTGATTTTAAGAAATGAACATCTAGTCCGGACCCATATGATGTGTGAATGACGAGTGAATCACACATCATGTGGGTCCAGACTAAATCTAATCCTTTTTCAGGGATTTACCTACCATGTCAAAACAGTCGGGGGTCGACGGGTTCGGGTCTGGGTTTTTGACCAAACCATTCGGTTCGGGTTCGGTACTTGCGGGTCCGGGTAAAATTGCCATCCCTATGTGTGATAGATATAGGTTTGATCAGGTTTTATAAAATATGGTATATCTGTAGGACATCTTTGGAAGTACATTATTTTGGAATTGATAGTATCTTTCTTGGTAGGGAGGGGACCATGGCATCTAAAGGACCATATACAGATATGTTGAGAGTATGTAGCAGGAAAGTTGGCCATCCATGCACATGAGCTGCTCCATGTGCTCTCCAAATTCAATGCTTTTCTTGTTGTATCATTAGTTGACCTAATTAGATATTTGAGATTATTGAAAATTATAACGTGTACTTGAAGTAACAAGTTTAACTAACTTCATATGGTGACCTAAGACCTAGGTTCCTTAGATGGGTAAGTTGTAACTACATTTGTTAATATGTTTTAAAATGTTTGTCTTTTTTTTTTTTTTTTTTTTTTTTTGAAGGTTAAAATCGCTTTTAAAAGTATTCTTTGAGTATAATTTTATTTTATTGTAATCGTTTAACTTAGCTGGTGTAATCTATTACGGTTATACAAGTTTTTGATATCGAATCTCACTTACTTATATTAGGGTTCGGAGATTTCGTTTACTTTTAAGAATGTTTATCATCTAAAATTGTTTTGATGGTGTTGAAACAATTTTGGATGCACCATAAATCTGATTATGATTATGTGAGTGAATAATACAATATGGAGATCTAGTTATGGTTTTGACTTTTGATAATTTGTTAGGTGATGGTGATTATTGGGTGATTACTTGTGAAAGCAACCATGATTTATAATTGATTGAGAGGGTCCCTAACTAGCAATAAGTGTAATCACAATATGATTTAGTGGTCTAAAGATAGTTTAGTTGAAGTGTCATTTTTTTTTTTTTAATGATACCGAACATGTCAGAGGTCTATCGGGATCCGTTGAGATAAAACATTATGGTGGCTCTATTGCCACCTATAAAATATCTTCCTATACTCATATTTTAATGAAACTTTTTTATTTCTAAAATACCCTTACATTTAATTACTTAAAATACATGACTTTATAATTGGAAATTAAATTTACTTCCTACACTATAAGTTGAATACCTAATCTATCATAAATCCTAATAATATATACTTTAATCAAACCCAACATCAATCAGGAAATATATATATATATATTCACATATAATGGAGGAATGGATGAGTAAAAAATTGATTTTATGGATTCCGAATGTATTTAAGTATGTTTACTTTCATTTTTATTATTGTTTTATGATTGAATAAAAAATTGTTGCAGTTGTAGTATTGTAGAACTTTTTTTTTTAAGTCGTAGAACTCGATCAAGTCTACACGGTTCTCAAACACAACTCATTCACTTTACTTCATTTACAAATTCTTATTAATTTAATTGGTTTGTAAACCGAAAAACTTAGTGGATGATTTTATTTTTTTTTAAAAAACAATTTTTTAAATGAGAAAAAATATATGTTTTAAATAAATAAATAAAATACTTAAATGATAATTTTGGCATTTTAAAGGGTGTAAAGAGTAAATTAATCATTTTAATTTTTTAATATGGGTGTAGAAAAAAAACAAAATGAATGTAGGAAAATATTTTAGTTGAAGTGTCATGTTTTGGTGAAGACACAAAAAACAAATCCTCTCAAGTCTCAATGACTATTGGGTTATGTGGGCCAATGATCAATCAACCCTTTAACTACTTACCAACCTGCCCTTTCTTGATCTTGAATTTTTTTTTTTAGTTGGTTCAAGAGTCATTGAGTGTGATGGGTCAAGATCAATAAATTCATAGCTAAGGTTGTTAATTTGTGATTTAATCAAATCATATGAAAATTTTAAATACAAGCATGATTCATTATTTATACATTTAATATGATTGTATCAATTGTCTTGTAATCACATGAAAAGGCATGAGTGTTATATAATCAAATTAGTTATAATTTTTTTGTCGGGACTTGATCAATCGCCGTAAGTATGACATACCCTTAACTTGACGAGATCAATCGTTACAAGCATGTTTAAAAACATAACTTACAAGTTTAATTCTCTTATGTATGCTTTTCTATGAAGGAAAGCTGCCCACCAACCTTTTTTTTTTTTTTTATAGGAGGAATCTATCATAACATACTTTTTTCAACGAAAAAAATGTTTTTTTTATTTGTAATTTGTATAATATATATTTTTTGTCTTTGGTATGATAAATTGGAGAAACCCAAAACACTAATTTGAGAATAAACCAAGAAAACTTTTATGATTCGCATGCACAAATTGTCCTTTAAATAAAGACATTTCCCACTAATATAATAATCTATAAGGAATATTTGATAATATTTATTTAATTGAAATTCGGTATTTCAAAGAAGGAATATTACAAAAAAAAAAAAACAAAAAAACAAAAAAAAAAAGTAGAAAAATTATAATTTTTTATTTCTTAAATTTGGACAAAAATACTTTTAATTCATTTATCTACCCATTATTTTAATAATTTAAGTAGTGAGGGTGGAAACTTGTTAGTAGTAGAAATTGTTGGGCCACCTAAAAATTTAAAGGATCCCTAAATTTCAACTGTTTTTAAAAATCTATTTGCTAGTTTCGAATTTAGATAAAAATTCCTTTTAACCGGATTGTTTATACATAATCATGGGAATTATTTTTTAACTAAAATTTGAAACTATAAAGTATTTTTGGCATACAAAAAACAAAGGTTTTCGATTTTCATCTAAATTCGAAGGGTTTAATTATCATAAACGATTTTAATCTTTATTCATTAATGGGTTAATTCAAGAGAGACTAATTTTTTTTTTCTTTCCCTTTTTCAATCTTTGAGTTTTCGTAAGTCCTTGGATTTGAATCCGTTAAGTCCTAACAACTTCTTTAATTATACAAATCTTGTATAATAACATAAATCAATTATTTTTTTTTTTCAAAAAACAAAACATAAATCATTTTGAAAAGAAGGTTATTTTTGAAAGATGACCAAAATTTAGGGGAGTTTTTACAAATTTTTTTTTTTTTCTTTTCTAATTAATCTTAACTTACCCCTAACTTACCCTTAGTTTATTAAATCTAGTAAGATTTTAAAAAGATACCATAAATTAACACAAAACCCCTTTCCATCAAGTCAATCCGTTAACTTTAACGGTTGACTAACATTGACCATTAAGAAGCCAAATATATCTTTATCACATCATCTAAAATATACAATAATTTTTAATTAAAAATTAAAAAAAAAAAAACCTATTGGCGATGGATCTCCACCGCTGAAGGAAATAAGAGATCTTTGACGATCTCCGCTTACTGAAAGAGATCATAGTTGGATGAGATCGGTCTTCTCCTCCGCAAACTAATGATGTTTCCGTAAATTAATTATCTTTTTTTTTTTTTTTTTTTTTTAAATTTGATTTTTTACTTTTTAATTAAAAAATAATTTATGTTTGGGATGATGTGTTAAAGGTAATCAACCGTTAAAGTTAACCGATTAACTTGATGGTAAGGAGTGTTTGTGTTAATATAGGGTATGTTTTTAAAATCTTACTGGATTCAGTAAAGTAAGGGTAAGTTAATGCAATTAACCCCTTAAAAAAACGATAAAATTTCTGAAATAGTAAAAACGAAAATAGAAACAAAGAACAATACAAAAAGCAGTCACTCTATCATTCTTCTTCTCTGTGCTCATACGAAAACGTTGTACATATATTAGGGTTTTGTTGTACCAGATAAAAGAGGAAGAGGAAGAGGAAGAGGAAGAGAGACTGACTGTGACAGTACACGTGTCGCGAAATGAGTGCGTCGAGGTTTATAAAGTGCGTGACGGTCGGAGACGGCGCCGTCGGCAAGACCTGCATGCTCATTTCCTACACCAGCAACACTTTCCCGACGGTCAGTATCAGTTAGCTCATTTTATTGTTTGGTTCTCGAGAAAATGTGATGGAAAATGAAAATTTTCAGCTTAGCTGAGCTCAATATGACCAGTTAGCTTGCTTTTTGTTGTTTTTTTTCTCTCTTTTCAGTCATTTGTTTTATGTTTTTTGATTTCCCAAATGGGTATTTTTTTGTAGCTTTTCAATTAATCAAAGTTTTTTTTTCCTTCTCTTAAAAAAGAAAGTAACTTTTGTCGAAAAAAGTGTTTACTTTTACTATCTTATGAACTATAAGTTTTGGTTTAACATTTTCTTTGCTGTTTGAGATTAATTGAGAAAAGAAAAATGGGAAATTTTGAATATTGATTATTTGGGTTTATTTTTTAAAGCTAATTTTCTGCTTGAAATGAGCAAATTATGATCATTTGTTTTGTCTGTCTTTGTTGCTGTTTTATTTTGTTGGAAGTGAGTTGAATTTTTGTGTTACTTAGGGAGCTGAATTCAGGAGTGGACCTGTGTATCTTGTCTTGATTATCTCTTTTTGCTATGGAAAAAAAGAAGAAGTGATTATTAGTATTGAATTCTGGGTTTTGAATGTTATTTTTACTGTTTAGAAAGAGATAAAGTGGTGGAGCTTTGTTTTTCTATACTTTGTTGTTGTAATTTTATTCTATGTACTTAGAAAATAGATGCTTTTCTTAGGGTTGGTTATCACGGTTTTGCTGACAAGTGCCTGTTTATCTGAAAATACTTGTTAAGTTAAAGTTTCATTTGGAAATCTTTCATAACATAATCTATGCTAGTTTTGTATTTGTTATGATACAAATTAAAATGCCACGGTTTTCTCTTTTAGATAAAGTTTTCTTTGATTAAGATCTGTTTGACTGTGATGGATGTGATTATCTGCTCGTTATTTGTTGTCGACCCGATTTTGTTAGTATATAAGATGAATATGGACAGCAATGATTATAGTATTGAGAATTCTTTCGTTTTTCTCTTTTTGCAATGTGTTGGGCAACAGGATTATGTACCAACTGTCTTCGACAATTTCAGTGCAAATGTGGTTGTAGATGGTAGCACTGTAAATCTAGGATTGTGGGATACTGCAGGTAAGTTTCTTCTTTTTCTTCTTCTGCGTCTTCGTTGAAAGTAGTTTCTTATCATAAGTTTGATGGATTTAATTTACGGAACAGGCCAGGAAGATTACAATAGATTAAGACCTCTGAGCTATCGTGGGGCAGACGTCTTCCTGCTTGCATTCTCCCTCATTAGCAAAGCCAGCTATGAAAATGTTGCTAAGAAAGTGAGACTTTATTTATTCTGTAGAACTTTGTTTCCTCTTATTTTAATGGATGAAAAATATCTGATTGCGAGAGCTGATAAATTCTTAATGTTTTCCGTTCCAATGTTTAGTGGATTCCTGAATTGAGGCATTATGCACCTGGTGTTCCAATTATTCTCGTGGGGACGAAGCTGGGTTAGATTCTCCCACATCTATATTTCCTCTATCTTTAATATAATGTAGATAGCAGCTACTATCAGTTGTCTGTATCTCCTAATTAGAAAAGGATTCTGTAGATTTACATATTGCTATATGCATATTTTTGTTGGACAAATTCAAGCATAAATGTGATTTTAAAGTCTCTGTCATATGTTTGACTGTATATTTCCACGAATCTGGAATTGTCAGAGGCAGACTGTGCTTATTAGATTAACTTCAAACTTGTAGACAACTTTAATGGATCCTCTTTTACCATTTAACAAAATTTAGATTTGTCGAGATTTAGGTTATTATGCATATTGTTGTCTCTCACTAACAACGCCCTCCCCGTTCTGGAACTATTCATATTTTTGCAAGCTGGATATGTGTCACTACAATCACATCCCTTCCGTGTGTGTGTGTTAAATCGATGTGCTTTCCTGTGGATTTATTTCAGCCATCTTTGTCGTAGTGTTTTTGTTGAAGTTATCATTCTGTGACTTGGTATTTGTAAGTCTTAACTGTAAGCAAATTTAATGTTATATACTTTGTCTAGGAAGCAACTTTCCTAGTACCGAGTGTCAAATATATAATGGAAAGTAATTTGATGATAAGAAAACAATAATACTGAGGTGCCTCTCACAGAATACTTTCTGATGATCAATTTTAATTAGTTATGTTATTGGTTCCATACATACTTTTTGAATAAAATCGTATTCTTTGTTATGATTTTCTGGGAAATTATCATTATTAACATTATTGAACTAAATCTGATTGTCGTTTGCTTTAGTTTATTGTATTATTATTATTTAATTTTCATGACAGCAAATTCTACTTCTTGTAGATCTTCGAGATGATAAGCAGTTCTTTATAGACCACCCTGGTGCAGTGTCCATTTCCACAGCCCAGGTATGAGATGTTACTTCCCATATTCAAAACTATAAAATTCTGAATTCTTCACCACAAAACCGCCTGGCAGAGATTCTAGTGAAACTTCTTAACATAGAGGTCAATTAAACAACTTTGATTGATAAAGTTATAATTAAATCTAACATACTGATTAGACTGGTAAACATGTTGAGAAGGAGGTGAAACATGGATGTTGCTGCAATATGCGGTGGCAGACGGTGGCACAAATAATATCTCTGGAGTTGTTTATTAGAAGGATCGTATAAAGAAATGATATGGAGATTTTATTATATAAAACACCAATTATAAGATACTTAAGGAGCCTATTTATCAGTGTTGCAGAAAGCGCTAGGCGCTAGTCGGGCGGTGACCCCCCGCCTAGCGCCTAGCCCGACTTTGACCAACTAGGCCGACTAGGCGGTAAACCGTCTAATCGAGGCGGTGGGCTGCTGACTAGGGACTAGGTGGCGCCTAGTCGGGGACTTTTGCAACACTGCTATTTATAGGCATATGAAATTAGATAAATATGACAACATAAGACATGAAAGGTTTAGATAGCAACATAACAAGCATAATAATACGGAAATAGAAACGTATAGTATAACTAATAATATCAAGAATCTCAACAATTGTCATCTTGCTTTGTATCTGTGGCTTGAAGGGGGAGGAATTGAGAAAGCTGATCGGCGCTCCTGTTTACATTGAGTGTAGTTCAAAAACACAACAGGTATATAAAGTCTTTTTCATGTCAGAATAAATCTAAAGGAGAAATATTGTGATTGCCTCCTGATTAATCGAATTTATTTTAATTATTCTTTGCATATACAGAATGTGAAAGCTGTCTTTGATTCGGCCATCAAGGTGGTTCTCCAACCGCCAAAGCAGAAGAAAAAGAAGAGAAGGGCACGAAAGGCCTGCTCTATATTGTGATCTTCTAAAGTGTTATATGAAGGAAAACACGATTCGTCCTTCTCACCCTCCTTGTTTTCCTCGTTTCTTCCCAGCTTGAGAAACAGATTGAGGTTTATAGTCTCAAACCGATTGAACTAGGGGCTACGTAGAAGCACCAGATTATTTGTCTGTCTGTTACTGGTTTATCGTTCAATTTGTATATTAATGAATAATGATTCATATTGTGTTTGTTATTAACATGCATACCTCTTCTCTTTAGGTGTAGTTTTGCTTAATGTATTAACTAGAGTGTTTAAAATATGTATCGTGTTTTATAATCTGATTTACTGCAATTCAAGAACATTCAATACATATGTTGTTTTGCCACTCAATTATGTTAGATTTTCAGTCTTAAATTTAGCAAATTTGTTCTTTGCTGCCTCCTATCAGTCTTGATCGGTCATAGTCAGTGAAAGTTGGAAGATGCAAAAATGAGAGATAGAAGGCCAATAGAAACATGAAAGGATATATCATGGGTCTATAGAATATTTTTGGTGGACAATACACTGTGTTATTGTATATCAAATATCTGTGGTTAACTTTTAAATCCATCAGTTTCATCATAGCTTTTTAAGATTCCCAGCTAATGAACTGTTCATTCTTATTTGCTAAGCTCGAATATTTTTTCTTTCTTTCTGGGGTGTGGGCTGTGTGTGTTCTAGTTGAGTGGTGATTGAGAAGATACCTGATTTTTTATCTTATTTTTTTTTGCTTTTTGGTTTAAGCCATTCATTGAAAGTAGACCTTGTAATTAGAATTAGAATCCCATTTTGTGTTTAATTATCTTCACAATCATTTTAAACATGTCTTTTTTGTTGATTTACCATGGTTGATGATTTATTGGTTGACCTAGAAATAGAGAACATTTTGTTTTTATAAACTGCATGATTCTTTACTTGCTACTTTTTTGTTGATTTCTTCTGGAATTTATGCTGTACCCACTTTCACCAGTCAGAAAAAGAATCAGTGGACCTCCTCTGCCATTTCCACCTCTCTTCCTCTCCAACTCCTACAACTTCATCTTTAAATACACCTCCTCTCTACCTTCTCTTCTGCAGTGTATCCGTATATTTTGTTTTCCGTTCTTCCTCTTGAATCTCCACATTTGTAATCTAAGATCATCTTATTATTATTGTTATCCATATATATATATATATATTGCTTTAATGGCATCGAAGAGAATTGTGAAGGAGCTCAAGGACTTGCAGAGAGATCCGCCAACTTCATGCAGTGCAGGTAGGGAAATCTAATGGGGGCATTTGATGTGTTTTTATATACTAGTTTTTTGTTGCATTGTTGACGTAATTTTTGAACAGTATATTCGACTTGATTGAGCTTCATCATAATTAACAGCTAGCTAACTCTTTGCTTTGAATGGTGTTTGATTTCAGGACCTGTGGCTGAGGATATGTTTCATTGGCAAGCAACGATTATCGGTCCCAATGATAGTCCCTATGCAGGAGGAGTTTTCCTCGTGACGATCCATTTCCCACCTGATTATCCATTCAAACCTCCAAAGGTATTTTTAAACAAAATAAGATCAAACTCCTTTTTTTTTTTTTTTTTTTTTCTCGTCCTTTTGGTGATTTTGATTTGAACATATATTATCTGTTAGAATCATCCTGAGCTCTTTCTTTCAAATAAATGACTGTAGGTTGCTTTCAGAACCAAGGTTTTCCATCCGAATATTAACAGCAACGGGAATATTTGCTTGGACATACTCAAGGAACAATGGAGCCCCGCTCTCACCATTTCAAAGGTGATCATCTCGAAGAACTTTAGTGTATATGACATGAAAATGATGCACATATTAACATCACTAGTTCATCTGTGTTTGCCTGATTGAAGTATATGTTTCACCTACGCAAGTTAGTTTGCTAACTATTAAGATTGTAGGGTCGGACATTAGTCCCGCTTTAAAGCTCATGTAATGTGAATTGTGAAACATATACTGAAACTTACTTTCTCACCTATTTGCTCTTGCTAATTTGACAATGTTTTTACAGGTTCTGCTCTCGATATGTTCGTTGCTAACAGACCCGAATCCTGACGACCCTCTTGTTCCTGAGATTGCTCATATGTGCAAGAGTGACAAAGTCAAGTATGAGTCTACGGCTCGGAGCTGGACTCAGAAGTATGCCATGGGATAGAACACTGATATGTCAGACACACCCTCCCTCTCTTCTTGTTTAGTATCTTAAATTCAAGACAATTTGAGTGTAATTTGAGGGTCTTTTTCTCACAATAAATGATTTTTATTTTCATGATGTTTACATGTACCGGTCTGAAATTACAATAAATTTCCATATCATTTTCAATTACAAACTCACCACTTCCACTTTCTAACTTAGATGAATTCGGAGTGACAAACACAAATTGGTAAATGACATTGTATGGCATAGGAAGAGTATTTGGACAAGCTAAAATCAAGATCTTAGCTTAGTTGATTAATTACAAGGGTAAAAATGTAACTAACTAATCACATGAGTATTAAAATACGAGAGTTTCTCCATACAATCCATAAATTATCTATTTACACTTGATTTTTTTTTTTTTTTATTAATGACAATTTTAATCTAAATTAAAATTTCTAAACAAGATAAAAAAAATTCTAAAGATACTCTAAACTAGTTAAATTATTAAAAATAAATAAAAAATTAATTCTCCTAAATCATTAGATTAAATATTACATATTACGTTTTAAACTCTCTCCTAAATATGTTATTACCATATTAAATACTCTCTCCTAATTCCTCTCTCTCTCTCTCTCTCTCTCCATTTTTCAAAAAGAAAATCATATCTTCATACTTTCTCGATCACTCTCTGCTTAATAGTTAAAGAAACAAAAACTTATGAATATTATATGAAAATTTGATTTGTTAATTTGCAACTTGATTCGATTAAACTCGGAATTTCTAAAACTAATAAAAGAATTAAAGTTCTCTAGCCAATCACATACTTACAAAAGTAACAAAAAATATTTTAATATGGTAATTAACAATTTTGGAGAGAGTGGTTAATATGTAATATTTAATCTAATGATTTAAGAGAGATAATTTATTTTTTAAATAATTTAATTAAAAAAAGATTACTCCTCGGATGAATCCACTAACTTTTATTAAAATAAAATCGGGTGTCATTATAAATTTATTTATTTTAGGGAAATTATTAATCTCCCCCCTGTAGTTTGCCATATTCTCCAGTTTCCCCCCTCTAGTTTCAAAATTCTCCAATTTCCCCCCTCCCATGCCCAATCTCACCATATGAAAATAGGCATGGGAGGGGGGAAATTGGAGAATTTTGAAACTAGAGGGGGGAGACTGGAGAATATGGCAAACTATAGGGGGGAGAATGATAATTTCCCTTTATTTTAAATGGAGTGTCTTTAAAATAGGAGTGCCAAAAGATAAAAAAGGATAATCTTGGAAAAAAGGAAGTGTCTTTCGAATTATTATAAAATATAAATTTTGAGAATAAAGTGTGTTTAGAAAAGAAGTGTAAAAAGAAAAAAATGGATTGTCAAAAGAAGCTCTCTTAAAATATATAGTCTTTTATCATAAATCCTTGATTCATTTTCCTTATTGATGTCGACAATGTTTTTTTGTTAGATTTTCTCTCCGCCACGAAACCAAATCATGTATGATAGAAAAAAAAAAGGCAATGAATTCGTTAGTGGTGGTCGACGAATACTATTTGAAGGACATCGAAAAGCGTTGTTGCTATCTCCATGCTCTCATGTATGTTAAGCCATAATTATTCGAATTGTAGGAGTGGGCGTTTAATGGATCGGTTCACTTTTTGAGTGAATCAATAAAAAACCGATAATATTTGGTTTTCGAAAAAAATGATTCGATCCGATCCGATAAACTTTACAATTGTCAACCGATCAAAAACCGATTGAACCGGACCGGTTCGGTTCGGTTCTTTCGGTTTTGGGCCTAACATTATTCACTTCTTTTGCTCACGAACAAAGTATCATCTTTAAATATTCTTTACAGAAAACACAAAATCGTAACATTTTTTTTTTTAAATCATCAAAAAATTCGGCATTTATGATAATAGATTGAACAAATAATGATTCCAAATATAATAATTTGAAAGTGAAATCACAAGTCAAAGACATAGCAGTCCATTTACTTTTATATGCAAAATGGCCAATGGGATGATAAAAATGAATTAAAGTAATTAAAGGGGCTGTTGTCTAAAACTTTGAATGTCTAAATTAAAATTTTAGGGTTTTTTTTTTAATTTTTTTTAATTTTTAAATACTTCGGTTTTCGGTTCTTGACAATGAATTGGAAACCGAACCGACAAATTCGGTTTTGAAAAAAAGGAACCGAACTGAACCGGACAACCTCTGAAAACCAGATAAAAACCGATTGGACTGCTTCGGTTCGATTCAATGGATTTTTGTCCACCCCTAATTATTGGTAACATTGTAAACGTCTTCCGGTGCAAAATCATCCTCTAAAGCATAGTCCTCTTCAACATCATAAATTTTATACAGTAGTAGAAAACTCATATGGTTCTGTAGCGCTATGAAAAAAATAATAAAAGTAAGAGTGTTTGAAAGATTCCACCTACACAATTGAAGTGATATTGTTATATCCGCTTTCCACATCAAATTGAAACAATAATAATAATTAAAAAAAAAAACATATTATATAACAGTAAACTTAACATAGCTAAGTTATAAAGACTAGATACAAATATAAAATCAAATCGTATGCTCTGCAAGAAAAGAATCGGGTCATATACGTACCACAAGACGCCCGTTACAAATTATCGAACGACTATCTCAACCCGTAGAATCATGCGTAGGAGACAACGTCGGTGACAATTGGCACACTAACCAAAATAAAAACATAAGATTAATATTTATAAAAAGATACAAAAGTTTGAAAATATTAAATCAGATAAATTAAGATAGCTGGACACAAAATGTAACCAAAAAAAAAAAAAATTGTGAAATATTTTATGCTTTCTTTAAAGTTGATTAACAAGCATTCTATGCATAATGATATCTATATGGTGATGTTCATTGTTAAGACTTTTGAAGAAAGTCATTTCTTTTGAAATTCATGTAATACATACTTGCATGAATTTCTCTGTTTGAGTTGAAAATGCTTAGTTTTTATTCTCGTGGAAAGAAACACCGATAACTTGTTGTTTTGAGAATAAACAAGTTAAGAGAGCTCATAAAAAGTGCAAAGATTTTGCATTGTTGAACGCTTGCTAGGTATATCTCATACACTTAGCATGTACTCTATGTTTGTCTTTCAACTCTATGTGTACATGTCGTCTTGTGGCATTGATTCAATAAAAAACTAATTGAGATTGTTATAGTTCTCTCTTGATGAATATGCTCTATAAGAATTGTGTATATATATGTGTATACTTTCCTTAAGTGGCTTAATAATAATCTTTTTAAAAGATGAGCTTCATATTCTTTGAAGATCCATTTCATTTGAGAAGTATTGGTTTTGAACAAATCTCTTTTATTGTTTATAGATCATGCATTTTAAATCCTCAAAATCTTTGCATTAAAAAAAATGCACAATTGCTTCTCATATATGTTTTTGTTTGAGTGCGTGGGTATCATAGATATATCTTGATGTCTTGATCTAGTACATGAAAAGATGACCTATGGTCAATATCCATATTGTTCCAACATATATAAAATCAACAAGAGCACCTTCATGGGGCTACAGGTATTGGTTGTGCAGCCGCTCAATGTAGGAAAGAGCTGCACCAATATTTGTTGGGTGGAGTCGCCATGAAGTGTATTTTATTTTTGCTTGCAAAAGAAAAAAAGCATAAAGTGTTGAAAAGGCAATGAAAGAAAATGCCAATGCATATTTCCATACAAATTGCACACAAAAAAAATGCAATGGAGTTTAGTTGAAAATTGAAAATGCTCGGGTTGAAAAACGGAATCGGGTTAATAAGCCACTTGCACACACAAAGTTTAAAGTTGAAATCTATTCTTTATGAGCAACAAACCGAAAGATGATCGGTTTGCCATTTATTGGAAAGCTCATGATGGATAGATGTGTGAAGTGATAATCTCGTTGATAACTTGACTACTCCTTTTGCATATACTTGAAGCAATCCACACACACTTGTTTTTAATTAAAGCTGTTTATGATTTTCTAGCAATATAAGAAGACTTGTAAGAGATTATGAAAATCTTTTTTTATCTCTCTTGGCATCATGCGAATCCAATGTTCTTCGTTATATTAGTCGCTTGGCATGGAGACTAACCCATACAAATTAATAGCAGTTAGATGAATTTTTGTCCGTGCTTTTCGTGTTTTTTTAGTTTTTTTTATTTTAGCTTCATTATGTATTAAACTCTATAGTGGCTTTGTAATTTATATCAAACTATTTATATTCAATAATCAGAGGTTATCGTTTTGAGGGTGGGTTCAGAGAGGATTTTCATAGGTTACAAAAAGATTTAATTGACTGTTACTCAGCAGTTTTGTTTTCAGAGGTAAAAAGTTTTCTTAACTTTTATTAACTTTTATTTTGTAAAAAATTATTTTGAGTTTTCTTAATTTTTGTATTTAATTATTTAGAAACATTTGAAAGACCGTCAGAAAGATGACGAAATCAGTGTTGAGTATTTGATGATGACCGAGGCAACTGAGAGTTTCTTTGTGGGAATCGGTTACAAGATCAGGTAAAATCTTTCTACATAATTCCAAGTTTTCTTAAGATGCTGATCTTTGACCTCAAAATTGTAAGAGATGTTTAAGTTCATTGTGCATTAGGCAAAAATGTAACTAACTAATCACATGAGTATTAAAATACGAGAGTTTCTGCTTACAATCCACAGATTATTTATTTACACTCAAATTTAGTTTTTTTATTTTTTATTTTTTATTAATGACAATTTTAACCTGAATTAAAATTTCTAAACAAGACAAAAAAAATTCTAAAGACACTCCAAACTAGTTAAATTATTATTATTTTTTAAATTCTCTTTCCTAAATCATTATATTAAATATTACATATTACGTATTAAACCCTCTCTCCTAAATATGTTATTACCATATTAAATACTCTCTCTTAATTTCTCTCTCTCTCTCTCTCTCTCTCTCTCTCTCTCTCTCTCTTTCAAAAAGAAAATCATATCTTCATACTTTCTAGATCAATCTCTGCTTAAAGAAAAAAAAAACTTATGAATATTTTGGTTTTCAAATACTTAGTTTTTCAAAAAAAAAAAAAGATATATGAAAACTTAATTTGTTAATTTGCAACTTGATTCGATTAAACTCGAAATTTCTAAGACTAATAAAAGAATTAAAGTTCTCTAGTCAATCACATACTTACAAATTGTTTTCCTAATTATTTATAATTGTATCATCACAACACTAATTGTGAACTTAACTGGCAGGACGTGGAAGCATTTTTCAGGGATTATATCATCTCTCATCAACGGCTTTCGGAGCTTGGATTCGGAGTGAATGAAGTCCAAATCAATCGAATTTTTTTTTATAGTGTTATTCATGTATTCATGATGACAAGGACGGACCACAGTGGGGCTAAGGGAACCCACCATAGTATAGCTTTAAATATTTTATTTTGTTTTGAAATTTTATGGTTACTATAATTGTTAGTTTATAAGATTTTAAGAGTAATCCAATTATTAGTTAATGTAATTTTAAAACATTTTATGGGGGTAAGTCTCGCTATGTCCTCCTAATTAGGTGCACTTTCAATTTCAAATAAAGTGATATTGAGCTTAGCAGGAGCTCAGTTTTATAACATTTGCGGATTGGGATCGAAAAAATTTCTACAACGTGTAACATATCTTACATACCGAAATGAATTTGAATTGATTCTGTTTAAGGACTCCATAGTGACAGAGATAAGCCTATGTATTTAAACTAGACCGGAAAATTTGCTCGAAAAACAAACCAAAGATGGCAGCAAATGAAATAGTACATAATTAATACTGTCACCATATACAAATTCTACAAATGTTTCAGAAATTTTTCAAGTTAGACTTACCAGTTTGATACAAATTTTATTACACTAGTACAAGTTTGCATATTACGTATTAAACTCTATCTTCTAAATATGTTATTACCATATTAAATACTCTCTCTCTCTCTATTTTTCAAAAAGAAAATCATATCTTCATACTTTCTAAATCAATCTCTGCTTAATAGTTAAAGAAAAAAAAACTTATGCATATTTTGGTTTTCAAATACTTTGTTTTTCAAAAAAATTTTTAAAAAAAAAAATAGATATATGAAAACTTTATTTGTTAATTTGTAACTTGATTCGATTAAGCTCGGAATTTCTAAGACTAATAAAATAATTAAAGTTCTCTAGTCAATCACATACTTACAAATTGTTTTCCTAATTATTTATAATTGTATCATCACAACACTAATTGTGAACTTAATTGGCAGGACGTGGAAGCATTTTTCAGGGATTATGTTATCTCTCATCAGCGGCTTTCGGAGCTTGGATTCGGAGTGAATGAAGTCCAAATCAATCGATTTTTTTTTTTTATAGTGTTATTCATGTATTCATGATGACAATGATAGACCATAGTGGGGCTAGGGGAACCCACCATAGTATAGCTTTAAATATTTTATTTTGTTTTGAAATTTTATGGTTATTATAATTGTTAGTTTATGAGATTTTAAGAGTAATACAATTATTAGTTAATGTAATTTTAAAACATTTTATGGGGGTACGTCTCGCTATGTCCTCCTAATTAGGTGCATTTTTATTTTTAATTAATATATATATATATATTTTTTGTAATATCGATGTTTAGTAAAAATAAAAGTTCTAGTCTACTATGGTCTTCAATCTTGGTTATGTCTCTAATTTGAATAGAAGTAGAGGTGACTAAATAGCAAAGAAGTAAATGTCTCTTTCGGCGAAAATATGGAGATCCAAAATTTGGAAATTTAGCTAGAAATATCGGAAATTATGTGATATCCTCAAAATATCGAGATGTTGAAAAATATTTTTGATATTGGTCCCTTTAAATATGAAAAGTATTTCGGTCAAAAGCTAATCGAATATGTTTTCGTTAAGTTTTATTACTAAATGACAAGATGATGTTGACTCAATAATAAACCATGACACCTACATCTAAGAAGTTGTGGGTTTGAGTCATGCTCGGGGGTGGAATTTTAAAATGGGCCCCTTGTTCATTTTAATAGTTTATATATATAACATGTTTTCATATATTTAGTCCGAAAATGATAATTTCATTAAAGATAAAATAATATTATATGATAAATACATTTATATAGATAAAGATGAAACCCTAGGTTTTCATATATAACTTGTTTGGTGGCTGTAGAATATAGAGAAAAAGATGAAACCCCGGGTAATTTTTCAAAAGAAAATTGAATCAGGCTTTAAAAAGAACAAGAATTGGACTTTAAAAAAAAAAAAAAAAACAAACAAACAAACAAACATTTAGGCCTTTTTAGTTTAAAATAGGAAAAACATGCCATTTATTTAAAACTCAAAACAAGTAAATCCGGGCCCCTTTAAAAGGTAAGCGAAAGCCCAAGATTGGCCCTTTGTCATGCCCCCCTCCCAATCTCGAAATATTATACTAGTTCAAAAAAAAAAAAAATTGGTTATTAAATGGATCCTAAAGATACCGATTATAGTGCAATCAAGCTCAAAAATCAATTTGACTCAGTCACAGGTTGAATCGACTCGTGATGTGTCCGAACACATGTGACAATTAGTGATTCCGAACATAAATTACCTTTAAGGATCCACAGTCGAGAATATATATATATATATGATTGATATGTTGAAGGGTCATGATCTGAATTTGTACACAAAAGACAAAATACAATTTACTAGCATTATCATGATTAGTTTAATAGTTCTAGATATAGTTAGTTAATTTGCAGCTCAACAACCAAATCAAAGTAGTTAATACATCAATTATGCTTAACTTTTTAATCTGGAATTAATAATTTCTTCAATAACCAATAACAAATAATGATTTGTTTATGTTACAAACATTCAACATTTGCAAGTTTCCACCTCCACAGATCAACCAAATAATATTCAATAGAGCTGGTATATGAATGACCTATTGTTGTATGATAAAGTTCGAATACATTTATTTCAAAAAAAAAAAAAAAAAATTCAAATACATCCGAATGGATTTAAAAATTCATTAGAAACTTTCTCCGAATTCATCAAAAAATTTCATTAGATTTTATCAAATTTTAAATTTATGGGCATATGTAAATCAACCAACTAATATTTGATATTGAAATTCTTTTCTTCCGAAACTTTCATAAGATCGTATCAGATTTTATCAGAAACCTCTCTTTCAACATAAATAGTTACATGAATTTCTTAATCACTACGATTTCTTTATATTTAATCTGAAATTTTCTTGATAATGACTATTTGTTTTTCTCTATTACAATATTCAAGTGATTCTACTGCCAATTCAACTATTCAAGTCAGATGGAGAGGTGGGTATTGCTTTATTTTTTTATTTTAATATTTTATAAAAAAATGTCCCCAAAACAAAATCAATCAGGTCATCACATTGCCTTTTTTGTTATTTATTTGGGTTAATTGCACTAACTTACCCTAAGTATATGCATAATTGCACTAAAACCGGAAAAGTTTTCATAATAACACAAACATACCCTCTGATCCATTGACTAATAGTGGTCAACGGTTGACTACTGTTAGTCAATAATGGTAGAGGGGTAAAATGGTCTTTTCGTACAGTATAATAAATTAATAAAAAAAGTAAGCAATTTATTCAATCACAACTTGCCATGCCATCTCATAAAAATTAAAATTAATAAAAAACTAAAAAACTAATTAAAAGAAAAATGAATAATTACTATTAATTAAAGGATAATGTTACACATCCAACCTTTTTGTCCAACCCCTGATGTGTCAGTTGGTGAGTGGATGCACATTAATAATGATTTATCCATATATCCATTCACCAACTGACACATCAGGGGTTGGACAAAAAGTTGGACAAAAATGGTTGGATGTCTACCATTGTCCTTAATTAAAAGACAAAAAAGAACAACCACCATCATCTTCTCCAACTCAAACACAAACCCTAACCCTAGCCACCGCCACCGCCACCGCCGACACCACCACCCAAGAGTGAGCTACACTATCCAAATTAGAAAGAAATGCAAATCCTCCAAACCTCTCACTTGTTCACTTTTCCTAAACCCCTAAACCCCTCCCTTCCACTCCTCCACCGCCACCACCACCACCTCTCCCACCGTCAAGCTCCCCCCCAAATCCTACAGCTCCGATGCGTTCCCAGTCGACGAGACTTTCCTCGAGAGATTCGGCCCAAAAGACACAGAAACAGAGGACAAAGCCCGTCGTCACAACTGGATCGAGCGTGGTTGGGCTCCATGGGAGGAAATCCTCACCCCGGAAGCGGACTTCGCTCGCAAATCCCTCAATGAAGGCGATGAGGTCCCACTCCAAACTCCAGAAGCCATTGAAGCTTTCAAGATGCTCAAACCCTCATACATGGGCAAAAAGATGAAAGAGATGGGCATTACCAAAGACGAATGGTACTGGAAACAGTTCGAAATCAAAGGCAACATTTCGGAGAAACTCGAGACCGTTTGGGTGGGTCTTTTTCCTAATTTTTTTTTAGATCATCAAATTTTCTTGATTTTGTGTGTGGAATCTGATTAAAGCTAATTTATAAATTGATAATGAAAACATGTTTCATTTTTTTTTTGAATTGATTGGGGGTGATCAATGTTTGATGTTGAAGATGAAGAGATGTGGGAGGAGTGGGTCTGAATCGTCTGATGGTGGTAGTGCTGTGGTGGTCTGAGATAGTGTGGTGGTGGGTTTGATCTGGGCGGTGGGTTTCGACGACGGCTGCCGTGGAGTTTTTTTCTGGTATCGATTTTGTTGAACTGAGTTTTCTGGGTTTAGTCAGGTAATGAAGAAGAAGAACTGATGAAGGAGGAGGAGTGAGATGATAACATGATAGGGGTAAATATGTATTTACAAAGATTTGGTTAGTCAACCGTTAATGTAATGGTTTGACCACTAACAGTAGGGGATGTTCATGTAATTAAGACCATTTGTTGAATATTTTGCTACAAAGGCAAAACTCAGGGTAAGTTTATGCAATTAACCCTATTTATTTATTTATTAATTTAAAAAAAAAAAAAAAAAAGGATGATGAATTGATGATAGACCTACCACTTATTACAATCACAACTGTCCGCACATGAAAATTATAAATTACAATGGGTCTAACAGGTTTGATATTATGTAAGAAAAAAATCCATCTTAAAATTATAATATAATGTCTTTCTATTGTCGGTTCGAATGATATAAAATATATCAATTCAAGATGCTTTGACAAGGGCATATAGCCAAGTCAAAGCATTTAAATTTAATGGCACACATGTAGGAACTGATATATTTTAGGCGTAATTACCCTGGTTGCTATCAACTTTTGCCACCACTATCAAAATGGCCACCAAATGAGGAAATGGATGGAAAATGACCATTTTTGGTAAACATTGTTACACTAATGGCCATTCTATCCATTTCCATCCAATGAATGACATTTTGGTAAATAAGGGGATGATATTAATTTATTTTAGAAATCAATTTTTTCTTTTGTTTTTTTAAAACAAATAATTATATTTAGTGTGTATATATGTATAGCATATCTCAAACATATATATATATATATATATGTGTGTGTGTGTGTGTGTGTGTGTGTGTGTATGTATTTCTTTTTTGAGAAGATTAAGGCTACAAAATCTAAAGAAATATATATATATATTTTTTGAGAAGATTAAGGCTATAAAATAAAAAAAAAATTCTAAAAAACATATTTGAGGTAAGTTGAATATATATATATTCTTTTTTGAAAAGATTAAGGTTACAAAATCTAAAAATTCTAAAAAATATATTTGAGATAAGTTGAAAAGAAATATATATATATATATATATATGTTTGAGATATGCTATATGTATATGTACACACTAAATATAATTATTTGTTTTAAAAAACAAAAGAAAAAATTGATTTGCAAAAAATATCTAAAATAAATTAATGTCATCCTAATATTTACCAAAATGTCACTTATTGGATGGAATTGGATGGAAATGAATGGAATGACCATTAGTGTAACAATATTTACCAAAAATGGCCATTTTCCATCAATTTCCCCATCTAGTTGCTATTTTGATAGTGGTGGCATAAGTTGATGGCCACCGGGGTAATTATCCTTATATTTTATATCAGTTCAAACTGACAATAGAAAATTTATATATATATAATGAGACATTTTTCAATGGAAGTAATTTTTTACAAAATTATCTAAAAACTTTTGTAGGAAAAAACAAATATTAATTAAGGGATTTTTTTAAAATAGTTCTTCAAACATGTAAAAGACCACAAAAATAAAAATTAAATAAGTTTAATTATTTGAAAAAAAAATCTCAGATAATTCCAAACACACTAAATTTCAAAACAAAAAACAAAAGGTAAGGAAATATTTCCCAAAAAAAAAAAAAATCAAATTTTTTTTTTTTTTTTGTCTTTATATTTATTTTTAGGAGCATCTGCTTTTTAATATGACCAGCTAGAAAAGATATCTTGTCTAGTCTAGGTCCAGTTTACCTTTTAATCCTTTCATATCTCCCTCTTCCCACCTGGGGTCCAGTTTACCTTTTAATCCTTTCATATCTCCCTCTTCCCACCTGGGGTCCACCCAGAGTGAGTCATAGGAGCTAGGAATGTTTTGCACTCCCCAGGGCTCGAACTCGGCACTTCGATCGGACGCCAAGGCTCTGATACCACTTGAGCTAGAAAAGATATCTTGTCTAGTTTAGGTCCAGTTTACCTTTTAATCCTTTCATTGGGTAATTATTATTATTATAAAATTTAGCCACAAATTATTCTATATATATATAAACATATATTTCGCTAATTGGCATGGTACCCACACGTGTCTGGCTACTGTTGATTCGTGGTGGATTTTGCTGATGTGTTGACACGTGTGATAAAATAGACATTTGACCGATTAAAGTTAAAATAATTAAAAGTTGTTTGTCCTAATTAATAATCTAATTATCTAAACAATGAAATAAAACCAAAAAAATAATTAATTAAATAGATAATGACCAACCCATGCCTGTAAAAGCATGCCACAAGTTGTTTAATACTTCTCTTCCAAATTTTGGTCATGCTTTTATATAAAATAATTAAAATTGTTTTATTCCCAATAAATAAATTAATTAAAGGTTGCATATATAGACTGCGACATTACATTCCAAGATTGATTGAGTGAGAAAATAAAATTAATTTTATTAATTTTTTATAAAGTCGTAAGGTCATTTTAGGCTATCATTTTCAAAAAAAAAAAAAAAAAAAAAAAAAAAATTCTAAATTGAGGAGATTTTCAATCACTTTAAACATTTAATTATTTTCATTAAAAAAACATGCTTGCAATGAATAGAAGGGAAGCATATGTATCATTGAAAAAATTTAAAATGTGTTACAAAAATATTTAAAATGTGTTTAAAAATATTTTTACTTCTAAAAAACTTTTTTAGATAGTCAAAATTTTGAACGATCATATCTTTTGGCTACTTTTCTTGGACAAAACAAAAGGCAATTTGATGGAAATCATTTATAAACAAAATTGTGATAAAAAATTAATAAACAAAATTGACCCACCAATCACCATAAACTAAAGTGTTTGATGCATAATGATGATTATTTGCATAATATCTTCTCAACTTTTGGACATATTAAATATAAGAATAAGAATAATGCTTGGGTACTGACCGATCAGTACCCAAAATACTGACCCTACTAATGAAAGTGTTGCATGGGGTCTTTTTTTCTTTTTCTTTTTACATTTATTTTATAAATTGGACCACGTGCTACATTCACATAGGTGGGGTCAATATTTTGAATACTGACTAGTCAGTACTCAACCATTATTCTAAAAATAATAGTATGTTCTCTTTTGTATGGTTGTCGGTGGCTTTCAAGTCTTTATCTAGAAAAAAATATATATATATCTAAAAAAAAACGACATAAATTAAAGTAATTGACTCGAGTTTATTTATTTCATATTTAATTAATGGACTATAACAAGACTTGAATTCAAAATCAAGTGGCAATTTATAGGGCTTGTTTGATTGCGATTTTACAATTCGAAAAGAAAAATGAGTTTCAAAATATAGAATACATCAATAAATTTATTAAAGTGTTATTGACATTTTTAATATTTAATAGCATATTTCATTTTAACTTTTAAAATTGCTTTTATATAATAATAGTAAATCATATAAAATTTAATTCAAAAATAACTTTTTTTATTTTCAAAACAAAAAAATATATATATTTATGCTGATGCCGTTAGTCTTCTAGCTGGCCAACCCGCAATAGCCGGTAAAAAATCTTCTCGATGCCCCTTTAACGGCCACAAAACTGACTGGATATCCCAGGTTTCCCGCGAAAATTGACTGTTTTTTTAACGGTCTAAAACACAAAAACACTTCAATCCACCAAAATTTCACTCTTATTTTGACTGAAAAATCTATCTATCTTCCTCCTGCCGACACTTTTTTTTTTTTTTTTTCATGTCATTGAATTCCCATTAAACATCTATTCATTTTTTTATATATATAAAAAAAAAACCCCATCTTTTAAATTTTTAAATAATTTAAAAGATCTTTTCACAAATTTTATTTATTTTTATAATAAATTATTGTTTTGAATAGTAGTTGCAGAGTAGGTGAGCTGATGATCCTTGGCGGCAATTGCATTTTAAAAACATGCAAGGCCTAAAGGAAGAAGGTGAAGAATGTGTACAAAATTTAGGTATAATGTCATTTGTCTTTTTGCAATTGAACTCTATGTGTTTGACTCAATGTTTTTGTTTTTTTTTAAACAAGATTTTGTGGGTATTTGTTGAAGTTTGATTTCATTGTTTATTATTATTATTAGCATGTAAATTCTAATGGGATTTATTTATAATTGTGAAATTTGGATTCTTGAAAGTGAAAATGTTAATGGGTGTCATTTATAAATCACACTAGTAGTGGTGGCTACAAATGGCTACAATAATTTGGATTCTTGTAAGAAAAAAAAACAGATGATGGAGCTTTTTTTGTTGCAGTGATTGATCAGATGATGATCATTTCAAGAGTTGTTGGCAAGAATGGATTTGCAGATTGTCTGCAAGTTGTTGAGGTTGGATTTTTTGAATCAATGGAGGAGGCATTGAATTTGTAGAAGTAGTTTTTTAGTAGAAATATTGAAGAAGAAGAAGAAGAAAAAATGCCAGTAGAGATGATGATGAAGAAGAAGGAGAAGAAGAATGTTGTGGTTGGGATTCGAATCGATAACCGGAGTAGGGAAATTCTCAGCTGGGCTCTGGCGAAAGTTGCTGAACCAGGAGATTCTATCATTGCTGTTCATGTTTGTCGAAATTCCGGTACCCCTTTCGGATACAACTTCTGTTGAAACTGTGATTTTTGTAAAATGTTAATGTGATTGTATCTTGTTTTATTTAATGGGATTGTTGTGTTTTTTTCTGTTTTCAATACAGATCATGTTTCGAAAAACAAGTCCTTGTTGGAGAGTTATTTAGAGGTATATGAAGGCTTCTGTTCTGTGAAAAAGGTTTGTGTTCTTACAATTTTTTATAATCTTCTTCAAGTGTTTGACAAAAGATGCAAAAGAAAAAAGAAAAAAGAAACCCTTTATTGATTTGATCATGTTTGTGTTTCAGGTTGATCTCACAGGTCAGATATTGACAGGAACTTCGGCACGAAGAGTTTTGGTTAGAGAGGCGAAGAACCAAGCCGCTGTGTCCATGGTTGTTGGGATAAGCAAGCAAAGTGCTCTTGGGTAGAAACTCAAAAAAGTTGTGTGTTATTTTTCTCATTTTTGTGTGATTCTTTTGTTTATTGTCTGACTAATCTAAACAGATATCATTTTCAGTGGTTTTGCTTCCACGGCTAGATACTGTGCGAGGCGGTTGACTCCAACGACTGATGTTTTGGCCATCAATAATGGAAAAATTGTCTTCAGAAGATGCAACAACATTCAACTACCAGGTTTGGTGTATGTTTTCTAGTCAAACAACCACTCCAACTATGTCCCCTTTAGAATACTAAATGTGATATTTTTTTCGAATATGTCAGGTGTCGAAAGAAATCCAATACCAAGTCTTGGTTGTCTGATGGAAAATCATAATAGTAGTCCTAGAGAAAGTCAATCTGAGTTTGGTGATTCTGAGGCTGAGATTGAGAAATCCAGTTTCGGGTTGATTGACAACTTAAAAGATGAAGTGAGTGATAGTACTGATACGGATTCTTCAATGGATAGAAGTTCGAGTTATGTTCATGGATATAAGGGGACTTCTTTCAGATCAACCTCTCCATTTGCAGAAGACATTTTGGAGCATAGGCCTGGGTGGCCGCTGCTACGTAGAGTTAGTTCTGTGAGACCACAACCACAAGCCTCTCTTGCAAGGAATCTGTCTGTGGTGAAATGGGTTATGAGCTTGCCAGATCGTTCCCCGCAGCAAAGTCCTCGGTGTTCAACTATCGAAGAAAATCCAATGGAAAGACAGATGAGTGAAATTGTGGATGAGAGCATCAGGAATAGTTCGTTAGGCGATCTACGAAAAGGGTTGGAGATTCTCCTGAAAACAAGCTCATCTAGTCTCGAATGGTTCAGTTATGAGGTTCTGAGAACTGCAACTTCTCAATTCGCTTCAGGTAGAGTACTAAAGACGTTCCTTTCGAAATTTTTATGCATGTTTTGTACTAATTTATCTGGTTTTCACGTAACAGAAAATCTGATTGGGAATGGAGGCTGTAACCGCGTGTACAAGGGGATTCTTCCGGATGGTAAGAGACTAGCAGTAAAGATTCTGCAATCATCCAATGTAGCATGGAAGGATTTTGCCCATGAAATCGATATCATCTCATCGTTGGAGCACAAGAACATTACACCTCTGCTGGGGATCTGCATCGAAGATGATAATCTGATTTCCGTCTACCATTTCTTGCCTAAAGGAAGCTTGGAAGAAAAACTACATGGTAAAATTTCAATGAGATTAATATGTGTTCTCTTTTCACTTTTCGTAAAATCTGTATTTTAAACCAGGCTGATCCGAGTTGATGATCTATAGGTAAGAACAACAACAAACATGTGTTGTCATGGGAAATCAGATTTAATTTAGCTGTTGGGATTGCTGAAGCCTTAAATTACCTGCACAAAGAATGTTCGAAGCCAGTTATTCATCGTGATGTCAAGTCTTCGAACATTCTTCTGTCGGACAGGTTTGAACCACAGGTACGTATACTTTACTAGACCAAGGCGGAATTTTTAGTTACGATAATCAAATTTATGTATCTGTTACAAAATTTATCACATGGCTTGTTATATTGTTTAAATGTGAACAGCTTTCTGATTTTGGCCTTGCCATATGGGGACCGACTACTACTTCTTTTCTCACAGAAGGCGACGTAGTTGGAACGTTTGGATATCTTGCTCCTGAATATTTCATGTATGGTAAAGTCAGTGACAAGATTGACGTCTATGCTTTCGGTGTAGTACTACTTGAATTGTTATCAGGAAGGAAACCGATTGGTTTCGAAACTCCCAAGGGTCAAGAGAGCTTAGTTATGTGGGTAAGACTCTTCGGCACATAATTTTTCAATGTTTTTACTAATGATGTACAGAAACAACACTTACAAGTACTTCAAATCTCAGGCAAAGCCAATTATAGAGACTGGTGATGTGAAAAGACTACTGGATCCTAATTTGGACGGAAAATTCAACGATGTCCAGATGCAGAGAATGGTTCTTGCCGCGACTCTTTGTATCACACGGGCAGCTAGTCTTCGTCCTAAAATGAGAGAGGTAAATAACATTATAATAGTATAGTCTCAAGGATTTCATAGTATTAGGGTGAAAACTCCTTAGCTCGTTTTCGTTTTTACAGGTACTGAAGATCCTACGAGGGGATATAGATTTCGACAAGTGTGTGAACTACCAAATCAAGGAAAACGAGGAATTCGACAACCAGGATGTTAATGATGATGAAGTCTATCCACATTCAAGTCCAGAGTTGCATTTGGGTCTAGCATTGCTAGATGTTGATGATGATTCTACATCACTTAGTAGTATGGAGCAAAGCAACCATCTTTCCCTGGATGAGTACTTGAAAAATAGATGTAGCCGATCATCAAGCTTCAATTAGCCTTTTATGCACTCGTGTGAATAATGTTCGCGGAACTTTAATTGTGGGGTGTATTCGTATCTGTAGTTCTGTACAGTCGAGAGAAAAAAAAAAAAAAAAACCGCGCCCTGTCTTGAGGTGGTTTGTAGATTTAGATTATGTATATAAGTTTCGAATAAAGTGATATTGAGCTTAGCAGGAGCTCAGTTTTATAACATTTGCAGATTGGAATCGAAAAAATTTCTGCAACAATGTGTGACATATCTTACATATCAAAATGAATTTTTATTGATTCTGTTTAATGACTCCATAGAGATAAGCCTATGTATTTAAACTAGACCGGAAAATTTGCTCGAAAAACAAACCAGAGATGGCAGCAAATGAAATAGTACATTAGTACTGTCACCATATACAAATTCTACAAATGTTCGAGAAATTTTTCGAACTAGACTTACCAGTTTGATACAAATTTTATTACACTAGTACAAGTGTGCATAGACAGATTTAGATTAGGACAGCATTGTGTATGGCATAGCATAGATATCAGCTTCAGGCAAGTATCGAGGACACAGGTAGATGGAAGAGCTTCCGGGACACGAATCATCATCGTTACAAGCACTGGACACTGCAGGTGGATTTCTCCTGGGCAGCCTCCTCTCAAAGAGCCACTCTTGATCATCATCATCATCAAACTCATAAAGTTGAGGAGGTGGAGCAAAATTCACAATCAATTCTGTGAATTGTGATTCTACATTCTCATGAACATCAACAAAAGTTGTGGTGGACAACATGGATTTAGAAGCAGCAGCCAATCTAGACTTATCTGGGGTTATGAATTTCGGCCTGACGTTTTCGGTATTGTCAGAAGAGTCATACATGAGGCTATTAGTATGATCACAACATATTGTTGTAATAGGCTGCTCATGTTCCTCAGTCAGGCAACTGCTCCTCTCCAATTCCAACAACAGCAACAACTTGTTTTCATGTTTTTCATGTTCACTACTACTTGTTTTCTCACATTTCTTGCTCTTCTTGTGATTGTTGTGACTACTACTAATACACACCATCTCCTTTATTTCTCCTTTCTCCAACTCTTCATTTTCATTCTTTCTCCTTCTCTTCTCCTCCTTCTTCTTCCTCTTCATCTCCGCGGCTGTCTTTTCCCTTATGACCTTCGAAGCGAAAGAAAATAATTAGAAAACATTCGATTTTCTTTTGGTTCCAAGAGAATTTGTGTACCCAATTCGAAGTTATTGAAACATCAAATCTTATTTAAGTTAAATGCTAATGATTATGATCAAGGAAACCATAAGTAAGCACAAAAATCAACCATACTTATACATATAAAATGAAAATGAGTAACTTTATCGTTAAATAAATTTATTATGTCACGTGAAGTGAGGAGTTTAGTTAAAAGATAAAAAATTTCATCCGAAACAAACCTTAATGAGTCCCAAAAGAGCCTCGTCACTCACTCCATTCCACGCAAACCCGGGTGGAGGGAAGAGTGCACACACTCTCTCCCTTATATCTCTTTCCTTCAACTCTTCATTCTCTTTCTTTCTCCTTCTCTTCTCCTCATTCCTCCTCTTCTCAACGGCCACCTTTTCTCTTCGGACCTTAAAGAAGAAAAAAAAGTCAATTTTCTTTTGGTTCCAAGAGAATTTGTATACCCAATTCAAAGTTATTGAAGCATCATAACTTTATTAAGTCATATTCTAATTATCATGATTCATGCATGGTTCATGAACTAAAGTAATTTAATCAAGGAAACCCATCAACCATAAAAAAAAAAAAAAAAAATCTCGTAATAGCATATGTTCTGATTCATTATCTAGCACGTTTAAGGTGAAAATGAATTACTTAATCCTTTCAATTAAAATTATATCAAGTGAAATGATGAGTTTACTTAAAATTCGTAATAAAACGTATATTTCAAATCATTATCTAACACGTGATGAGTTACTATATCTTTCAATCAAATGCATTACGTAGTCACGTGAGAGAAAGAGTTCACCGGAAAGATTAACAGTCTACGTTTTAAACAAACCTTAATGAGTTTCGAAAGATCCGTGCCGCTCACTCCGTTCCATACAAACCTGGGTGGAGGGAAGGGTACACACCTTGACATTGTTGATCAAACAAACGACAGATGTTTTTCTGGTTTCTGAGAAACACTTAAAAAGAAGGGCTAATTGCACAAACATCCCCTAAGGTTTAACATAATTACACACATATGGTAATTTTAGATATATTAACACGAACATCGACCTTTGAAAAATATTGCACGAACATCCCCTACCGTTAATTTTTTGCCATTAGCACTTAACTGCTGGGGTAATATGGTCATTTTTGATAGATAAACGCCTTAACTAACGGACCATACTAACTGTTGTTTGATGTTCTTTTTTTTTCAGAGAGAGAAGGAAGATAAAGAGATGTTGTTATTTGTTTTTATTAATTTTTCAATTTAAAAAAAAATAAAGATAAGGGGCATTTTAGTCATTTCGGTCTTTTGACTGTTGACCGTTAGTAGGTAACCATATAAAGTTAACGGTAGGGGTTGTTAGTGCAATATTTCTTATACGTCAGGGGATGTTTGTGTCAATATATCAAAAACTTCCATATGTGTGTAATTATATCAAACCTTAAGGGATGTTTGTGCAATTACCCCTAAAAAGAAAAGCAATCAATGAGACAGGAAAGTGAAAACTACTGCTATCTATTTTTGGTACTTGCTTAATTAATGTTCAGGATTTGATAAGATATGAAAAATAAAGACATTCTTTAAAAAAAGTACAAGTTGAAGTATCTAAAATGAGTAAATAATAAAAATAATAAATATAAATTTTTCAGGAGATTTTGGTTTGTTTGAGTTTCCGGCGGTTTTTTGTTTTTTTTTTTTTTACTCTAAACTCTAACCTAATAATTATTTTAATGATAAAATTAAATAATAAAATATAGATTTAAGTTTGATTTTTTTTTTGATGTTTTATATAATCCAAAAAAAAAAAAAAAAAACTTCAAAATTTACTGGAGTCTATTTGTTGTTTATTTTTTTATAGATAAATTAATTTTTCCACTATAAAATTTTTATATTATCGATAAAAAAAAAAAAAATTAAATGGTATTTACAATATTATTATTGGAAATATTATAATGGTATGAGTTTCATGTTGTGTTTGTTAAAAAATAAAATGTACATGCCATCATCATACTCAAATGATTGAAATTTGAAAATTATGAATTAGAGATGTCAATATTTCAACAAATTACAGTTTGAATTCTCAAATATTAGATGATTTGATAGATTAACACAAAGAATTATATATATATAATGAAATTTGGACTTTTTTCACTCAATAATGACTATTACATTATTAATTTTGGAATTAAGAAATTAAATCAATTTAATTTTGACTTAAATTTGTCACCTTAATATATATTCATCAATTTGCTCACTTGATTCTCGTAATTTACTCTTTATTCATTTGTACTTTCACACCTTTAAATTGAAATTAAATAAGTAATAGATGTTAAAATTACAAAATTTAAATTATTATTTTTAATTAATATACCCTGAATCTTAATTCTAATCTTAATTCAAAATTAAAAAAAAAAAAAAAAAAAAAAAAGACTGAAGTTGAAATAAAATTATAAAAATTATTGATAAAATGAAAATAATTACTTTTTTTGCTTTTCTTTTTAATTGAAGCTAATATGTTCCCATTAAACGTTATATAGATGTCAAACGGGTCGAATCGAATTATAATTTTAAGGCTCAATTAGATTTGAGAATGGGCTGGGCTTTTTTTATGATATCTGGCCCTGCCCATGAGCCTTGTTTAAAGCAAGTTTAATCTTATCAAGCCCTTTAACTAGTTTTATATGTGACAGGATGAGATTGGTTCGGTGGTAAACCCATTACATCTGTACAACAAGGTTGTAGGTTCAAATCTTCCTCATCTCTAAAAAAAAATAAAAAAATAAAAATAAAAATAAAAATTATATAACTTTCTAAAAATAAAATATTTTATTTTTTTCATTATTTATACTCGACTCTCCCAATCATAAGGCTTGGACGTGGAATTTACCATCGATTGAGGGCCAAGCTTGGGTAGTCCGATCAATTTGACACCGAGTAGTGATATTTGCACCCCTAAAAAACTGTATATGCACCTCTTTTGTATGTACACCCCATTAAATTTTTTTAAAAATATTATAGTTTGTAAACACACCCCAAATATTACCAATATATCCTTTCTTTTGACTTTTGAATAAATACTATAAATTACTAATTTTCAAAATAATTAAAATAAATTAAATTAAAAGTATGGGAGGAGATTTGGCACCTTCCAAACATGGAAGGAACAGCCACTCTTTTTGTTTTGTTTTATTTTAATTTATTTTTATTCTAATTTTGTTTTTAAAATTAAATTCAACAGTTTTCAATTTTTAAAATTTTATAATAGTTATTTAATATTCGTAATTTTATACAATCATTATTTAGTTTTTTTTTAATTAATAAATAATTAATATATTGATCAAAGATATTTTTTTTTGAACAGCAATTTATTGAAGCCAAAAGGCAAGCCAAGAGCACAAGAACCACCCAGGGCAGGGGAAGACAACCAGGGGCAAAGCCCCAAACAAAGAACCCAACAGGGCCGCCACAACAACAGGAGTAAAAGAAAACAAAGCACCCAGCCACAAAAAAACAGGCACAAGAAAAACACCAAAAACAGAGGAAAAAGAAACACAACAGAACCGGCCACAACAAGCAAACAAAGCAACCTGCAGCAGAAACCACATTAATCAGCCAACCACCAGATGAAATCCCCTTCCAAATTAGACCCCTTCTTCGCCAAGCAAAACAATTGGAGGGCCTCGGATTGAAAATAACAGCTGCTCTGCCCAAAGCACCCAACATCGACCTTATATCGTAAATGAAATTTATGAGCTTAAGGTTCCCGAATCCCACATCGTTGACCTAAGAAACAGCCGTCTTAGAGTCGCTAATGATGCTTGATCAAAGATATTATAAATCTTTGTTAATTTTTTCAAATGATTAAATATTTTAATAATATATAAAAAGCTTTTACAATACTGTTGCCAAAGGAACAAGAAGACAGGGATGAAGGCAAATACTGTTGCCAGAACAGCAAGCTCTCTAATGCCCTCTTTGAATAGGATGAATAATGTCACACAAAAGATCACCATCAATATTGCAGCTAATAGTTACTAATACAAATGGAGTTTTTTTTTTTTTTTTTTTTTTTTGAAAGAAATACCAATGGAGTTTATTGCCAAAGGAACAAGAAGACAGGGATGAAAACAAATACTGTTGCCAGAACAGCAAGCTCTCTAATGCCCTCTTTGAATATGATGAATAATGTCACACAAAAGATCACCATCAATATTGCAGCTAATAGTTACTAATACAAATGGAGGGTTTTTTTTTTTTTTTTTTTTTTTTTTTGAAAGAAATACCAATGGAGTTTAGATTCGAAGAACCAATTTCATGGCCAACGGTAATGGCCAACGGTAAGAGGAAATCTTTTACTGCATATTCAAAAGTGAGAATCTTATATGGAAAATATTTTATTAAATATTTCAAAATATTAGATATTATATTGAAAGATTTAATTTTGTTTTTACTCTTTTTACAATGTTACTTAAGGGTAATATTGAGATTTTGAAAATTACTAATTATGGGGGTATACATACGGTTTTAGAGGGGTGTAAATACCGCCACTCTTTGACACCTCTATCCTATAAATAATGGGAATTGGGAAATCGGAATTGGAAATAGAATGTTTGATTACAAAAACCTAGGTGGACCGTGGACCTAAAACAAAAATACACCATAGTATGAGAAGTACCATGTAATTTCCCTAAATAATTATTTAATTTGCACCTAAGTCCCTCGAGTACCTATAAATGCCAAACCAACGTAGACGTTTTCGAATACTGACTTTTTGAGTTTTTGAACTTAAAAATAAAAATAAAAAAGAGAAAAGTCTGCGGAATCTCTGTGAACCAACCAATCTCTCTGTCCCTCTCATGCCTGGTGAGTCCATTTTTGTTTTGAACCATCGAATGTTGCCATTTAACTTTTTTTAGGGTTTTTTTTTAGCGTTCCTATCTACATAAATATCAATAAAAATCACTGCTTGTGTAGAAACCGGGTCCTGTTTTTTCTAGGGTTTCAATCTCAGTCTAAACATGATGTTTTCATGGTCACTGATCTCTTTCGTGGGTGCTTAATTGCATAGAGTGGTTTCGTTAAGTTCAAGATTTGTTTTTTTTTTTTTTTGGGTGCAATTTAGGGTGTTTTTTAGGTAAGTGAACCAATTTTTTAATTAATTTTAATCGAGTTGTAGTTGGAAAGTTAATGTTTTTCGTTATCTGTGATTTGATATCTTATCTTGGTAGTGACTGAATTGCTTGAATTTGTCATGGTTTGTTATTAGTTAGGGTTTTGATTGATTTGCTCTGTTACTTGCTCAGCATTTAATTTTAAGTGCTCATTTGTTTTTCTATGGCTATGCTTACAATTTCTAAACCAGGTGTTGCTGAGATCTGTGCAAACGAGAATTGAGCTGAAATTGTCATCGGAGTTGCTTTCGAGGTCGTAAATTTGTCATTTTTTGGGCTCGAATTATTATCTGAACTGAGCTCGAAATCACAAAGCTGTGAATACTTCATTGGATTCTGTGATTTTGTGCAATCTCGATGGAGGACGGAGAGCTTGATTTCTCCAACCACGAACTGTTTTCGACTGCAAACATGGGTGAGATTCCAAATAGTTCCTCTATGGATAGTTTCTTTGATGAACTCTTGAAAGATACTCATGCTTGCACCCACACACATACTTGCAACCCACCTGGACCCGATTCCTCGCATACACACACTTGTTTTCATGTGCATACTAAAATTGTGGCTCCCTCAAGTGAGGATAAGGTGTCAACTGATGACACTGCGGAGTCCACCGAAAAGAAATCAAAGAAACGCCCCTCGGGTAACCGTGAAGCTGTGAGAAAGTATAGGGAGAAGAAGAAGGCCAGAACTGCATCTCTGGAGGATGAGGTTGTGAGACTGAGGGCAGTGAATCAGCAGTTATTGAAGAGATTGCAGGGTCAGGCTGCATTGGAGGCAGAGATTGCGAGGCTTAAATGTTTGCTTGTGGACATTCGGGGTAGGATTGAAGGAGAGATTGGATCTTTTCCTTATCAAAAATCAGTGAATAACATGAGTTATCCAAATCCGAATTTGGCTAGCGCATATGTGATGAATCCGTGTAACATGCAGTGTGATGATCAGGTTTATTGCCTTCACCCTGGATTGGAAGGTAAAAGTGGAGAAGGCATGGAACTGAATGGGCAGAGCCTTAATGGTTGTGAGTTCGAGAACTTGCAATGTATGGCGAATCAGAATTCAGGGATGAGGGAACTTTCTGGTTGTGGGCCTGGGAATGGAGCTTCCAATGCCAATTCTTCTGCCACAAATAAGAGGAAAGGTAAATCTTATACTGCCTTTTCGAATTATGGTTTACTTACAAGATGGATGAGGATAATTTAAGTGATTAGGTTGGTGATTTATTATAAGATTTTCTGTGATCTCATACTTATTGCTTGTGTCATTAACTGGATCTTGGTCTGATGACAGCCTTGACTTTGTGAATTAGAAATTCTATTTTTATGCCATTTTTTGTGTATTGCTTGTATGATATATGAAGTTTAACATGCGGCAATGTATGGATAGTTCTTGAGATTACTTGATATGATTGTAAAGGATTCTCACTGAGTGGCTAGAAACCTCATTTAGAGTTTCCCCATGTGGCTGCTGTATCGTGGACTTGTGGTGTAGGCTTATATAGAAATGTTGATGATTAGGTCATTGTTACATTTAGATGTCAAGTTTAGAATGGTTCGTTTGGGAAAGTAGAAATTCTATTGAGTTGGAAGTTATTTTGAGAACTAGGTCTTACCCTAGACTCTTCATCTTTATATGTTTTTGGATCTGATCTGTTATAGGAATGAATTAGTTTCTTAAGTGTATTTATCTTGGTCTTTCATTCAATTCTTTGTTGTAATTTGTGTGTCTTCTCATGTAGTTTTGTCTGTAAAGAATTACACTCCATTTAAAAGAAGAAAAAAAAGACAATTTTATAGCCTTGCGAGTTGGCCTCATGCATGTAACTTTTCTGTTCAAAAAGAAACATTTTGGCTGTTTGTGGTATTTAGAATTGTAAAAAATACAGTACGCCCCGATTGAATTAGTATCGATATGCCAATTCGATCCGAGATCTCTTAGAGTCCATCATGCAATCAAAGAAGATCTTTTTGAGAAATCTATCTCCGACTCCACGATTTCCCTTAGATTTTGTAAGTTTTTACTTTTTTGTACTTGAATCATTTCTCATTAGGTAAAAGATGCACAGCACAAACTGGTAACTATCAGAACTGTTAGCTGCATACTCTTACACAGCATCAGACGTTAAAAAGACTTACATGTCTTTTTTTTTTTTTTTTTTGATAATAAGACTTGCATGTCATGGTTATTGAAAAGAAAAATGGTACAATACTCCCAAAATGCTTCATTGACCCCTTTCAGGGACAGTTATAAGCAAATACTGAATAAAGTTCACATCTGTAATATGTGTAATGTGTTGTTTCTAACTCCTCAGGGTGCATTTATTTATTATACTTGTGTGAATGTTTGCAGCACGTCCATTTATTATTTTCACTATATGCTATGCATTCTATGGGATTAAGGCTTGTGGAACTTATTGCTTGTTAGCCATTTTGTGTCTCTGATTTTTAATAATTGTGATGTTATCTTTTTAGGTGGAAGTCGTGCAGCAACAGCAAGTTGAGGAGCTGATCAGGTGGCATTATCCTTAATGGCGAGGGAGGGTACATATTGTCTTAAAATAAGTTGTTTTATCGAGCTGCAGCATCAGTTTCCCTCAGGTTGCTTTGTGTTCTTTATTTCTTTTTCCTTTTTTTTCCCTTTACCCGCTGTTGGGTTCTTAAAGCTGGCATTGCTTGTTTATATCGAGCTCAACTTTAACTGAATTTTCTGCTATTCCTTTTTGCTCCGTTAGTTTTTTGGTCCAAGTCTACAGATGTTTTGTAAAGCTGGAAATTAATGGGGGGGTCTGGAGCTAGTAGAATATGTGAGCAGACACCAAAGTTTCTATTTTTTTCTGTTTCTACAAGACTCTATGAAAGCCTTGTTATCATTACCGTTAACAAGGGCATTAGAAGAATATTAACTATTTTCAAGTGCTTTTATGAATGTATCCCTTAGCGATTGTATTTCAATTTTCAAGTTTGATGGATGCTCATGTGAAGTTATCTTCTTCATTAAAGTTTTAGATGAGTTCCTTTTTTTTTTTTTTTCTCTTTCTAAGTTAAGTTGTTGATGAATTACAGAATTTAGATAAGGTGGGATGCCCTTCGATTGGTGTTTCAGTAGAGTAAGCCATGAAGAGGTGAAACAGATGTCACTCCTGATATCGAAGCGTCTCACCTGAGAATTTTGCATTAGAGAGAGGATGCCTGCTATTTTATCAGGAAGGAAAGCATATGCATAGAGATAGAGATGCAACTGGCTTGTGAAGTTAGGATTTTTGTGTTGCCTTTCTATGGCTGTACAATGCTTTCCTTGAATTTATTTTTGGGAAGTTGCCTTTATCCAATTTAACTTATGCTTACCATTTCTCTCCTCTTTTCGTTATCTCAAGGGTCCTCCTAACGTAGAGAGTTTAAGTTTAATAAACGATCGTTCTTATTTAGTCGGGATTTAGATGCAATTAGAATTACTCAAATTTATGTCCTCTCTTATATCTCTATACTACTAGTTTGGCTCTTTTATAGTAAGAAGTGTTTTATCTTTTTGGAGTGAAAGAAAAACATTAGTTTCGTTCCGGTATGCAAATCGTTATGCCAAGTTAAACTAAGATTGTGCAGCCCTATCTTCTGTTCAAGGACTGAAAATAAAGACAGAAGAGCTAATGAGAAACATTGATATGTCATCCCACCTTGACAGGCTTACAATCGATCAATTCATGGTTTAGTCCTCATCTATTGAATAAGTGGTTCGTTTTAGTTCATTTTCTAAAGTTTGTTGTGCAGGTTATACCAATCCCAGTTACATAATGTGTAAGACCCGAAATTTTTCCTCAGAAGCATTGTATATTAGTCTAATAGTTTAATCTATCTAGGAGATTGGTAAATGGTTTATTAGCACAAAACCACTAACTCCTTAAACCGATTATCTTTATCTCAATGAGTAGAGATATTAGGAAATTGAATTTGATTTGTATTCTTTTGTTTAAAGAGAGATAAATGAGTTTTCACGTTAAAACTTTTATATTCTTTTCTACGCTTTCTTTTCTGCTAAAAAAAATTGATAACTCTCACAAAAGAATATAGAAAACTACTATTCTATAGATTGAGTTTGAGTGTTTTCAAAGTAAAGTTCTTAAACTTTGTTTCTCTTTAAATATTTATTTACAACCTTAATCTCTCACAAAACTCTTTGTTTTTTTTTTCAAACATTCAAATATCTCATTAACAAAGTTTGAACCTCTATCAATTGTTCAATGTTAGTTTTTGGATGGAGATATTTTAATGCATGGATTTTGGAGTAAATGAAATAGAAATATACGAGGCTCGGTTAAAAAAGAAAAAGAAAAAACAGAAAAAAAAGTGCTTCAATTTTGGAGTTTATTAAAGAGTTCAAATTTGAGTGTTAGTATAGGTTGCAATCATGAATTGTTTTAACAGGCCCCTTAACAGGGAATAGGGGTATATAGCACATTGTTTTAATAGAGGTGAAGCAACTTTTTGCGTTGATTATTTTAATTATATTTGTAGGTTGCAGACGATGGTAAATTTTGGTATGAGAATATTAGACTTTTATATCAAGTTGTATTATAATTTTCGGAATTTTTGGTGGTGATTATCTTATTAAGATATTATTTCTAAATCGGTTTCATATGTAGATTTTTTGAATCGTCAAACTGACCTTGTTGTATTAGAGTAATTTTAAAATTGATATTGGGGATGTATTAGGTCTGATTTTTTGTACAATGGTTGTAGAGACATAATTGATCCAGGATATAAAATTTCATGAATTTTAATGATATATAATTATTTTAATTATGTGGGTATATTTAATGTTTAAGCCATAATAGTTAGGCTGACAGTCATGATCTCTTGGTGTTGTAGGAATTTTAATTCTCAAACGGAGATGGATAAAATTCTGATTTTCAGTATAGAGATAGAGTACTGGTATCTTAGTCTATAAATAAAATTTTGGAATTTTTCATGGTATGTAGGGTTGTTAAACTTTGATACGAAGTATGGTTGGAGGATCGAAATTTATGCTGTCATGATTGACCCTTGTGTGCTTAGGAAATTATAGAAATTCATAGGTGTTTGATAAAGTTATGATATTTTGAGGGGAGTTAGTAATCTGATGTTTAGGTTTATTGACTAAGTTTTGAAATATTTTGAGGCTCTTAAGATTTTTGAATCACTAACGTTTGAGCACAAAAATCTGTTTTACTGGAGTTTCCACAATAAAATGAATAAAAATGTATTTTCTTCTAAGAAGTGGAGTCCGATTTCTTTTATTTGGTTAATTTGATTGAAGGATTATTATTCTAACTGTTTAGGTTCTACGTGTGACTTTCCAATATCGTTAGTGAAGCATCAGGGGCGGAACTAGAGGTTCGAAGTTGGGGGGGTATCTAACGAAATTTTACGGTATACATAATGATAATACAAACAATCAAATTAGCAATTTCTCCTACGTATTTCATTTAAAGAAATAATTAATAGTTTTAAGTTGCTTAATCATAGTGTTGACTATGATTTTCAAGAGTCAGGACTATTATGAAGCACAAACCTAAAAACCATTTGACATGCTTATATAAATTTTCAATTCAACTTGAGGAAATGACAATGTAAAATACAATTAACACCTCATAAAACACTATAAAAACCATATCAAAATACAATAATTTGTAAAATTTACACACATTTTAGATACCAAAATCATACACTGTCATTGAAAGAATGTTGAGTTTAATAAGACCATTAAATCATTTAGAACCATCAAAAGAAAATGGATTTTCACTTATATGCACACTTCATTTGTCTGTAACATAATCGACATATAAAATTGCAAGGCTTTAATAAAAAAAAAAATGAAATTTCAATAATAAAATCAAGTAACACAATCAAAAAGTTTAATTGGAAGTATACCAAAAAGCAAAGAATTCGTTTTTCACAAATTCACAATCACAAAACATCAAAATTTCACCAAGTCACAGAAGAAATATGAACTCTTTCATTCTCAGTTTTTTCAAACTTCAACATTTTTCCTATCAAAATAAATCAAACAATACCTAATTGATGTTTCAAAAAATATATATATATGTAAATTAAATGGAAAAGATAATAAAACCTAACCTTTGAATTGTTTAGCATGAAGTAGTAAAAGAAGTGAGCAGAAACATTGCTCATCTAACTGAAGCTGGGTTTGGACTTGGGATTGTTTTGTTAAATTAAAAACATGGCAGTTAGACTTGCATTCATTCTTTGAATAAGTACAATTGTATAAATTAATAATTTATTATTATTATTTTAATAACATTACCAAAGACTTATATACATATAATTTTTTTTTTTTTTGAAAAGATTGCAGGGGCCATGTCCCCTGCTGGCCTCTACACACTTCCGCCCCTGTGAAGCATTAAACTTGATATCTTCCAAGGTAAGTGGTTTTGACATAGTATGTGGTTGCAAAAAGAAAAAAAAAAAAAAAAAAATTCCTTATGAAGCAAATTTAATTATTATATTATTATGTTCTGAAATGATTTATATATAAATGATTATACTATGATTATACTTATGTAAACTCATATATTTCCTACTTATATATTCTTTACTTACACGTTATTTATCCAATTCTTTAAATGGGTTTTGCATTTACTTGAACTCTTGTTTAAACGTTTATATGTACCGTTCTTTTGTGCTTTAGTAATGCAAATGTATTATTATATACATATTTTGAAAGTAATGTTTTAGCTCAATGTCAGTAGTAAATGAAATGGTGATCACTAGTGAAAATGTAAATGCAGCGCGCGCGACAAATGAAATGTTATGATTTTGGTCTTTACCAATTTCTAAAACGTAAATGGTTGGGTCACCGGGGGCATTGGTGAAACTACTTGACTTGAACTTATTTTTATGAAATATTATTAATCGTTATCGTACAATGAAAATGTTACTTTATTTTTCTAGTTTTTTTCCCCCTCCATTGTCATTAAAGTCATAAACTAACTAATTCGAATCGAAAACGAAAGTGAACAGGAACGAGAAAAATATATATATATACACACATACGGGTAACTACTGTATGGTCATTAACCATAGTTTCGGAAGAAATTATATGGATTTGTACTAAGTCAAAAACATAAGTAAGGTAACTAATTAAAAGGCTAAAGCTTAGTCCTTAAGAGTGCCTTCAACATGCATAGCAGCATAGACAGTATACCTAAACAGTGTATGTCATCACCATTTGAAGGGCAAAAGCTCAATCCTTAAGAGCGCCTTCAACATGCATAGCAGTATAGACAGTATATATGAACAGTGTATGTCACAGTTTGTATGTCATCGTCAGTTTGTATGTCATCATTATCACAATAAATGCTCTCAGCCATTTGCCAGACCTGAACAGTTTGAACACTCCATCAAACAGAGAAATTTACAATCTGAGTTACATAATGAGATCCTTAAGAGAAATTTAGTTAAATGGCTTTGAACTCTCCATCAAAGAAATTTACAATCTCCTTTTATGTCTTAGGGTTGTTTACAAAGAAAATTTTGTGGTCCAATCCAAGCCAGTGCAGGCTATATCAAGATAGATTCCTCTAAGCACCACCATGGTTGGTGACATGTTAATACTAGAGACCAAAAATCTATTTGGGATACCATTTTTGAAGAAGATCCGTGAACCCGAAACACTCATCAAAACAACAACCAGCACCACAATATCTTTTTTTCCCTCTCAACATTGCAGAACAGAATAATTATTTACAAAAATAATTAAAACTATACAATGCTTGTATAGTTATTATTTCAAAAACCAATAACCTTCCATGCAAGATCAATTAATACACATTTTTCACTTAACAAATATTACATTCATAAATTTACTTACCAGTAATCACAAACAAATGATTAATATTTCTTTCAATTTCTTTAACAAATCTTCTTCCTCTCTTCCTATATGATGATCGGCTGGTATTTACATGCCATGAATGATATGCGAGCACTTTTTCTTCATCCATCGGAACCCTTTTTTCAACGAAGACTTCACCTTACCTTCAACGGAATAAAATTTATACTTCGCAACTCGCTTTCTTCTCTTTGTCTCAGGATCATTCCACCACATTTTCAAAGTGTTCTTCGTATTACGCTTCTCTTTCATCATGACATTTTGTCTATAGTGCGGAGGAGACAAGCCCCCGGTGATTTGCATGGTTTTACCATTTACAAGGTTAAACCGGGTGATTTGCATGGTTTTGCCATTAAGCTGGTTCCGGCCACCACCACCTCCTCCATGAGATTTGAAGGAGGTTGGCCGGAACTCTTCCATTAATTGATGATCTTTCTCTCTCTCTCTCTCTCTATTCTAGCTTACCTTTTAATACTAATATAATAATTTTATTTGTGGTAGATAGAAGAGAGAGGTGAGGTGGTTTTTTTTTGTGGGTTGAGGATCGATTAATTTAACAATCTCCAAGAATTTTGGAGTTGAAAAAAAGGGTCAAATTTTCAATTTGCTAAATTTGCGATATAGCAAGGCAAACAACTAGTTAACATTCTCTAGAACATATGTCCACATTTTTTAAATTAAAAATTAACGGCAATTCCACATAACAAGCTTGCCATTAATCTACAGTTCACATTTTTTGGATTCGAGAACCTATCGATATATTTGCCTAAAGGAAAACGAAAGTGAACAGAAACGAGAAAAAAAAATACACACATAGGGGTAACTATTGTATGGTCATTAACCATAGTTTTGGAAGACGTTATACAGATTTGTACTAAGTCAAAAACATAAGCAAGGTAACCAGTTAAAAGGCTAAAGCTTAGTCCTTAAGAGTGCCTTCAACATGCATAGTAGCATAGACAGTATATCTAAACAGTGTATGTCATCACCATTTGAAGGGCAAAAGCTCAGTCCTTAAGAGCGTCTTCAACATGCATAGTAGTATAGACAGTATATATGAACAGTGTATGTCACAGTTTGTATGTCATCGTCAGTTTGTATGTTATCAGCAATTTGTATGTCATCGTTATCACAATAAATGCTCTCAGCCATTTGCCAGACCTGAATAGTTTGAACACTCCATCAAACAGAGAAATTTACAATACGAGTTACATAATGAGATCCTTAAGAGAAATTTTGTTAAATGACTTTGAACTCTCCATCAAACAGATAAATTTACGATCTCCCTTTATGTCTTAGGGTTGTTCACAAAGAAAATTTTGTGGTCCAATCCAAGCCAGTGCAGGCTGTATCAAGATAGATTCCTCTGAGCACCAGCATGGTTGGTGACATGTTAATACTAGAGACCAAAAACCTGTTCGGGATACCATTTTTTAAGAATATCCGTGAACCACCCTAAATACTCATCAAAACAACAACCAGCACCACAATATCTTTTTTTCCCTTTCAGCATTGCAGATGAGTTATTTTCTAGTTTTATTCCCCTCCATTGTCATTAAAGTCATAAACTAACTAATTTGAATCGAAAACGAAAGTGAACAGGAACGAGAAAAAAAATATATACACACATACAGGTAACTACTGTATGGTCATTAACCATAGTTTTGGAAGACGTTATACAGATTTGTACTAAGTCAAAAACATAAGTAAGGTAACCAGTTGAAAGGCGAAAGCTTAGTCCTTAAGAGTGCCTTCAACATGCATAGCAATATAGACAGTATATCTGAACAGTGTATGTCATCAGCTACACTTGAAATCACCCATGGCTCGTTCTTATTTTATGAGAAATCTAATATCTTTGCCTTATGACCTCCATGAGAGAAAATAAGCTCTAGTGGTCCATTCTCAGCATCTAACTCTAGTTGTTCACCCCTGATCCTGCAAGGCATTGGATGTATCAATTAGATTGGTACATTTTGCATGTCTCGGGGTTGGGGTGGCGATAAACGTGTCCAAATATCGAAAGACTACTGTACGGTCATTAACCATAGTTTCGAAAGACGTTATACAGATTTGTACTAAGTCAAAAACATAAGCAAGGTAACTAGTTGAAAGGCGAAAGCTCAGTCCTTAAGAGTGCCTTCAACATGCATAGCAACATAGACAATATATCTGAACAGTGTATGTCATCAGCTACACTTGAAATCACCCATGGCTCGTTCTTATTTTATGAGAAATCTGATATCTTTGCCTTATGACCTCCATGAGAGAAAATAAGCTCTAGTGGTCCATTCTCAGCATCTAACTCTAGTTGTTCATCCCTGATCCTGCAAGGCATTGGGTGTATCAATCAGATTGGTACATTTTGCATGTCTCGGGGTTGGGGTGGCGATAAACGTGTCCAAATATCGAAAGACTACTGTATGGTCATTAACCATAGTTTCGAAAGACGTTATACAGATTTATACTAAGTCAAAAACATAAGCAAGGTAACCAGTTGAAAGGCGAAAGCTCAGTCCTTAAGAGTGCCTTCAACATGCATAGCAGCATAGACAGTATATCTGAACAGTGTATGTCATCAGCAGTTTGTATGTCATTGTTTGTTTATATGTCATCAGCAGTTTGTTTGTCATTGTCATCACGATAAATGCTCTCAGCCATTTGCAAGACCTGAACAATGTTTTCATCAGCTACACTTGAAATCACCCATGGCTTGTTCTTATTTTATGAGAAATCTGATATCTTTGCCTTATGACCTCCATGAGAGAAAATAAGCTCTAGTGGTCTATTCTCAGCATCTAACTCTAGTTGTTCATCCCTAATCCTGCAAGGCATTGGGTGTATCAATCAAATTGGTACATTTTGCATGTCTCGGGGTTGGGGTGGCGATAAACATGTCCAAATATCGAAAGTTTGCAACTTTTATGATAAATTAATAATCAATTAAAAAATGGAAGACAAGGAATATAGTAGTTAAAGTAACAGACGACTTGTTTATAAATCTACACAATATAAAAAGAACTACAATGACAAAACAATTCCACGAGTTGTAATGACATGGTGGTCTTACAACATATACATAATAGGTATCGATTTATGTTTTTCATTCATTCTTTATCCTCCCAATATCAGGCTGGGGTGTTAGAGGAAAATTTTCTTATGAAATGCTGATGATTGTTGATCTAGGCAAAAGAAGCTCTGAGGACTAGCATGGTTGGTGACATGTTAATACTAGAGACCAAAAACATGTTCGGGAGACCATTTTCGAAGAAGATCCGTGAACCCCAAACACTCATCAAAACAACAATCAACAACAAAATATCTTTTTTTCCCTTTCAATATTGGAGATGAGTTATTTATAGTTTTATTCCCCTCCATTGTCATTAAAGTCATAAACTAATTAGTTCGAATCGAAAACGAAAGTGAACGGGAACGAGAAACAAAATTATACACACATACGGGTAACTACTGTATGATCATTAAACATAGTTTCAAAGACATTATAAGGATTTGTATTAAGCCAAAAACGTAAGCAAGGTAACCAGTTGAAAGGCTAAAAGCTTGATCCTTAAGAGTGCCTTCAACATTCAAGCAGCATGCCAAAATTACCCTTTAAATTCTATTAAGTATTAACAGATTTAATGATATTATTTTTCTCTTGAAGCCCATTTAATCGGTTTTTGTTTCTTTTTTTGAAAAACCAGTTCATTCTCCATATTTTCTTTCTTGAAGAATATTGGCCATAGATGATTGATGAACTTCCTCATCTTAATTTCTTTTTATAATTACACAAAGCCACCTGAAAAATTGTTTTCTTATCTTTCTTTCTTAAAACCTTAATTCTGATAATTGAGAATAAATAAGCTGTCTTGTTGACCAATTCATTCCGGGATTAATTCATGGTCTCAATATTAGGAATATAAGTTTTTTTTACTTCTCTTTTTTTTCTGCTATCATCCAACATCGGTATCTTATTCTGTGATAATATCCTCCATTTTTTTTTTATAGAATAATATCCTTCATTATTATTATTTTTTAAAGCAAAATAACATCATTCAAACTAAGAAGAAAACCGATCAACATTATCATCTACTAGCTTACAAAGCCGAGAAGGAAATCAACTCCTACAGTTAAGGACCCATTAAGCCATACCATTTGATTTTGATTTTGAATATAATTTAGGGTTTGTGATGGGTAAGATGGGTGGGTGATGACGGCTGATTTACTTTTTTATCTTCTTTTTTTTTTAATTAAATAATTGTATCATTTTAAGTTATTTTAAATATGGATATATTAGTCATAATTTTTTAATCAAAATATGGGTATGGGTGAACTTATTTAGGTGGCAATAGAGCACACTATAATTTGGCAAATCCTATCATAAAAAATTAAAATATTGATATATTAATCAAAATATCTCTATTATTTTGATGAGACCGAAGATATTTTCGATATTTCTATCGAAACCGGTATTGCCATTATCAATGTATCGACAAAGTAAGAGAGTGCACGGAGAAAGGATGCGGCCGAAACCCTTTTTCTCTCTCTTTTTCTAATAATTTTAATGAAACGAACCCTACCACTTTAAAACCCTTTTTCATTTTTTATTTTTTTTTTTAATTTCAATTCTATTAGGGGCAATTTTATCCAAAACTGGTCGAAAGTGATGAAAATAATTTTAAAAAAAAATTAAAAAAATTAAAAAAATTGGTGGATAAAAATAGTAAAACCATAAGGTGGTGTTTGGATCTGTTTTTAAAAACAGTTTTTTATTTTTAAAAACAAAAAACAACTAGAATACTGTTTGGTTAAACGTTTTGCAAAACTGTTTTTAAAAACAAAAAATAAGGTGCTGTTTGGAAGTGTTTTTAAAAACCATTTTTTATTTTTAAAAACAAAAAACAACTTTATTGTTGTTTGGTTTCATGTTTTACAAAATTATTTTTGAAAACAAAAAACAAGTTTTTTAAAGTTATAACTAAAAAGTCAAAAACAACTTTTTATTGTTTTTCACCATTTTCAAAACATTTTTTTAAAACAAACCCCAACTTTTCCCAACTTTTCCCTCCAAACAACTATTTTATCTATTTCAAAAACATTACCAAACACATTTACATCGATTTCCATTTTTAAAAACCACTTTTAGAAAATACTACCAAACATGTTTGTATTTTTAAAAACATCATTTTTAAAACATGATTTTTATTTTTAAAAATAGTTTTCAAAAAACATCATTTTAAAAACGATACCAAACGCACCCTAACTTTCTAAAAGTTATAACTAAAAAGTTAAAAACAACTTTTTATTGTTTTCTATTGTTTTCAAAACAGGTTTTCAAAATAAACCTTAATTTTTCCCTCCAAACAATTATTTCACTCATTTTAAAAACAACAACCAAACACTTTTACATCATTTTTCGTTTCAAAAAACTACTTTCAAGAAACACTACCAAACACATTACATTTTTAAAAACATCATTTTTAAAACATGATTTCCATTTTTAAAACAAGTTTTTAAAAACACTATTTTAAAAACGATACCAAACGCGCCATAATTTTTTTTGGCTCTTTATAGAAAATCTATATATATATATATATATATATATATATACATAAATTTTCAAGTCAGTACATCATAATATAATTTCATGATGATATTGAATGTGAGCCACTCGTTTTACATACTTTGACTCAAGTGTATATGCACTTGTCAAAACTAGTGGCTCACATTCAATATCCTGATAAAGTTATATCAGGATGCACTGACCAGATCGGGATTGTATATAGAGTAATGTTACTTTGCCCAAATTTGGTGCACAAATGACGTGGCAACACTCTCATCAATTCATTAAAATCAAGTAAATCTAATACAATCTAAATGAATGGATGAGAGTGTTGCCACGTCATTTTGACACCAGATTTGGGCACCAAATTTGGGCAAAGTAGAATTACTCTTATATATATATATTGGAAATAAGCCTAAATGACACTAAGGGCTAGTTTGGTATTGCTTTTGAAAAGTTAAAATCAACTTATTTCATAATTTTAACATAAAATGATGTTTGGTAAAACTTTCAAAAGTGATTAATTGACAATCTGGGAAGTTTTGACAGTGATTTTGAGAAGTAGGTGGAGTGGAGGGTTATTTTTTAAAAGTGATTATAGAATAATCTATTTAAGCATTTTATCCTTATGAAATTAAATTAAAATCATTTATATTTCTTATTTCATCTTTAAATTAAAGATTCTAATTAAATATTGATTTGATTTATAAAAAAAAATTAAATTTTTTTTTTTATTCTTATGGATTTTTTTTTTTCTAATTTAAATATTCTACTCAAATATTGATTTAATATATATACTTAATGAAAAAAAAAAAATTAAGGTTCTGAAATCATAACTATTTTAATCATTGTAACTAATTTCAGCACTTTTGAAATAAAATTACCAAACATACGTATACTACTTTTGAGCTATACAGTAGTTTTAAAAGTATAATTAATTAAACATCTGCTGATTAACTTCACAGCTAATTATTTTTTCAGCACAGCTAATAGTGATTATTATAAAAGTTACAACAATACCAAACTGACCCTAAATCCATAATGACTTTTGAGATTGGCACTATATTTATAATTTGAGTTTAAATAGCATCGATGGATAAAAATACCCCTACTTTTTTCTTTTATTATTTTTCTGCCATTTTTAGGTTTGATTTTTTTTTTCTTCAAAAACCTTCATTGATGAAGGACCAATGGAGGTGGAGCAAACCTCCAGTAGAGGTCGATTCGATCTCCATTGGACATCAAATTGATCTCTATTGGAGGTCGATGAAGAATAAAAAATTTATAGAAAATTTTTTATTTGCACAATAAGTCTCGGAAATACCAAAATATATCTCGGAAATACAAAATAAGTCTCGGAAACACCAAAATAAGTCTCAAAAAAAAAAAAAAAGCACGGGACTTATTTTTGTGATTGTATTTTAAGGGTATTTTTGTCAAAAACACATTTTTGGTTCTATTAAAACTTAGAAATTCTTAGGGGTGTAAAGAGTACTAGAAATTTTTTGAATTATATATATTTACTCCTATAATATTTTCAAAACAATTAGATTAAATACATATTATAATATTATTGCTTAATATATATTACAGATGTTGTTTTCGGTTATTGTTACCAGACGGGTTGGTTTTAAAATTCTGAAAATATGAAAATCGATTTATTGTTTTCAAATGAAAATTGATAAAATAGAAAACGAAAACTTGAAAACAAGATTGAAAAAGACCCTAATAATTTCCCGATTTTAAAAAAAAAAAAAAAAATAGTAATAATTTCCCTTTCTTTTGGGTCCTCATTTCTCATTAGGTAAAAGATGCACATCACAAACTGGTAACTATCAGAACTGAAAGCTGCATACTCTTACACAGCATCAGACGATAAAAAGACTTGCATGTCATAGTTATTGAAAAGAAAAATGGTACAATACTCCCTAAATGCCTCATTGAACCCTTTCAGGGACAGTAATAAGCAAATACTGAATAAGCCATGAAGAGGTGAAACAGATGTCACTCCTGATATCGAAGCGTCTCGCCTTAGAATTTTGCATTAGAAAGAGGATGCCTGCTATTTTATCAGGAAGGAAAGCATATGCATAGAGATAGAGATGCAACTGGCTTGTGAAGTTAGGATTTAAAGAATTGAGGATTTTTGTGTTGCCTTTCTATAGCTGTAAATGCTCCCCACTAGAAAAAGAAAAAGAAAGATCTTGAATTTATTTATGGGAAGTTGCCTTTATCCAATTTAACTTATGTTTACCATTTCTCTCCTCTTTTCCTTATCTCAAGGGTCCACTTAACGTAGAGAGTTTAAGTTTAATAAACGATCGTTCTTATTTGGTCGGGATTAGATGCAATTAGAATTATTCAAAATTATACACACACAATTAACACACGGGGTAACAAGTCAAGGTAACTACTGTCTGATCATTAAACATCGTTTCAGAAGACATTATAAGGATTTGTACTAATCCAAAATCATAAGCAAGCAAACAGTTGAAAGGTTATAAAGCTAAGTTCTTAACATGCATAGACAGTATATCTATAACTAGTCATCGGCAATCTGTATGTCATCATCATCACGATAGATGCTCTCAGCCATTTGCCAGACCTGAACGGTGTTGTCGTCAGCTACACTTGAAATAACCCATGGCTCGTTCTTATTCCATGAGAAATCTGATATCTTTGCCTTGTGACCTCCATGGGAGAAAAGAAGCTCAGGTGGACCATCCTCAGCATCTAACTCTAGCTGCTCATCCCCGATCCTACAAGGCATTCGGTGTATCAATCAGTTGTGGTACATTTGCATGTCTTAGGGTTAGGGTGGTGATAAACACATCCAAATATCGAAAGTTTGCAACCTTAATAATAATCAATTGAAAATGGAAGACAAGGAATATAACAGTTAAAGTAACAGACGACTTGTTCATAAATCTGCACAATGTAAAAAGAACTATGATGACAAAACAATTCCACAAGTTGTAATGACATGGTGGTCTTACAACATATACATAATAGTATCGATTTATGTTTTTCATTCATTTTGTATCCTCCCAGTATCAGGTTGGGGTGTTAAGAGAAAAATTTTCTTATGAAGGGCTGATGATTGTTGATCTAGGCAACATTAAGGGAGGGAAAACAAAAGAAAAAATTGAATCTGGTAACATTCATCTGAATCCTAAACGACAAAATAAAAAATTCCTTGCATTCTCTTTCTTATCATATGAAATACCCGTGAAGTGAAAAGTAACAATCAGATGAAAACTCATGATATTCAAAAGAGAAAAGGGATAAAGTTATTGAAGACATTCCTAGCATCAAACTCAATGAGAAATTACCTGTTAAGGTCCCAAACCATCAGCCTTCTGTCATCAGCGGAAGAAGCCAGCACCGTTTCATGATTGGGATCCCATTCTACTTGGAAGACCTCTTCCCTGTAATAAACAAAAAAAAAAAAAAAAAAAAAAGAGTGAGGAATTCCCTTCATGTACTTTTACTTCACTCAAATACACTTCAGAAAACTGATATTTAGCCATTTCAGGTTTGAATACACCAAGAAATCAGCAAATAGTACTAAACAAAAGAAAGTGAGTAAAAATAAAATAAGAATCATAAAATGCATTTGAGCATTTCTGAGAGGGTCGGGACATACGTGTGACTACTTAAAACATGCAATGGTACAGTCAGCTTCCGCATATCAAATAAACCAACAGTAGCATCTGAGGATGCTGTTGCCAGAACCCATTCGTTGTAAGGATTGAAAGATATATAATTCACCTGGGATCAGATGGGGAAAGAAAACATGATGATGACATTAGAAATAAAACCATAGAACCTTATTTACAGAGGTATACAACATGCTAAGGTAACCCTTGGTTTCCTTCGAATCATTTAAAAATCCGATCTCATAGCTGCCTACTCATTTTGACATTCAAGTTACAGTTAATCATTGACTTGATTAGGATGAAATGTTTTTCTTTTAAATTTTGTCATCAATGAAGCATGGTAAAAGTGTAAAACACCTATAATGTAAAGCTGGAAAATAATATGTTTATAATTGCATCAGGAAACAAGATAAATTTTCTTATCAAAAAAGGCAAACAAAATAAATTCACCATACAAGTACACAATTCCACTACAACTAGAAAGTTCAACAATAAATTATACTTGAAGCACAGAGTAATGCAAGGTGGGCAGTCAAAAGGATTTATGAACATAATGGAGATATACATGTGCAGCAAAATTCAAGGTTGTTTCACCTCTTTCTCATGAGCTTTTACGCGCTGTTGGGTTTCATTTGTTCGCAAGTCCCAGATCATTATTTGGCAATCATCACCCGCAGATCCAAATAAATTCTCGTTCTTCAAATGCCATGAGACATCTTCAACTACGCTTTCATGAGCCTGAAAACATTCTCAGTCCCATAGTCAAAATATAGCAAGGTTAAAAGCTCTAATTTGCATTGGAAAAAAAAATTGAAAATCCTGAGATTACCTCATAGACATGCATAGCATTGAGCACCTTATCTTGAGCCAAAGCAGACACATCCCACAAGCATATCTTATTATCATGGGAACCACTCACGAGATAACCTTCCTTAAACGGACTCCATGACAATCCATACCCTTCCTTATCATGACCCCTCAACCTAATGTCAGGATCACAATCACCTTGCTGCTTTGATTCCTGCTTGGTACAATCAAAGACATACACCTCAGAACTGCTAGTCTTTGCGCCTACAATATTGGGCTTCTGGGGCATACACCGTGCCCTATTCACTTCCCCATCAACACGTATCTTCTGAGATATCTCCACCTAACAAACCAAACAGGAATCAGGGTGTTGGATTCGTATCTTCTGAGATATCTCAGCCTAAAAAAAACCCTAAACAACGATACTGAAAAAAATTCACAAGAAATCAAACCTTAGGAATAACAGGGTTTTCATTTTTGCCTCCGATGTTGGATTCGGACTCTTTTGTCGGCAGCACAGCGTCGGCGATCATGAGATAGTTCGGGTAGTCATCGGAAGTGTGGGTGCCGAGGACGAGCCTGTGCACGGCGAAGGACGGGTCCGCCGCATAAGGCTGCGGGGACGGCGACGGGACCCAGTGGACAGTGAGCGACGGCCACTCTAGCGGGTGCGAGACGATCAGGTCGTACAGGAACGGCGTGTTCTTCTTCCACACCGCGAACTCCTCCTCCACTTGGTCCAGCGCGCCTGAATCTTGCTCCTCCGTCGCCATTGTTTCGCCTCTTTCTCTTACTGAGTGTGTGTGCGTGTGTGCGTGTGGATTCTTGTATTTCTTTTAGGGTTTTTACCGCCAAAATGTCTGGCTCTTTGCCGCCAAAAACTTTACTGGTTATATAGAAAGGTTGGGGACGAGGGTTTCTCTCGACGCCACGTGTTTGTTGTTCATTGGGTAATAAACCTTCCGGGTTATTGGGCTAAAGAATCTGTTCAAGTGGATAACACAAGAAGCCCAATAACGGCCCGTTAAAAATGAGATTATTTTTATATAAAAAAATAATTATATTCATTAGAAAATCAAAATAAATAAGATTATTTTTTGAACTATTACGATCCATTTAAAGGTTTGGTGATTGGGATGCGACCTAAACCTACAACCACACGTAGGTGTGAAAATGTTTGTATATTTACAAAATTATTTTATTGAACTACACACTTTACATATTAAATATGTAGTTGGGTGCTAAATTTATAGAATTAAACATTAATGGCGCGTTTACTAATCAGTAATCAAACTCAGAAAAATGAATTAAGTTACTGATTTGTGAATTCCAGTGTTTACTAAATTTTTAGAGAATTAAGTTAAGTAGACCTCACTCTCAAATCAGTAATTAAGTTACTGATGGAAAGGGAATCTGATTCCCCCCACCCACCCACCCACCCTAAGAATTAAGTTCCCGTTCCTGATTAAAAAAAGGGTACGGATATTGACACTCATAAATATGATAAGCATACTCATATTTATAAGTACACCCATGTCTAAAATTTAAAATTAAAACATTACTATAAACACCCATCTTAATGCCAATGTTACCCTTATTTAAATGAATATTTTCATTTTAATGTAATTTATTTATAAACCCTCATAGGTTATAAACACACCCAATTTTATAAATGATAAATTTTTAAGTTCTCCAGACTCGAAAACACAGTCTCAAGAATTCTTAAATTCTTAACTTTTGAGAATCTTTACTTCACTTTTTTTCATTGATAGAGTTCATAACAAAAATAAATAAATAAATAAATACGTACATCTATATGATCTGAGTCCTCTAAAAATTCTTGTTCCATTACTGGGTGTAATTTGCAAGATGACATGGATAATAGATTCCAAGAACTTACCAATGAGTTGGACTTTGCAAGTAGTTTGAAGTTTATCGGGCAAACCTGCTTTCAGTTTTAAAAGATATCGAGGCACATAAGCTACAGTTGTCAATTAAGTCCAAAACATAAAGATTAGTATGAAAGACGGCCTCTAAAGGTGCAATTTCTATTTTATTTTTTGTCTTTTTTTTTTTGTTTTGTTTTTGTATTTCAAGTATGTTCTTCTGCAATGCTGCCCAGACAAGGCTGTTATATTTACCTTGTATATGATCAGGATAGCCTTTCATTCTGCGATACCTTGTATAGTACTTTAATATCTTTAGATGCATATATTGTCAATTTCAAGTGGTACGTTGTCAATAATTAATAATGTATGGTGAGAAAATTCTTGGTTACAATCCCATAGACTGTTGAGGAGAAAACATGTGCAGTTTACAGGGACCATGACATTGGTTTTGTTTTCAGATATGACTTTATCGAAATTCTTTGATGGTGTATGTGTTTGTGTGGTGTGGATTTCTACATTTTTACTGGGTTGTAACATAAAAACTTTTTAATTATGATCTTGCAGAGAATATTGCTTTTGCAAAGCATTGGGTTGGAAATGTAGAAAAATATGTAAAAAGTGACTGCAATATCAACAAATTACAGAAAACTCTACTGGAATAGTGTGGTGGCTATCATTTCGCGATCAAGGTTGGAAGAGTTAGAAGAGAGGTTGAAATGGAGGTATTTGCCAGATGCTGCGGTCTATGTCAAATAATGGATTTATCTGAAATCAACGTAGTATTTTAATGGGTGTACATAATATTTTGTTTATTTTTAATTAAACTAATTTGTCCTTATTAGTAAATTCCTATTGGGATATTTTTGTAATTAAATTTTTTATTAAAATATGGCTGTGCTTATCATATTTATGGGTCAATATTAGCTCCCTTAAAAAGATGAATTCATATATTTTTACTAAAATATCCTCACTTATAATAATTATAAAAATAAAAATAAAAAGTTGTATTTCCACTATATCGTTCTGTTTTAGGGATTGTTCTCTGTCATTCTTTTTTGTTCATCGTTTTCCTCCGAATCTTGCCGTAGGTACGTTTTTTTTTTTTTTTTTAATCTTTAATTTCTTGAATATACATAGAAATCTTTGACTCATTGGTGTTTTTTTTTTTTTTTCTCTTTTTGTCAAATCTGCTATGGCTGTTTGTATATTTCTTTTTTTTTTTTTTCCTTTTTACGTGAAGCTATTTGCATATTCATATGTATATATTTTTTTTGTTTAAGTTTTTTTTTTTTTTTCTTTTTCTTTTTACTAAAGCAGTATAAAGCATTACATATATATATATATATATATATATATATATATATATATATATATATATATATATATATATATAGTCTTTCTATTATCAGTTCGAACTGACAAAAGTTATATCAGTTCCTTGTATGTGGGCCACTGGATTTAAATACTTTGACTGACAAGTGCATACAGTCAAGTCAAAGTATTTAAATCCAGTGGCCCACATGCAAGGAACTGATATAACTTTTGTCAGTTCGAACTGATAATAGAATTTCTGTATATATATATATATATGCTGTTTTGTTTAAGTTTTTATTTATTTTTATTTTTTTATTTTTTTTACGAAAGCAATATAAAGCATTACATATTCATATATATATATATATATATATATACTGTTTTGTTTAAGTTTTTAATTATGTTTTCAAATTTGAATTACTCCTTAATTTTTAATTGTTATTGACTAATTAGTTTAAAGTTTACAATACAAAGATGTTAATTACTAGTTATAGTGTTATGAGCAGTATAAAAAATAGTTTTTCATAATAAAAAAAAAAATATTTCAACATATTATATACACAAGGGTATTTTTGTAATCAACTATGTATCATTATGATTCTTTAGTTGAAGTAACTAGAAAGGGAATAAATTTGATTATATTTCTGATTCCTAAATTGTTAGTAAACACTGGAATGGAATTAGTAACTTAATTCCGATTCCTCTCCATTCCCTTTCCAGTGGAACTTGATTCCGATTCCCTCCATTCTTGATTAGTAAACGCACCTTAAGAGCATCTTCAATACAAACATATATTTTTGGGTTTCTAACTAGTGGCACATCAGGCATCAGCATATATATTGAATATGGATCCACTTTGTAAAAAAAAAAATTAAGAAATGTATATTCTCATCTCCAATGCAATTATCTAAAATCAAATATGTATACATTTTTTACCAATTATCTTAGAACATTTATTTCATTCTCTCTCTCCCCCTTTTATTTTACAATTAAATGATGTGTAATATTATTGGTGAGAAAAAGTTAAAAATCCTAGTCAATATTTTCAGAAGAGTTTCTAAAGTTATAAACCCAACTATATATAAGTTTGTCACACTCAATTTTCTCTAAATACATAATAGCATTGGAGATGCTATAACTTTATAAAGTAAATATAAACTCTACATCGCAATAGAGAAATAATTGTGCTGATAATTTTATTAAAATTTGGAAGTTGGTTTTAGACAAATAATTTTGCTAATATTAGTTGCTACTCTTTTTTTTTTTTTTTTTTTCAATAATCCAATCACACCAAATAGATATTGTTCAGTTGAATGAGTCAACACTCAACGGTCTCTTCACCAAAGAAAAACTTATGTGGGACGGTCTCACCGCCACATGGTGGGACCGATCTAATGAAATTAAGTCGCATAAGAAAAATGTTTATGTTTCCAATATAAAGTAGGTTAATATAGCTCAATTTCATTGGATGGGAGACTATCCCAAACAAGTTTTTCTCTGGTCACCAAATAGATATTAAAATATCAAACTCTGCGTAGCAATGCGACTTTCAAAATTCCATCTAACTTTTTGAATCTCTTCATTAACTAAATCATAAGTCGATTAATAAGTTAGTAATATTTGAAGTATTTTCCTCGAAGTGTAGATTAGGATCAATTCTCATTCCACACTCCACATCAAAGTTTCGGATAAGTGAGTTGAAATGTCATTGTTCAATTACTTGTCAAACTCTTTAAAAAGGCCAACCAAACATAATATTGCCAATTTAGTTGCTTCGATGACAAGTATTTCTATAACCTTTCAAACTCGAAACTATGTTCGGGATTTCGGATAGTATCATTTCATTCACCTTGTAATTTTAACAAATCTTATCATAAAGAAGTAAATATCAATATTTTAATCAAAATATTTTCATTAATTTGATGGAACCGAAGATATTTTCGATATATCTATCGAAACCGACATTGGCATTATCAATGTATCGACAAATCAAGAGAGTGCACATGGTCTTGATTTTTGTCTTCAATGACAAATACAAAAAGAAGCTGTAGACAAAATTACAAACTCTTATTTTAGTCCATATGTTCACAAGTCGCCAAAAGTTTGTGGACCATTATGATTCCCACGATTTACGCAGGCCTCTATTCTCAATTGATGGAGCGATTCCATTTCTCATCAAATCAAAACATTATAAAGAAAGAGATCTTGACATGATCCTGTTTTGTTCCTTCTTCCTTTTTATGAATCTCCTTTTTTTTTATTCCTTTCAGTTTACATATTTGGTTTTAAGTCGTAGTCTTCGAACAAGATTAGAACAAGATTAGATAAAAAGTTGATTGGATTGTACCGAACTGGATTAGAAAATGCCTAAACAATCATTTATTATCGTGAATTTAAGTAACAATGATTTTTCTTTTGAGATTACATGTATAGGTGTAGCCTAGTGGTAAGGGCGCACTACACCGATATTCATATTCACTCAGTGTAAGGTTGGCAGGATTAACTTTGCACCCGAGTTTACAACTAAGTGCGATCGTAGGGTACTGAATCATATTTCACACCTTGAATCATATTTCACACATTGGTTAAAAGTTTGAAATATCGACTATGGAGCTAGCTACGGCCTTACACATGGTGGGTTTCCTAGAATACCAAAAAAAAAAAAAAAAAAAAAAATTACGAAAAGGAACTATGGTTACATGATTTGTCAAAAACCCTTTTGTAGATAATTCATATTGTGCCCCCCACAACCAAAATTTGGTACCCACAATCACCAACCACATGCCAAATAAAGTAAATATAACAAAGAAAAGAAGATAAGTTGTTTCCTCTTTTTCTACAAAATGTTTTCCAATTTTTTTTTTTTTAAAAAAGAGTTCTAATTTACACAACCAAAATGAAAAAAAAAAAAAACAAAAACAAAAACAAAACAAATATCTCACAACTTAAAATAGCTTCAATTCTAAACTTGACCCTAAAAAAAAAAAAAAAAAAACAAATATCAATATTTTTTTTTTTTTTTTTTTGGGAGTTTATAAACTTCTCATAAATCATGATATCATGATAACGTCACAATCACATGATGGAGCAAGCTTGTGGGTTCTCATCACTGAAAGCTGTGGTGTACCTAACTTCAGTGGAGCTAGCACGTGCGAGATATGACACCTGTGGGTCGTCTGATCTTCGCACGAATCCAGCTGGTGCTTTCTTATCGTAGGTTCCAGCAGCGTAAGGATGTGCCACGACGTCGTATGGCACGTAGGGCCAGATCTCTGCTTTTTTACCCGTCCGATGCGCTATACGGGCCACCACTTTTGAGGGCTCCACGTATCCAACGACTGTCACTTTGTTGGCTTTACGCTCCACGTCCACCTGTTTCACACCTCTCATTCCCTCCACGGATCGCTTCACTTTCCGTTCGCATCCTTCGCAATCTATCCGGACTTTCACCTCCACCGTCTGATCCAACAAAAAAACCATCCAAATCAAAATATCAGATCACACGTGTCATCGAATTATTGGAGTGGTGTATTCATGTGTATAAACACTGGATGGGGAAAGTGTCAACAGAAGCGCTTTGGTTAGGCCGAAAGCAGGGACGTTTATGGAAAAAGACAAGATCGAAATCATGGATTCTGTGAAAAAGAGAATCTCAGTTTAAAAAACAAAAGCAAAAGAGAAAAAGTGCTTCCTAGAGCAGCTTTTTTTTTTTTTTTCAAAATCAAACACTGACATAGAAATCATCAATTAAAGCTTAGATTTACCATAATTTTATAGTAAAAATATTAAATATATACTGATAAAATGAAGAACACAAGCCATAAACAATTAAACACTATTGGCGGATCTGAATTCTTGAATAAACATATATATTTTTTATTATTATGAGAAGCTCAAAAAAAGCCAAAAACAAGCAGAGTATTTGAAGTATAAAAGAAGCAAATCTAGAACCAAAAAGAGCTTGATCTACTACCAGTAAAAGCACTTCTCCTAGAAACAATTAAAATAGAAAAACAAACACAAAAGAAGAAGATTGTTGTGTACCTGCAATTGCTTGCGTTTCTTGTACCTGGAGCTTCCATTAGAGCAGTCAAAAAGATCAGAAAAATGATCTAAAACACCCATTTTGATCTCTCTCTCTCTTGATTAATAAAATTGATAAACTGGATTATGATCTCTGTATCTAAATATATCTGTGAAAAGAGATAAGAATTAAATGACTGAAATATCTGAGAAGAAGCGCTTTTGGTTTAGATTCAAAATTCAAAAACAATGATGATTTGGTGTGTTGAGTGACTGACTTGATGATTGTTGGGGTCCTTCCTTTCACTTATTTATAGAGCAGCTTCTAGCTTCTCTCCTTTACTGAGGTCGGTTTGATTTGGTCTCTGTCGAAATCTGGGTCGTTGAATTAATGGCTGTGATCACGCTGTCCGCGCGACACGTGTCCTGGTCAGACTGGTTGAAATTAAATTAAAATAAAATTAAAAACAATTGGGAATTACGAGACGGCTAACGGTAACGGACGGACGGACGGATAATCATAACTCACATTCACGTCTCCCATGCACCGACCCGACACCTGCTGGGGCCCAGCCTTAAATTTGGCGCGAAATGAGAGATTGTGGACCGTGTGTGTGTCATAATCGTGTGGGGTGGGGTCCAGTGGGACCCACTGGTTTGGGGGATTAAGTAACAGCCGTTGGATGAATAGCGGGTCCCACCACTGATGATGATATTTGATAACATGGGATTCTGGTTCTTATCATCACTATCATGTATGTTATTATTAGAGTAGTCCACGATATCAATACAACTAATATTAGAGGGTGACTGCATTCATACCTTACAAGATATTCAATGATGCATCAATTGATCAGCATTCAATTAAGCCAATCGGGTCGGAGATTTGTCGGGACGGTCACGGTGACGTAACTCTTACGGTAGGTAACTTACTAATATACGAGGGGATTCCTCCTTCCAAAACTAATCAATACTACTAGATAAAGTCATCTTAACTAAGTAATGTGGTACCTAATTAATCTTTCTAATAACATAACTAACTTCAACAGAGACGAACGTGTGTGGGAGCTAGGGTGGGCTCAAGCCCACCCTGGCCCCTTAAAAAAACTAGATTAGTAAAAAGAATTAAATTAAAAATTAATTACATAATTACTTTTAATTCCTAATCAGAGTAAAACATATAATCTTTCTTTCCTTTTTCTTTCTATAATAACAATTATTTCTCCCCATTCTTCCAACTTTGTTCAATCTATTTATCAACATTTAGATATGTTTGAGTGAATATTATGGTTTTAAATATTTTATTTTGTTTTGAAATTTTAGGGTTATTGTTAAATATAGATAATGAGATTTTAGGAGTAATCCAATTTTAAATTTACAAAGTAAATGAATTTCATTAATTTCTCAGAAAATTGTATTAGTATATTTAGAATGAATCAAACTAATATAAGAATATTGTATAATTTAATTAGTGTTCACATTTGTGTTTCACGTTTCTCTTATAATTAAATTTGATTTCTTAAAAATAAAATAAAATTTTGTAAAGTATTTATTTAGAATTTTATGGGGACGTCTCACTATGTCCTTCTAACTAAGTGATGTTAATTTTCAGTAAAAAAAAAAATCTCTAGCCTACCCTAGTCTTCAATTCTGGTTACGTCCCTGAACTTCAACAAAACCGAAATTAGAAAACAAGAGTTTAATATTCTCTAAAATCAACCCCACCTCCGAGTATAACTTGCTGCCATCTTTAATCCAATCAACAATTACCACATTTGTGAATCTTGTTTCCAGAGTCAAAAGAAGTCCCCTGTAGATCGCAATTGTCTCCGCCACTTGTGAAGAATAGGTTGCTGGAATCCGTTATGTACTAGAAACCATCACCGATTACCAAACCCTTTGAAACACGAATCACAATACCCACACTCACATCCTTTCCAGCAATATCAAAGATGCATCTGAATTTACTTTGTAATTATCTGGCCATGGTGGATTCCACCAAAATTCCATTATAGCCACTTGCCTGTCATCACCTGTATCAAATACATTGAGATTTGAGAGTGCAATAGTATTATGTTTGGTTACTACTATTTTCAAGACATGACCCCTCAACAAATTTTGATGATACATTTGGGTGCATGAAACCATCAGCCTTACCTGTCTTGGTAGGCCAACGCATACTATGAAATCATGTAGATCTGGCCCATATTATATTATATATGAAACAAATAGCTCACAAATGTGAGATTCAAAGATTAGCAAATAAATGACTAATTAAGTTGGTTTTTTTTTTTAAGAGACTAATTAAGTTGTTAATGCAAGTTGTTGACTCAAAGCTAATAATAATGTTAAAGTTACTAAAGATATTGAACATGGAAGTCTCTAATCAGCCAAAATTGTTTAAAATTTAAAGATCACAAAGCTTAGGTTTTTGCTTAGATTTTTCGATAATTACAAATTCCATCCATAAAAATTCAATAGAAAGTTGTTGGAATCTTTGTTTTTAAATGTCATAAATGATGAAATTGCCTTGGAGGCCAAGTACAATTTTAAATTGACAAGGACCACTACAAGGATACTATGATATTTTAACATTGAATTCTATATTTCTATATGCTAAATAAATCATATAATATCTTTCACGTTCAAATTGTCCATGTCGTTTAACAATGGTTGTGTAGCTCTTGCTACTTTTTAAAGAGGGGATTCGACCTTACTCGTTTAAGGCCCAATTTAGGAATGCTTCTTGAACTGCTTTTGGGATCAAAAGTGATTTTGAACTAGGACTATGGTGTTTGGTAAAATTCTAGAGAAGTGCTTTTAGTCATTTTTAGCTTCCTTAATAGCAGTTTTGAGATGCTATTTTTTGTAACTTTTAGAAAATTGTTTCCCAGAAAACAGTAATGAAAAAGCAATAAATTATTGATATATACACAATATATATGGCAATAGATAAAAATAAAAAATAAAAGAATTGATAATGTGTTATGGTCGCATAAAAATAAAATAAATTATTTATTTATTTTATAACATATTTATGGTCATACAAAAATAAAACAAATTATTTATTTTACAACATGTTTATGGTCACACAAAAATAAAACAAATTATTTATTTTCAAAACATCTTCAATATTCATTTATGTCCATTATAGTAATTTTGCACAGTCAAGCATTTTTTACTTATAGTTTACCAAACACATTGAAATTGCTTTTGGTTCTCACAACACTTTTTAAAATAAGTTTACCAAACGCTCAGTTGATTCTTCTCAGAGCAAATTCAAAAGCAATTCTCCTCACAATAGAACCAAAAGCAATTCCCCCCTGATCGTGGTATAAAAGTACCTATTTTATACCCCTAATTCCTATTACTTTATGCTCGTTCTCAGGTAAAACTGGGTATTTAATGTTTTAAATAAGTGTTTCAGGTAAATAGAGGAATTTAGGGGCATTGTTGTCATTTTGGACATTTCAGGGGCTAAAGTGAAATATTAGGAGCACTATTGAGCATTCCGTTATTTAGAGAGAGTTTAGGGGAGTTAAATGTAATTTTCTAGCAAAGCACTGCGCAGCCTGCCACGTCATCAATTGAAACGGCAGCGTTTTGGTGCTTCACGCGTCATCCTGACGTCACGATGACGTCAGGTCGTCTTCTCTATGAAACCGGGTCGAACCGACCCACAATGGACCAGCAACAGACCCGTTTGACCCGGATACTGACTCGATCTATTCCGGCCATTTTCCGATGGTGTTTCCGGCTTTTGTCTGCCCAGATCGGCATCCCACACTCCTCCGGTCACGATGGATCCATTTCCAGACCTCCATGCACACGTTTTTAGTCTGGTCCAAAGCCTCCAAGTTTCCATGGCCATTCAAGCTTCAAGAACATCCCAGCGGCCATTGTCACGCGAACTAGACGTCCAAACTCGCGAAGACTCCGCGGTTTGATGCCGCTAGAAAATTCCTGCAGACCAGGGAGGCTGAACTCGCGGCCAACTTCCAGAATTACACCGCGAGTTCCGCCAGAGAGAAAGAACCCGCGAGGAAAGGGGTTCTGAACCCGCGAAGACGACCGACTTGGAGGTTATTAACATCCAAACATTGCCCAAATCATTTCCTCTACAAATATACCTCTTTTGTCATCTTAAACACTATCCCTAATATCCAAAATAGCTTAGAATTACACCCAATAACTTAGAATAGCTTATTATAACTTAGACTCTCACCAAGAACACCCACTTCACCTTAGATAGTTTGTGTAACTAAGTATTGATGTTGGGATTTGGTGTACTTGTAATATTATCTATTATATTTGTTGATTATCTATGTTGAGCTTCGATTCATGTATGTGTTTATTGAATTAACCAATTGATTAACATGTAATACAATTTAAATCATACATGAAGGACTATTGATGTATGAGTCTTTATTCAAGGTTTTAGACCATCCTATGTGCTTAATTGAAGTTAACTTGTTAATTAGGTGATTGAACTTGTACACCAATATCCTAACATCTCATCTCTCATTACCACTCTTGCATGCATGGCCATTGCATTAGTTGGTAATTAGTTAGTTAGTTAGTGTAATTTAGTTGTAGTTAATTTATGCCATCTTAGTGTAATCTTAATTTAGTTGCTAGCTTACTTGCCACCATCCTCCATTTACTTTTCATGCATGTAATTAGTGTTTATAGTGTATATATTGTATATATTATATAAGACTAGAATTGATAAAAGGTACCAATATACCTCTTTGGGGGAATGAACCGTACTTGCTTCTACGCGATCGTAACGATCCGTGCACTTACGGATAAACTCGCTCGTCCTATCATTTACCGTAGTTTATAGAACTACCGTGTACCGCGTTCGCGGGGGCGACATCACCCCCACAGCACAACAATGTCAAACTAAGCCTTAAGTGTAAGTATGAGACATTTTTTCCCACCTTACTCGATTATGGAAATTGATACTTGAGCATGCTTGTCGCACCATTGCCTATAAAACATTTGTCTCCAAGGAAACAAACTAGTTAATTAGCGCTCTTGCAGTGGAAGTAAGTGCCCGTTTGAAAGAGCTTATATACTGGCTAAAGGAGCTTTTTTTTAATTTAAAAAAAAAAGCCTATTTTAAAAAAAAATTGTGTCGTTTGGTTGTCACTCAGTAGAGTTTTTAGGTGATTAAAAAAGTTGTTTTACGTCTACTTGGAGAAGCTCAAATTTTAGGCTTTTCAAAGTAGATCTTTTTGAGCTTTGTTAATAACACTAAAATGCCTATCATAACCCTATCATTTAAACTAGCTTTTGAATATTTTGGTAATCCTACCATTTAAAAAAATCTTTTCCAAATTGATAACCAAATGACCAACATATTTTCATTAAAAGCTCTACTTTAAAAGATCTACTCCTAAAAGATCTATTTGAAGAATTGGTTTCAAAATGACCATTTTTAACAAACATTGTTACATTAATGGTTATTCCGTGAAACTCCGTTAAGTTTATTGTTAAATATGTGAGCATTTTGGTAACTTTCTCCAAAATTATAAATTGTATGCTAATTTAATTTCTACAAATAAAACTTAATTGGGTTAAACGGAGAGTGAATGAATTCATAAAACCTAATTGAAGACAGACATGCAATTGGGTTCGAATTGTAATCACAGCATTTCGACTTCAAAAGTACTTTCTTTCGCTTTCGCAATCAGAATCGTGTATGATGAAAACTTGAAAGAGATGAGTGAAGATTATGTTATAGATGAAGTGAACAAATAGATGAATAATTGAAGGAGATTTTCATTGTTGCATTCATTTATATTTGCTGCAATGAATAAAAAATACATGAGGCATAGGCATTCATTTTGTTTCTATTTTTCAAAATTCTATCATTATTATTCTCTGCTATATTATTTTTCAAAATTCTATCATTATGATTCTCTTGCATACAGCCCATACCAAATAATTGTGCTCTTATTTATTTTTTATTTTATTTTTTGATAAAAATAATTGAGTTTCTTTAGATTCTCTACTCAAAAGAAACAATTGTGGGTTTTTACACGTTTTGCACAAATAATTTTGAGATTCCTTTATTTGGAATGTCGACACAAAGTTACAAAAAAATCAATTCTACATATTTATAAATTGATTGGTACATATTTAATATTATTTGGAATTAGTTTTACACATTTGAGTCGCAAAGAAATTTTTTTTTTTTTTTTTCAGATTGCTTTCACAAAATTTTATATATTTTACACGTCCACTCTTTGGTTATTTATTCAATTTTACTTCAAGTCCTCAATAATTTTACTATTGACTATTATGTTGTAAATTTTTATAAATTTGTTAATGCTTCTTCTAAAATAATTTTCAATCTAACAATAATTTAATTGTTTAGGATTAAAAGAATTGTTTTAATAATATGAAAAATATACATGGACTTTCAAGGTGAATATCAGGATCGGAAATATCGGGAGATTTTTACGGATATTTAAAAAATGGCCGGATATTCTGTAGGATATTGGATATTTACCTGTTTCGATATCGGTCCCTCCAAAACCAAAATACAGATATATTTATGGATATTTCGATAAATATATATCGATATTCGGTTCCTTGGTCTTACTATATATGAGAGACGTCTTTGTACACTAGTTTTTATACTAAAAAGTTGTGAATCGAACCAGCACAACGACTATTTGTAATCATACAACGACTTTTTATTTATTTCTTGAGTGTAATATATTATATATGAAACACATAGCTCACAAATGTGAGATTCAAAGATTAGCAGATAATGACTAATTAAGTTGGTTTTTTTTTTTAAGAGACTAATTAAGTTGTTAATGCAAGTTGTTGAAGTCAAAGCTTATAATAATATTAAAGTTACTTAAGAGATTGAACATGGAAGTCTCTAATCAGTCAAAATTGTTTAAAATTCAAAGATCGCAAAGCTTAGGCACATTTGGTATCGTTTTTAAAATGGTGTTTTTGAAAACTTCTTTTTAAAATGAAAATCATGTTTTAAAAATGATGTTTTTAAAAATGTAATGTGTTTGGTGGTATTTTTTAAAAGTAGTTTTTTGAAACGGAAAACGATGTAAAAATGTTTGATTGTTGTTTTTAAAATGAGTGAAATAGTTATTTGGAGGGAAAAATTAAGCTTTATTTTGAAAACCTGTTTTGAAAATAATAAAAAACAATAAAAAGTTGTTTTTAACTTTCAAAAATAGTTTTGTAAAATGTTCAACCAAACAACATTCTAGTTGTTTTTTGTTCTTAAAAACTAAAAACTAAAAACAAAAAACAATTTTTAAAAACATATCCAAACACCACGTTAGGTTTTTGCTTAGATTTTTCGATAATTAAAAATTCCATCCATAAAAATTCAATAGAAAGTTGTTGGAATCTCGGTTTTTAAATGTCATAAATGATGAAATTGACTTGGAGGCCAAGTACAATTACTCCAATTTTAAATTGACAAGGACTTTTACAAGGATACTATGAATTTTTAACATTGAATTCTATATGCTAAATAAATCATATAATACCATTCATGTTCAAATTGTCCATATCGTTTAACATTGGTTGTGCACCTCTTGCTCCTTTTTAAAGAGGGGGTTTGACCTTGCTCGTATAAGTGTAAGTATGAGACGTTTTTTCCCACCGTACTCGTTTATGGAAATTGATACTTGAGCATGCTTGTCGCACCATTGCCTATAAAACATTTGTCTCCAAGGAAACAACCTAGTTAATTAGCGCTCCTGCACCGGAAGTAAGATGTCTTGAGCAGGGCCGGCCCTGGGCCACTTTTTAAAGGGGCCATATTTACATGATTTCAATTTTAGTTTAGGGGTCTAATTTTATTTTATTTTAGTTAATAAAAGGTCCAAATTTCTATTTTGAGTATTAGTCTAAAAAATGCCCATATTTACATGCTTTCAGTATAGATAATGGTAGATATCCAACACTTTTGTCCAATATTTACATCCAACTTGACGTGGCAGCTGATATGGCACTTCCTAGTCAACTGCCACATCATCACGATGACACATAATCACACATACTAATATTTTTTAAACCCTAATTTTTAACTCCATTCAATTTGTAAATAAATTTATATATAACAAAAAAACAAAAAACAAATTTTTTTTCTTCTGCTTTAATCTCAAACTAAATAAAAAATTAACAAAAAAAAATTCCAGATTTTTAGCAGGACATTGAGCTTTATGCCTTCCTTCTGTTTGCCATCAACCTCCATCGCTTCTTAATTTGCTTCTTCTAAACCTGAAATTTCCCTCTTTTTTTTTTTCCTTTCCTAAAAACTTGCACAAAAACAAACCCAATTAGTGAAAAGTGGAAATGGTGAGAAATGTCACATTTTTAAGTTGGTATTGTAAGAAAGTCACCGCTTTAATAACTTAAGTTTAAAAGGCACCTATTATGGTGAACGGACAAAAATGCCCTTACTTTACACATTCTCTTACTTTGAATTTTTCTGAGACTTTATTCTTTCATCTTCTTCATAGAGGTTTGTTTAACAAACCTCCAATGCAAATTGAACATCAAAACATACCTCCATTAGTTTAGTGGCGCTACGCAGACGCATTCGGGGGGTCGAGCTCCCCGCTGAGCTCGCGGTGGTCGAGCTGCCCGGTCAGCTCGTGGGGGTTAGGGGGCAACGCCCCCGAGCTTTTTTTTTTTTTTTTTAAATTTAAAACCTTAAGCTGGTTGTGTGAATTTTGATACTAGGTTCGAGCATTTTCATACTTGGTTCGAGCCTTTTCATACACTGTTGAAAAGGCTCAAATCTAGTGTAAAAAGGCTCGAAAAAAAGTTCAAAAAGGCTCAATTTTTTTTTCAAAAAGGCACGATTTTTTTTTTTCAAAAAGGCACGATTCCTGTACAAAAAGGCTCGATTAATGTACAAAAAGGCACGATTCATGTACAAAAAGGCTCGAATTTTTTTTCAAAAAGGCATGATTTTTTTTTCAAAAAGGCACGATTACTGTACAAAAAGGCTCGATTCATGTACAAAAAGACACGATTCATGTACAAAAAGGCTCGATTCATGTACAAAAAAGCTCGAATTTTTTTTCAAAAAGGCATGATTTTTTTTTTTCAAAAAGGCTCGATTATTGTACAAAAATGCTCGATTCATGTACAAAAATGCTCGATTTTTTTTTCAAAAAGGCACGATTTTTTTTTTCAAAAAAGCACGATTCCTGTACAAAAAGGCTCAATTCATGTACAAAAAGGCACGATTCATGTACAAAAAGGCATGATTTTTTTTTTTCAAAAAGGCACGATTACTGTACAAAAAGGCTCGATTCATGTACAAAAAGGCACGATTCATGTACAAAAAGGCTCGATTCATGTACAAAAAAGCTCGAATTTTTTTTCAAAAAGGCATGATTTTTTTTTTTTTCAAAAAGGCTCGATTTTTTTCTCAAAAAGGCACGATTTTTTTTTTTCAAAAAGGCACGATTACTGTACAAAAAGGCTCGATTCATGTACAAAAAGGCTCGAATTTTTTTTCAAAAAGGCATGATTTTTTTTCTTCAAAAAGGCACGATTACTGTACAAAAAAGGCACGATTCATGTACAAAAAGGCACGATTCATGTACAAAAATGCTCGAATTGTTTTTCAAAAAGGCATGATTTTTTTTTCAAAAAGGCACGATTACTGTACAAAAAGGCTCGATTCATGTACAAAAAGGCACGATTCATGTACAAAAAGGCTCGATTCATAAAGGTTCAAAAAGGCACGATTACTGTACAAAAAGACATGATTCATGTACAAAAAGACTCGACAAAAGTTCAAAAAGGCACGATAAATGTTCAAAAAGGCTCGGATAACTGTTTAAAAGGCTCGAAATATGCATTAAAAGGCTCGAACAATGTAAAAAGGCTCGAAAATGCACGAAAATGTTCAAAAAGGTTTTCTCTCAACGTTTGCAAAAGACACAAAGTGACAAAAAGGGGTATTTTTGTCTGGTCACCTAAATAAGTGCCTTTTAAACTTAAATTAGTAATGTGGTGATTGTCTTACAAAAAGTGCCCCAAATAGTGACAAAAAAATTTTGAACCCTTAGTGAAAATTGGATATTAGTATGTCCACTCTAGAGGTAACCGTACTTCATGATGATTCATCATTCATGGCTGCTACCTGAAGGCTGAAACTGCGCTTCTGATGAGTGACGCCGTTGCCATTGCCGTTTCGAAACCTCAAAGCCGTAGCAGCATCTACGAAAACAAAAATCAAAAGAAATCAACACCAAGAATGATAAATTAAAAGTCACAAACTTGAAAATGGAGTGATGGAGGCGATTACATCAAAGAGATGGAGTGATGGACATATCTGCTCCTTCAATTATTTGCCAGAATTTTTTATTTTCTATTTTTTAGATCTGTTGCTCAATTTTTTTTTCCCGATTGGTTTATTGTTTTGATTAAAGATAATTATTTAAATTGATGAAGAGGAGGTGCTTGTTTTAGTTTTCGTGGAATTTGATTGATGAAGATTGAAGCGGATGGATTTGTGTTTGAATTTGTGAAGAAGTGATTTACAGAAGAAAAAATAATTTTTTATTTAGTTTGGGATTATAGCAGAAGAAAAAAAAATTGTTTTTTGTTTTTTTGTTATATGTAAAATTATTTACAAATTGAATTGAGTTAAAAATTAGGGTTTGAAAAATATTATGAGGTGTGATTACGTGTCATTGTGATGATGTGGTAGCTCACTAGGAAGTGTTATATCAGCTGCCATGTCAAGTTAGATGTAAATGTTGGACAAAAGTGTTGGATGTCTACCATTATCCTTTCAGTATTAGTTTAGGGGCCCAATTTTGTTTTATTTTAGTTCATAAAATGTCAATATTTTTATTTTGAGTATTAGTCTAAAAAAGGCTCGTATGATAAAGCATTAAAGCTGACAATTTAAAATAAAACAAAAATATAAAATAGGGCTAGCTTGGAGTGTTAAAGCCTGAATTAGAGATGTACATTTGGGGAATGAGGATTGATATAGGTCCCCCCCATCCCCATCCCCCCTTCCCAGACCTTCACCCATCCCCATCCCCATCCCCATCCCCATCTCCATTTCAATATAATTGTAGGAAAAATAGGGAAATGGGGACCATTTCAATTTTGGGATGATTTTCATCCCCAACCCCCCCCCCCCCCCCCCCCCCCCCCCCCCCCCCCCCCCCCCTTTCCCAAAAAAAAAACCCCGAAAAATGGGGATGGGGACGTGGGGAATTGGGGCCTCAGCGAAAAATATGCATCTCTAGCCCGAATTAGATTTTGATTTTTTTTTTCCCAAACATGAGACATCAGTATTCAGATTTCAGTATGTCATTAAATCACTAAAGGATTTAGGGTTTTTTATTTTTCTCTCCGACCAACATTGAATGATTTCTTTCGATCTCTCTCTAAAGTCTTAGAATTAATATGAAAAAGGGGCTTATCTTAGAATTTTACCCCAGACCCCCAAAAAGTTAGGACCGACCTGGTCTTGAGATGATCCCTTCAACCAATAGTGTTTGATTGAAATTCTATTTGTTAGACTTGTTTGTATGGTAACATGATCCTAAAACCAATTTAAAGAACCAAAATGATATTCACTAGTGTCAAAATATTGGGCCTAATTGAGCCCTCTTTAGAGGTGACACGTGTTTGAAACTCCCTTTTGGGGGTGAATTAGAAAATATTTTTCTCCGCAATAAAATGTCATTTTTGTTGTAGTGTAGACGAAATCCAAACCCATCACATCAACTTGGGTCAGTCCAATTCCTGAACCTCAACCTCTTATGCTAAATGCACCCCTTTTATTTTAACATCGGGTATCATTGGAGATCTATTGATCATATGGAAAGTGAGTGACCACCTTCTAAACTATTAATGTATCAAATAAAATAGTTAATATTTATTCCTTAATCACCTCAATCCAATGAGATCGTGTTAATAAATACTGTTAAATTCTAAACCGAACCCAAAAAAAAGGAGAAGTAGAATAGCATTTAAAATATGATTCTAATCCAATTTCATTAATTAATTTGGGATGTAGACTTGTAGGACCATGATCATCTTTCAAGAATTCCAATGAAATTAATAATCAAACCACTAATTTATTGTTGTGGGTTGGATTGATTTATCTCGAATCATTAATGCATATGCACAAATGTTTAACAATAAAATATCATTAAAAAAAAAGGACGGTCTCTCACATAATGTTAGTGAAGTAGACTTCTTGGAAACAAGAGAAAGTCAACATTATAATAAATAAATAAATAAATATTTATTGATTTTGATTTAAAGAAAAATCAATTGCCGACTCCGTATACAACTATATATGATAATGTGATTGAGAGATAAATGTTCATAAATATTTATATAAAAATCTAAAATTTTGATTTCAATAAGGGGTTAAAAAATTAAATAGCACTATTTGAGACTCTTTTTTGGGAACAGGCACCAACTTACTAACTTAAGTTTAAAAGGCACCATTTATGGTGAACGGACAAAATTGCCCCCCACAGTAACCTTCTTCACCATAATATATTGATAGTTAAAAAGGCTCGAAAATGTTTAAAAATGTTCGAAAAAGGCTCGAAAAAGGTTTGAAAAGGCTCGAAAAAGGTTCGAAAAAAGTTCGGAAAAGGCTCGAAATGATTTCGTGCCTTTTTGAAATATTTTCGTGCCTTTTTACACTGTCATCGTGCCTTTTTACACTGTCATCGTGCCTTTTGAAGTTGTTATCGAGCCTTTTGGAAAAGTTATCGAGCCTTTTAGAAAGGTTATCGAGCCTTTTTGGAAAAGTCTCGATAACTTTTCCAAAAGGCTCGATAATCTTTCTAAAAGGCTCGATAACTTTTCCAAAAGGCTCGATAACCTTTCTCATCGTGCCTTTTGAAGTTGTTATTGAACCTTTTGAAAAAGTTATCGAGCCTTTTAGAAAGGTTATCGAGCCTTTTAGAAAGGTTATCGAGCCTTTTAGAAAGGTTATCTAGCCTTTTTGAAAAAGTCTCGATAACTTTTCCAAAAGGCTCGATAACCTTTCTAAAAGGCTCGATAACTTTTCCAAAAGGCTCGATTAAAAAATTAAAAAATATTTCGAGCCTTTTTGAACAAAGTTTCCAGCCTTTTTGTACAGTAATCGTAAAAAATATTTCGAGCCTTTTTGAACAAAGTTTCCAGCCTTTTTGTACAGTAATCATGCCTTTTTGTACATGAAAAGGCACGATTGGTGTATGAAAAGGCACGATTGTACAGTAATCGTGCATTTTCATTAAGTGTTCGAGCCTTTTCATACACTAATGAAAAGGCACGATTGGTGTATGAAAAGGCTCGAACACTTCATTTCGAGCCTTTTCAATGGAAGATTCAAAACCAAAAAAAATCTCCCCCCGAATGCGTTTGCGTAGAGCCACAAAACTAATTATCCATTGGAGGTCTGTTTTAAATCTCAGAAAACTTCAAAGTAAGAAAAGAATGTGTAAAGTAAGGGTATTTTTGTCCGTTCATCATAATAGGTGCATTTTAAACTTAACTTATTAAAGCAGTGACATTGTCACCAAATCAGTTTTAAAAGGTGACATTTCTCACCAATTCCACTTTCAATAAGACTAAATAAAAAAAGAAGTAAATATAAATATTTTGATGGAAATATTTTCGATATTTTGGGAATCCATATAAAAAATATTTTAAGAATATTTATGATATTTATGATATTTTCACTTATAGCGAGTTTACTGATCGGAATGAAATAGAAGGGAAAATGGGATAGGAAAGGGAACTTGGAGGGGAATCAAATTGAATCAAGTTCCTTCTCCGGTAGAAACTTAATTATGATTTGTGCGTATAGGACTCACAATTCCCACTTATTTCAATAAGCACAATAATCACAAATCAGTAACTAAGTTTCATCCTGATTAGTAAACGCGTTATGAATCGATATTTACTCCATCTAAGGAGTAATGCCCGAGTTTCCAAACTACTCAATATCTCAAATATTTCGCCTTAAATGATGATTGATTTGTAATCGTGTTACGTAGACTAATATTACATGTCAATAAAACTATAGGTTTGAATACTATTCAACATCATAATGATATATTCGTTGTGATAAGTTTTTCAATGTTTTAGAAAAAAAAATATAATAATACAAGACAATAAAATGATGATGGGTTTGAAACTTTGAATAGGCAGTGCACGATTCAAGGTACACAAATATTAATTAAGTAGTCAAAGTTAACACGGGGAAGCACTCAAAAGCACTTATTTTTCTTTCTTTGTTTTTTGTTTATGTGCTTTTGTGAGAGAGAGAGAGATCGAGGAAGCTAACAGCATTGAAAAAAGAAACAAAAGCAGCTTGGAAAAAGCATGGAAGTCCTCAACCCAAAAAAGCACTTCCACAGTTCCACATGACTTGCGTGTGGGTTGTATTGTAGAAATCACCAAACAAATTAAAACAAATATGGAAGGTGATAATGGAGGAGATCGAGTTTCATGCTGCTGCTGCCACCACCACTACCACCACCCTTTATTTATTGTTTTCATGCATGACTCAGAAATCCAAAACCCAAAAAAAAAAAGCAGTTTGGTCACATGATAATGAAGATAAAAGTGATTGTAGGAATGGGAAGTGCTTTTGTTTGGATAAATAAATAATAAAGTCAGATTGCATGGCGCAAAGTCTGCTGCCACAACACAAGTAACGCATTTCCACAAGGAAAAAAAAAAATAGTGCACTTCCCATGTTTTCAAGTTTGTCATCATCTATCACTATGGAATCTATATTTATTTATTTGTTGAAATCTGATATCAACCGGGATAGGAGTCTGTTGAGATCGAGTTGTTTCAGAATACAACTCTAGGATATTAGGGAGATGTCTCCTCACACTTTACGATTTAATGAGTATATATGAGATTCAAACACATAATTGGATTATTGACCGAGATTAGATTATATTGAATTTGGATGTGTTATATTACATTTGAAATGCATGTAGTCCTATATCAAAGTTGATGTGATATACTAACGAGATTGACGGGGTTTTAGTCATGTCTTATTTCTTCAACTCCTAAATTTATAATAATTTAGCGAAAACTAGGTAGACCGTGGACATCAAATATGACCTTAAATGGGTCATTGTTATTTTCTTAATTTGTCATTAAATTATAGACTAATAAATCATTAACAACTTTGAGTTTGAGTCATATCTGTGACACATGCATGGAGGAATTCAAATTTGAGTGGTTTTAGTATCTAATCAATAGAATAAAACATTTAAAAATTAAATTCCAAATGGAGTCAAATATTAGATGTGGTTGAATATTTAATTAACAAACTTATCTACTTTGATTTTAAAGAAGACCTACCACAATTAATACGTAATTACTGGTAAGTAGTAACTCCCCACTCTGTAATGTTATAGGAATGTTATAGGGTTACCTACACATTCTCCAAAAAGTGGCCATATCATTATAACGTGAAATCGAATCCATACGGAAAAAAAATTTACGGGAATCCCGCACCCAAGAATACTTCTAGTGGTTAAATGATGGAATTATATTGCATCATTGATGGCAACGACCTCTAAGAGCATCTTCAATGTAAATATGCATTTTTGAGTTTCTAAATAGTGTCACATCATCATTTCTATTTATTATGGGCCCACTTTTGAAAAAAAATTAGAGAAATGCATATTCATATCTCCAATGCAATTATCTAAAGTCAAATATGCATCCATTTTATGTCTAATCATAATAAAACAATTATTACACTCTCTCTCCTCTTTTATATTACAATTAAATGAGGTTTAATCTTATTGGTGGAAAGAGTTGAAAGCTTTAATCTTATTGGTGGAAAGAGTTAGAAATCATAGTCAGCATTTCTAGGAGGAGAAAAACTTCAGTGGGACGGTCCCACTGACGTGGATGTGGGACCGTCCAATCACAGCACGCCACATATGCATTGGGAGAATATGTGGCACACTTGTGGCGTGCTGTGATTGGACGGTCCTATATCCACGTTAGTGAGACCGTCCCACTGAAGTTTTGCTCTTCTAGGAGAGTTTCTAGAATTAGAAACCCAACTCCATATTCTCTAACTTTTTTTTTTTTTGCCACATCATCTCTATATTCAACTTAGATAATAGCATTGGAGAGAGTTTTTCTAATTTTTTTAATATCTATCCTATGTGGCACTCCATTTTCTCCAAATGCATAATAGTATCGGAGATGCTCTAATAATTTTATTTTATTGATAATGTGATATGTCATATGTCATATGTACACGTGGCTGCTGCAGAAAGCGAGACAAAATAAGTAAATAAAATTGAAAGAACGAGAGACCATACCATACACCATCACCCACCACCATCACCATTAAAGACTTGACCCAGTCAACGAACTTGACTTTTCTTTCGATATAAAAAAAATAAATAATCCAACGGACCAGATGACTCAACACTCTGGCCCACGCAACCGATATGAATGATGATGATCTGAGCAGTAAGAGACTTTTCAGGTGGTCCTCGGACCACCATTACTAAGTTGGTCTAGCCGTTCAAGTCACGTTATCTACCATTTAAAAGAAAAAAAAAAAGTTTGTTGTTTTTGGTGGGTCGTGATTGTGATGATGTTCAACTTTCAATTTTGAATGGATAGATCACGGGGATTGAGAATTTTCCTATTGAGTTTCTCTATAAGAGAAAATTAAGGTCATTTCATTGAATTTTATTATTTTAGTCCATATCTTTTTCGAAACGGATGCTTGGGAGATAACTACTTCCATAATACAGAGAACGAAAGAAATCCCCTGACACTTTACTTTATGAGTAAAGTAAAATGAAACTTCACGATTCTACGAATGGATAGGTGCACAACTATTCGGATCAAGACATTGGAAGAGTTGTTGAGATATACGGATATCAAGTAATTATACTAGCTATGGTCGAGATAATTACTCACTTTCGAGAATTCTTTGGACATTGAATTTTATTATAGTCAATAATTTTTTTGAAACCGATGCCAAGACCAAATTATGTTTTTAGATAACTACTACCATAACAGATGTGAGAAGTCTCTCGACACTTGTTATTTTTGAGTAAAGTACATGAGAGATGTGAACTTCATCATCATATGAATGGACATGTGTACAACTACTCGGATCAAGACATTGAAAAACTTGTCAAGATCAACTCTCGATATCAAGTAATACTAGTGTGGTCAGGAAAACTACTTACATTATGTAAGTCTCATGACATTTGTTTTTTTATAAGCAAAATTGATGGGACAATAAGGTGTACAACTACTCAATTAAGAGATGATGTGTTATTTTAATTGGATTTAAGACTTTCTTTTATAATATCTATTAATCCAAGACCAGGTAATTAATACTTCTTTTATAATTTTCACATATTGGCTGATTGAGATAAAATTAAAATACTCTACCAAATTGGTTGAAAATGATCATTGGTCTCTAGATGATTTCTTGAAATACCAAATTGAATTTTTGATTTGTCCTAAATCCTAATTGATTTATAAAGCAAAGAAAACAGTTTTCAAATGTAATTTCAAGAAGCTTCAATTTAGTTTCTTGGTGACTTCACAATAATTTCCCAAGCCCACCTTCTTGTTTCTTTCAAAGTCTACACAAAACACATCATGATGATCGAATACAAAAAAACGACCTCAATTTCGACAAATTACTTTAATGATTTCATGACTTTTTTGTCGTTTTTTTTTTTAACCTTTTGAAAAAGATGGCACAATTCGCTTAATTATTAACAAAATCTAGGTTTTCCAATTAAGGAACTTGATTGATTGATTAATTTGATTTAAATTTTAATTCGTTATTTATAGTGTATTTGTTCATTGAATTTGGTCGTCTTACCTTTTCATGCATGAATGTATTTATATTTCAAAGAGAATTAGGTTAAAATAGTGTTTAAGGCGAGAATCTTGGGTCAAAATTATGGTTAAATTAAATCAAATTTTCATGTCCTTAATTTGCATGTCTTTTAGGTAACTATATGAGTTTGGAGGTAAATTTTTTTTTTTAAAAACCAAATAATTATATATATATATATATGTTAACGAGGGTTTAACCATTACAATTTTAGAAGTTAAAAAAGATAGACATGACTCGAACCCACGTCAACAATGTGATATCTGTATGAGTAGCTTATTATTAGGTCACCACAACTTCATTTTAAAAAATGATAGATCTCATACCCGATTAGTTTTGGAAAATTGGTTAATAGTGGGGTTAACGTTAATCAAGCACTTAACATTTCAACACTTTTGTGCAAATTATATGCTTAATTAACAAACACATGCTTGTTTGACTATATAAATATCTTGTCTAGATATATATCTTGTGTAGACCTGAATTTCACTTCAAGTTTGTCAAGATTTACCCTACATGTTAATATAAAATATTGACTAAAGAGATATCACTTTCCACAAGTCCACACAATTCAGAAATCACGAACAAAAGGTAAAATCATTATTGTCTTGAAAGAAAACGTTAAAGAGAATTGAATTTGACAGAGATATAAAGAATTTTTTTTATAAAAAAAGTAACAAAATTTTCTTTTCACCCAAGTTATTACCAATGGAGTATGTTTAGGGTACATGAAATATATATATATAGTAGTACACTAGTACATCGACATCTAATAATGTACGTGGTGCACTTGTGCATCTAATCTAATTATATTTCGATATGTGACGCTAATTATATATTAACGAACTTCATTGTATTTCGGTCGTACATTCCCTTGTGAGAGTAGATATCCAAGTTGCGCATATAGTGTTTGATTTCGTTAGATCCTCACGAACAGATCTCTAATCCATTCATCACCGCATCGCATCTGGTGCTAGCTAGGAATGACAACGAGTCAAGTTTTGTAGAAGTTGAACCTGTCAAACATTTTTCACCCTGAACCAAACATAATTTCGCGGGTTTGAGTTTTGACCCGTAAAATTATCCAGATTCGTGCGTTCAGATTTACATTTATATCCGACCCCGTGTCCCGAATTGTAAATTAAACTCATACCTGACCCACACTCTTTGAGTTCGGGTGAAATTGTCATCTCTATCCGTTGCATCAAGAGTTTTTGTTTTGTCCCACTTCCATATTATCATAGACAGAGAAAGTGTGGAGGCCTGGAGGGTGGGGGTCCGGGGGATCATGAGTTATTATGGGAAGCGATGAGACCCTAGAAATCAATCAACCCATATATCATTATCAACATATACACAACAAAGACAAGTAGTTGCAGGGAAGTTGCAGCACCAAATACGAGAGGTGGGGTTTGGATTTTCTTCCACATCTTTGATTTCTACACACACAAACAATGACTTATAATAAAAACAATGATTCATGATCATACTACTACTAGCTTACTATAGTAAGTCAAGTTAATGTGTTGTGTTTTTCCACAGTTTCACACGGTGTGAACACGGCACACGGTGTGGTTGCAGAATCAAGCAAGATGGTCATGGTGTCATTCATGGTTGGTGGTGTCCACAGTAGCACATGGGTCCACACGGGTCTGCTGCTTCTACTGCCTCCTCTCTGCTTCCTTTATGATTATCAACTGTACATGCCATTTGAAAACCATGCATGTATATATATATATTTCTATTAATGTGTGTGCCCTTGTTAGGACACACATGTAGTACTGACGTAAGTAGTACGTCTTCTCTTATAATTTTCGGCGTGTCATCTATAAATCAAACTTTTACGGTATATCGATTAAGAACTAAGAGCATCTCCGATGTAAAAGTGACTTACATACCAATAATTGTTGATATGACAATAATATCAAGAGATTTACTTCCTATATGACATAAAAATAGACTTGATATCAACTCCCTAACACGAACATGCAGGCGTGGCAAAACCGTTGTGGACCGTAGAACTTAGAATCTTAGCTGACAAGGAAAACAAGTTTTTTTTTTGTGGAATTGGTGAGAAATGTCACCTTTTAAAACTGATTTGGTGACAATGTCACTGCTTTAATAAGTTAAGTTTAAAAGGCACCTATTATGGTGAACGGACAAAAATACCCTTACTTTACACATTCTTTTCTTACTTTGAAGTTTTCTGAGATTTAAAACAGACCTCCAATGGATAATTAGTTTTGTGGCTCTACGCAAACGCATTCGGGGGGAGATTTTTTTTGGTTTTGAATCTTCCATTGAAAAGGCTCGAAATGAAGTGTTCGAGCCTTTTCATACACCAATCGTGCCTTTTCATTAGTGTATGAAAAGGCTCGAACACTTAATGAAAATGCACGATTACTGTACAATCGTGCATTTTCATACACCAATCGTGTCTTTTCATACACCAATGGATAATTAGTTTTGTGGCTCTACACAAACGCATTCGGGGGGAGATTTTTTTTGGTTTTGAATCTTCCATTGAAAAGGCTCGAAATGAAGTGTTCGAGCCTTTTCATACACCAATCGTGCCTTTTCATTAGTGTATGAAAAGGCTCGAACACTTAATGAAAAGGCACGATTACTGTACAATCGTGCATTTTCATACACCAATCGTGCCTTTTCATACACCAATCGTGCCTTTTCATGTACAAAAAGGCACGATTACTGTACAAAAAGGCTGGAAACTTTGTTCAAAAAGGCTCGAAATATTTTTTAATTTTTTAATCGAGCCTTTTTGAAAAGTTATCGAGCCTTTTTGAAAAGTTATCGAGCCTTTTTGAAAGGTTATCGAGCCTTTTGGAAAAGTTATCGAGCCTTTTAGAAAGGTTATCGAGACTTTTGGAAAAGTTATCGAGACTTTTCCAAAAAGGCTCGATAACCTTTCTAAAAGGCTCGATAACAACTTCAAAAGGCACGATGACAATGTAAAAAGGCACGAAAATATTTCAAAAAGGCACGAAATCATTTCGAGCCTTTTCCGAACTTTTTTCGAACCTTTTTCGAGCCTTTTCAAACCTTTTTCGAGCCTTTTCAAACCTTTTTCGAGCCTTTTTCGAGCCTTTTTCGAACCTTTTTAAACATTTTCGAGCCTTTTTAACTATCAATATATTATGGTGAAGAAGGTTACTGTAGGGGGCAATTTTATCCGTTCACAATAAATGGTGCCTTTTAAACTTAAGTTAGTAAGTTGGTGCCTGTTCCCAAAAAAGAGCCTCAAATAGTGCTATTTAATTTTTTAACCCTTTTTTTTTTTTCCTTGATTTAGGATCCATTGAAACCGTCCAAGGTGGGGTGGGGGTGTTCATGTGCATGTGTGCCAAATCAAAGTGACATATCAACTTTTTTTTTTTTTTTTTTTTTTTTTTTTTTCCTTTATTTCCAGATAAGATTACTAAACTCTCACAAAGCTAAAAAAACATATCAAAGAAAGAAATAAATATCATGATTAAGATTCAAAGATGGATAAGTAAAGTTAATAGAGGGACCCAAAAGATAATTAGGTAGAGAAATAAAAATAAAAATAGTTAAATGACAAAACAAGATTCACACTTGTTCTCATTTAATTAGTACTTTTGTGGTGATTAATTTCTTGTCTCTTGATGCTTCATATAGTGGGGTAGATTCTTGCTCTCATAATGGTTTCCCATTTTATATGCTTTTTGTATTTCTATCGTAGCTTTCAAATGAATCGATGAAAAAACGTTTTTGAATCGTAGTTGATGTGATGAGGGATAAATCCTCACACCCATATAGATGAGATCGATAAATTTAATGATTCTAGTATATTTAAGACGTTTTTTGTTACCTTTTAAAAAATACTTAAGTTATTAGGTTTCATATATATATATATATATAAATTCTATTATCAGTTCGAACTGACAAAAGTTATATCAATTCCTTACATGTGGGCCACTGGATTTAAATACTTTGACTTGGCTGTATGCACTTGTCAGTCAAAGTATTTAAATCCAGTGACCCACATATAAGGAACTGATATAACTTTTGTCAGTTCGAACTGATAATAGAAAGACTGTATATATATATTTGAATTGTACCAAAACAAAATTAAAACTTTTTATTGTGTATCTATAGAAAACTCTCTCATGCTTGAAAATGTTTTTTTTTTTTTAATAAAATATAAAAACCTCTCAAATGGGAAACGGTGTATTAATTAACTTGGTTGATATAGGTCCAAAAACATCATCATGCATGTTAAGACCATTTCATCTACCAACTATATATATATATATATGTCAATCACATACATAAAGATGTAATTAAACAACAATTGAAAATGATTGATGGTGTTGATTTATTGATTGCAACTTTTATATATCCGAAGGAGAAAAGATAAACAACTTGTGTCAGCTTGTCATGGTTGGCCATTAATTTGTAGTTGAAATTTTAGATTAGTCTTAAACGTGTTAACCGCGATCGCGATCGCGATCGCGATCATAATCATCATCATCATCGGTATCATAATAAAAATAAAAAATAAAAAATGATACCCTTTTTCTTTTTTAGGGTTTTTATCATCATCAAAGACAACCAAAAAAAAAATTGACGGGTTTAAAAATAATTTGAATTGCCTAAAACAATTGATGGGATTGTGTGAAAGCATTCGATTATTAAATTTAAGTCAATAATGCATGAGAGAAACATAAGCAATGTTGTTGTCATTTTGTGTTATAAAAGCACAAGCTTTGATTTATTATTATTTTTTTTATAAACAAAAAAAACCTATTCACGATCATGATCACATGACGAGAATATGAAAAGGACCTTACATTGTTGCTTCAAAAAAGAAGAAAAATAAAAATGTTAGCATATGAGAAGTCCATTTTGGAGGCAATTTTGTAGTGTTTATAGTCTCAAGTCTTGATGGCTTTTCATGAATTAATTTGGAGCAAGCTCAAATAAATTCAAAATGGTTAGAGGGAAAAAAAAAAAACAGCTTCTAGTAGTTGTTTGAGTCCATTTTTGCTCACCCTTTCAAATGGGTGAGCATTCTATGGAAAGGGTAAATTTGTCCAAACACTGTCATTTTTTGGGACAAATTTACCCCTCCCTGAACATATGTCATCCATTTGGAAGGGGGTAATGCTCACCCCCTTAAAAGGGGTGAGCAAAAGTAAACTCTAGTTGTTTTGTTTTTTTTTTTAAATAAAATAAATATAGGTATAGTATAGTAAATAAGATTTCAATCGTGATAATTATCATTAGTAAATAATGATTAAATTCTTATTAATAACAAATACAAAAACAGGTCATCAAATTAGGTAAAACTCTTAAACCAATGTGACAAAATCTTTCAAAACATATTTTTAATAATAATTTAAAAAAATTCCCAATTCATAATTAAATTCACAAGTCGATCGGTTTGTTAATATCTTATAAGGAAATGCCTTTTTTTTTTTTTTTTTTTTTTTCATCTACCAAATGGAATCCAATCTTTGCTTTGACTACATCCAAATAGAAATTAAATATATAATTAATTAATTATGATACTTATTTATTCCCTTCTAGGTATGATAGTTATCCAATATATTTAATGATCCTATTTAACCTGTCCCTGAATTGGAACCAAATTTGAAAGTGACAACAATTTTTGAAAACCCTCATTTGTATGCATAATGCATGCATAGTTGTAGATGGAAAAAGTCTTGAGGCTAGTATTTCTATATATCATCCTACACAAGATTTACTTCCCAATAATTGATTTATAATTTTTTTTTTTTGACAATATCTATTAAATCGGGACCATGTATTTTTTTGTTTTTAAGTTTTCGCCATTGGTAGGGTTCGAGCTGCTGACTTGTGAATTATTTGCCCAAGACCCAAGCTCTTCCATCTAAATAAGATCATTAATTGGATCTAAATTTATACAACCGAAACCTAAAGCCCGTAATATTTAATGACAAATTTATCAATCAACTTAATTTTAACACCGTATCATGTTGAATTATTTTTTACTATAAATGATACAAGACTTTCACAACTAATTAAATCATCATGTTCCAAAGAAATATATTGTGCGTTTTTTTTTTGTATTTTTTTTTTTTTTTGTATACCTTAGTTGAATAATCAATTTTCTGTTATGGAAATATAAAAATAGTATCAACGACATTATCAAATAGAAGAATAGTGAATGAATTATTTTCAATTTATACATATAGAGAAAATTATCTTTAATAAAATTGATTTAGTTGAGAGAGATAAGGTCAAACTTTCCCAACTCTACTTTTACACACAAAAAAAAAAAAAAAAAAAAAAAAATACAAAATATGTGAAGTATTTATTATTAAATAGGAAAGATCCAAACTTATTAGCTCTTAATAAGGGCAACCATTAAATTGAGTTGATATTCCCAAAAATATGACATGGGGTTGGGGGGCCTTTTTGGAGAAATTTTCATTTATAGTCCCAAAATTGGAATACAATAAAATTATTATTAAACAATAAACAAAAAATGAATAATAATAATAATAATTATCAATCCTATTCTTCAGGCTTTCCATATGACCAAACTGACAGATCTCTGATTTTCTCTCTAAAATAAAAAATAAAAAAAAATTAATAAATAAACTGACTGATTCAGAGGAGTCTCTCTCCTTCTTTAATTTTTATTTTATTAAAATAAATAAATAAAACAAAACGAAACAAAACAAACAAACGCCACTCTCTCTCTGCTATCTCTGACCCGATAGTTTAGTCACAAAATCTGCATGTGTACGTTGTTGTTTACTGCTTAAAAGGACACCAAAAATAAAGCAAATTTCAAGAGAGAGAGAGAAATCGGAAAGATAAAAATATAATTATATATTTATATGTGTATGTATATAATCATACTCCACCTCCACCTCTCATATATTTATATATATATACACAGAGACCCCCACCCACCACCTTGCTTTGTTTGTTTTTTATGTGTCCCTCAAATTCATAGCATTATAGATTAGCTTCTTCATACAAGGAAGAGAGAGAGAGAGAGAGAGAGATTTTGAGATGGTGAAGAAGAATTCCCAGTTGGAGATTTGTTAGATTTTATTTGAGTTTGTGAAGATTATCATAACAAGAGAAGAATACCCAGTTGGAGATTTGAAGATTTTATTTGGGTTTTTTGATTTTTTTTTTTGGTTTGATTTGAGAAAAATGGCTATACAGGCTCAGTTGTATAATTCAGAGAATATTGGGTTTCCATTTTGCGGTTCTTCTTCTACTTCTCCGCAAGATTGGATGATGATGATGCCGACGACGGCGACGACGGCGGCGGTGGCGGTGGAAAACCCTTCTTGTGTTGGCGGTGTTGGTGGTGGGTTTAATCAGTTTTGTTTCAATACACAACAGAAACAACAGATTCATCAGTTTCAAAATCATCATCACCACCACCAACAAAAACAAAGTTTGTATTTTGAAAACAGTATATCAGTTGAAGATGAGAAACAGAGACTAGAGATTGATCACTATATCAGATCACAGGTAAGAAAAAGTTATGATTTTTATTAATGTTTTTGATGTTTTTGATGTTTTTTGTTGTTTTATTGATTTGATTTTGTTGTTTTTTTTTTTTTTTTTGTAAAAACAGAATGAGAAACTGAGATTGTTATTACAAGAACAGAGAAAACAACAACTTGAAATGATTTTAAAGAAAATAGAATCAAAAGCTTCGACATTGTTGAGACAAAAAGATGGAGAGATTATAAAAGCAAACAACAGAGCAATGGAGCTAGAGATTCTGTTGAAGAAATTAGAGATGGAGACTCAAGCTTGGCAAAGAATGGCTCTTGAATATGAATCAATGGTGTTTTCTTTGAACAACACACTTGAACAAATGAGAGAAAAGGCCACAGCTTCATGTTTCCTCTTCAACAACAACAATGGAGGAGGAGCAGGAGTTGCAGAGGATGCAGAGTCATGTTGTGATGTTGAAGAAGACCATCATCATGAACTTGAAGAAGAAGAAGAAGAAAAATGGAAGCTTTGTAAGAGATGCAATTCTGGGGATTTGTGTGTTGTGTTTCTTCCTTGTAGACATCTTTGTTCATGCAAAGCTTGTGATGCTTTTCTTGATTCTTGTCCAGTTTGTTTAGCACCAAAGAAGGCTAGTATAGAGGTCTTGATTGATTAGTTGATTTATTATTATAGAAATTCTCTAGGAAAGTGGGAGATTTTCTTGGGAAAGTGATGGAAAAAAAAAAAAAAACAAGCAGATGCATGACTGGTACTATTAGATTCATAGTAAGTTCAAAAACAGAGACCAATCACAAATTGAACAGGAAATTTTTTACTAAATGTAGCAGTGATGTACAGTTTTTTATTATTATTATTATTATTTATTATTATTTTTTATTTGATTTGATTATTCAATTTATTTTATTTAATTTTTGTGTCAATATTTATTTATTTATTTTTATTTATTTTGGTAATTCCACGAGGTATATCTCACTCCGATCGGCAACAGATTGTTAACGAGTGGCACTAATCCCCGCTCGGCCCGGGAGACATGCAACACTTGGTCAGGTCTTGTCCCATGCCTCCCGGGCCGAACGGGGATTAGTCCCACTCGTTAGCGATCGGTTGTCGATCGGAATGAGAGATACATCGTGGAATTACAAAAAAAAAAAAAAAAAAACAATGTGGGTGATTTTTTTTTGTTTTGTTCACACAATTCAAATGTTTTTTCATGGAAGAATACACCGAACCAATAAGTCTCTGCACAATGAAATTGAATGCACATTTGTTTGTTTGTTTGTGTATTTGTTTGGTTTGATTCTGGAAAGTGAGTGACAAAGAAAGAAAAAGGCAAGCAAAGTTTGAACAGGAAAAAATTAGAAAACTTTTACAAGGCAAATAATCAAAGAAGGTTGATTACTTGGTTTCATATTACACAACGAATTAGATAAGAATATTTGAATTCAATTCGTGAATTATTTTCGGTTTTTAGGTTAGTAGTCAATGAGCAAATAATCGAAACGATTTCAATGCATTGTGTCGTGTAGTAAAACCCTGAATAACCACTTATCTAGATCGGGTATCTCATGTTGATCTATTGATACGGTATAATCTAAAACGAATGTTATTAGACACGAACACTTAAATCTAATTCGTAATTTACTCCGAATTTTGGATACGAACACTTATTTACATCTTTTTGAGTCGTGTTTCCCGTAATCAAACAAAGGGGTCGTGCTACTTTACATGATTTACCCAATAGTAAATAATTAAGACTTATATTTACTAGTCCACCTTTCTTTGTCACCCAAAATCAAACTTTTTTTTTTTGCAAGTGTTCCTCTGATCATCTCTGATCAAGTGATCAGAAACATCATCATCATTATCATCAAAATCAGACGGTCTGCAGCGGTCTGCTGTTGTTTGTTTCTGATCCAACGTGTGTCCAAAAAACAAAAAAGATCAAAAAAAAAAAGTGTTAGTAGTGTGGGGCCCACCACCCACTTTGAGTGCAAGTGAATCTGTTCGCACAGTATCTTTTTATATCCTGTTGTTGAGTCGGAGTCGGTGGTGCTGACGTGGAAGTTGACTGTTTGATGGGCTGTTGCCACGTCGTCATCCAACAAAATTCCCGGGTTTTAATGGGCTTTCGTCCGTACGTTTTGGATATGGACTGTTTGGTTTCATCAATTTTGAAAACTGAAGAATAAAATCGGATTTTTTTTAAAAAAAAAATCTTCTAGATTTCATGGTTATTCCATGAGATAATTTAGACGAAAAAAATGTTTTGATTTAAAAAAAAAAAAAAAAAAACCTTAAAATCCTTTAATTACAAGATATTTGTTCATTTGTGTTGGCCAAATTTGTGATTAAATTAATAAAATGATTCATAATTATCTTAAAATTAAGAAAAGATTTAGTATTAACATACGTTCGAGCTATTTACATTTCTACATTGAGCCCAAACCACTCATATTATCGTATGACATGATTTGAATGGATTAGATTTTAACCCAAAAATCAATTTAAATAACAAATTACGTTTTGTTATGATGTCGTTCATCACTTTTTCACGTGAATTTTATACAAATCATTTGATATCTCATTGGGTCGTTTTTGAGCTATGTATTTGGGGTTATATAACCTTTTTATGATAATGTAATCATGGTTTCCTTTTAAATCTAAATAACTACATCTAAAGAACATAATTAGTTGTGAGTCATAATTCATATTATTAAACAAAGTTTACTAATTATAATGAAGTTTTTTCTCCTTTAAATGATTTATAAGTTTTAGAGGTATTCAAGTTAAAACCAAAATCAATAGATGGATGAAATGATAGAAAGGAGAAAGAGAGGCAAAGATAAATTGGCACTAATAAAAATTAGGTATTAATTGATCTCTGTTAATCTCATTTAAAATATGATCCCTCATTATCATATATTAAATCATCACTATAACTTCTATAAGAGACCATTAATTACTATTGGATAAAAATATTATGGTAAGCTTTAAAAAAAAAAAATTATTATTTTTTGAAATAAAACTTATTTCTTTAAATTGCAATTCTACATGAAATTCAAAACTAAGAATTAAATGCAACATCACTACATATTTATAATAAAAAATCACTAAAAATTTAAAATATTTGAACTCTATTAATAGTATTTGATTTCGACCGGTTTGGATATGTTTGGTTCATCCTTGACCTAGGGCCGGCTCTGACATCTCAGGGGTCCAGGACGAAAAAAATTGTTTTATTATTATTATACCTATTTTAAAAAAATTGGGTATATTTAGATATGTCATCAAGCTAATTTAAGCTCAAAAACTGGACCTATTTAGATATTTCATTAAGTAAATTTTGGTCATTTTCTTTATGAGTGGGCTGACACTGCAGTGGGCTTTACCCAATATCAGGTGTATATATATATAGTTTTGAGTCATTGCATTTTAATCTATAGAATTATAAAAATTCAAACATTTAAAAATTAAAATTAACTCATATATGGATTTAGCCACCATGTTTATACATTAAAGTATGGTAGCTTTATATATATATATTAAGAGTAATGCTACATTGTCCAAATTTGGTGCCCAAATGACATGGTAACACTGTAATCTATTAATTTAAATCATGCAAATTTAATACAATTTAAATAAATAAAATACAATGATACCACATCATTTGGGCACCAAATTTTGGTAAAGTAACATTATTGATATTTAAAAAAGTCCATATTTATGAATTGAGATCTCACACACCAAATAATTATGGCGGCTCTATTGCCACCCATAAAATATCTTCCTATACTCATTTTTCTTCATACACTCATATTAAAAAAATTAAAAATATTAATTTTACTCTCTACACCCTTTAAAAGTAGCATTTTTTTAAAACTATCCTTTAAGTAATTTTAAAAAAAAATTTAAACATATATTTTTTCTCATTACACCCAGTTCTCTTCATTTGCTTATACAATCACAAAATAAATAAATAAATCAATTCTTGTACGTACATCTCTTCTTAAAAAAAAAACAACAACAACTACGTACAATTTATTCGTTCCCTCACTCAGATAAAAAAAAAAAATCATATTTAAATAAAACTCTACAAATAAAATACAAATTCAACTCTAAAATTAATTTTTTTTTTCGTTGTTACTTACGGAAACAAATGTATTAAATTATTTACAAAACCATGAACTCATAATGGGTTACACACTTAATCATCATCATAGAAAACAACAATAATATTCAGCTTCTTTTGTCTTAAAAAAATATTTTATTTTTCATCACCAAACAAATCAATTTTTTTCATTAAAAATTTATTTATTTTTTCTTCTTAAATCCATCTACCGGGTTTTTCGGTTTACAAACTAATTAAATTAATAAGAATTTGTAGTTAAATTAAAGTAAAGTGAGTGAGGGAGTTGTATTTGAGAACCGTGTAGACTTTATCGAGTTCTACATTGTTTAAAAAAAAAAAAAAAAAATTTTACAAGACTATAACTCCAACAATTTTTTATTCAATCATAAAACAATAATAAAAATGAAAGTAAATATACTTAAATGAATTCGGAATCCATGAAATCAATTCTTTGTTCATTCATTCATTGACTATACGTGGAAAAAAAATATATTATATTTGTTGATTGATATTAGGTTTGATTAAATATATATTATTAGGGTTTATGGGTGTATGAAGTAAATTTAATTTCTAATTATAAAGACATGTATTTTAAGTAATTAAATTTAAGGGTATTTTAGAAATAAAAAAGTTTCATTAAAATATGGGTGTAGAAGGATATTTTGTAAGTGGCAATATAGCCACCCAAATAATGATTTCACGAGGAAATTCATGTGCAGGATTTTACTAATTTTTTCGTACGAAATTCTATTATGTAACTTTATAAAGCGAACTCATTATATCATAAAGTTGGGATCCCGTATGAAAAAAATTTACGAATCCAACATTTGATAATCACATAATTGAAATCCCGTACCAAAAAAACATAGTGTTTCTCTATTCTCTATTCTCTAACAACAAAATTATTAAAGTTTCGGATATACTGAAAAAAAAAAAAAATCGGATTTAATTAAATAATATAATAATAACACTAGCAAGTTGCAACACAAAAATTAATTTTAATAATTTTTACAGGAATTTTCGTAAGTTGAAAGCATAGAATCCTACACGACAAAAGAAGTGTTAAAGTGTATCGAATCGAAGCAATAAAGCAAACAACGAGAAACGAATCAAACCCAACACAACTACACAAGTAAACAGCAAATACCACCGTTTTTCATCTTCATTTTCACCGGTTTTTTTTTTTTTTTTTAATTATTCGAATTCAACAGGTTTGTTTTCTCGATATTTTGATTTTGGATTGGATTTTGATTTGGGGTTTTTGTTTTCTCTTCCACCATCCTGATCGTGCCACATCAGATGTTGGATGGCCCCCACAAGTTTTTCTGGGTCCCATCTGGGTTTGGCGCGAGAGATCTTGTAGTAGCTTAAGCTAAGACAAAGTCACATCCTTTTTTGCAATTCATGTTGGTGTTTTTGCAATTGCAGGAGTTTTGCAAGTAAAAGCTTCAATGGAAAATACTTCGAAATCGAGACCAAAAAAGCAAGGAAAGCTGTCAGTGTACCTTTATATTCCCAATATAATTGGTGGGTATGAAACAGTTTTGATTTTTTTAGGGAATTTTTGGTGGGTTTATTTGTTGATTGTGAATTGTTGTTGTTCATGTCAGGATATATAAGAGTTCTGTTGAATGTCTATGCTTTTGCTATCTGCTTCTCTCAGAAGTGGGTTTTTTCTACTCTTTACTTTGTCAGGTGAGAATCTATGTTTTCAAGTTTTCAAGTTCCCTTTTTTGGGTAATTTTGTGGCATTTGATGTTGTGTAGTGTTGGATTTTAATGTGATTTGGTTATGTGGTTTCAGCTTTGTATGTGATGCTGTAGATGGTTGGTGTGCTCGCAAATTCAATCAAGGTATGAAATTGTCCATTTTTATTAGGTGTATAACCTCAGCATTTAACTTCAAGCATTGATGCCAATCGATTTGGTGACTGTATGCGTAAATGTGTACACCAGTTGTTTGTGTCAGTAGAATTCTTTTAATGTTGTTTCAACAGGCAAATGACCTTTTGCATAGACAATTCTCAGGCTAAATATAAATATGATGTTATGGAATTGTAGTCTGTCAAAATAGATTATGCTTGGTTAGACAAATGATTTCAGTTTGTTAATCTATCGAGAGAAATTCCAGCATTGTAATTGTGTAGCGTGGTTGGTTATCTTTCGGTCTACAACATTGTGTCTTGCTCATTTTGCCCTTGTTAATTTAATTCAGTGACTTGTGTTTTGTATTAGTATGTTTCATGGCTATGATCAACTGAATTGAACAGAACTAGAACATATAGACTTCAAAAATTCAGTTAAAAAAAAAAAAGCCTTTTTAATTTAAAGATTGAGAAATTGCATGGGAGACTTCTTCTGTAATGGAACCTTAAGTTAACATGTACCGAGTTTCTATTTGAATATTTCCCTCGTTTTTGATGATCACAGACCAGGGTGTGTATTGTTTTGAATATTTCATGATAAATGTCTGGTTTCTATGTTATGAGCAGAAATCGGTAGCCAGTAGTAATATAGCATTTGATTTTTACCTTTTTTTCCTTGTTCAGTGTCAACCTTCGGAGCTGTTTTTGACATGGTAACAGATAGGTGATCTCTCTCTCTCTCTCTCCCTCTCCTTTCTGTCTGTCTCTCGCTCAAACACGTACACACTGAAAAGATTCATACTACAATGTTTTTTTATTGATAACATTTTGTATCTCAGGATTAGCACAGCTTGTCTACTAGTAATTCTCTCCCAAGTGTACAGGTAAGAGTTCATCATTTTTCATGTGAAACATATTATTATAAAATGCAGGCATAACTGAGCTATTGATAGGAGCTTTATGCAGGCCTGGTTTGGTTTTTGTGTCTCTGCTAGCACTTGATATCGCTAGCCACTGGCTGCAGATGTACAGGTAATCTGACTTATCCCTTATGTTGTGTAATTTGAAATTGCTCGATGAATTTGGATGTTTTATGCTTTGAAAGTTTCTCTTTTATTAAGAAATATACCGACCCTTGCTGGATTGTTGTTGCAGTACATTCTTGGTTGGAAAAACTAGTCATAAAGATGTAAAAGACAGCTCAAGTTGGCTCTTCAGGCTCTACTATGGGAACCGGATGTTTATGGGTTTCTGTTGCGTAGCATGCGAGGTAAATGTAACTTACGTGTGTCATTTTTTTTGCATATTTTTCTTTCCATGTTGGTACTTGTCTCTTGATCCAACAGTTTCAACCTTGCAGGTTCTTTACATAATCTTGTTTCTTATTGCGGAGAGTCAGAATGAAAATTTGGTGGACGTAAGCCCTCATTTTATTACTAGTTTTAGTTTTCCCAACACGTGGAGTAGATTTTCCTCATATCTCGGTTTCTAAAGTTTTTTTTTTGTTTCAGGTGTTATTGAGCTCTCTGCAACAGGGTTCTCCTCTTTCTTTTCTACTTGCTTTGAGTTTATTCGGATGGGCAATCAAGCAAATAATCAACTTTATACAGGTATTAACTTGGACTTTGTAATTCCGATAAAACTCAATCTTATTTAATTCTCTTTGACAAAAGATTTTTCTTGATGTCGATAAACAAATAAAAATTTCCTCCAATGGTAAATTGACATTGTACTATTGTAGCAATGTGGATCCTCAAAGGGATTGGTGTGAGATGACTTACTTTATCATACATGAAAATCAGGATTTATGCCTTCTCTTTATTTAATTGCAAAACATGTGCATATGCTCAAGCTCAAGATGGCCATCGTAGTTGACTTAAGTCGGATCATTTTTCTTTTGCTAGTAGTATGTAATCAACCAAATACGTTTTAGTGAATGAATTGGTAAAGTGTACTTGTAATGGTTGTATTTGTTGGATTGATTGATTGACGAGTCCAAATTACTAAGAGGCGATTTACAATACTGCAATTGGTGTACACTCTATTTGAAATATGGCAATATGAATCCGGAATTCTATATTCGTAATGGCTGTATGAGAATTGTACTTTGGTAGGCATTTAACACAGTGATTTGACAAAGACTGAGCTAAGCACCGATATAGGCTGAAACTCTTGCATGAAGTTGAAGTCTTATATCCCCATAAGCAAACTAACTATATTTAGTAAAGTTGTTTTGGTATTTAGAGAAATCATCGACTTCTGGTCAGAAACAAAAATCCCGGAATTACATTTTGTTGTCTCTCCTGAATTGAAAGTCTCTAAATTCCTTTTCGGTGATCTTGACTGTTTTTGAATTGATTTCATGGTTTCAGATGAAGACAGCAGCAGATGCTTGTGTGCTTTATGACATCGAGAAGCAGAAGCGTTAATATCCATCAACATCTTTCTCTATTACAGAAGAATCTGTGGTTACCCTCGAGTGCCTGCTTTTTGGCGTTCCATGGTATATGTTGGAAGTGACAACCAATCGCTAAATCATTTCAATTGATGATCATCCAGAAAAGGGATTATGAATACTTTGGTAATCATGTAGCCTTTTTTTCGCCGTTTGTATAATGGCAACTGAACAACGATGAATGATTATTTTGTTAAAAATATTAGGATTGAATATGTGACCCATGAAATTTAAAATTGTTCTGTCCATTTAATTTATTTGTGTCTAATGACTTGTTCAATGATTACTTGTTGCTTGCCAAGCACATTTGTTCTCTATCTATGCATTAGATTGCAAAAGAATCAACTTAAATCCTTCATTGCTGAGCAAATGAGAGGAAGGAAGCACTGTTTTTACTTTTTTGGAAGTTATGGACTGTCTAAGAAAGCACTTCTTGCCTAAATTCCTTATATCTACTCTTCGAGAAAATCTCCGGGTGCACTGATGAGTGGTGTACATTGAACCCAACCACTGAAGATATGATATTTAGCTACCCAACCATGGAAGATATGATATTTAGCAAACACGTACATTTTCTTATGACTTCTTATTGTATATAACATCTTTGGTGGCCCGGTGCACCGGTTACTTAACCTTGCATTCTTTAAGTAAGATTTTACAAAAAATGGAATACCCACAAGAAGCAAAAAGCTCTTGAAGTAGCAACTCCCTAAAGATCAAAAATTGAAGTCATACTGAGCACATAAATAAAGTTTTAAGAATTACAAATACTTCTCAAGAACAGAATTTTTTTCTTGTAAATTAAAGGTTACATCTTTAAAGGAAAAATAGGATAGATAACAGAGATGATAATTCTCACGTAGAGAAGATACTGCTTAAATGAACTCTAGTCGTAAAACAAATTGAATAATCCTTTCTATGGCCTGTCTAATGCTAAATAGAAGCTTGCAAAATGCGAATTTCGAACAGGAGTCAGCTGGATCAATACAAGCTATACCCGAAAAATTGGCTAATGATAATGGCAAATCCAAGAGCAATTGCTACAAGGGAAGATGCCCAAGTGAGTTTCTCTGTAATTCTTGGTATTCTTTCCTTTAATGCCTGACTACATGAACCTATAAATACTGTATAGCTCCCCATAGCAACTACTGTCCCGACTAAAAACATTATGAGAAAGGCAGCACCGGCTAAGCGAGAAGGCAAAGCAAGAGCGGGTAAGACCATCATCAGTGCATCTGGTTGCAATCCATGAACAATCCCAGTGGCGAATGTAGCAAAACCAATCTTCTTTTTCCCAACTGCAGGGTTTTCGAGTGCCTCGTAGACACTAACATCACACTCACCGTTTTCTAGGGCGACACATGGAGTAGGTACTTCCGAAGCTTCCCGAATACCCATAACACCAATAACAAGCAGAGTTAATCCCACCACCCTTGTTCCCCAAGTTCGGAGGATTTCAATGTGGAGCCGATCCTTTAGAAGTAGAAACAATAACCCGAAGATAACCTGACCAGCATCGTGACCACAGCCCCAAAGAGCTCCAACTGCAGCACTTTCCATTCGAGTACGACCAATTGATAGTGGAGCCAAAGCAGCAAGGTGGTCAGGCCCTGAAAGGGTGTGTAGGCAACCCGCAAAGAAACCAGTCCAAGCACTACTCAATAACTCCGTTCGGATCAGCCTTCCACCAACTGCAGCAGCTGCGGGAGCAACAGTTGTAGCTGCAGTTTGAAAACTTGCGAAAGCTGCTGGTGCAAAAATTGGTTGGATCAGGAAAGCAATGATAGCAGAGAGCGCTACTAGTGTTCCAGCAGCAATTGCCTGAAAAATGTCCACAATATTGTAAATTGTGTAATATTTGTTCCAATGAAAAGCATTAATTGAACAATAGTAAGGTAAACAGATGTAGAGCTACACAAATGTCATGAAGAATAATACACAAATGTCATAAAGGTTACACTCTATTGAGGATACCGACAATAGAATATGTAAAGCTACTGAAGCACAGGATACCATACAAATAAGCATATGTGGACGAGTGTGCACAGGACATTCCCATCTTGTTATATTCTGATATAGCTGAAGCTATCAACAAGGTTTAACATTCACCATTCTTTCTTTAGGATTACCAAAAACATTACACGCCCAAAAGAGAGAACAAAATATAACATTCACTAAATTCTCTATAATTTTAATCATTTGCTTCTACTTGATCTCTTCTCAAAGTTGTATGCACACAAAACTAAACCAATGATGGCATCTTGCTTGCAAATTTCACACAAACATTTATATAACACTTAGAGGTCTCTAATTAGAACAAACTCAAAAAGTGTCGAACATCAATTACTCTAAAGGTGCTGCACCAATTAGTCATCAGAACAGAACTTAGAGCTCCTAATGCATCGGCCTTTATCAGTTCTAATAGGGATAGATCCATTGAACACAGATACTAAAAATAACAATAAGCGCAACATTTAATAAATTATGTTTCACTCATTGATAAAATTATGGTTAAGTGCTTCTACAACAAAGTCAATTCGGAATATATTAAATAAAGCCTTGAGATATATATGAATGCATGGACTTACTTCAAATTTGAACACCAAAGAATCTAATGAAAGCTCCTAACTAACTCTGTGATTGAACTAAACAATTCTCTGCATCAACTAAGTAGCCAGTAACAGTAAGGTTTACACAAAATCACAAATACACATCGGAAAAAGAGCAATCATGTTAGTAGCATCTTGAAGCCTATGGATCTGAAAAGAAATTGAACACTATACTCATAACATAACTTTGATTCCTCAATGTTGACACAATGACTGTGGACACAGAAAACAACATACATATAAACAACTCTTTTATTCATCAATGTACAAAATTTGCTTCAAAAACCACAAATTGAAACTGGCCTCAATACAATCATCAACAAGTTTATATAATTATTCGGTCCCCGACAAAATGATAGTGATTTCGACCGTATTAGTGGCATCTTGAAGCCTATGCATCCGAAAAGAAATTGAGCGCTATATTCATAACTTTTATTCCTCAATGTTGACACAATGACTACGAACTCGGAAAACAACATACATATAAACAACTCTTTTCTTCATCAATGTACAAGATTTGCTTCAAAAACCACAAATTGAAACTGGCCTCAATACAATCATCTACAAGTTTATATAATTATTAGACCCCCAACAAAATTATAGCGATTTCGACCGTATTCCAGCTCCAGTTGCTAAATCATACAAACTAGAAGTACTCTTAACTCCACAACTTTCCATTTCAATAACAGTTTCTACTCTACAGGATATCTGAACAGACAAAATGAAATAATAATAATAATAAAAAACTTGTACAAACTCTCAAAAGACTCCTAAATTTTCTATTTCTTTCCTTTATTTTCCTACTGACCAAACAGCCCATAATCCACCGACCCAATTGCCTCAAACTCCCAATTCACCCAAATATAACATTATTTAACTCAAAATATCATGAAAATCTAATTAAATTGTATAAAAATCAACGAATTCGCATGAAAAACAGTACCTTTTTCCGCTCAACAGCTCTCGTGTCGGGCACCGACTCATTGGGTAAGTCAACGCTCGGAGGAGGAGGAGGAAGAGAATGCAAATTGTTCAATTTCGATGGCGACAGCGACGACGACGAAGAAGGAGAAAAATGAGGAAAGTTTCCATTTTTGCACGAGATTGAGTTGAGCCGCCTGGACTCAGGCCGTGATTTGGGGAGAAATATGAGTTGGGGTGAGTCGAATCGGGGGAGACGAGGGAGGAAAGGAGAAGACTTGAGATGGGTTTTGGTGAAATGGGTCGGAGAAGACGAGTATAGAATCCTTTCCATGGCTTCTCTGTAGAGAGAGAGAGAGAGAGAGCTGTCGAGAAGATAAAGTTTTTGCAGAGAACAATTGAGAGAGGTAGAGAGGACTTAACTGAAAATCGAAAATTTTGGGATTATATTAGTGATATTTGTATAAAAAAAAATAGTTTAATTGTGTTCTAACTTATAACCACGTATTAATGAGTTAAATTGCTAATTGGTCCCCAAAAAGGCAAAAAGATTTTGGTGGAGCACCCAAATGTGTCCAATATGTTAGGTCAAGGTACTTCCACATTTCATTTGCGTGATAGGATTCGAGTAGGGTACACCCCTTCCCATTAAATCATAAAATGTGGGAAACCAGAGTCATATTTGAATGGTGATTATAATAGTTGATATCACCAAGTCTTGATAGATCTCGGACTCGATCAATACTAGATTTCAAAACATATATATTTATATAAATTAGAATCTTAAATTATAAATCAACATATACCCAATAAGTGTGGGAAGAGGAAGTGGAAAAGAAAAGTAATATTGATTGATTGATACATGAAGGCTGCTGGTTTGCACTAAGACTAATCAAAGTTCAATTATTATGAACCAAATTAAATGCCTTTTGACTTGTCTAATATCAATGTAAGTTGAAAAGTTTGATTTTTCTAGTAAACATTGATTGAATTTCATATTTGTTTCAATAGTGTGGAGGAAGAAGTCTAAAATAGAACCCTATCAAAAACTATTATTCGAATGAGACGTGTTTCGTCATTCATATTTTGATACAATGAAATTGTATTTTAATAGATCAATGTAATATTTCATTGAAGAGTTTAAACACTAAGGGAGGGATAAAATAATATAAAGAGTTTTTATCGCATTAATTGAAAACAATCGAATCTTAACCGATGATCGTTAATAATACTTAAAAGGCAAGGCAGATATGGGATGGGGAAAATAATCCGAAATCATAACTATAACAATGGTGTTGCATCTTTTGCTCATGTTTCCAAGAGTTACATGGATCGATATAGCAATAATATCTCATTCTTTTTTCTCGCCTTTTTTTTTTTACTCATTTATTGAAATACAAATTGAATATTATTGTGTTAACAACTGCTTTATTTCCAAAACAGGTCAATTAGTGTTGTCTTGTTACGATAAATACAGTGCTTTAATTTCCTTTTATGGAAATAAAACAGTTGTTATCATGTGCTCGACACGGGTTAACACTATCCTATTATTTATCGAAAAACTAGATAACCCTCATGAAAATAAATAAGCTTCCAAGTCCAAGAAGTGGGGTGATAAGTGGGGTTACAAAGTAGGTGGAATTGGCACCCAACTACATGGAAACTTGTGTGAGAGAATTTGGATTTATTTATTTGATTTTTCTTTCTAAAAAGTTTTACTTTTTAAACATTGGACATCATAAGATAAGTCTATCCTCTTTATTTTTATTTCTTGCTTTGTTGTAATGAAAACAACACAAAAGTCACAAAGTGTTTTGCTTTTAATTTGTCCACACATTTCACTTCACACCTCTAAATGCCTATCGAGGATGCGCGCGTGCATTTCCCTCATGCTGCCGCATACGCTCCTCGCGCCAGCATGCGCTTGGCACACGCCCAATTTTGTTCAATTTTGGGACGGTCACGGGTTGGCCACTCCAAGCCTTATTAATTTATTTCATTGGTTTCCGAAGATATTGGGTAAATTCTTTTTTGGAAATTAGGGTGAAAGTATCGGGGATATATATATATATATTTAATATTTGGACGCATTTACTAATCGGGATTAAAATGAAAGATAATCAAATTTTATGAACAATTGAAATTTGATTACTTATATGGGAGGGGGGAATCAAGTTCCGTTTATAGCAGGAACTTAATTCCTAATTTTTATGTGCGATCCACATAATTTGATTACCAACTAATTTTAGTAAACTCGGTAATTAAATTCCATTTTTCCTCATTATGATTCATTAATAGTAAATGCGCCATCACTACCATAAGATCATGGAAGGGAAGATATCGATGATATATCAACAATATTATCAATATTTACCTCCTTGCACACAACTCTTATTTTAGAGTCGTTCTACTATATTAGAGTAATGCTAAATATCTCTAGCTTGTATTCCAACAAGTGTCGTGTCAATTCACGAATGCATATATATCAATAATGATTAATTTCACTTACTACATGTTATATGAATTAAATACTTATTATTATTAATTGAGATATAAGTTGAAATGTGAGTTGAGATGTCTAATATTACTTAAACCGATATGTGTCAGATTTATATTATATAAACAAATTATATTTTAATATATATATTTTTTTAATTTGGGATGTACATACAAAATGTGAGGGGTGTGAATATTAGGGCTCATTTTCCGGGCCTCAAAATTGAAATAGTGAGCCCAAAGTCTAAAAAATGGACCCAATTTTAGATATCTCAACAAGAAGCTAATTCTTTTATGGGCTCAAACAGATTGGACTGCCCATGGACCATAATCTTCTCATTTCCCATAATGCCCCTAATTTAGACACAATGGACTCATATTGTCCAAAGACAACAGGGTTATATCGTCATTTCAAAAATGGATAAAAGCACCCTTACGTGTCATCAAACTATTAATGCCATGTCACCTTTATCCAACACAAAACAAACGGGAGGTCCAAATATTCCAATTAACCACTGACTTCTCATTTCCTTCTATCTCCAAAACCAACCAATTGATTTCAATCTCATTGCATCAACCGTTGATACAATATCAAGATCATGTGTGAATGTGAAGATACAAGTTAATACTGTGGTCCGCATCACACCGAATCAATCAAAATAATGCAGTCTCTGTTTTAAAAACAGAGCACTTGAAAAAGCTTTGCTTTTTGTAACTTATAAGTTGAAAGAAACTGAGAGCTAGCTTCAATGGCGAAACCGGTTTCGATTGAAGTGTGGAACCCAAATGGAAAATACAGAGTTGTTAGCACAAAACCTATGCCTGGAACTCGCTGGATCAATCTCTTAGTCGATCAAGATTGTCGTGTTGAAGTAATCAATCTTCATTTTTTTTTCCATTTTTTTTTTGGGGGGGTCTTTTGTAGTGAATTTATCACTTGAAGTTGATGAAGTTTTGTATTTTTAACATTTTTGTTTCTGGGTATGTTCAGATATGCACCCAGAAGAAAACTATATTGTCTGTTGAAGATATCATAGCTTTGATTGGTGACAAGTGCGATGGAGTCATTGGACAGGTTAGAGTCTGTGTAATTTCGTTTTTTTTATTTTAATTATCGATACTGATGAATGAGAATTCAATAAACAAAAAATAGGTAGAGATTGATGTAATGTAACAGTAAATACTAATGAGCTAAATTGTGTTTTCAGTTGACTGAAGACTGGGGAGAGACATTGTTTTCTGCTCTAAGCAGAGCTGGTGGAAAAGCTTTTAGTAACATGGCTGTTGGTTACAACAATGTTGATGTAAATGCTGCCAACAAGTATGGTGTTGCTGTTGGAAACACTCCTGTAAGTTTTTGAATATTTTTTCGAATTTATTTCGTAGATGTTAAAGTGATTGCATGCTACACGGTTGATACAAGTTCTCTATCATCATGGACAGTAAAAGCTCATTCAATTGTGTGTCTATATGTATACAAGTGCCCGTGCATACAGGTTTAGGTTGCATAAACAACATATTAGTACGCGTTTACTAACCGGGATTGAAATGAAAAGGAATCGAGTTTCATGCGAAAGAGAACACAATTTGATTCCCAACTGATTTTAGTAAACATTGTAATCAAGAATCAGGAATTGGGTTCCCTTTCTTTCGTTAGGAATTAGGATTCCTAAATAGTAAATGCGCAATAGATGCGTGGGAGATCAGTAACTAGGTGGTATTTGATGACATTGATGCAAAATTCACTGGTTATATATATGGTTAGGGAGTGCTCACGGAAACAACAGCGGAGTTAGCAGCTTCACTCTCTTTATCAGCTGCGAGAAGAATAGTCGAAGCAGATGAGTTCATGAGGGCAGGCTTATATGATGGATGGCTTCCACATCTGTATGAACACCAATTTATGCTTTAACTTTTGCTTATTTTCTTGTTATGCTCCACACAAATTTGAGACTGTGATTCGGCTGTTGTTCTACTATAGGTTTGTGGGGAACTTGCTGAAAGGACAGACTGTTGGTGTGATCGGAGCTGGTCGTATTGGTTCTGCTTATGCTAGAATGATGGTAATTTTTTTTAGCTACATGAATTGCATGCCCATTGTCATTGTCTAATAACTTGTCTAGTTTTTGTTTATCCACTTGAATTGCTTCGATGCTGATTGTTAGTTTGATTCTCCAAGTTGAATCTCACAGCCAGTTAGTAATTTACCCGAGAAGAATTCGAACTGTACTTACTTTAATTTGTTTAATCTGTTTTATGACAGGTTGAAGGGTTCAAGATGAACCTAATTTACTTTGATCTTTACCAATCAACACGCTTAGAAAAGTTTGTTACAGGCACGCTACGTTTAAACCCATCTATTGAGACTAATCGATACCCAGTCCCTCCATGCTGAGACTTCTGTTTTCCTCTATTGCAGCTTATGGCGAGTTTCTAAAAGCCAACGGTGAGCAGCCTGTTACTTGGAAAAGAGCATCATCCATGGATGAAGTGCTTCGCGAGGCAGATCTGGTGGGACTCCTTTGCTGAGAACTTAATATGTTTCTGGTTTTATGTTGATGATTTCTAGTTGCAATTGAAATGTATTTCTCGTTGGTGCTCTTCGTAGATAAGTCTTCACCCCATCTTGGATAAAACCACTTACCATTTGGTGAACAAAGAAAGGCTAGCAATGATGAAGAAGGTGATGTTTTAATGCACGACCTTATGTTCCCGAGAGTAGGAGTTTTCGTTGCTTAATACGTACAAACAATAACCTTTGTCTGCAGGAAGCGATCCTCATAAACTGTAGTAGGGGTCCTGTAGTTGATGAAGTAGCTCTGGTTGAGCATTTGAAGCACAATCCAAAGTTTCGAGTAGGTCTCGATGTCTTTGAGGTAACGGAACTCAGCTTTCTCTATGTAAAATTCATTACCACCAACTCTCAACTGAATTCAATACTGAGTGATCATTGATGTTGTTGTTGCATCAGGATGAGCCTTACATGAAACCCGGTCTTGCCGAAATGAAGAATGCCATTGTTGTTCCTCACATTGCTTCTGCATCCAAGGTAATATGTACTTATCATGTTCAAAGCTACTTTTCTCATAGATTATAGATAATCAACTAACACGATAAATCACTCTTCTCCTGATCGATGCAGTGGACTCGGGAAGGAATGGCATCGCTAGCTGCGCTAAATGTCCTGGTACGAATTAACAAAAACAAGAACCAAATTAAAATGGATTGTCAATTTGTCACAAACTCTAATTAGTGTCACTTTAATACTTTGTCAATACTATAGGGAAAGATTAAAGGATACCCAGTATGGGGTGATCCGAACCGCATAGAACCGTTCTTGAACGAGAACGCTCCACCTCCAGCTGCATCTCCAAGCATAGTGAACTCGAAAGCCCTGGGTAACGTTTAACGTTTTCCAGTTTTCTTCTCACATCTAACTTACATACGATATAGATGATCCTTGACCCTTATCAGTCTTGTTTTCTTTCACAGGTTTACCTGTTTCAAAGCTTTGAATTGAAGGTTCAATATTGGTGTCTTGTAGAGAGTATATATATTTGTGAATTCTAAGGGTTGACTCTGTGTGAGTTTTCCATAGAATTGATTGACAAGCTTGTATATGCTTATGAGAAGTGTTGTCTATATACTTTCTTTTACTGTCTTGTAAGAACTAGATTCAAGATTCTGCCAAATATATGGGCTTATATAATTATATTTGTCTTCATATCTTCTATTGTCACATGTCTCACATCTAATATCATTAGTATTAATAATCTTGATAATAATCCCAAGAAAATTTCATGACTGACATTTTATAATATTACAGAACTGATTATGTAACGTTATAAAAGGACTATCCTGAATTCAAGACCGTCTTGATCAGAAAAGAATCCATCGTTTAGATTCACTAATTAGATAGTTTTGGGAATTCATTAGTTTAATAGATGGGTCGCGTGAACTCTCATATTAAATCCAAAATAACCATATATCTATTTTGTGAGCTTGAGTTGTTTATTGGGATTTTATCTAAAATTATTGTATCTAAATTATAGTAAACTATTATGTATGGATTTATTTGTAATTTTAAATTAAATTAGTATAATTTTCATAAGAACATATAATATATTATCCCATATAAAGTACTAGGGGTGGGCATGGTTCGGTTCGGTTCGGTTTTAGTCAAAACCATATTGAACTGACATATATTCGGTTTTTGAAAATATGAATTGGTTTGAACCGTTTTGAACCTAAAAACCGAATTGAACCGAACACCTTTATCTTGGTTCGGTTCGGTTCGGTTTTGGGCCTATTGGGCTTTGAATGTTTTTTTATATGTTTTTTTATATGTTTTTTTTAATTTTGGGTCTTTAAGTTGCATTTTTGGCATTTAGGCTTAAACTTTTTTAAGAAAACATAATATATATAAAAAATAATTTAAACAAAATACAACCCAATTTTCAATCCAAATCTAAAATTTCAATCATATTCGGTCTACATATTCAATCAAAATATAAAATCTTCATATCTTCTATAAAATAAAAGTAAAAAAAATGTAGTACATAACATAGTCCAAAATAAAACATCATCAACAAATGATCCATAAAAAATTTAACCTTACAAAATAATTAATTAAGACAATTCGGTTTATTCGGTTCAGTTCGGTTTTGTATGTTCAAAACCAAAACCAAACCGAATTTAGTACGGTTTTTAAATTTCAAATCAGTTTGAACCGAATAGAAGCTATAAACCGAACCAAACACCTTTTTTCAGTTCGGTTCGGTTTGGTTCAATTCGGTATTCACAAAAATATACACATTTTATTAAAATATGTAATTTTACCTTTTTAATGGATATATTTGTAATTTCACACTATGATATAAATTGACACTTATAAACCTCAAAACTCATTATTTTCTCTCACGCTCACTCACTCATCAGCTGCTCCTCTCTCTCACACCCACCAGCCGCAGCTTCGTCCTCGTCGGCATCGCGTCGACTCGCCGCCGGCGCCGCATCAGCAACAGCTATACTTCTTTCCTCACCCTCACTCACTCACTCACCTATCAGCAGCAGCAGCTTTTGTCTTTTTTCTTCAAAACTAGGTTCGTGTAGTTTCAATAGTTCAGATTCATGGTTTTTCGATTAGCTTGTTTATATTTCATTACAAATTTATATAAAAAAAAAACTCTTCAACAGAAAATAAAAATAAAAATAAAAATACAATCTTTATAATTCTCCATGTTGAAATATTGTAAACACGAACTGATAAAGTAAATAGTACAAGACTATGTTTAGAAAAGAAACCATCCACCATGTTATAACTTAGAAGTGATTTTAGATTGAATTTTGAAGGGTACCATATCCATTGTTAGAACTTAGAAGAGGGTTTTAGACTAATTTAGATGGGTATCAAATCCTTTGATAGAACTTAGAAAAGGTTTTAGATTGAATTTTGAAGGTATCATATCCTTTTTTAAAACTTGAAGAGATTTTAGATTGAATTTTGAGGGGTATCATATCCTTTGTTAGAACTTTGAAGAGATTTTAGATTAATTTTGAAGGGTATCATATCCTTTGTTAGAACTTAATTAGAAGAGGTTTTAGATTAGTTTTGAAGGGTATCATATCCTTTGTTAGAACTTTGAACTTTGAAGAGATTTTAGATTGAATTTTGAAGGGTATCATATCCATTGTTAGAACTCAGAAGAGATTTTTAGATTAATATTTTTGAAGGGTAGGCTTCTTGGGTGGATGGAAAAGAAACCATGATATGATGCTTAACATGATATAGGCCACTTGAGGTGGGAAGGTTTGTCCCAAAGCTAAACCTAAAAGTGTTGATATTTTAGGTCAATCAGCTAAGCAGACATGGAAGAGTTTATCAAGCTCAGGCATTCAAATACCTAATAAAGCTCTTGCTAGGCTTAGAAACTTGTATGAAATGGTTGGTATCGGCTCGGCTACTTAAGATGATAAAAGTTAAAATTCAACTCAAGCTAAACTTTTCGTGATTTCGAACTTTAAGGTCACTTTTCTTCAAACCTAATTTTGAAACTAGTCCATGAGAATATCAACTATATAACTAATGAAATGAAGCATATGCATATTATTCACTCTTTGATGTTAGAATTTTTGCTCTGGATTGGAAGTTTTATGCTGTCTGTTGCTTTCTTAGAGAGATTTTTTTTGGTCTTGCTAATTAGTTATTCTTGCATTAGTTTAGGATCATATAGTATCAAGTTCTTATATAATACTTTAGATTCATAGTTGATATTTTAGGTCAATCAGCTTAGCAGACATGGAAGAGTTGGTATCGGCTTGGCTACTTAAGATGATGAATGTTCAAATTCAAACTCAAGCTAAATTCAAACACATTTTATTTAAAAATGTAATTTTACCTTTTAATGAATATTTTTGTAATTTCACACTATGGTATATAAATTAAAAACTTGAAACCTATAATCTCATTCTTCTCTCACCCAACAGCCTCTCCTCTCTATCTCCCATCAGCTGCAGCTCTCTGATCATCGGCGTTGCCTCAACTCGCCGGCTCGCCGCAGCAGCAGCAGCAGCTTTTGTGGTTTTTTTTTTTTTTTTTGTCTCTTTCCAAACCAAGTTCGTCTAGTTTCAGCAGTTTCGATTCATCACAGGTTTTTCTAATAGCTTGTTTATATTTCATTATAAATTTACCAAAAAACTCTTTAACAAAAATAAAATAAAAATACAATCTTTATAATCCTCCATGTTGAAATATTGTAAACACAAGCTGATAAAGTAAATACTGAAAGACTTTGTTTAGAAAAGAAACCCTCCATCATGATATAACTTAGAAGAGATTTTAGATTGAGTTTTGAAGGGTATCGTATCCATTATTAGAACTTTGAAGAGATTATAGATTGAATTTTGAAGGGTATCATAAACTTTGTTAGAACTTTGAAGAGATTTTAGATTGAATTTTGAAGGGTATCATATGCTTTGTTAGAACTTAGAAGAGGTTTTAGATTGAATTTTGAATGGTATCATATCCTTTGTTATAATTTAGAAGAGATTTTAGATTAATTTTGAAGGGTATCATATCATTTGTTAGAACTTTGAACTTTGAACTTTGAAGAGATTTTAAATTGATTTTTGAAGGGTATCATATCCACTGTTAGAACTTAAAAGAGATTTTTAGATTAATATTTTGAAGGGTAGGCTTCTTGAAAAGAAACCATGGTATGATGCTTAACATGATATAGGTAGAAGCTAAACCTAAAAGTGTTGGTATTTTAGGTCAATCAGCTCTTAGCTGACATGGAAGAGTTGGTCTAGCTCACGCATTTAAATACCTAATAAAGCTCTTGCTAGGCTTAGGAAACTTGTATGAAATGGTTGGTAATTGGCTTGGCTACTTAAGATTATAACAGTTCAAATTCAAACTCAAGCTAAACTTTTTGGGTGATTTCGAGCTCTAAGGTCACTTGTCTTCAAAGTTCAAACCTAATTTTGAAACTAGTCCATGAGAATATCAACCATATAACTAATGAAATGAAGCGTGTATATATATATATATATTATTCACTCATTGATGTTGGAATTTTTGCGTGCTGGATTGGAAGTTTTATACTGTCCGTTGCTTTCTTAGAGAGTAACTTTTTGGTCTTGCTAATTAGTTATTCTTGCATTTGTCTAGGATCATATAGTATCAAGTTCTTATATAATACTTTAGATTCGTACTTGGAGATTAAGGCTTATTACGTCCAATAATTTGTTTTCGTATCATCAAGGTTCATGAAAAGAAAAATACATTAGTTAAGTTACGGTTAGACTCAAAAGCTTGAGTTCAATTATTTCACGTGCAAAATAGACAAACTTGCCATGATGATCAAGCCCATTACAAATAGTCAAATACACATTTAGATATTAGAATCTTGTGATAAAAGTATCTCCGATATCATATTATAGATAATAAGTAATAACTAGATCTAAAAACATAAACTTGTAACAACAACACTCTTTTGAGGTATTTTAGAATTAAGTTCATATATGACAACTTGTCATGTGTGTCATATTGTGAGTGAACTGGTGCATAGGCTCGAGTGCTTGACCCACCAAGATAACTAATGAAATAAATCATATATATATATATTATTTAAAGATAATAAGGTATCACATTTTAGTCAAAATTTTGAGTTTGTTATCTTTGTTTATGAAGTTATGTACCTTTATTCAAGAATAGTAAGAGACTTATTACTGGTTGTAAAGAAAATTAAGTACTAGAATTTGACAGGGAAAAAAAGGAAAAGATGTATTTCTACAAGGGCTAGCACTAGCCTAACTTCCTCTAAAAGATATAATTTTTTTCATGATTGTTGTAAAATTTCGTGTACATTTTGACTTTATATAGATCAATTAGTGTTGTTATTATGACCAGATAAAACCATTAAGGATTACTCTTGTTCTTTTCTAGGATTGTAGCAAACTCAAACTAAAAAAGGAGCATCATGAGGAAGCTAAAGTTTCATGAGAAGAAGCTGTTGAAAAAGGTGAATTTTTTAGAATGGAAAAGAGAGGGTGGCCACAGAGAATCCGAGGTCATGCAACGCTACCATGTCACCGGCCGAGATGATTATAAGAAGTAATTTCATTGAATATTGTTATCTGTTTTCTCAGTTTTTCGTTTTTTTATTAAATAGGGTCGTGTTTCGTTTTTGTGTTTATTTTTAATGTTTATTGTTATTTGGTGAATTGAAAAATAAAATAAAGGTATTCGAGTTTGTGCCGGATGGTGCAGAAGCTAGTTAATATATTGAAGCAGATGGATCCCAGGGACCCTTTTCGTATTGAGATGTCTGAAACACTTTTAGAGAAGCTGTGAGTTTTCTTCACTTCTTTATATTATTGTTTTTGTTATTATTACCTGTGGAAATGGGTGATCATACCAATTATGTCGGAGTAATCATTATTATTATTTGTTACTCCTTGTCTGCACCTGTTTTGGTCTGGCCTCACAACCTGTTTCAGGGGCGACCTGTTCGGGACCTGGACGATCAATTTAGTAGGCTATGGAAGGGATTTCAAAGGCTAAATTTAGAACTCTCTTCTGTATTTTCTGGGATAAAACTTATGAGAAAACAATTTAAGATATCCCTTTTAGAGGAAGTTAGGCTAGTCCTAGTCCTCGCAGGATCATATCTTTTCGTTTTTTTCGCTTGTCAAATTCTAGCAATTAATTTCCCTTACAACCAGTAATAACTAATAAGTCTCTTAGCTTCATAAATAAAGACAATAAACTCAAAATTTTTGACTAAAATGTGATATCTATAAATAATATTTTTATTCAATTATGCTTTTTGTTAAATTACTAACCTGCTTAAACCTTCCATTATGCAACTTCATCATGAATCTCATGTCTGACTTGTATATTAAAGTTTGTTCCAAGTCTTGAATGGTATCGAGATAGCATACAAGAATTCAAAATGCTTCCTTAGTTATCATTATGTATTTGAGTTTGCACTGAGATATACCGATAATACCAATTCTCTATGTTCATTGTATTACATTTATTTATTTGATGGTAATTCGACACCCTTTGTTGTTCTTGTATCATGGCAGATACAACATGGGCGTTATACCAACCAGGAAAAGCTTGGCCTTGTGTGATCGATTATCTGTTTCATCATTTTGTCGGTAAGCAGAGTTTGCTCACTACCAGAATTTTAAGTGATTTTCTTTCCCTCTCCAACAGATACATGTCATAATGCATTTTTTTTTTCCCATTTTGAGTTGCAGACGGAGGCTTTCAACCATTTTAGTGCATTCGAAGTTTGCTGAGCACTTAAAGGAGGCTGTCACATACATTGAACAAGGACATATTCGAGTTGGTCCAGAGACAGTCACTGACCCAGCATTCCTTGTGACTAGAAACATGGAAGACTTTGTTACATGGGTCGATACATCCAAGATAAAGAGAAAGGTGCTCGAGTACAACGACAAGTTGGATGATTATGATGCCATGAACTGAAGAGCTCTCTCTGCCAATTGTTTGTCCTCTAGCGTTGGCATATTACGTGGCAAGATGGTTTTTTGGTGTAAGTTTTCACATTACAGAGCTTGATCGAAGTGTATTCGTCTTCTTACATCAATGCTTCCTGCAAATTACTTGCAAAATTCATGTCATCAAGCCCCCACCGCCGGTTCTTTCACATTGAAACACTTCTCTCTCCTTCATTCTAGTTATGTTTTAAATTGTAAGTACAATAATTTTTGTTGTTTAGATCTCTTGCGGTGGAAGCAAGAGTTCTGGTATCAGAATTTTTAATTTAATATGTTGTGTTTGTGCTTCTTGGAAAGGCATACAAACACAATTGTGTTAAAACAAAAAGTCTCATCTTTTTCGAGCAAAACATGGAATATGCTACGAATTTTTGAGTATATATTTTATTCTTTTAATTTATCTTGGATCGGGTGTGGATTTTTTTTTTGGCCAAATACAAACCCGAACTTAAACCCACATCGGGTTAGAATTTCAGCATCCACACTTGCCTAAGAAACCGATTAGCTAAATCCGCACCTACCCATTGCGGCTGGAATATGTCTCTTGGTAAGATTAATAGCGGCAAGTTTAGTTCGGAAAACAACTTCCACTAATATGGAAAGTAAAGAACCGTAACAAATAACGAAGAAACTAATAGATTTAGGTAGGGTTGAGTGTCAACTAAACATTAGAAAAACGATAAATCATATAACGTGAAAGGTAAGTGTATAACTATTTGATTGTACATCGATTTGATCATTGCACAACCGTTAACACCAAACAGAGAGTAACGTAAACTAAACATCAATAAACCTGATAATATGAACGGAAAGTACATAACTATTTGAATAGTGAATTGATCAGAATACTCTTTTAAAATTTTCGTTTTTTTTAATACCGTTAGATTCAAATCCAATTAGATATTCTATTTTTTTTTTTTTTAGAAGAATCCAATTAGATATATTACTTACTTATCCACTAAGTAAACCAGATCCTTTTCTAGAATCTTCTCTTTCCAACTTCCAACCATCACATATATAAACCTTTCCGCGAAACGACACCGTTCACGTTCACGTCGCTTCCCGCTATAAATACCCTTCCCTCTCAACAATCAATTCCCACATTATTTTTCTTTTCACTGTAACTGAAAACGAAAACTATGTCGTCTTGTATCGAGAACGGCTACGCGACGATGACGACGACGACGAAGAAGATATTGCTGAGGAGTTCTGACGGAGAGACGTTCGAGGTGGAAGAGGCGGTGGCGCTGGAGTCGCAGACTATAAAGCACATGGTGGAAGACGATTGCGCTAACAACGAAATCCCTCTGCCGAATGTCAGCAGCTCTGTTCTCTCGAAAGTCATCGAGTACTGCAAGAAACATATCGATTCCGGTTCAAACTCCAAAAGCGACTACAAAAGCAACAAGAAGCCTACTGACGACGACGATATCACTGCCTGGGATGCCGATTTCGTCAAAGTCGACCAGAATACCCTCTTTGATCTCATATTGGTGAGTTATTTACACACCTGCCATTCTTTCGTGGTTTTATTGTTGTTTATTGATTGAATTGTGATTGTTTTCGAAGTGAAATTTAGTATGTTGTTATAGGAAGTGAGTTTGCGGATTTTATGCTCATAATTGATAATTTGTTGGACTTGATCGAATTTTAGTGCTTTTTTAGGGTTTTATTTAGTCGAGTTATCAATTGATCGAATTTATTGTTTTCAAAATTTATGATGTGTTGGACCTGAGTCCTAATAATAATCGAAATTATTTATTTATTCATGATCACAATTATGCTCAAAATCCATGATATGTTGTCGAAAATGTTCTCAAATTTTGTTTATTGATTTAGGGTTTTTAATGAGTCCGTATTTGGACCATTGGTTTGAATGACTTGATTGAATTTTAGGGCTTACAAAAAAAAAGCCCTAAAATTCAATCATGTGTTGGACTTGATTGAATTTTAGGGTTGTTACGACTCTTAATTATCGAAATGAGTTAATCACAATTATGCTCAAAATCCATAATATGTTGTCTAATGTGTTCCCAAATTTTGTTTATTGTGTTTTAAGGGTTTTTAATGAGTCTGTATTGGATCGAATGCACCTATTGAATTTATCGCTTTCAAGTGAATTGTACTCAGTTTGGAAGTGAGTTTAGAGTTTACAGATTCATGATCAAAATTATGCTCAAATATAAATTCAATATATATTGGACTGTTTAAAGATTTGGATTGATTATATAGATGGGGAAAAATGATTTTTTATGCGGACAATGATTTTGAGAACTGCTTTCGTGGTTGGTGTTGTAGTTTATTGTAGATGTTGATCATCTTTTTGCGATTTGAATATATTCCAATTTGCTATTTGTTTGTTGATTTTGTTGTGGTGTATTTGGAATTGGACTAGTGAGTTCCAAGTTGAATTTAGTGTTACCGGTGAGGGACTTGTTAGTTTTATAAGGATTTTGATTCCAATTTGCTTGCTATTGGTTTGTTGTTAATTGTGAGCGAGAGTGTTGGTTCAATTATATGTGGTTTTGTTTGTGGTAATTTCAGGCAGCGAATTATCTGGACATCAAGGGGTTGCTGGATTTGACCTGCCAAACAGTTGCTGACATGATCAAAGGCAAGACTCCGGAGGAGATTCGTAGTATGTTCAACATCAAGAACGATTTCACTCCGGAAGAAGAAGAGGAGGTTCGAAGGGAGAATCAATGGGCATTTGAGTGAATTATTTATTTAAAAAAAAAAAAGCTATGGTAGGAGGAATATATGTAGGATGATAAGGTTTCTAAGAGAAGTGAATTGTGCAATAAAGGAAGTAAAATTGAGATTTTGACCGAAATATCCTCCTCTTTTTTGTGGGGGGTTTTTATGTTTTGTAGACTTGCGCGTACGAAGGAAGTAAAATCGATATTTTGACCGAAATATTCTTCTCTTTATGTGGGTGATTTTATGTTTTGTATAAAAAACAATCCTCTCTAAAATTAATAGTAGTAATTTATAAAGAACATGGTTTCGATTAAGCAAACAAGTATATATAGATAAACATTCTATACATTTTAGAAATTTTGGATACTGTTATCACCTTAAATACAGAAACGATGATATTCTAGATATAGCATCTCCTTGTCTGTTGATACACTACCAAAAAAACCAAAGCAACTCTGTGAGAATAACATACCCAAGTAGGCATCAAAGCTAAGATATAATTTTTTTAATGATTGGTGTAAAATTTCGAGTACATTTTGACTAGATATAGAGCAATTAGTGTTGTTATTATGACCAGATAAAATCATTAATAATTACTCTTGTTATTTACTTCTTTTTTACGATTGTAGCGAAATCAATCTAGAAAAGGAGCATTATGAGGAAGCTAAGGTTTCTTGAGAAGAAGCTTTTGAAAAGGTGAATTTCTTAGAATGGAAAAGAGATTCCGAGGTGATGCAACACTATCACGTCATCGGCCGAGATGATTATAAGAAGTAATTTCATTGAATATTATTATTTGTTTTCTCTCTTTTTCATTTTTTTATTGATAATCAGAAGAACTGTCGTCGACCAAGGAAGAAAAAGATAAAGAAAAATAAAAAAGTGAGTTTATTTAAAAAAAACAAAAACATGTTTAAGTTGTTTTATGTGTTTTTCAATTTTAACAATTTTTTTTTTTATTTTTAATTTTTATTTTTAAAAATGAACATAGATTCAAAATTGTTTTCGAAAACTAAAAACAAAAACAGCCCAAAAAGAGCTTACCGGACAGCCTCAAATCACATTTCGAGATTACTTTAGGCGCTGATCTGCATACATGTCCACAGGTGAAACCAGAATGTTATGATAGAGTGGGCTAAACTAATTATATAATTTTTTTAAATGAACTTTGATAATACGAGAAAATTATATTGATTGAAAATTTAAGATACACTTAGATAAAGGATGACATAATGAATCGTACCTCCCAAAATTCTTATTCTAAACAAATTACATAAATTGTTTTAAAAGACAACGATTAGATAAGGAAAAAAAATATGTAATTCCAATACAATCACGAACTATTTTGGTTTTAGCAAATTTTGAGAGAATATAGAACGATAGAACCATAGAAGTGAAACTTTTCCTACTTGTTATAACGTGTTTAGCTTTCAAAAGTTGTATTTTGTTTGTGTATGATACTCTAATGTGTTTTATTTTTTTGTGTTTAGTTATGTTAGTTTGATAAATATAATTGTAAATTAAGGGTAAAATGTAAGACTCTAACTTAAAAAAAAATTCAAAAAAATTAGCTTGGGCTACTACTTTATTAATACCTTCCCCCCTATACGTGTCACTGCTAACTAGATTTCTCAGAAATCGACGTAAACAGTAACGAAGAAGAGAAGAGAAAGGCTATGATTTAGAAATTATTTGGGAAGAAAACAACGAAAACATCCAAATGATATTTTTTGTCTTTACGTGTTTTTATTTTCAAGAAAATGAAAACAAAATCTTTCCGACGACAGCGTTTTTGTACGATTTTAAAAATTTTAAAAACAAAAAACAAGCTTTGAAAATGACACCGAAAGCCCTCTTACTTATCCGGTAAGTAAAGCCATTGTAAGATATTTTTCTACAATATTCTATTTCCAACTTCCCACTTCCCGTTCACGTCGCTTCCCGCTATAAATAACCCTTCTCTCTCAACAGTCAACTCTCACATTTCTCTCTTTTTTTTTTTTTTTAGAACAAAAAACAAAAAACAATGTCGTCTTGTATCGAGAACGGCGACGAGACGACGACGACGACGAAGAAGCTATTGCTGAGGAGCTCTGACGGAGAGACGTTCGAGGTGGAAGAGGCGGTGGCGCTGCAGTCGCAGACGATAAGACAAGTGTTTGGGGATGATTGCGCCAACAAAGAAATCCCTGTGCATAACGTCAGCAGCTCTGTACTCTCGAAAGTCATCGAGTACTGCAAGAAACATGTCGATTCAGGTGACGATGACGATATCACTTCCTGGGATGCCGATTTCGTCAAAGTCGACCAGGAAACTCTCTTTGCTCTCGTTTTGGTGAGTTATTTACACCTCTGTCACTGCTTCTTGGTTTTGTTGTTGTTGATTGATCGAATTGTGATTGTTTTCGAAGTGGAATTTATAATTTGTGTTGGACTTGATCGAATTTTAGGGCTTTTTTTTAGTCGTGTTATTAATTGATTGAATTTCTTGTTAGCAAAATTTTGTCATGTGTTGGACATGATTGACTTATAGGTTTTTTTTGTTTTCATTTATTTATTTATTTTTAAATTGAAATGATTTATTTATTCATGAATCATGACCACAGTTATACTCAAAATCATGTTGTTGATTATGTTCCTACATTTTGTTTATTGGTTTTTAGGGTTTTTAATGAGTACTGTTTCTAGTTACTTGAAGTGAGTATACAGATTCATGACCAAAATTATGCTGATCAAATTTAAATTAAATATATATTGGACTGTTTAAAGATTTGGATTGATTAAATAGGGGAAAATTTGATTTTTTACTTGGGACAATGATTTTGGGAACTGCTTTGTGTGTAGTTTATTGTAGATGTTGATCATCTGTTTGCAAGGATTCCAATTTGCTATTGGTTTGTTATTAATTGCCTGTCTAATCAAATCGATTTGTCTTATGATTTTGTTGTGGTTTAAGTGTTACCGGTGAGCGACTTGTTGGTTCAATTATGTGGTTGGTGTTGGTGTTGTATTTTGATTCCAATTTGCTATTGGTTTGTTGTTAATTGCCTATTCAAATTGATTTGTTTGATGATTTTGTTGTGGTGTATTTGGACTCTGGTTGAATTCCAAGTTCAATAAAGTGTTACCGGTGAGCGCGACTGTTAGTTCAATGATGTGGTTTTGTTTGTGGTAATTTTCAGGCAGCGAACTATCTGGACATCAAGGGGTTGCTGGATTTGACCTGCCAAACAGTTGCTGACATGATCAAAGGCAAGACTCCGGAGGAGATTCGTCGTACGTTCAAGGTGAGCACGTTCACTTCGGAAGAAGAAGAGGAGATTCGAAGGGAGAATCAATGGGCATTTGAGTGAAGGGTTTATTTTTATTTAAAAAAAAATTCTGATATATATGTTTATATTAATTGTGGGATGATAACAATCAACAATGCTCTTTCTAATGTTTTGTCAAATAAGGTTTCTAATCTCTCTTCTTCCCTTTATGTAGAGGATTTCATGTTTTGTAGACTTGCTTGCCTATGAAATTTACTTGTAGTTTGCAAAATTTTCTTTCCTCGTCTAATTTTCGGCCTATTTCTTCCCCGATTCTTCGATAGAATTGGTAGAATCACAAAGAGGCATTGAGATCATCAAGATTTGTGGAAAGATTATAATCTTTTCCTTTCTTCTCCTACTCGTTGCCACGATGATCATGATCATCAACGCTCAAATCACTCAAAATGATCCAGTGGTGCTCTATGCATTCAACAGCACCACCAAGCTTTGCCAGAAAATCCATTTTCTGTTGATCCTCTTTCTCTTCAATTTCCTGCAGAAACTATACCAAGACAAAAACGGTTTCGATTAAGCAAACAAGTATATATCGATAACATTCTATACATTTTCGAAATTTCGGATACCGTTATCACCTTAAATACGAAAATATATCGATGATATTCTAGATGACATTATGAAAAGTTCCATGATCGATTATGAAAAATATGACATTTACAGAAAATACAAGACAGCTACGACTTTGCATACAGTGGTATTCCATACTTGGTCACTTTTGAAAAGTCGGTATCATTTTGACATTTATGTAAAATATGTAAACCACTCTGGTCGAAAATAGAAATGTCGCAAAATATTTGGTATTTATTTAATTATTTGCTAATCACGCTTAAATAAATAAATAAGGATTAAAAAAAGGGTTAATTGCACTAACTTACCCTTAGTTTATTACATCTAGCAAGATTTCAAAAAGATGTTAATTTAACACAAAAACTCATCGCCATCAAGTCAATCCGTTAACTTTAACGATTGACTAACTTTAACCCTTAGAAAGCCAAATGTACACTTATCACATCATCCCAAATTTAAAATATTTTTTAATTAAAAATTGAAAAATCAAACTTAAAATAATAATAATAATAATAATAATCTACTAGGGATAGATCTCCATTGTCGAAGGAAACAAAAGATCTTTGACGATCTCCTATTACTGAAAGATATCCTTGTTGATCTTCTCCAATTGGAGGAGATCGGCCTTCTGCAGTTAGTAGATGAAGCTCATTCACGAACTAATGATGTTTCCGTGAACTAATTATCTTGTTTTTTTTTGTTTAATTTGCTTTTTCACTTTTTAATTAAAAAATATTTAATATTTGGGATGATGTGTCAGGGGTATATTTGGTTTTCCATAGGTCAAGGTTAGTCAACCGTTAAAGTTAACGGATTGACTTGATAGCAATGGGTGTTTGTGCTATTTTAGGGTTTCATTTTGAAATATTGCTAGATTCAATAAAGTAAGGGTAAGTTAGTGCAATTAACCCTCTAAAAAAACCATACAAAAAAGGGGTATTTACAATTTGGTCTCAATCTAATTGGAAAACATCATTTTTTTACTTATGAATTGAAATTTCATCAATTTGGTCCTTACATAATTGAAAATAAACCAAATTAGTCCTACCGTTACTCAAAGTAACGGTTTTGATTAACGGTATGACTACTTTGATTGATTTTTAATTATATAAGGATCAAATTGATGAAATTTCAATTAAGGAGTAAAAACATGACGTTTCCCAATTAGATTGGGAACAAATTGTAAAAATGCCTAATAATTATATGTTATATGAAAAAAAAAAAAAAATTTAAAAATAGTATCATTTATTACTTGCCACATGTCGCGACCATAGCAAAAGTAGTTATTTTTTATTACATATAATTATTATATATGTTTATTATTAATAGTATCATTTAATACGTATGTTGCTGACTTTGTGAACTCTAGAAGTTGTGACTATTATATATATCAAAAACTGGAAATATATGATTATTATTATATATATTTTTAATAATAATAATAATTATATGTTATATTGTATAATTAGATATATTATAATATGGGGAATTTAAAAAAAAAAAATTATATGATTGCTATTATATATATGATTATTATTAATAGTATCATTTAATACGTATGTTGCTGACTTTGTGAACTCCAGAAGTTTAGACTATTATATATATATATATATCAGAAATTGGAAATATAAGATTATTATTATTATTATTATTATTATATCAATAAATATTATTAGTATTATATGTTATGTTGTATAATTAGACATATTAGAATATGGAAAAAATTCTTAAGAATATAGTATAATTTATTGTATACCATGTGTTGTAGCCATAACAAAAGTAACTATTTTTATGTTATATGAAAAATAAAATATAGTTGTTTGTTTGCCCAAGAGTAGTGGTGGTCTAGGAATTAAGAGATCGAAGGTCATGAATCAGGCTCTTTTGGCCAAGGTTGGCTGGCGTTTAATCCATAATGATAGTGGCTTATGGTGTAAACTTCTAAGGTGTAAGTATCTTAACTCTAGAAATTTCTTATAGCCTGGGCTTAGTAAGGGGGTCTCGTGTTCTAGTACTTGGAGAGCTTCTGTGTTCGGTGCTGAGTTGATTAATAAAGGCCTGAAATGGAGAGTGGGCAGTGGTGAGCAAGTTCGTTTCTGGACTGATGACTGGGTTCCTGATATAGGAGTTCTTCAGGATCATGCTTTAGGTGTCCTCTCCGTGGACAACTTGGGTCAGACTGTTAGCTTTTACCTTGAGGATGGTCAGTGGAATGTTCAGCAACTTGCATTGGTTCTCCCTTGGAATATTGTTCACAGAATTTCTAGTATTCATACGGGCAGGAGTCATAGTGGTGATGATAGAGCTATTTGGGGATGGTCTATATCTGGCGATTTCTCTGTTAAGTCAGCTTATTTTGGGGCTTTGGATTTAAATAATAGGCCTTTGTGGGATTGGAAGTTTATTTGGAAGCTAAAACTTCCCCCTAGAATTCAATATTTCTTTTGGATTCTTCTTCATGGTAAAGTTTTTACTAATTCTCAGAGAGTTGTGCGTGGGATGGGCTCTGATTCCTCGTGTCCCAGGTGTGAGGCTGCTATTGAGGATGTTGATCATTTTATACGGGGTTGCAGGTATTCCATCACTATTTGGGAAAAGCTGTTCAAGGGTATTTCTTTGTCTGCTTCCTATGCTGGGAACCTGGATGTTTGGTTTATGGCCAACCTGAAGAATGACGCCATGGTCTTTGGTAAGGTCCCTTTTCGGCTTCTTTTTACTGCTGCTGTGTGGTACATCTGGAAATGGAGATGTAAAAAAGTCTTTTTGCCTGATTTTGTTATCCCTCAAGACCCTCATATATGTATTAGTGTTTTTTTGTTGTGATTTGTGGGTTGCTAATGATATTGCTGGTATCAAAGCTTCAGTTCCTATTTTGATTGCTTGGATTCCTCCTTCTGCTGGTTGGGTGAAGTTGAATGTTGATGGCAGCTGTGATCCTAATTCAGGAACCATTACGGCTGGCGGAGTGTTAAGAGATCACATGAAGAACTGGTTGAGTGGTTTTATGAGTAATAAGGGTGTTGGGAGTGTTCTGGAAGCTGAGCTCTAGGGTGTGTATGATGGCCTAAAGATGGCGTGGGATTTTGGTTGTCGTCAGGTTATTATTGAGTCTGATTCTGTCTCTGTTGTGCAGCTTCTCTCTAAAGCTGTCCCTGCTAATCACCCCTTTTCAGTATTGTTGCGGAGTGTTCTGCTCTCATGGCAGCTGATTGGTCTTGTGTGCTGAATCATGTCTATAGGGAAGGTAATAGAGTGGCTGATAGGTTGGCCCATTTGGGGCATGCGGTGAGTTTAGATTGTCAGTTTTTTGATGCTCCCCCGTTTGATATTTATGAGGTGTTCCAGGAAGATTGGAATGGCATTGCCAGACCCAGGATGTGTTCTTCCTCTCATCTCCTTTCTTAGTGTTTTTGGGCTGTTGCCCTCCCCTGTACCAAAAAAAATAAAATATAGTATCATTTAATGTAGACATATCTAATAATAAGGGGCATTTACATTTAGGTCTCAATCTAATTGAGAAACGTCATTTTTTTACTCCTTAATTGAAATTTCATCAATTTGGTCATTATATAATTGAAAATCAATTAAATTAGTCCTACAGTTAGTCAAAGTAACGGTTTTGACTAACGGTAAGACTAATTTGATTGATTTTCAATTATATAAGGACCGAATTGATGAAATTTCAATTAAGGAGTAAAAAAGTGATGTTTCCCAATTAGATTGGGACAAATTGTAAATACCCCTCAATATATATATATATTAAAAAAAATAAAAAAGGTGAAAATTTGCCAAATTTGTCTCTCTGTAGGGGTTGCTGACGTGGAACTGTCATACCAAAAAAAAAAAAAACAACTCACCAAGTAAAACACGTACACCTTTCCTTTTTGCCGTCTCTCTCTCTCTCTCTCTGTTTCGATTTCTCTTTCAATTTTTTCTTCTCTCGCAACTTTCTCTCTCTAGATTCTCTCTCGTTCAAGTCTCTCTCTTTCTCTACAATTTTTTTTTATAATTCGAAGACTGTCAATCGTTGTCTCTATATCTCTGTCTCTATCTCTTTGGATCGCGTCTTCAATTATCGGGGTTTTTTTTTATAATTATGTTATCTGAATTTTGGAAATTAGGGTTGATGATCTAGGGTTGGGTGGAGTGTTGCGGAGCGTAATCAATCGTGAATTATAGGTTCGAGAAAAGGGAAATTTGGAGGAGGAGTATTGATGGTAGTCGATAGACGGCAAAATGATGCAAGTATATTATTATCATGCGTTTGTTGTTGTGTATGCATGGTGGTGATAACGAAAACGACGACGACGACGACGTTGACGACCAGAGCAAACGGGAACGTCGACGGCACATGTGGACTGTCCCTCCACGTGTTTCCACGATTTTAGCTGCGGACGCTGAGGCCTCTCCTTCCTCTTCTTCCAATTCAGCTTTTTTCTTTTCCAAGGTAATTGAAAGATATTCGATTTTGATTGATTGAATTTATTTTTTTATTTTTTGTGTGTGGGAATTGTAAATATTACATGATTTCTCATTTTTGTTGTTGGTTGATAAAAAAAATTGAGAAAATGAACTGGATTATTAGGAACTATGTTGGTAACGAAAAATTTATGGATAATTAACTCATTTGGGTATTGTATTTGAAATATATATAGATTTTATCTTCAAAAGTTTGGGGTTTTTGATGTCAATGTATTAGATTGTATATGTATATCTTGAAGATAGGATTTTGCACTGGGATTTAATTGCTAGTTTTAGTGAATTATGAAGTTAGATGATTGGGATTAATTAACTTTGTCAATGGCTATAGTGGGTTGGCTCTATTATATTTGTTTCCTCCATCACACAATCTTTTGTCCATTTTTGTATTTAAGATTTACTGAATTTCTATATCCTTGTAATGGTCATAGGAATATAGTGGTAAAGCTAATTGGGAAATGTATACAAAGAGCCCCCTTTCACTATGTTTATTGATCATTGAAATGGTACTATATATATATATATATTTATCTTGTTGAATCATTCATTTGTAAATAATAGCTCCCATCTTGTTGAATCATTCATTTGTTCATTAAAACTCCCATTGTTCTCCACAGGACGGACGTAAAATCAGTGTTGGTGATTGTGCACTTTTCAAACCACCCCAGGATTCCCCTCCCTTCATTGGAATAATTCGTTCTGTGACTGCTGGTAAAGAGAATAAGGTAAAGTTAAGTGTAAATTGGCTCTATCGACCTGCTGAAGTAAAACTTGGCAAAGGCTTCCCGTTGGAGGCTGCGCCCAACGAAATATTCTATTCCTTTCATAAGGATGAGATTCCTGCTGCTTCCTTACTTCATCCTTGTAAAGTTGCATTCCTTCCAAAAGGCGTTGAACTTCCAACAGGCATTGGCTCTTTCGTGTGCCGGAAAGTATATGACGTTACGAGCAAGTGTTTATGGTGGCTAACTGATCAAGATTATATTAATGTGAGTATAGAATGATCTTCTGCATGTTGGATTTGTATCTTTAGCTTTTGATTGTTGGCTCTTGCAAGGATTTAATATCTTTTCTGTTTCAGGAACGACAGGAAGAAGTAGATCAGCTATTGTATAAGACGCATATAGAAATGCATGCAGCAGTGCCACCGGGTGGCCGTTCTCCAAAGTCTACAAATGGTCCAACATCGACAACACAATTAAAACCTGGTTCTGATAGTTTGCAGAACAGTGCCTCCTTTCCTTCCCAAGTCAAGGGAAAGAAAAGGGAGAGGGGAGATCAGGTCTCTGACCCTGTTAAACGAGAGCGTTCTTCAAAAATGGAGGACGGGGATGCTGGTCATTGTAGGACAGAAAGTAGTTTAAAATCTGAGATTGCTAAAATCACAGAGAAAGGGGGGCTTGTTGATTATGAGGGGGTTGAGAAATTGGTCCAGCTCATGTCGCGTGAAAGAAATGAGAAAAAAATAGACTTGGTTTGCCGGTCAATGCTTGCTGGTGTGGTGGCAGTGACTGATAAATTTGATTGCCTTAATCTGTTTGTGCAGCTTAGGGGTTTGCCCGTGTTTGATGAGTGGCTCCAGGAAGTCCATAAGGGGAAGATCGGTGATGGTAGCAGCCCCAAAGATGGTGATAAATTGGTTGAAGAATTCCTCTTAATTTTACTTCGTGCTCTTGATAAGCTGCCTGTAAATCTTAATGCCTTACAAATGTGTAACATTGGCAAGTCTGTGAATCATTTGCGTACTCACAAGCATTTGGAAATTCAGAAGAAAGCAAGGAGTTTAGTTGACACATGGAAGAAACGTGTTGAAGCTGAAATGGATGCAAAATCTGGTTCAAATCAGGCTGTCTCCTGGCCTGCAAGACATCGGCTTCCAGAATTACCTCACAGTGGGAACAGACAGGCAGGTGGATCCTCTGAGGTTGCCACAAAGAGTTTGGTAACACAACCTACTGCTTCGAAGGCTGCTTCAGTCAAAGTCCAGGGGGAGACTGCTACGAAATCTGCATTTGCATCTCCGTTGTCTATGAAATCAACACCATTAACTGTATCAGTGGGTACAAACCTGAAAGATGGACATCCCCGAAATGCTGGCGGTGGTGCCTCCGATCTTCCTTCAACTCCTGCCAAGGATGAGAAAAGCAGCAGTTCTAGTCAGTCCTACAACAATAGTCAATCATCTTCCAGTGACCATGCCAAAGCTGGGGGGTTCTCCGGGAAGGAGGATGCTAGGAGCTCAACTGCTGTTTCAATGACTATGTGTAAAACCTCAGGTAGTTCGTCACGGTCTCGGAAATCAGCCAATGGCTTCCCTGGGACTTCTCCAACTGGAGTTCAAAGGGAAACTGGGTCAAATAGAAGTTCTTCATGGCAGAGAAATCCATCTTCAGAAAGACTAGCTCAGTCCAGTTTAACAAGTGAAAAGGCACTTGATGTACCTGTGGTTGAGGGTAGTAATCACAAACTGATAGTTAAGATCACTAATCGAGGTCGTAGTCCAGCGCAAAATGTCAATGGAGGATCTTTTGAAGATCCTTCACTCACAAACAGCAGAGCATCTTCCCCCGTGTTTTCAGACAAGCAGGATCAAAGTGATCGTAACACCAAGGAAAAGAGTGATTCCTTTCGGGCTAATATGTCCAATGTGAATACTGAGTCGTGGCAATTCAATGATATCAAAGATGCAGTTGCTGGAACTGGAGAAGGAGATGGGTCACCTGCTGTTGTTTCTGATGAAAAGAGATGCAGGACTGGTGATGATGCCAGGAAAGTAGTTGAAACTTCAAAAGATGTTTCCGTATCATCAGGAAATGAAATGAAAGCTGTAAAATTTCACGAGGCTTCTCTTAGTTCTATTAATGCTTTAATTGAAAGTGTTAAATACTCTGAAGCTTATGCATCTGTGCCGGTTGGAGATGATGTTGGAATGAATCTGCTTGCAAGTGTGGCTGCTGGAGAGATGTCCAAATCTGGTACAGTTTCACCAACTGGTTCTCCACAAAGAAACACCTCTGGTCATGAGCAATTCTGTGAGGACAATGATTCAAAAGTGAAATCTTTTCATCGAGAAGAGTTTTCTCAAGCCCAGAGTCATTCTACTGATGGTGCTGATGATGATCATGAAAAGCAGAATATTGATCATAAGTCGCTGGTTAAGAATGCTGACAATAAGCAAGAGAAACCTTCAAGGGATCTAACTGAACATGATCATTCCCCCATGGATTTGCAGCATACTGTGGATCCATGTCTAGAAAGCAATGAGAACTCGAAAGAAAAAATAACTGGGAAGGAGACCACAGATGGTGCAGGTGAAGATCTTGAGGAAAAGACAAGTAGCAGAGTGGATGCAGGTGGCATTCAAGATGCTAAACAAAATACAAGTGGCTCTTTGTTGACCGAAGATAGGGTCTCTGAATCTGATGTGAAAGTTGAGAATGGAACCGTTGAAGGATCATCGTTAAACCAATCTTCAGAAATTGATGGTGAGAACAAGAAAAATATGATAGAAAGATTGGACAGTAGTGTCATGCAGACAGATCAAAATCCACCTCCCATGAATATGTACTCTGAGTTTGTGAAGGGCACAGGTGAGGAAGTGCTACTTTCTTCTGGTCCTGGTAAAGATATGGCTTCAGAAAATGTTGTTGTGAAGTCTGAAAAGGTCAATGAAGTGGATGTCAGCAGTCATGTTAACCACCGTGAAAAACAAAAGATCGAAGGGAGAAGTAATGATTCTATGACTCATGAGGATCACACTGTACCTTTGGTCTCAGTTGTCACTAATCAGAAGGATGATCACATGGAGGAGAATTTGGAAGCTAATGATGTTAAAGAGCAGCAGTGTACTGGCCCAACTCCTGATGGATTGCCTGCATTACATGTGCAAGAAACAGGACAGCATGTGAGGCCTGGAGGAGGTAAGTTGACTGGCTGTGAAAAAAAAGAAGTGGAGGAATCTGCTTCAGTTACAGCGGATGCTTCTTTCTCTGGTGCAGGAGTGTCAGATATGGAAGCAAAAGTGGAATTTGATTTGAATGAAGGTTTTACTGGGGATGATGGGAAGTATGGGGAGTCGAATAACTTGACAGCCCCGGGATGCTCAACTGATGTTCAACAATTGATTAACCCTTTACTTTTTCCTGTTTCTTCAGTGTCTAGTAGCCTCCCTGCTTCAATTACAGTGGCTGCTGCAGCAAAAGGCGCATTTGTTCCACCAGATGATCTCTTGAGAAGTAAGGGAGCACTTGGTTGGAAGGGATCAGCAGCAACAAGTGCATTTCGGCCGGCGGAACCAAGAAAGGTTCTAGAGATGCAATTGGGTGCAACTAGTAGTCCTCTTTCCGATGCTACTCCTGGAAACCAGAATCGCCCTCCATTGGATATTGACTTGAATGTAGCAGATGAGAGAATCTTCGAGGATTTGGCTTTACGAAGCTCTGCTCAGGATACAGTTTCTATATCTGATAGTACAAATATTCGTGATATGTCGCGTGGTGAACTGGGTCCTACACCTGTTCGGTGGTCTGGTGGACTTGATCTTGATTTGAATAGAGTTGAGGAACATACTGATATCGGTAATTATTCGACAAGCAATGGTCATAGAACAGATGTCTCACTAAAGCCTGCCACAATGTCATCAAGTGGACTATTTAATGGTCAGGTTAGTGTCCGCAGGGACTTTGATTTGAATGATGGTCCTGTTGTCGACGAGATGACTGCCGAACCATTACTATTTAACCAGTACACCAGAAGTGTACCATCCCAGCCACCTGTTTCTAGCCTAAGGATGAACAATCCTGAAACCGGAAACTTCTCATCGTGGTTTCCTAGAGGGAACACTTATTCAACCATCACAGTTCCATCAGTCTTGTCTGATAGAGGAGAGCATCCTTTTCCAATTGTTGCATCGGGTGGGCCTCACAGGATGTTAGCTCCTCCTACTGGTGGCTCCCCTTTTGTCACCGATGTCTATAGGGGGTCAGTGTTATCATCTTCTCCTGCGGTGCCCTTCCCATCTACACCATTTCAGTATCCTGTGTTCCCTTTCGGAGCTAGCTTTCTTCCCACGGCCACTTTTTCCGGTGGTTCAACTGCATACTTGGATTCATCATCTGGTGGAAGGGTATGCTTCCCAGCAGTCAATTCGCAATTAATAGGACCTGCTGGTGCAGTACACCCTTCTCATTACCCAAGGCCGCCTTTCGTAGTTAGTCAACTTAGTCTCCCTTCGGATGGTGGTGGTAGCAACAGTGCTAGTGGTGAGAGCAGTCGGAAATGGGGAAGACAGGGTCTAGACTTGAATGCAGGGCCTGGAGTCCCGGACATTGAAGGTAGAGATGAGACATCACCTCTTGTGCCAAGGCAACTGTCGGTTGCCGGCTCGCAGGCGCAGGCGCAGGCCCTAGCCGAGGAGCAAGCAAGAATGTATCAGCAGATGGCAGGTGGTGTTTTGAAGAGGAAGGAGCCTGAAGGAGGATGGGATGGCTACAAGCGACCTTCATGGCAATAGGAATGCATACTTGGTGATTTTCCAACCTGTGAAATCTTGTAAGTTGTTCACTCGCGTGCAAGATGACGTTTTCTTTCTTTTTCACTCAATTATCAAGAACACAAACACAGACAGGATGTAATTAGTCTTTTTTTTTTCTAGTAGGCCAGTACTTCATTGGCTCCTGATTTATAGAGTATTTTGAAATGGATTACAAAATTTGGATATCTTGCCCTTTTTTAGATGTTTTCTTCTGTTTATTAATGTTCGGATTTTTTCTCCAGTTCGTCAGGTCGGAATTGGCTATAACCCCCAGAGCCAGCCAGATGATCATGAACTTGTGGTATTGTGAAGGTTGGGTGGTAAGTGAGTTATGTGATATTGTTCATAGTCTGAGACCAGATCCCCACCCTTGCGTGCGCTATCAAGTGTGTGTATCGTAAAAGAATCTGTTCGAGGTGTGGGGGTGGTCGAGACTCATCGATGGTAACAACATCGATCCATCTATTTAATTGAATAGGTGTGTAGGTGTATGTTTTCATTTAGATGAGAAATCAAATCCTTGGCAAATTGAATGGGAAGCCATCATCAATCAGACTTGTGCATGGAATCATCGAATATGTTTAGTTTAGTTGAGACATTGGAGGAGGCATTGAAAATGGAGGGTTGGGTTGGGCGGGTGGGTTGTGGTTACTGTCTGTCTGGTGTAATGAAAAAACATCCCTATTTTAATACAAAGTTGACCATTTATTATTTAATTGGATTGACAATACTGAATCTGTATAATAATGCATCAGCATGATCAGTAAAATTGAAAAACTTCCGATAAAAATCAGAATCGATCCGACTTGAGAAAGACCTTTTGTTTGAGTATCAAGAGTTAGACACAATTGGTATGCAATATTCATGTTGCAAAATCAAAAAACTGACCGATCTGACAAAAGAAAGACATTTTGTTTAAATGGTCAGATTTCACCATTTCTGAAATCTGATGAGCTAAGTATATACTAGTATACTACATAGTGATTGTGGTAACATATTATTATGGAAAATGCTATATGTCCCAAAAATTTGTCTCAAAAAATTGTCCTAAACCCATGTGGCACACCTAAAAAGTACTATTGGGGTGTGCCCCACATGGATTGCATTTGTTTTGGGTGAGCTACATGGGTTTGGGATAATTTTTTGCGACAATTTTTTGAGATGGGCAGCATTACCGTATTATTATTATTATTATTATATATAATTGAAATTTGTTTTATTGATTTTTTTAATTTTGATAAAAAATATATTTGAGGGCAAATAACTTAATTAAAAATAAAAAATGATTTATCTATTGCAAAGGTACATAACTGTGGTTCAAAACTTCCAATTAAGTAGATAGAGACAATTTTTCCATCTGCCAAAAGCATAATAATAAGTTAATAACAGCTTACCAATTTATTTATTTATTTTATTTTTTTTGAGAATGAAATTTCAGTCTTCTTGTCTTCTTGAATCTATTTAATAGTCATTTAAATGGATCGAATATTTACTCATTATTGGTCCTTGGATTTTTATTTGGGCTTTAAAATTGCTTTGTGGATGGGTTTGGGCCTAGTGGGTCACCCGTATATCCAACCCAACTACATTGTTGGCATTTTTTTTGTCGTTATCTAATCCTACATTGTTGGCAAATCCCAAAGCGCTCGCTAATACTACTTTGTCCGAATATAATGCTCAAATGATATAGTATCACTATAATTCATTCATTTAAATTGTATTAGATTTGCATGATTTAAATAAATGAATTATAGTGATGTCACATCATTTAGACAATAGATTTGGACACCAAATTTGAGTAAAGTAGTATTAAACTTTTTTTTGTTGTTGAAATATTACATAAATTCGGGTTTTTTTTGGGAGAATAGAGACTCGAATCTACGATCTCGTAGCATAGGTGTGAGAGGTTTTACCACTAGACCAACTTTTTCTTGTCATGATAGTATTAATGTAGGAATCAAATCCATGTCCTATTTGACTTTAAACTCCAAAGAAATCACATATATGACAAAAATTAAGTAAAATTATTAAGAGTGGCAAATTTGCACCCCTCTAAAACTGCATGTACACCCCAAATTTATATATTTTTAAAATTTATATATTAACCTTAAATTAAATTATTAATAATTTAATTAAGTAAATAATAATTTTTATAACTATTTTACTATTTTGAATAGTTGACTAACTAAACCAAATTAAAAAAAAAAAAAAAAGCAATAAAATAAAATTATTAATGAAAAACAAAAAATCCAAATCAATAAATGGGTGAACTTCCAAGCATAAAATGAAGATGGAAGACTGTTGCCTCTTCCATTTTAAATTGGAAATATATATATATATATATATATATATCATAATAACCTTGGCATAATTGTGTAAAATCCTGGAATTGTTGTCCCTCCATTATAAATAGGAAAATGGAGAAGGCAGCGGCTACCTGGACTTTGTTTCACAATAAGAAAAATGGAACCGTGGCTTTGGAACAAAAAAGATTTATTTATTTATTTATTTATTTTTTTTAAGACATAAAAAGAAGAAGAAGAAACTCTTAGATCTAATAATAATTTTAGTGACTTTGTGTCAAAATCGTATAAAATCTCTTTTTTTTATGTAAGTTTAGTTGGTTTTGCAATGCTATGATTTTAATTATATATAGATTTTAAATATTTTATAATTTATTTATAATATTTTTAAAAATTAAAAGAAAGGGCATATTTGGTAATGTATGGGATGTGTTTACAAAATTTCATATTTTAAAAATTTTATTGGGGTCTACATACAAAAAGGGGTGCACATACAGTTTTTTGAGGGTGTAAATATCTCTACTCAATTATTAATCTTTCGAGTCAGTTCATGAATTTGGGTTGATCCATGTGGACTTTTTTAAAAACTAATTGTCTTTTATAACTTTGTAGCTTAATTAAAAAAAAAAAAAAAAAATGCTTAATACAAAATTTTAAAAATGATTGCATATTAAGTAATAGACTTTTTATAATTTATTGAATAGTGTTAATTACTACAACCTAAAGATTAATCTATTGAGTTGTGGCTTCCACTTGCCGCATTATTCGAGTCTTACAGTTGCATCAACCACCAAGGATATCATCTACTCCTCCGAGTTATAGCAAGTGTCACAGATAGATAGAAAAACTAAATGAGAAATTGAAAAGCGGAAAAAAGAAAAGAAAAGAGATGCATACAATCTCTTCTCCTGGTTTCATAAGACCATATACTTCCTTCTCACCACCGGCTTCTCCATACGTGCATCTCCATGTCCTAATGCAGAAAATCCTGCTGCAGAGTTCAGCAAGACAGAAAATGTAAACTCATTGTGTTGGATAATCTTCATGTTCCATTTGAGAAAAAGAATTCAATGCTTCCTCATTTTGGAAGTAAGCAGCAATCATTGCTGTCCAGAGAGGACAACGTTTCGAGTTATCAACCCATCAAAAACCTTCCTAGCATTCGAAATTTTCAAAATCTGGTTCAGCGAATGTCACTTCTAGACAGCATCTTGCAAGGGGAACTTCCTTGTGATTTCGATAAATCTAATGTTACGTATAATATACTTGCGCTGTTGCATGTACTGGAGGGTTTGAATCAGCTTGCGATGGAAATTACAATAACTTCGATTTAAGATGAGAATATATTAGTTGGTATTTCTCATAATATGACAAATTTTTTTTTTGCATCTAATTAACAAGAAATTAGAAGTTTTCAATGAGACCACAAGACATAATAAATACATTTATTCTAGCACGTGTCCCCAAATTGATATAATTGATAATCACTGTAATCTATAAATTAAAACAAGAATATAAATTGCTAAACAAGGTTTTAGGTTTTAGGTTCTGTAATATCATGAATCTTTTCAGAAAAACTAGGAAGACCACAACTGATTTGAAGGAGACGATGTCAATTGTGGTTCCAGTTTTAATGGCGGTGGACGATGAGTACAGAAAAGACGTGGATAAATCAAAACGATATCTCCGAGTTCTACTACATGACCATAATTGTACGGTAGATATGATCAGATTGGCGTAAGTACGTATTTAAACGCCGAAACACACACTCTCTCATTAATATTGTGTTTGCTTACTGTTTTCAAATGGTCTGAGGCCGCGACATTCAACGTTATATCAAAAATTAAAGGTCCAAATGATTCCATCAGATTTGGAGAAGAACACATCTACTACTGTGATTCTGATTCTTGTACATCTATATTAATCAGTTTCCTCCAACATTTCAATTCATATACAAAAAGACCTAAAAAGTTCCCTAAATACTCAAACATACAAAGTATTGTCCTTTATAATTACAAATATTAGCTCATAATATATACATCCACATTTTCATAAATGAATGGTAAAATTTATGTGATTTGTTAGGTTCACAGAATCACAGGTGATAAGTTTGAGTGATGGTTACTATTTATCATTCACCTTGCACATTCTCCTTTTCTTTTCATTTGTTTTTCATGACTGACACATGAAAGTGTAGTTGGGTTGGATATGCAGGTGACCCACTAGGCCCAAACCCATCTACAAAGCGGTTTTAAAGCCCAAATAAAAATCCTGAGACCAATAATAAGTAAATATTCGTTCCATTTAAATTACTATTAAAGAGATTCAAGAAGACAAGAAGATTGATTATCAATTAATCCGGACCAGATAAGATTGATCATACATTTGTTCTTTTTTGTTTTTCATTTTAAACAGATTGGATGGGAATGAGTCAATTTAGATACCAGATAATTTTGCAAATTTACGATTGGTAGCTTTTTTTATTATATATGGATCTTTTCTCATCAGGATGCAAAAATATTTGAATGATTTAAATAAATGGATTATAGTGATGCCAGATCATTTGGACACCAAATTTTGATAAAGTAGCGTTAAATATTTTTTTTGTTTGTTGAAATATTACATAAATTTAGATTTTTTTATAGGGAGGGGAGAAACTCGAATCTATGATCTCGTAGCATATGTGTGAGATGTTTTCTCACTAGACCAACCTCATCTTGTCATAATATTATTAATGTTGGAATCTAATCCATGTCCTATTTGACTTTGAACTCCAAAGAAATTACATATATGACTAAAAAGTAAAAATTAAGTTAAATGCAATGCATTAAATTTTAGGGTAATTAGCACAAATAACCCCTGAACTCTACGTTCGTTGCTATTTCCCCCCCCTATACTTTTTTTTTAGGCAGTAAACCCCCTGAACTATCATAAATTGGCAATGGTTGACGGAACCCTAATTCTGTCTAGGAAAAATTACACTAAGTCCCCCTGATTATTTATATAATTACATTAAACAGGAAAAATATAATAATATGACACAAATATCCCTTTGACCAATTTTTTTTTTAAAAAAATTAAATTTAAAATTGAAATAATAGTTAAATAATAATTAAATTCTAAATTTTATTATAAAGACAATTAAATATATAGAGAAATGAAAAAAGTAAATTGATATAACAATTATTTAAATTATCTTTTTATTTAAATATCCCTAAATATAAAACCAAGATAAATATTTAAATTATTTAAGAAAAATAAAAATAATGGTTAAATAATAATACAATTCCCTTTCAAAAAAAATAATAATACAATTCTATTTTTTTTATAAAGAAAATAAAATCTTTAAAAAATTAAAACATCTTTAAAATCTCTACCATCCATCTCAAAGATGGACGGTGGAGAAATATTTATTAAAATAAATTCAAATAAAAAAAGTATTTTTTTTAAAAAAATTGATTGATTTATCTCAATTTGTTTTTTGAAATAGATTGATTTATCTCAATTACAAAATAATAATAATAATAATACAAGTACAAATTTTAAAAAATTGAATATCGCTCCAATTAAAAACACACATAGAAGAATTAAAAATTAAATTTTTTAATTTTTGGTTTCTGGGTGTTGCAAATTTAAATATTTTTATTTATTTAGAGAAGGGAATTTTTTAAGGATTGGATGGAGAAACAGATGTTCATTTAATTAGATGGATTGATGTTCATTTAAAAATATTTATTTGAAATTTTTTATTTTAAGGATTTCTCTTCTCTATGTTCATTAAGTTAAAAAAAAATTAATTTAAAAAACACAATTCACAAACCAATAAATGAAATCCAATTAAAAAAATTTTAAAAAACAAAATAATAATAATAAAAGAACATTGATAGATCTTCATTAATGAAGAAACTTATTACTTTATTTTTTGGGTAACTGAGATCAACAATTATTTTTTTTGAAAGGGAATTATATTATTATTTAACCATTATTTTTATTTTTCTTAAATAATTTAAATATTTATCTTGGTTTTATATTTAGGGATATTTAAATAAAAAGATAATTTAAATAATTGTTATATCAATTTACTTTTTTCATTTCTCTATTTATTTAATTATCTTTATAATAAAATTCAGAATTTAATTATTATTTAACTATTATTTCAATTTTAAATTTAATTTTTTTTAAAAAAAATTGGTCAGAGGGATATTTGTGTCATATTATTATATTTTTCCTGTTTAATGCAATTATATAAATAATCAGGGGGACTTAGTGTAAATTTCTCTAGACAGAATTAGGGTTCCGTCAGCCATTGCCAATTTATGATAGTTCAGGGGGTTTACTGCCTAAAAAAAAAGTATAGGGGGGAAATAGCAACGAACGTAGAGTTCAGGGAGTATTTGTGCTAATTACCCTTATTAATTGGAAATTAAACAATCAATTTTTTTGACTTTTTGGGTTGGAGGGGTAATTTATTAGATAAAAACTCGAGCCAAACCATACAAATTAAAATTCTATCTCATGAAAAACTTCTGGAATATCATTTTGATCCAAAACACAAATCTGATTAATTAAATCCCAACACCAAAACACAATTAGGCAGAATAGAATTCCAACTCAACATCCAATTAATTATAAAATCATATATAATGTGTAAAATGATTCTATTAGATAAATGTTTACATACGTCGATCAATGTTCAAAATGTGTATAAATAATACGACAATCTAATCAAGCATTAAGCTACAATTGTCAACAACTTGTTGCCAATCTCAAAACATGTAAAAGCTTTCTGGATTTCCTCATCTGTGAATACATGTACAGCTTAAATTAAGCTTCGTCGTCTGAGTAATTTTGGCTTCAAGAACTGGCAACTGGCAACATTAATATTGCCGATCACGCTAGCCGTAATTAACCTTAGGGTGGCTCTATTGCTATATGTCACCCACAAAATATCTTGCTACACCCATGTTTTAATGAAACATTTTTATAATTAGAAATTAAATTTACTTCTTACACCCATATGTTTTAACACCTAATCTATCAAAAACCTTAATAATATATACTTAATCAAACTCAACATAAATCAGGAAATATAATATTTTTTTTTTCCCACATATAGTCAAGAAATGGATGAATAAAGAATTGATTTTATGGATTTCGAATGCATTCAGATATGTTTATTTTTATTTTTATTATTGTTTTGTGATTGAATTAAAAATTGTTGCAGTCGTAGTCTTGTAGAACTCTTTCTTTTTAAAGCAGTTGTAGAACTCGATTAAGTGTATACGGTTTTCAAACACAACTCACTTTACTTTAATTCAACTACAAATTCTTATTAATTTATTTGGTTTGCAAACTGAAAAACTTGGTGGATGGATTTAAAAAAAAAAAAAAAAAATTTAAATGAAAAAAAATTGATTTGTTTGGTGATTGAAAAAATAGTTTTTTTTTTTTAGACAAAAGACGCATATCGTTGTTTTTAATTATTATTGTTGTGGTATTTTAGATAATTCAATACATTGATTCCATAAAAATATAATTAGTTTTAACCTCAAGGGGTGGTGTCGCTGGTCACTGGGGCAAGCCGTAAACTCGGATGTCCTGGGTTTGATCCCTAGCAACCACGTTTCTCTTGGGGCCACTGGAGGTTTACCCGGCTGTTAACTTCAGGGTCTCGTGGGATTAGTCGAGGTGCGCGCAAGTTGGCCCGGACACCCACGGATGCCAATAATATATATATATATATATAATTAGTTTGGAGTTGAATTTTTATTTTATTTTTGTCCAAGTAAAATCTTAGTTGTAGAGTTTTATTTGAATATGATTTTTTTATCTAAGTAAATTCTATAATATCTGTTAAAGGGAATGAAGAAATTATATGTAGTATTTTTTTTATGAAAGAAGAAACTGTATGTATAAGAATTTTTTTACTTTTTATTTGTAGGTGGTGGTAGAAGCAAATGAAGAGAAATAGGTGTAATGAGAAAAAAATATATGTTTAAAATTAAAAAAATAAAATACTTAAAAGGATAATTTTGGTATTTTAAAGGGTGTAGGTAGTAAAATTAATAATTTTAATTTTTCAATATGAGTTTAGGATAAAAAATTTATGTATAAAGATATTTTATGGGTGACAATAGAACCACCCCTTCTTAGCTCCTTGAAATTCTACATCATAGTTACCATCTTAATTCAATTATTTGTATAGATATTTGGAGACTAACATCCTGATTTGATTCCCCTAGCTTTTTTGCAAAGAAACTGATGCTATGATCATCCGAACCCATATATATTTATTTGTAGAAGTAATTGTACAAACATTTCTTGAGTTTAGGTTTAATTACACACATATAGACTTTTTACCAAATATTATATAAACATTTCCTACCGTCAGTTGACTTCCATCCAAACTAACTGTTGACCAGATTTTTAGTATTAAAAACCTAAAATACCTTTAGTTACTTATTTATATTTTATTTTGTTCCCCTTAAAATAAAATAAATTATATAAAAATACAAATAAAAAACTTTTAAACTATCCTCTTAATTGCTTAGACGTCAAAGGCACAATCGGGGGCGGAACCCTTAGAGGCCGGGGTTTATTCATATTTTTTTAATCAAATATAATTATTTAATTTAAAAATATATTGTTTTATCCAATAAAAATTAAACTTTTATACAAAAAGTTTTTTTATTGGCACTTCTCACCCAGACATGAGACACCCACCTCTCTTCCTACCGAACAACTAATTTTTTATTTTTTTTTATAGAATCTTCCTAATTTAATCCTTCAACAATTTTTAAAGTAATTTTTCTCGTTTTATCTCAATTTAGTAATTCGTTTTTACTGAAGTTTTTAACACGTGTTAATTTGAGTTTTTTTTTTAAATAATAATAATTGTAGCTTCAAATTATGACGGAAATAACACGAATCGACATTATAGTATTATACAATCAGAAGATCTTGAGTGCAATGGAATGAATCGATACATTCCGGTATATGTAATTATTATTAAAGCGTATATCTTTTTCACTATGGACTCCATCTCATTTCTATTGATAATTTAAAATACGATGGTCACGTGACATAATGAAGGTTGCAAAATAACAAGTGATTAGTGTTGTTTTCTTAATTATATCATAAATGATAAGAATGAATGAATATATATATATATATATATATATACAATTTTTCTATTATCAGTTCGAACTGATAAAAGATATATAAGTTATTTACATGTGGGTCATTAGATTTAAATACTCTGACTTGGCTGCATGCACTTGTCAGTTCGAACTGATAATAGAAAGACTATATATATATACAGAAATTCTATTACCAGTTCGAACTGACAAAAGTTATATCAGTTCCTTGCATGTGGGCCACTGGCAGGGGCGAATGATTGTGGGGGCTGCACGATGCTGCAGCCCTGTCTGCCATTTAAAAAAAAAACATTAAGTTTTTATTATATATATATAATACACAATCAAATTGTAATCAGCAAGCAAGAATAGCTCAGATGGGAGAGCATTAGGCTGAAGGGTGAGAGTTCAATCCACGCTCAACGCTTTACTATTTTTCCAATTATCTTTCTCTCAAATTACATTTTTGCCCTTATCTTACCCTTATTACATTTAACTTTCTCTGAAATCACAAATTTACCCTTTAAATTGTTTCTATTTGTTTATCTAACCATATGAATGTCACGCGTTCATAAATAATTAGTTCAGTCTAACGCTCTCCCAACTGGGTTGCCATATAGTTCAGCCCCGCCGGAGAGAAAATCCTGGATTCGCCCCTGGCCACTGGATTTAAATATTTTGACTTGGCTGTATGCACTTGTCAGTGAAAGTATTTAAATCCAGTGGCCCATATACAAGGAACTGATATAACTTTTATCAGTTCGAACTGATAATAGAAAGACTGTATATTTATATAACGGTAGATTCTATAAGGTAAAGTAGTAAATCAAGTTGAACTTAATCGTTCACAACAAAAAGGATAAATATACGGAGGCCATCGCTTATGCACAAAGTCAGATCAATAAATGCTGGAGAAACAAAGTTGACATCATCACAATTATTTTTAAATAAAGATAAAAACAAGGCACTAAGGCAGTAGAGTGATTCATACTGTAATTAAGAAAAAAAGTGATGTCAAAGATATATTACTCTCAGCAAATAATTAGTATAAAGTGTAAGGACTTCTTGAAAACACTTGCACATAATTAAAATTTTCGAACAACAAGAAAGACCAAATCTAGCTTACAATACAGTAACTTCGATTTGAGATGAGAATATATTAGTTGGTATTTCTCATTATATGACAATTTTTTTTTTTTAATATTTTATTTTAGCATCTAATTAACAAGAAATTAGAAGTTTTCAATGAGACCACAAGACATAATAATTACATTTATTCTAGCATTTGTCCCCAAATTGATATAATTGATAATCACTGTAATCTATAATTTAAAACAAGAATGAGTAAATGAAAGACGTGGATAAGTCACGATGATATCTCTGAGTTCTACTATAGGAACATAATTGCGCAGTAGACATGATCAGATTGACGTAAGTATGTATTCAAATGCCGAAACACACACTCTCTCGTTAATATTGTGTTTGCTTACTGTTTTCAGATGGTTTGAGGCCGCGAAATTCGACATTATATCAAAAACCGAAGGTCCAAATGGTTACATCAGGTTTGGAGAAGAACACACCTACTATTCTGATTCTGCTATATCTATATTAATTAGTTTCCTCCAAAATTTCAATTCATATACAAAAAGACCTAAAAAAATTCCCTAAATACTCAAACATACAAAGTATTGTCCTTTATAATTACAAATATTAGCTCATATTATACACATCCACATTTTCATAAATGAATGGTAAAATTTATGTGATTTGTTAGGTTCACAGGTGATAAGTCTTAGTGATGGCTACTACTTATCATTCACCTTGCACATTTCCTTTTTCTTTTCATTTGTTTTTCATGACGACACATGAAAATGTAGTTGGGTTGGATATGCGGGTGATCCACTAGACCCAAACCTATCTACAAAGCAGTTTTAAAGCCCAAATAAAAATCCAGGGACTAATAATGAGTAAATATTCGTTCCATTTAAAAGACTATTAAAGTGATTCAAGAAGACAAGAAGATTGATTATCAATTAATCCGGGACTAGGTAAGATTGATAATACATTTGTTCTTTTTTGTTTTTCATTTTAAACAGATTGGATGGGAATGAGTCAATTTAGATACCAGATATTTTTGCAAATTTACAATTGGTAACTTTTTTATTATATATGGATCTTTTCTCATCAGGATGCAAAAATATTTGTTCTTGATCAAAACCACCTTACCTTATGAAAAAAAAACAATAGATCTTTGCTGTGTAACAGCCAATTTCATCTTACCTTACATTTTCATGCTAATTGGATTTCGTTTTTGAATGGCCTTGCTTGAATATCTGCCTTGTATCTTGATCAAAACCAACTCAGATGCTGCATTTTTCATGTTATATATTCTTTAAGGTTTTCTAATTTTGGATTTGTTTAACGCTTAATAGTTAACATCGCTTTATTTTTATCTTCTACTTTCTTTACCAATTTCTGATATATATACGCTTGATGATGAATGCTTTGTCAAACAAAAAATTTAATTACATAAATATCCCAATAAGAATTTACTAATAAGGACAAATTAGTTTAATTAAAAATAAACCAAATACTATATGCAAATATTAATTACATTCATATCTTTAACTATATCACTTTATTAAAATAAAAATAAAAAACCACATGGAAACAATGCCAAAATTGAGTGCAGGCAAACAAACAAGTGGGGTGTATGATTAAGAAACCTTGGAGTCGATTTTTTCTTTCAACTGATTGAGTTCTTCAAGAGCAATATCTCAGCCGCCAACTTTACCCACAATGCACTCAAGCTCCTTTCACTGTTTGTGCACAAGGCCCTGTATTGATACATGTAATCAGCAGCAACAGATTAGTAATTGCCACATTCAAACCAAAATTTGGCATACAAGCATACAACGACTCTATCCGGTCAAGTCTAGACCAATCTGAATAAAAAGAAAACAGAATACATACATATAATGAGTTAAATCTACCTAAAAAGAAAAAAAGGTAGGTTTATTTCCAGAATAAAAAACAAAAATTCAGAACCAAAAGATAATAGAATCCACAACTGCAATGTTCTAACATGCAAGATTTTCTTTTGTTCCCATAAATAACCCTAACTCTAAACATAACATTATTAGTGTGAAAGTGCGATATAGGTTAGATGCTAAACTTCTTGACAGATATCCATGTATATCGCATCAAAAGAAACACATTAAAGTCTCTTTATACAGCAAAACCACAAACATAAGATGTGAGAAATTTAAATAAGAGTACTATTGACATTAAGATGGATGTTTATAGTAATGTTTTAATTTTAAATTTTAGGTATGGGTGTGCTTATCATATTTATGGGTGTCGATATTCGTATCCATTAATTATAGTGATTATAAATTATAGAATAAATGTATTTAGAGTACGGATATTGACACCCATAAAACTTATTAGTATACCCATTTTTATAAGTACACCCATGTCTAAAATTTTAAAAATAAATATCACTGTAAGCACCCATTCTAATGCCAATAGTACTCTCATTGAAATAAATATATTCATTTTAATACATATTATTTATAAACACTCTTAAATTATTATCACACCCAATATATATATATACAGTCTTTCTATTATCAATTCGAACTGATATAAAATATATCAGTTCTTTGCATGTGGGCCATTGGATTTAAAAGATGCTTTGACAAGTGCATACAGCCAAGTCAAAGTATTTAAATCCAATGGCCCACATGCAAGGAACTGATATATCTTTTGTCAGTTCGAACTGATAATAGAAAAATTATATATATATAAAGATAATTACCTCGGTGGCCATCAATTTGATGACACACTATCAAAATGGCCACTAAATTGAGAATTGGTTTCAAAATGACAATATTTACGAAAAGTGTGACATTAATGGTCATTTCATCCAATTCCATTTAATTCCATCCAATTTCATCCAATGAGTGGCATTTTGGTAAATAAGGGGATGACATTAATTTATTTTAGATATTCTTTGGAAATCAATTTTTTCTTTTGTTTTTAGAAACGAATAATTATATTTCGTGTGTGTATATATGTATAGCATATCTCATACATATATATATATATATTTCTTTTTTTAGAAGATTAAGGCTAAAAAATCTAAAAAATCTAAAAAACAAAGAAGAGACACGTGTATTGATCTAAACCATTTCTTTTGTTTTTTGAAATGAATAATTATATTTAGTATGTGTATATACGTATAACATATCTCAAACATATACATATATATATATATATATATATATATATATACACACACTAAATATAATTATTTGTTTCAAAAAACAAAAGAAAAAATTGATTTCAAAAAAATATCTTAAATAAATTAATGTCATCCCCTTATTTACCAAAATGCCACTCATTTGATAGAATTTGATGGAACTATATGGAATTGGATGGAATGACCATTAGTGTCACACTTTTCACTAAAAATTGCCATTTTGAAACCAATTCTTAATTTAGTGGTCATTTTGATAGTGTGACATCAAATTAATGGCCACCGGGGTAATTATCCCTAAAAAAAAAAATATTATTTTTGGAATCAAATCCTCTTTTAATGATGGTCCAATTTACTTTTGGAAATATCTCGAATATAAAAGCCTTATAAAAGGAAATATGTGGAACCGTATATAGGGTCAAGAGGTTTTCAATATGAAATTCTCTTATTTATATAGCTATCGTTAAAAAAAAAAAAAAAAAAAAAATTGTTTTTTGATAGGGTTCATAACTATACATAAAGAAATACAAAAACAATATAATAATCATGTGATGATGAAAAAGTTTGATACTTGAAATAAAATTAGAGTTTAATTAGGGTTTATCATAATTTTTTTTTTTTTAGAAGGTAAGTTTTTTTTTTTTTGTTTTTTTGTTTTTTTAATAAAGAAATATATTTGAAGATAGTTGAAGATGTGAGTGTAATTAATGAATGTATATAGTATTTAGTTTAATTTTATTTAAAGTAATTTGTTCTTATTGGTAAATTTCTATAAAGATATTTTTGTAATTAAATTTTTTAATAAAATATGGGTGTACTAATAGGTTTTATAGGTGTCAATATCGGCACCCATGCATTTATTATGTAATGTGGTCTCATGGAAAACTTCTAATTTCTTGTTAATTAGATGCAAAAAAAAAAAAAATAATAATAATAAAAAATTGTCATATTATGAGAAATACCAACTTGGAATGGATATCCTTCCTATTTTAATACAGGTCATTTTTTGGTTCAAATAGTTTGATCATCATCATAGCTTTACTTGTTTTTAATTTAGTATATTTATCTTCTGTTTACTTTTCGATTAAGCAGATCTATGATTCCAATGGAAAACTGATGTACTTCATCAGTCTCTTTTAAGTGTAACAAACATATCATCAAGGTATCCACTTTCAATTTCCATAAGAATTGCTTTAGATGCTTACATGTTCTTTTCTGTTTCTTAGCTGGTGTTTTGGCATGGAAGGATCCATATGTATTAGTTCCTGCTCTCTCATGTGCATCCACAAGTGTTGGGCATGAAGGCCAGGCTTCTTGCTCTAGGACTAGGGGTTCTACCCGTTGGTGGAACTTGGAAGAATTGGTTATTAATCTATTAGTCTCTCACATAATGTAGAACCAAAAGGGCACTAATAAATAATAATATAGATAGTTCTTTCTTTTTCTTTAAAGCAAAATATGCTAAAATATAACGATATCAATTTGCACACAATTCAACCTCCTTCTTCTAAGTTATTTATTTACTCTCTTTTGGGTCTGATCTCAATCCCTTGGATAGTAAAACCTTGCTTCATTTCAGATTCAATAGTTATTAACAATTCACCCTCCTCAACACCTCCATTGAAAAATTCACCCAATTCTGTTTCCAACCAACCATATGCTCTCTTTTTTGGGTAGAAGCCATCATCGTCTCCATCTTGCCGCTCCCGATGAATATAAACAGTTCGGTTTTGGCCATTATTACTCCCAGAAAGTCCAATAGTAACTTCTGCCGGATCATAATCTACCCAACATTTACGGTTTTTGGCGAACACGATGTAAGCTACGTAAGTTGTCATCGGGGATAAAAGTGAAGTAGTAATCTTGCCACCAATTTCAAACGAGCACACGTCTCCACGAATGACCACCTCGGAGAACCTTGTTTAATGCGTAGGCAATCAATCAATATTACTGTAACAATAAGAGTGACAAAAGGAATAGCCAATTAGGGAGGTTGAAACATACCTGCAATCGGGTATGCCAAACAGACGCTTGGTGTAGGCATCGGCATCGGGTATGGAAAACCAACCCCAAGAATAAATACAGTCAACATCCAAAATATTGAGTTCCCTAGGCGGTATCATGTAACATTTTTCCCACTTGAAAGGTCAAACCAAAAGCTCTGTTCAATACGGCAATTAAACAATCAGAAATTCTGATCACACCATGAATCAAATTGAATAAATCGCAGAACATACATACAAACACAAAACCCTAAATTTAATTTTCCAAACTTAGAAATTACCAATTTTCCCTTGTGAATGAGATTGTGATAGGTGCGGATTCTGATCACACCATGAACCAAATTGAATAAATCGCAGAACATACATACAAACACAAAACCCTAAATTTAATTTTTCCAAACTTAGAAATTACCAATTTTCCCTTGTGAATGAGATTGTGACAGGTGCGGAAGTAGAGCTCCTTCTTTGACAACGACGACCACGTAGTAGAAGAAGAAGAAGACCAACTGGACGAGTATTCCTGAGGGAGGAAGTGGTCCCAGACGACATCAGAATCGACGGCGGATCTGAAGGTGGTTGAGACGCAAGTCAAGTGGCAGGCTTCGCGAGGGCTGGTGAAGGAGATCACGGCCGCTATGCAACCCTCCGGTAACGATAGTAACCCACTCATCACCACCAAAGAAGAAAAAGAATGGACCGGTCGAGACTTGTTATCGATGATGGACAAGGATTTCTTGGGGCTGATTTCTGTCGTTCACAAAGCCGCGTCTTCTCTTCGACGGCGGTTGGTCTCTGTCGTTGCTTTTTTTTTTTTCTTTTTTTAATGCTTTTCTATTTATCTCTATCTCTTCGCTTCTACAATTCTACAGTTATACAATTATAGACTTTATGGTAGATACCCTATCATTCTATCAATATCATAAATAAATAAATAAATAACATATAATTTATAACCTTAATAGGTTATATAAAATTACATCAAAGTGTATGTGTGTGTATATATATATATTAATATATATATATACCTTCTCTAGTCAGGTCGATCCTGATTTATTTATTATTTATTTTTATTTTTTTTAGGTTTTTAGAATTCCAACTAGTTGGAATTCCAATATATATAGTCTCGTTCTCATGCAGATGTCCTGATATAACTTCATGAGGATATTAAATGTGAGCCACTAGGATAAATGTATACACATTTAAGTCAAATCATGTAAAACTAGTGGCTCATATTCAATATCCTCGTAAAGTTATATTAGGACGTCCTTATTTGAAAATTTGTATATATATATATATATATATATATATATATATATATATATATATATATATATATATAGTAGGACTTGATCGAACCCGACCCATTGTCATCCCTCCCATACACGGTCCACCTAAGAGAAACGAGCACCACAAAGAATTCATTTTTGCTATTATTATACTTTCAAACTATTATATTAATATTATCATGTTCGTTTACAGCAGATTCCTTTACAAGTTCCTCCAAGAAATATTGTCTCATCCATTCTATGATCATGATAATCCTGGTTTTGGAGGATAGCTTTTGGCTTCAATGTAATGTAACATGGATGGAACACCATTAATGTACATTGAAGATTTTCATCATCAGCAAGTTCAAGAGTTGAAACAGTATTGTTAACTACCTTGTCCTCTCATGTGCTTCCACAAGTGCCACAAGACTGTTTCAATCACTTCTTCTGTGGATGCTCTCTATCTCCTCCACACAGAAACTCACAAACAGTAAAATCAACTTCAATAACACATTAACACTACAACCTGCTTCTTTTTTTACACTATTCATCCTCAACAGTCCCTTAATGTTCTCCGCGTAACCGCGTCTCTCCATCTTTCTTCCACGGCATACAAAGTTGATTGCCTGACTTGTGTCATCGATAAATAGAAATTGATTGTACATGTTGATGTTGATTTTGTGTGTATTTTACATTTCATCACATAGCATCTTGTTGATAAATAATAAAGCTATATGAATCATAAAATGACAAGAGCAATTAGAAGTTGTAAAATTCATCACAACCTCATACAAATTCCACCATAGAAGTGAAAAAAATAAAAAAAAATCCCTTAAGAGAGTGAAAAAAAATCAAAAAAAAAAATCATCAGAATCAGGTCACTTAGAGAGTGTAGTGGTTGTTCATGGCATCAATGTCATAACTGATAACCCCTTATAGCTTGGCAAATGATTCAACTTTTCCGGTGTCAATCTCCTTCGGCCTGAACAGTGATCAATATAAATCATGAACAACAATATACTTTTCTTCTTGTACAATAACCAGAAATGTAGGTAACTGACTGACCTTGAGATCTCTGCACGCCGTTTAGCTTCCTCTGCCATCACATTGATTTCTCCGAAAGTGTTCTTCTCTGTAAACCTTCTCATCTCAGTGAGTTGGAGGCCACTTATTGATCGTTGGTCAGCCGCCCATGCAACCTCACGAGCTCCCTTGCCGAAGTCCTTTTTGTCGGTGAATGCAGTCTGGTACAAACCAGTAAACAAGTTTTGTTGATTTGAATTTGTGTGAAGACATGAAAAATTTCTTGACCAAGTTTGTACTTATAGAAAGGATTTGAAGAGAAAAAAGACTCACCCTTTGGTTTACAAGTAGACCCCAGGCTCTTCCACTGAGTGCATATCTAACAGCAAATTTGAGAGGATCAAGCGCCAAGTAGGTCACGATATTGAACAACCAAATGACCCCTGTCCAGCCCTAGCCTATGCTTTTATCCCTGAGAATTTCCAATTTGTGGTGGCAGATATCACGGTTGCAATCTGCAAAAGGTTAAGATTTTGTGATTATAATAAAAGGTGGGAAGTAAATTACAGGACATAATATGTGGAAGGTACTCATATAGGCACAATACCAATTGAGCGATAATGAAGGCTACGACAAGCAGAAGGCCTGGTCGCTCAGTGAATGACCAGCCCCTGGAGTGAGTCACAAAAATTAAGGCCTGGCTAATGGTGCTGACTTGACAGCAGATGCCAACTTTACATTAAGATCTGTAGAAAACTTTATCATCTGACATGTTAAAATGGTGTTGGTTGAAGTCCCTTACCCTTGCATGGAAATGTTTCTGTAAAAAAGAATAAAACAAGAGTCAGTCACTCTCCTTCATTGCTGGCATTCAACTTAATTTTCTTAGGAATCAAAGGACTAGAGGACATTATGTTACTGATCCAAGAAGGGAATATACCGTAAAGAAATTAGTTTCATTAGCTGTGTAGAAGAACACGACTGTCATCAAAGCCAAGTAACTACCAAGGACAACTTCAGTTGCAAAAATTTCACTGAGCTTCCAACTGTCGGGGAGTGGAGAAGGCTTGACCCTATACGTCTTTTGATATGTTCATGATAGTACCTGTAAGAGAGCCGGTGTGAGTTAACAAGCAAGATATGTAACACAAAAAAACGGATTGTGAAGCGAAAAAAATTAGCCAAAAATATATTAAAGATGTATAAAAAGTAAAGAAACTAGAAAAGGCTAACCACCATTAAGAAAGGCAATCACAAGAACCATGAGAGGTGGAAAATCAAACTTCCAAAAGACTGTGAGCAACATATATCCAAGCTGTTCCACAAAAGCAATTGTAAATGAGACGTGACTAATGCAGGATGCACTTCAAGGCATTTCAAGGCATTTTTGGCGATAAATAAATAGAAATTTAGTTTGAAAGGGAAGCTTAGCACAATACGTATGGTATGGTGATAGACACTGCATAAATCTGGGGTAGAAAAACGAAATTTAGTTTTGCATTCGGAAAATTTAGGCTTTAACTAAATTGTAAAAAACAGCTTGGGTATTATAATAAGCATAAGATTAAAGTGTAGTTTTTCATTCTTTGGAAGATTGCATGGCTAGTTAAGACATCACTTGTGATCACACTCAACCCAAGTTCTGTTAGAACTATATCTGAAGCACTATGGGCAGCATCTGTGGAATCTGCGCCACAGCAATTCCTATGTCAGCTTTCTTCAATGCAGGAGCATCATTTACTCCATCACCGGTCATTCCACAAATGTGCTTTTAGCTTGTAATTTTCTCACAATCTCGTATTTATGTTCTGTTGATGGAAACTATGAAATCAGAAATTGAGTGGAAAAATCAATCAATGATATGAGGTTAACGGATTTTTAAGTTGTAAGAGCATCTCTAAGGATATTCCTTGGAGACCCCCCTTCTTTAAAGGTGAATGTTGTTGAAGGGGCTATTAAGGGGGTTTGTGTTCCAATGATACTCTCTTAAATGACTCCCTTGTAGTTTTTTATTATTATTTTAAAAAGCTGTTGGGATATTTTTTCCAAAAAAAAGGAAAAAAGCTGAAGCCATCTCTGAATTAAGGGAGTGAGCTCCACCTGAATTCAATTAAGGGGGTCCTTAAGGGACCCCTTGGAGCTGCAAAAATGCAGCTCCTCCCTTAATTAAGCTAAGGGGCTTGGTTTCTCATTCCCCTTGGAGATGCTTTAAACTCACAAGAGGTCATCAATAGGAAGTGCTGAACTTGACTCAACTTTACTCTCACCAAGCAGAGCCGATGAGGGGTACATGTTTGTGCCCATTCCAAGCCTTTTTCCTGTTTCCTTACCAATGGCAAGTTGATCACCTGCAAAGGTTCTCACTGAATTAAGTCATAATGCAAATGCTTGAAAAATGCACTTAGATGTCTTAGTTTTTCCTTAAATAGTGAATTCCTACTATAGGGAACTTCATAATTTCAACACGAGCGTAAAATCACATGCATCCAGACAACCACCGGTTCACTAGCAGAGGCACACAAACACACACCTGTAATCATTTTAACAGACACCAAGATCTAAAGCTTTTCTAATCATTTCAGCACTGTCATGGCAAGGACGATCAAAGAGAGGTAGAAGGCCAACAAATTCCTATGGACCACCGCCACCACCAGGACTATCTTTGGTACCAGCTGGCACTTGCTGGAAAGGAAGAAACTCCGTTATTTCAGAATATGGATGAGGGAATTTTGTATATGACACAAAAAAAAGATTAATCACCTGCGAGCAACTACAAGGGATCTTAGTCCACATTCAGCAAACTTGTCGATGATGATTGCATGTACCCCCTGTTCAATTTCTGATTTGTTGTGTGCCAGATGAAGAATCTACATAGCATACAATAAAAGAGCTTAGCGGTTTTGGATGCACTACATGAGTTGATTGAATGACAATAAAATTTTATGTTTTACCTGCTCTGGTGCACCTTTGCTTACTCTGAATTTTACCAGCGCCATCTAAGTATTTTAGTGCAGTCCTCTTATCAGTCAGATTGAACAGGAGGAAGAAGTAAGTTTCTTTGATTCCACCTCGTGCCTTAAAACAACCATCAAATAGTTTGTTTCAGTCAAAAAGAAAGAAACAAAATTGAATAGAAAATATTAGTGAACATAGCAGACCATCAAAATTTATTGCTAACAACTCATAACAAGATCATAGTATAAATTTTTACAGTGACCGGATAACTAAGAACTTATTTCAGTACCTCCTTGGGGTCTGACAACATTGCAACAATGGCACCGTCACTAGCATCTTGGTTCTCTAACCTTGATGCTCTTACAGCCATAATTACCACATATCCCTGTCAACAACTTTGGCAAAAACCTGCAATGATGTAGATGATATCGTCTTATATGCAAATTCAAAACTAATCTTTAATTGGCACATAACTAAGCTTCATCATATGGAACTTCTAAACAATATAGAGCCATCAAGAGTACCTCAATCATATTTTTGTCCACCGTAAGCTTGTTTTGTGTCAATGTGCCTGTTTTATCATTGCACAGCACATCCATTCCAGCCATTTGCTCAATCGCGGTCATTCTTTTTGTTATTGCACCCTGCACAAGACGGAGATGCCCATGATTCGAACAAATTATACAACTATGAAGTTGTAGGACGTAATTGATAACTTATATAATTGCTTCAATTTCACCTTGCTTGCACATTGAACCTGAGTAAACCCCATCGCCAGGATTCTTGGTTACCAGAAGAGATTCCCCAGTAAGAGCCGACTACAAGTAGGAAAAAAAAATTGAAATTTAGATCACATCATAAACCCTTCATGACTATAATGGAATCTGTTCTGCCAATATATTTCTTTCACCATTAAAAGTTTTCAGAGGGACAGCATGTTCCCTCTGATCAGAGACTCTAAACAGATATGAACTGTGAGCTAATGCATGAATACACTTGTGGAGAGTAACTACCTGATCAATTTTCAAGGGATCTCCTTCTAGTAGACGTGCATCTGCCAGAACAATGTCTCTAAGTTTGATGCTGACTATGTCACCAGGGACCAACCCTGAAGCATCTTCCTCGCTCCATCTGCCATTGCGTAAGACCTGGAAGGAATAGTCTAAGTTGATTCTAAGATAAAGATCTGATGTTTAAGGCATAATGTAAATTCTAATAAGCAATACAACTAGACCTATTACCAGCCATAAGAGCAGCAGCTGCATTACCAGCATTATTTTCTGTTGGTGGAATGGCAATTGTTGAGGTCACTTGTGGTGCACCTCTGTAAGAAATTCGAACACTCAAACGAAGGAGAAGCTTTAAAATTTTATTTCACTCTAGATTTCTTACACCACTCCACTTCACTTCACTTCACTTCACTTCACTTACTTACAATCACAATCTGAGTCCCTTTATATAGGGAGATAAGATGAGCTACAATTAATGCAAAATCAACAATTTCAAACTTCGGTTGGGAGGAGACAGTTGGGAGATGACAGAAGAAATCGGTGGCAGCAAGGAGTCAACAATGGTGGCTTCTAGAATTTCGGTGGGAAGCTGCTGGAGGTTGCTGGAGGCTGGCTGACTAGAGGCAAGTTCACATTTCAACATCCCCCCTTAAACTTGACTCTCCGTGTTTTGTCATACCAAGCATTGTCTTTAGTCTTGAAAACATGTCATGTTTGAGCGGCTTGGTGAAAATATCAGCAGCTTGATCATATGTCCTACAAGAGACTAGTTCCACCTCTTTATTCTTCACATGCTCTCTGATGAAATGATACCGCGTATCAATATGTTTGCTCCTTTCATTTGCTCCTTTCATGGAATACTGGATTCTTTGCTAGTGCAATCGCTGACCGATTGTCGATGTAAACCTCTGTGGGATTAACTTGTGGAAATCCCAAGTACTGCAACACATTTCTGATCCAGATACCATGACAAATAGCTGAGCAGGCAGCAACGTACTCAGCTTCACATGATGACAGTGTCACAATGACTTGCTTCTTGGATGACCATGTGAACGATGTATCTCCCATAAAAAACGTAAAACCTGTCGTGCTTTTACGTTCATCCAAATCTCTTCCCCAATCACTATCTGAATAGCCAATCAACCTGCAATCTTCACATTTGGTATATAAAATACCATCATTAATAGTACCTTTTATGTAACGAAGTATCCTCTTTGCAGCATTCAGGTGAGATTGGTCAGGAGTCTCCATGTATCTGCTGACTAGTCCAACTCCGTAGAGTATATCTGGCCTGGTACACGTCAAGTATCTCAGGCTTCCAACCAAGCTCTTGAAATAGGTTGGATCAACATCTCCCCTTTCATTCTTTCTTAACTCTAATCCTGTTTCCACTGGAGTTGTGACAGGATTGCATTTTTCCATACCAAATCTTTTCAGAATTTCTTTTGCATAGATACTCTGAGAGATGAAAATACCTTTTTCGCTTTGCACAACTTCAATACCGAGAAAATGAGCCATCAGACCAATGTCAGTCATCTCAAATTCTTTCACCATTCTCCTTTTGAAATCTTCAAACATGGCTGGATTGTTGCCGGTGAAGATCAAGTCATCAACATACAGGCATGCATATAACAGGCTTCCATCAGTCTCCTTCTTCATATACAGTGCATGCTCATACGGACATTTCTCAAATCCGTTCTCTTGGAATTAATCATCAATCCTCATGTTCCATGCACGAGGTGCTTGCTTCAAACCATATAAGGCTTTCTTCAGTCTGCATACTTTATCTTCTCTGCCATTCTTCACATATCCAGGTGGTTGTTCCACATAGATTTCTTCTTCAAGAAAGCCATTCAAAAATGCTGACTTTACGTCAAGTTGGTAAATTTTCCAACTTTTCTGGGCTGCCAATGATATTAGCAATCTGATGGTCTCTAGTCTGGCAACCGGGGCAAAGACTTCTCCATAATCAACTCATTCCTTCTGTTTATAGCCTTTTGCTACAAGTCTTGCCTTGTATCTCTGGACTTCTCCTTTCGCATTTCTTTTGGTCTTGTAGACCCATTTCACTCCGATAACTTTTCGACCTTTTGGGAGATTAGTCAACTCCCATGTCTTGTTCTTTTCAATGGATCGAATCTCTTCATCCATTGCATTTCTCCATTTTTCTTCTTGGTTAGCCTCTTCAAAGCTAACTGGATCACTTGTCATCAACAGACAATACAGAGTAATATCTTCTTCCACCTGTTCTGTATTTTCATACAGATCTTCTAAGCTACGTGTTCCTCTAGGCATCATATCTGAGAAATCACGTTCAATTGGTAATGGAGTATCATACCTTTGTGGTGAAGGGGAACCACGTTGAGGAGTCTGCTGATCTCTGGGTATTTGTGGCTCTGTAGCCACTTCTCTTGTCTCTTCTTCAGGTATCAACTCTGCACTTCTAAAAGCTTTAGTCTGATCCCAATTCTAGGATTCATTTTCTTCAAAAATGACATCTCTGCTGAAAATCACTTTCTTGGTGACGGGGTTGTATAGCCGGTAACCCATAGTTCTGTCACCGTATCCAACCAGGATACACTTCTCTCCTTTATCTTCAAGCTTGGTTCTTCTCGCTTCTGGGACCTTGATGTAGGCAATGGAACCAAAAACTCTAAGGTGGCTCACACTTGGTTTGTGACTGCTCCATGCTTCTTGCGGTGTCTTTGTATCAAGACTCTTCGTAGGACATATGTTTAGTAGATATACCGCACACAAGACTGCTTCAGCCCAAAAACTCTTTGGCATGTTTTTATCCTTTAACATGCTTCTGACCATGTTAAGGATTGTCCGATTCTTCCTTTCAGCTACACCGTTTAATTGAGGAGTATAAGCTGGTGTAAACTGATGTCTGATTTCTTGTTGCTTAAGGAATTCCTGGAAAGCACCTGCAGTGTATTCTCCACCTTGATCTGATCTCAATGTTTTGATGTAGTAGCCACTTTGCTTCTCCACAAGTGTTTTGAACTCTTTGAAGTAACCAAATACTTTAGACTTCCTTTTGAGGAAATAGACCCAAGTCTTCCTGCTGTAGTCATCAATGAAAGTGAGGAAGTATTGATTATGTCCATTTGATACTGGCGTCAATGGACCACACACATCTGTGTGAACGAGCTCAAGTGGCATGGTTGCTTTCCAATTTGCCTCCTTTCCGAAGCTATTTCTGTGTTGTTTACTGAGAACACAGCTTTCACACATCTCATTTGGGTGATGGATGTTTGGCAATCCTCTCACCATCTTCTTACTTCCCAGTTGCTTTAAACTTTCAAAATTGAGATGCCCATACCTAAGATGCCACAACCAGTCTTTGTCATTGATGATGGCTGTCAAACACCTTGGCGTATCATGATGGATTGCGAGAGGAAACATCCTGTTCTTCGTCATCTGGACTCGAGTAATCAGCTTTACTCGTGCATCTGTAATGGTCAGTTGCATGTTTTGAAGGCTAATTTGATAGTCTTTCTCCAGGAGTTGCCCAAGACTTAGGATGTTTGTCTTCATATCTGGAACATAATAAACATTGGAGATAAAAGCATGATCTCCATTCTTCTGCTTGATCATGACATCTCCTCTTCCTTGGACAGAGATTTTAGAGAGGTCTCCAAATGAAATTTCTCCTTGAACTTTCTCATCAAGTTCAGTGAACAAGTCTTTCCTGCCGGTCATATGATTGCTAGCTCCAGAATCAAGAAACCAAACATCTTGATTTTGATGGGTTGAGTTGTGTGCCATCAACATCAACGATTCTCCTTCAACTTGCTCTTTCTCTGCAAAGTTATAATTTTCATTTACTTCATTTGGCTTACCTCTGCATTCGTTGCTATAGTGGCCATATTTGTGGCAGTTATAGCATTGAACATTTCTCTTGTCAATGTTTGGACGACTGTTGTACCCGCCTCTTCTTCCTTGTCCTCTTCCTCTTGAGACATAATTCTGCTGTCCACGTCCTCCCCTATTTGTATCTCTTCCTCCTCTGCCTCTACCTTTGGTTTCTGCATTTCCAGAACCTCTTCCACAGGATCCCCTACCTCGTTCTCTTCCTTGTTGTGAGGTCCCCCATTGCTCGTATCTTTTTTCATTGAGGGAGAGCTTTGACTGAAGAGCTTGCTCTAACACTCTGTCATCACTTCTTCTACTGACTTTCTGCTCATGGGCTTGCAATGAACCCACTAGTTCTTCAACTGACATCGTCTCCAGATCTTTTGTTTCTTCCAATGCCACAACTATGAAGTCAAATTTTGGATTTAATGATCGCAAAATTTTCTCTGAAATTCTCATGTCTACGAGAGTTTCTCCATTTCTTCTTAGCTGATTCGCAACAATCATAACTCGTGTATAGAATTCAGCAATGGATTCATTAGATTTCATTCGTAGAGATTCGAACTCACCTCGTAGAGTTTGAAGACGGATCCTTTTCACTTTGTCAGCACCTTTGTAGGTCTTCTGAAGGGTGTCCCAGACTTCTTTCGATGACTTAGACGATGCTATGATCTCGAACATGGCTTCGTCTAGTCCTTGATAGATTATGGACTTTGCTTTACAATCCCTTTTTCGATCTGCTTTGAGAGTTGTTGTCTGAGCTTCTGTCAAGGTTCCTTCAGCTTCTTTGGATGCGGGTTCTATGTATCCATCTTCCACAATGTCCATCACATCTTGAGAGCCTAGTAGAGCTCTCATTTGTATGCACCAATTATCGTAGTTGTCTTTAGTGAGCTTTGGGATGATAACTTGCGTATTTCCGTTGGCCATCGAGACTTGAAGTGCTTAGAACACTAATCTGGAGTCTGAATTTGCAAAAACGGAGTGGACGGTTGCGTCCGGAATGGTCCAAAACCTTGGAAACCAAACTGAGTTTGTCGAAAAACGAGTTCGGAAGCGTCCAAAACTTGCGGTCAAACTTCTTGGCAAAAGTCAACAAAAGATAACGGAATATTCTTTTAGCTGACGGAATATTCTAGCCGTTATAACGGCGGTAGTGACGTCAGGCTGACGGACCGGGTTGGCGGATCGGCTCCGGGTCGGATCTTGGACAGGGTTAACAGGTCGGATCGTCGGGTCGGATCCAGCAATTCGGGCGAGGAAGATGACTGGCGCGTGGTAGTGACGCGCTGGTGGACTGGCTGCGCGTGGGCGGCGCGTGACGTAACTCTCCAACTTCAGGCGGCGCGTGCGGCCTTTCTGATGCTCCGATTTGGGTGAAAGTTTCACCGGTGCACTCCTTGCGACGAGTAGAACACTCTGGTGTACTCAAAATTTCATTTTGAGCACTTTGAATTCTGGGCAAATTTGGTTTTTGCCTCTGTTCTTCGAATTTCTGGCTCTCCTGGGCTCTGATACCACTGTTGGTGGAATGGCAATTGTTGAGGTCACTTGTGGTGCACCTCTGTAAGAAATTCGAACACTCAAACGAAGGAGAAGCTTTAAAATTTTATTTCACTCTAGATTTCTTACACCACTCCACTTCACTTCACTTCACTTCACTTGCTTACAATCACAATCTGAGTCCCTTTATATAGGGAGATAAGATGAGCTACAATTAATGCAAAATCAACAATTTCAAACTTCGGTTGGGAGGAGACAGTTGGGAGATGACAGAAGAAATCGGTGGCAGCAAGGAGTCAACAATGGTGGCTTCTAGAATTTCGGTGGGAAGCTGCTGGAGGTTGCTGGAGGCTGGCTGACTAGAGGCAAGTTCACATTTCATTTTCCTCTATGAAACTGATTGCAGAATTGATCAGAAGCAAGATTATGATGCCAACAAAATCAGGATAATCAGGATCTTTTCCCTGCACAATAAAGAAATAACCTCAGAACATGATCATCACTAAGGACCTCATGATTCAAGCGTCGAAACACTTGGTCAATCAATGATCTTCAAGAAGAGGTGAGATGAGATTCATATAGACTTACCCCTCCATGTGCATGAGCAATAGCCATGATAGCTGCAGCTTCCATGACCCATGACAGAGGATTCCACATAAACCCCAAATTCCCAAAAACTCACTATTTTGCTTTCCTATTGAAGAAACATATAGAACAAAAACCTAATTATGAGACTAAAAGATGATCAAAAAGCACAAGCAAAAAATAATATCACAAAAAACTAAGAAAAAACCAAGAAATCAAACTGAAAACTAACCTTTTTATCCTCAAGTTTATTGTATCCAAATAAATCCAACCGGTCTTTAACATCACCGGAAGTCAAGCCCGCCCTTGTGCATTTCAAATTCTCAAAAACTTCTTCAATGGGTATATTTTCCTACAAAGCATTTTGATTGTTAACAAATATACTGTGCCATTATTCATATATCTAAAGGTTTTTACATTTGGTGTAATTTGCACATGCCATGAAAAGAAAAAAAAAAAAAAAAAAACTTCCAATAATCACATACCAGATCAACAGCTTCCCTGTTCACAGTATCAAGCCCCATAATTTGTTATCTCCTTTAGCTTCCGGCGAGTCGTTAGTATTTGATAGAGAATCTGCATTGTCAAATACTTGCATTGAAATCTCTGGCCCAAGTTTTTAATTTTTTCAGTTCAAGAGAGACCAGAGAGTTCAAGGACGTGCAGGGTTGTCTGAACAAGAAGGGGCATATATAAAAGGTAGCTGAAGAGCCAAATAACCGTTTTGTTTTCTGTTTTGTTGTCATAATTTTTTTCTAGGGCCATCCAATGATTGATATTATGGACTATTTTTACATAATGCAATCTGAAGACTTAAGTCATCATTGAGATTACAGGTTCTGAGTTATATCTTGTTTCTCAAAACTTCGAATTGTACGAAGACTTGTACCGAATGAATGAGGAAACGAGGAATGGGGATACAGACACATTTTTAACTTATTGTTCTTTGGTAGTGTAGCCGTACAACAATAAATAATTCAAGAACAGAAAGGGATCTAACTCTAGAATACATAAAAATTAATTATTTAATTAGCAAGAATGAACCAATCGTGTTCAAATCTCAAGTAGGTGCCTTACATGTTTTCTGATTGTTATATTTACATTCACTATTATCTTTTGATTTCTGTAACTGGCCAAATTAAGAGCAATTGGCCGATTTCTAAACAATAATAACAAAGACGATGATAAATAAAATGTTTTATTAAAATTTAATAAATATGACAAATTATATTGTCAGTCCGATAGCAAAACCAATATTTTGAATTTTGTTGTTCTTATTTAATTTCAAGACACAAAAAGCCATAAGAAACCTTTTTTGTTTTTAATTGTCTACATATTTTAACTTATAATTTTGTAAATTCTGTATACTATGTTGACTTACTTCCGGCAATGCAAATCCTAATCAATATCTAAATTATTCATATAGAAGATCAAAGTATCAAACTATATTGGTGATCCAATTGGATAGAGCAGATTGTCTATATGCAAACTTGTTACTTGGACCATTTCAATGCCTAAAGGACTGCTTTAGTGAGACTTGCCGCTTTAAAAAAATTCCATCAACAAACAAACAACACTTTAATTAAACTCCAAACAAAAGAATGGTAAATTCATCAATGGTCTTTGGTCAACTAGACAGCCAAACATCTACTTTTAAGACCCTTCAAAAGAATTTCCACTAGACAAACGGCGAGACGAATGATCATACATATTATTTGTTATTCATACCGTATCAACTACAAAAAGAAACTAATCCTATCCTATAAGTATACACTAACAGCAATCATGCATCAGCTAAACTATGTGCATCTTTACTAGATTTAACTAACAACCATACTTTCAATAATTTCAAAATGCATCTGCATATCAGGGGGTCTATCTGCAAAGTAGAATCTCTCACAAACCTGTAAACTCTCACTATTCTTCCGAGCTTCAGATTCAGGCAGGTTAACCAATTTGTCTTTCTCTTTATGGATCCAAACTCACCTGCTGTCACACCATTGTCTGGGAGTTCCGTGAAGCACGAAACGGATTACTCTAGATTCTTCTGCAAGGCGCTTGGAGATTCTCTCAATCACTTTTCGTTCATTGATGTATGCACCAGCAGAGTTTAAGCCTACATCTACATAGTGAATTTCAACAGTGCTGTTTAAAAGGTTTTCCTTGGTTCTTGGTATGATATGAGTCTCTTCTTGAATTGTAGAAGATTCCCTGCTCATGGGCTGTTCATTTTCCTTGGTTTTCCTTGTTCACTTCTAGCGGATTTTGCTTCTGCGAACCCAAGCTCACTTACAAGCTGGTTAAGTACAGTGGCACCCTGGCTAAACCCCATGATGATTGTTTTCAGTTGATCAAAACATGGTTCAGATGAGCTAGCGGAAAATGGCTCTCTCTCTCTTCTTGAAATGATGTGCTTTGCCTGTGATATTGACAAAAACCTAGTGTCAACAACTAATAAATGCCATAATAAAAGGGTGATGAAAGTATGGAAATTATACTGCAAAATGGAGGGGAATCCTTTAAAGTGACTGTTAGTATTTGAAGATAGTTGAAACACAATGGACACAAAGAAGAAGAATTTAGTTGAGAAATGGTTTAAGAAAATTAGGAGCTTTTTATCTCCTTTTTATTGAAGTAGTTGTGGTTTTTGTATTACAAAGTGGGTTTGTTTTTCAAGTGATTCAAATTACAGACATTGAAGCCTATTTATAGGCTGTATAAGTCGGTCATTACAACATTTTTTAACTAATTGAAATTTCTAGAATCTAAGTTACAACTAACAAGAAAATATTATAATAATTGCTTAAGTCAGCAAGAACTTGATTATTCTAGAGAAGACTAGAACTCTAATTGCATTAGTTAGATTATACTAGAGTTATCTTGAACTTCTAGATACCTTCTAGAATGTGCAGCACCGACTTCAACAGTGACCATACTCAGCCAATTCTGCAAATTTGTCAACAACTTATTATTCGGTGTTCAGACAACCCAACAATTTCAATGCCACATAAAATATTAAAATGATGTGCTGTAACACACAATTCAATAGGAAAAGTTTGCTCCTAAAAATGTCATCAGTGTATACCAACTCATTTCAGTAAAGAAAACATGTGCATAATCATACCCTCTGCTAGTTGTATATACAGTAAATGATAATTCTATACTGGAACCGAAAGGTCTGAAACTCATCCTTCGAACTAATCAAAAAATTCCAATACACCCGATTCCTAATTCAACATGTAGGCTAACTTCTCTTGAAGATATATATCAAAAGAGGCTCTTCGGCAAAAGTATCATAATGTTTATGCTTGATGATTCTAAGTTTCTAACTTAAGGGTCCGTTTCAGGATGCTTTTGACATGGCCAAAAGCATTGCCTGATATTCACAAAGAGTTCTTTCCCTCGCTGATAGTGTTTAAACTTTAAACTGAAAAGCCAAAAGCCGTAATTGAGACTAGAAAAGAACTTGAAATGCATCTCTAAAAATGCTGTCCAAGAAGCAGCATTTAAACCGTAACACACACAATTCATACAAGTTTCTCACAAATTCAACAAGTAGAGCAGCACAAACAACTAAAACAAGTAATTAAATTCCAATTAAATGTACCCACAACAAAAAATCGACAAGAGAGCCAAAAACACTACCTCTTCGAAGCAATTCGATAAGAGAGAGAGACAGTAGCTGTAGAAGCTGGAAACCCAACCGGAGAATACGATTTCAGCTCGCATCTGACGGAACAAAATCATTGTAAACGGCAAAAGGCCCATTGAAACCAGAAGCCTCAATAACCCAATCATTGACAGAAGAACCGAATTTGGAAACCAAAATCTCAGCTATCTTTTACAAATCTGATATGTGCCTATTAGCCACACCATGCCTATTAACCAAGCCATGCATGCACATGTGGAATTGTGATGTGAGCCGTATCACATGCAAGACATGCATGGAGATGTTGGCAGTTAAGTGGACCGAGTGTTGCATGTTTCCTTAATTGTGGAGGCATTGTTGTTAGTGCTCCATATTCTAAGTTAGTGGCCTTCGTTTTAGAGAGTATACAAGTTAGTTGGAGTAGTGGGTAGTTTTCAAATAAATGCTCCTTATCTCACGAAAGTGTGCACAAAGGATCAGCCATGTTCTATGCAGTTATTTCCATGTTGTTTTCCTATTTTGCACGTTTGTTTCTGTGTTAGCTCATTCGTATTGTTCAGCCTATAAAATGGCAATCAATGTATTGGATGAGATTATGAAGAAAATATAAGACAAATTGTCTCCTCCCCTTGTTATCTCCTCTATTTCTCTCCTATGCATCTTCTTATGTATTTCTAAATCAGAAATACTTCTCCTAATTCACTATGTATTTTCTAGGATTGGAAAAATACATAAAAAAATCCGATAGCATCTCGATGACCAGATTCCCGGTCCCTTGAACGCGATCTCCATTGAAGAATATCGTATTTGCAATCAATAGAATCGAGAATTGTTGCTTTTTTTGGGTTTTTCAGTGAAAGAAGAAAAAAATAAAAATAAAACTTACCATTAGGGTTTTTGAAGAAGGTGAGAGACAGAAAGATGCGCCGACTCTGTAATAATTCCTGCTGTGAATTGCTGTTTGGGTTCAGTGGAACCTTCAAAATACCGCTCCAATGGAACCGTCTCTTCAACCGTAATTTAACCGTCTTTAAAATAGAAGAAAATTGTTTTGGGCTCCCGCTCTCCAAGAGATTCTGCATTTTGATTTGGGCCTGCTCTTAGGCCCACTTCAGAGCTGACTCAATTGCCACGTCAGCAGGTAATTGCCAGACACGTCACGGATTTTCATTGACGTTCCTAGACACGTCAGCGGATCATAACTAGGTTTAGATTATCTCCAATGTAAAAGTATTTTGCATACCAAAAATCGTTGGCATGGTAACAATGTTAAGAAAATTACTTTATATGTGACATAAATATAGACTTGATAGAAAATTAACTCAAAATTTGGTCTCCAATACTTCCGTTTAAAACACATTTATTTTTAATGACGTATCAAAATTTGTTTATTTTTTTATTTTTTTATTTTATTTCTTTACAAAAAGTAGATGAAAAATTAATGTCAATTTTAAATACTTGTTGAGTCAACCGAAAAAATAGTTGTTGAATAGACCGTCTGAAAGTAGACAGTCATACTGATAACATCTTTTTTTTTTTTTTTGCCATATCAACGTGAGATTGAATATGCACAGCTGCATGGAGATACATTTTTTAATAGACTGTTTATTGATCCTATGTATTATCTTTTTTTTTTTTTTTTTTTTTTTTTTTTTTTTTCACAAGTCACTCTTGTATTGAAGATGCACTTAGATTTTAAACCGTCAATCGTATATGTGTTTGGGCTCAGCAGGTCACCCCCATATCGAACCCAACTTCACTTTGGGTTTTTTTCCGTCGCTAACCAATCCCACTGATTCAACCCAAAGAACTAGGGTTGTCAAATTACCCATTGGTCCGGGGACCCAAACCATTAGGAACGGGTTTAACCGTACCAATTAAGTTATGGTATGGGGTCGGTATTTTTTTTAATACCCGATTTAATTTCGGTACGGTTACGGGATTTTAAGTCCCCACCCCACCCCGCCCCGTCCTCGTACCCCGTTATCAATATATATATATATATATATATATATATATATATGAAGCACGTAATTAGTATTGGAATAAACTCTTAAAAAAAAAATTAATTAGTACCGTGACTATTATCTTCAAAAAACATAATTTTCCTTCATTTTTTCCCTCTGATTAACATAATTTTTCCTCTCATTTTTTCCCATTTTTTTCCCTCCATTGAAACACTACTCCATTTCAGATCATTATATATAATATACCCCACACTATTATTTTCATATTATTCAATAATATTTATATGATCGTTATCAAAAAGTAATTAAAAAAAATACATTAATGGAATGAGGATGGTATGAGGCAAAAAACTGATCCCCTAATGGGGAATCCCCGTACCCGCACCTTTTTTTTAAGGCGGGTATTCATAGGGGATGGTATTTCTCATACTAATTGGTATTGGGGATGGTATTGGAAAACCTGTACCCGACCCGTACCATTGACATCTCTACAAAGAACCGATTTTTTTTATTAAATTTTTTTTTTAAGAAACAAATTTAGTGAAGACTTTTTTTTTTTTTTTTTTTTTAAAAGTAATTTTGTGAAGACTTGATGGTCGCTAATTCTTCTTCAATTTACAGTGATCCAAGCAATATAATCTGTAATATATACATCAAAAGCTCAAAGTTTATTGTAAATTTTTCAAGAACTATGAGTATTTTTTTTCTTCCTATTTTTCGTCTTATATTCCGATGCTTGATTTTCAATAAAATCGAAAAAAAAAAAAAAAAGATGTATGCAGCGCCCTTGTTTTAATTACAAGTATGCATGTAATACTTGGGCGTATGCAGTACGTTACTTGTTAAATAGACATTGTTGACGTCAATTTTAGCATTAGTTTGTCATGGAGATGCGTTTGACCAAATTGGTTCTGTGTTGTGTTTGTTTTTCATTTGTGTTTTTCTGAATGTGGTTACTGTACATCGGAAGCAACTTGAGGTTTTTAATTGTTTCCTCTGATTATGAATAAGGAAGCTGGGAAGCTGTGAGTGTTAAAAAATGTGGGAAATTAAATGAATTTTTTTTTAGTATATGTGAATGTCGATGTTTGTTTTATTCATGGTCAACTAAGAGTATGATTTATTTGTGGGTTCGAGTTTATCCCATTCCCCAAATCTTGAATTATTGTAATGTTTTAGGGATGGTGGCCGAATGTCTACACAATAGTTATTATATAGCACTACAAGAAAAACACTTAACGACCACGGGCATTGTGCCCGCTATGGATGGAGTAGTAGTGGAAAAGCGCGCTTTTCCATAACGGGCATTACCCATTGTATATGTGCTATTGAAAACGGTTTTTGCCCGTTGTCGATGTATTATTTACAACGGACAATACCCGTTGTCGATGAATTAATTACAACGGGCATTGCCCGTAGTCAATGAGTATTTTTTTTTATAAAAAAAAAATCAAAATTAATTTATTGATTTTATACATAGCTTGTTTAAACAAATTATTGGAATTCGTTTAAACAAATAATTGGAATTTAAGAATTTTGTTCATCTAAAAATTCTAGAAATTTTATGATTTTTATTTTTGTTTTTTGAAATTGAAATTTATATGATTTTTTATGGAGAAATTTAAATGATTCTAGAATCCACATTTTATTCACCCATACTGTCTCTAATTATATATCAAGAATTTTTTGTAGGAATCTTGTGTGTTACCTAAAAAGAAAAAAAAAATCTAAAAAAAAGGAAGAAATAATCATTATCACACTCATAAAAAAAAATAACTAAAACCAAAATTACAACTTACATAATTGAAACAAAATGATAAAATAAAAACTAAGAATTATGAATAATATAAAAATAAGAGAATTAATAGCAATTATATATAAAACAAATGAACTTACCTTATACAACAAAGTACCAAGAAAAATATGATTTCTTTCTAATTAAGCAAACATCTTAAAAACCAAACTATAAAAATTATTATCCTTTTAAATCTTGAAGATGAAGTGTATGTATGTGTTAGAGTAAGACACAAAGGAGAAGAAGAACATAAACCCAAAATAATAGAACTAATTTTTAATTACACAACAAGAAAATCAAAGCAATAGAAATATGGAATTGAAACAAATTTTGGAGAAAATAAAGAGAAAGTGATTAAATGAGAGAGAGAGACAAAAAGTGTGATCACTTGGAGAAAGTGATAGTTTTTAGAGAATGAAGAAGTATAAATAAAAGATTTTTGTTATTGGCATGGTGGGAGATGAAAATTTTCGAATTTTTTGTTTAAAGAATGGAGAAGTATAAATAAAAGGTTTTTTTTTGTTAATGGTGGGAAATGAAGAGTTTTGAAAAAAAAATTTCCCTCTATTTACCTTTTACAATGGGCATTTGAAGGCCTGTTGTTAACAAAATTTACGCAATTATCTATAGTGCCCGTTGTTAATAAAACGATTATCTATAACGGGCATTCAAAGGCCCATTGTTAAAAAAATTTGCAAGATTATCTACAACGGGCATTTAGAGGCCCATTGTAAAAAACGATTATCTACAACGGGCATTTAAAGGCCCGTTGTAAATGTTACTTTCCTAAACGGGCCTCCTGTGCCCGTTGTTGATAGCCTGATTTCTTGTAGTGTAGGGTGAGACTCATGTGAAACCGTGAGAGGTGCGCACACACACGAACTCGTCTCTATAGAATCTACACAATATATGCAAAATTCTAATACTCTTATGTATGATTTATAAATTATTTGCAATGAGATTTTATTTCACTTTCTTGTTTTGTGTTCGATTGGTGATCATCAACGATAGCAATTAAATATGATTATCAAGAAGATGTACCTTTAATAGAGTTTACGGGGGTTAAGCTAGTAGTCACAATCACAATATACCGGTTTCTTCCTGTCTGTGCTTCTTTGCCTCTGTTTTTGGTCTTGCCTTGCTATTTTTATGTATTTTCTTTTGGTCGTGACTGTGGTCTGTTGTTAAAGACCATTGAGTCTGATGAGGCCACAGTGGTAAAATGGATTAATGAAGGCTATAATCTCGATTCGGATTTTGTACCAATTCTATCTGAGATTTCCAACTTGAGAGGGAATATGGTGAGGGTGGCTTTCCGGCATATTCAAAAAGAGGCCAACAAAGTGGCCTAAGGTGATGGCTGAAAATGCGTTGAGGAAAGATGCCTTCTGGATTGAAGAGGTTCCCCAGTGTATTAGAGAGTGTGTTCAGGCCGAGATGCCTAGATAGCGATCTCTGTTTGTTTGTGATGTGCCCTGTCTGGGCTTGTTTTTTCTTTTGCTTCCTGTCTGTTTTTCTCTTGCTCTGTTTTTTTTGTCTCCATGCTTTGGCTGTTTTCCGTGTAAAAAAAAACAAAAAAAAAAACAGTATTTTCGTTTTTCTGATATGCTTTGCATGACTTAATTAGTTCAAAAAATCATGAGTACATATACACCGGTTACACATTTTTTTTTTAATTTTTATACTTATCTTATCTGCTTTGTGTAATATTCTTTGATTATTTTGTTGTTTTTATATTTAGAAGGATAGACCAAATCAAGAGCGGACTCCAAAAGAAAACGAGAATGAAGAAAATTACCGTTGCAGCTATATCGGTGGCTGTTCTGTTTGTGATTTTTGTGACAGCTATTTTTACAACTGTTAAGCTGCAACAGCCACCTGCAAAGACAGTGGATCACTTCTAGCTCGTAATTCTGTACCCCATGGCTATTGTCCGACCATTACTGGAGGCCGTAAAAACAGTTCTAGGGCAAACAGTGAATTATTTAGCATTCACGGGCTGTGGCCTGTAAATATAAGAGGAAAAACTATAAATGGAGATAAAACTATTCCACAGCCCACAATTACTGACGTCATAATATTCTACAATTCAACTTTTAGTTTTTAGTTTTTGTTGTTATATTATTCTTGTTTTAACTGATTTTTTTTTTTTATTGTTTTAGACTTCTGATCCTTCCCTTTTCTTGTGGGCTGTGGAGCAGTTTTATCTTCATTTATAGTTTTTTCTCTTATATTTACAGGCCACAGCCCGTGAATGCTAAATAATTCACTGTTTGCCCTAGAACTGTTTTTACAGCCTCCAGTAATGGTCGGACAATAGCCACGGGGTACAGAATTACGAGCTAGAAGTGATCCACCGTCTTTGCAGGTGGCTGTTGCAGCTTAACAGTTGTAAAAATAGCTGTCACAAAAATCACAAACAGAACAGCCACCGATATAGCTGCAACGGTAATTTTCTTCATTCTTGTTTTCTTTTGGAGTCCGCTCTTGATTTGGTCTATCCTTCTAAATATAAAAACAACAAAATAATCAAAGAATATTACACAAAGCAGATAAGATAAGTATAAAAAAAAAAAAAAAAAAAATGTGTAACCGGTGTATATGTACTCATGATTTTTTGAACTAATTAAGTCATGCAAAGCATATCAGAAAAACGAAAATACTGTTTTTTTTTTGTTTTTTTTTTTACACGGAAAACAGCCAAAGCATGGAGACAAAAAAAACAGAGCAAGAGAAAAACAGACAGGAAACAAAAGAAAAAACAAGCCCAGACAGGGCACATCACAAACAAACAGAGATCGCTATCCAGGCATCTCGGCCTGAACACACTCTCTAATACACTGGGGAACCTCTTCAATCCAGAAGGCATCTTTCCTCAACGCATTTTCAGCCATCACCTTAGGCCACTTTGTTGGCCTCTTTTTGAATATGCCGGAAAGCCACCCTCACCATATTCCCTCTCAAGTTGGAAATCTCAGATAGAATTGGTCCAAAATCCGAATCGAGATTATAGCCTTCATTAATCCATTTTACCACTGTGGCCTCATCAGACTCAATGGTCTTTAACAACAGACCACAGTCACGACCAAAAGAAAATACATAAAAATAGCAAGGCAAGACCAAAAACAGAGGCAAAGAAGCACAGACAAGAAGACAAGAAACGAACTCAAGAACAAGAATGAACGATTAAAGACTAAAGAGAGACTCAAAGCTTACTAGCTGTGTGTTGTTCTGAAGTGTAGAAGGCAAAGCTTAGCTTAAAGTGAGTCTACATATATAGTAACTACGTTTGTGTGTAAATAAGTTATGTGGAGTTGAGGTTGATTAGAGAGCGTACAGATATTTAATTTAGATAGACTAATTTGATCCCTTCTAAAAATTGGGTGGGATCAGAAGATGGAAAAGTGGGGTCGGTTTGAAGTTTGAACTGGTGGAAAGCTAGCAGTACTAGACTACTAGTACCAGTCCCAAAAAAATGCAAGGCATAAAACTACTAAGGCAAGCTAGCAGTAGTAGACTACTAAACTAGTGGAAAGCTAGCAGTACCGGAAAGCATTAATTAATGCAAGGCATAATTAGTGGTATTAAATTGTAATATTATGTTTTCTACGTGTTTCACCAACTTTACACAATTTCTGATTGTATTTATTTTCGCATTACCAAGTTCCCAACAAAAATAACAAAAACTGTCTCCTGCATTTACTTCACTTCACCGTGTATCAACAAAAGCTGGTATTTAAATTGTTTTTGTATATTTTATTAATTATTTTAATATCATTTAATTATTTTAAAATTTAATTATTATTTAATTTTTTGATAATAAAAATAATTATTTAATTTAATAATATTTATTTTAAATTAATTTATAATTACTATTATACCCTTTGGTTATATAAGATTCTATAACATCTGATGTAATTTTACCTTTTTACCCTTGTTGACCCTCGTTGACTTGACGGAACCCTAACATAATTGGACGATAGGGACTAAAGTACGTATTGCCATATAAATAATGGATTAAAATTTATAATACTAAAAAATTGTGGACTAAATGTAAATTAAGGCAAACTATATGGACTAAAATACGATTTTTCTTAAATTAAATGTAACAATATCCAATATTTGTGTGTAGATAATTGAGATTTGAGATTGATCATTATATCTTGCTTGAGAAATCCAATTAAAGATTTTAATATTCATATTCTGATTTGAGCTAATTATCCTCTTCCCACACAGCAGAACTTAATTGAAGAAACTAAATATTTGTTTTAATTAATAAATTGACATGAAATCAATATTTTTGACCTACCTTTGCACTCTAAATATCTACCTTTGTACTATCTCTCTGATCAACCTCAACTAGCTGTGACACTCAATGATAATGATAATGGTTTTGTGAATTTTAATATTAATTTTGATCATAAATCCAATACCTATATATGGTTCTGTAGTCTGTACACAAAGTACGAAAAAGGATATATAATATATATATATATCAGTCTTTCTATTATCAGTTCGAACTGACAAAAGTTATATCAGTTCCTTGCATGTGGGCCACTGGATTTAAATACTTTGACTGACAAATGCATACAGCCAAGTCAAAGTATTTAAATCCAGTGGCCCACATGCAAGGAACTGATATAACTTTTGTCAGTTCGAACTGATAATAGAATTTATATATATATATATATATATATATATATATATATATAATGAGAGAGAGCTGTTGTAATAAAGAAGTTTTAGTTTGACTGAGTTGATGTGCTGTTCTGCTACCAGTCCAAGCATTAATTAATGCAAGACAAGAGTAAAGGTAGTAAGAATCTGGTGATGCTCATATAGTATTAATTTGATTATTTTTTTTTATATATTTTTTATTTTTTGTCGTTGGAGGGAGAAGAGAAGATAATGACTTCCGTTGATGTGATCATCATCATTTAAGCCAATTTAAGTTACACATCTACCGGCTGAGAAAAACTTGTATGGGATGGTCCCAGTGATATGGATATGAGACAGACCAATCAGAGCACGCCATGCAAGTTTTTCTCGGCCTCTCTCTCTGCATCCTTGGACATTTTATTGGCATTAGTTAATATTTGACTTTATATGAGATCTCTCTCAAGACTAGTAATGTTAAAGTTCTTACAAATACACCACTATTTTTTAATGTAGGAAAGATTGGACCACTCTAAAATGGTTTCATTGATTACAAAAATTCTTATTTCGGAATTTTTTTGACTCTATATTAAACTATACTATTGTATAATGTCAGAAAGCATGTGAATACTTTAAAAAAAAAAAAAAAAAAAGCTTATGCATGAATATATTTCTCTTGATAGCCATTGACTCATTGAGTGGAAAATAAAAAACAAATCAATGAAAAAGATGCTTATTGTACTTGTCTAGTTGTCTGTTCATCATACATGCCTCTCAGCCTCTGCCTCTGGACATTAGTCTCTCTCTCTCTCTGTTTGTTTAATCATTTTTTTTAAAACAAACATAAAAATATAGTCAAGATTCTTTTAAATAAAGAAGTTGAGAATGAGATTATTATTATTTTTTTAAGAAAGAGATTTTTTTTGTTATGATTCTCGGCAGCTTTAAATACAACAGCATCATGTAAAATGATGTCACGTATGGTCCAAGTCTAGATATCTAGTCTTTCTCTATGGAAGCCGACAAAGGTTAGAAGATTTTGTACCCACCAAAGTTATCCTCACACCCATAATTTGATAAAAAAATAAATATGACTAAATATCTATATTTAAAATTAAATATCTAAATCTATATTTAAAATTAAAATATCTAAAATTTAGCTAAAATAGAGAAAGTATAGTTGGGAACTTGGTAATGCGAAAATAAATACCAGCAAAAATTATGTAAAGTTTCGTACATATTTTTTGATTTTGCAGCAAAATTTAATACCACTAGTTATGCCTTGCATTAATTAATGCTTTCCAGTACTGGTACTAGTAGTCTAGTACTGCTAGCTTTCCACCAGTTCAAACCGACCCCACTTTTCCATCTTCTGATCCCACCTACAGACCTACTATAGGACTACAATACTTCACCCAACTTGTGAAATAAATGTAAAAAAGTATAAAAATAAATAAATAAATAAAAAGTCATATGCTACACCAGTCAATATTTTGACTAAGGGGAATGCTATGTCTTTCCCACTCTTTTAAAAAAAAAAAAAAAAAAAAAAAAACATAAAAATAAAGGAAGATTGATTTTTTTATAAAGATAAATTGAATATTTTACTGCCGGAAGAGAGAGTCTGACAACTTTGACGTTTGTTAATATGTAGAGGAAACATCTAATCTTCGATTTCTTGTGAGCCATCTATTGTGATTTTGAGAATTGAGATTACATCAAGGGGCTCATTTGACACAGTAATGAATTGTATTGTTATTCTATTGGACTGTATTATCATTAATACAAACCTGTGTTTGGTGTGATGCATTATATTATATCGTATTAAGTTATTAATATATGATTTTATTGTATTTTATTATATTATAAAAATATAATATATATTTTTTAAATAATTAATAAATCAATAAATATTTATTTTAATTAAAACAAAAAATTAAAATGAATAATATTTTTATAAATAAAATAAATATTTCCTATATAATTTTGAAATTATAAAAATAATATTAACAATATAACACATTTCCTAATTTTATTTATTAAGTGCAAATGTGCAATAAGGCAGGAGTAATTAGACGAACAAGGTGGGAGAGATGGTCTTATTATGGAGATTTTATCCCTTTGTATTTTATATACTCTTGTATCTTAATTTACTATAATATCATTCAAATGTATATTACGAGGTTGTAGGTTTGAGTTAAAGCGTAAATGACCTTTTCATATATGATATAACCCTTAATTATTATGGCTTGATTTGTAAAATGAAAAATTCTACCTACTTTGTAAAAGAAATCGGCTATATAAAATTGCTCATTAAATCTATATCCAATTTAATGAAGTATTTGGAAGCTTGGAACTATTTAAGGAGAGGAAAGTGCAATAGTTGGAATTATTAATATTGTGGAAGTGAAATAGAGATATAAGGGTGGGTTTGGTGCGTTTAATTGAATTGTATAAGATTGGACTATTTTTATGGAATTAGATAGAATTGGACTATTTTTATAGGATTGGATTGAATTTAATAGGATTAAACTAAATTAGTATTGTGATATGTTTGGTGTAATACGGATTAGACTAAAATAATAATGTCTCTTGTTTGTTATAACATGGAGCTGGATAAAAAATAATTGAAAAAAATCTTTTGGGAGAGGTTGGTATAAAATTATTTTGTAAATAAATTAATCATTTTAAATCAATTCAAAGAAAAGAATAATAAAATTATTGATTAAATTTCATTAAAAAAAATTAAAAAAATTTATTTTTTTAAAAATAAATAAAATTAATTTGAAATAAAATGACATTTGTTTTTTTAATTTAAATTTAATTTTTTTTAAATGTTAGAATAAAATATATTAATATTAAAAAAGAATAACATGTGCTTTGCTGCTTTGTTTTTGGGCTCTTTTGTCTGTTTTCAATAAAGCTTGATGTTAAAAAATTATATTTAAAAAGAATAAAATATATTAAATTAATTTTTAAAATAAAATAAAATATTATATAAATAATTTAATTTAAAAAAAAAAAAAAAAAACAAATTGGACAAAAGTTGTCCTTGTGGCAAAATAGTCCAACCATAGTGGGATAACCGATCTACACGGGATTGGAGAAATCCAATCATGTGTAGAACACAAACATGAGATTGAACTGAGATTAGTCCAATCCCATGTAACAAACGCACCCTAAATGTAAAGTGTGTAGCTGAATTTTAGATCGACTCCTATATACGAAACCAATCGAGGAATATTCTTACACCAAATTGTTTTCACTCCAATGTTTCACACCAAATTTTACATTAAAAAAAAAAAAAAAACATCTTTAAAGCATATTCTCTCAATATTTATTATAAAAGTTTAATATTAATTAATAAGTAAATAAAATAAATTATATATATATATATTAATATTGGTGTCATTTTAAATATCTTAACGAGATCTTTGTAGCGGTATTTTTTTTTTTTTTGAATACATATTGTTTTAATTAAGTATAAAAGAGTTAAATTAGGAATTTGAAAAAAAATTGATTTAATTGGTTTGACAATTAAAAAATAAAAAAATAAAAAATAAAAAAATTACGATCAATAAACAGTGGCCTCAAAACTCTATATATTTTTTTAGAAAATGAAATTGGCTCCATTTTAACGCCCTGTTAGAGTTGCCCAATTGTTTATGGTCATCCCATTACTTTCCTCTTCCAGAATCAACTTCTTTGAAACTTCGTCTGACATATTTTAGCAATCCACTTCAGGGGCGAAGCCAGGATTTCGGTTTCGGGAGGGCCAAGACAAAAAATACATATTCAAGTTAACGCAAGAAAAATATTCTAATATTTAAAAATCAAGTTATTAAAAAATCAAATGTAATAGCCTCTAGTCTCATATGTAATGATACAACAAATAAATTAATAAATAAAATAGATACTAGTTTTATGAATCAAAATGGAACTGATCACTCTTTTAAATCTCTAAAATCAATCGAATCTATACTAAGTTTCAATGTGATTTTCCTTCAATATACAAGATAGAAGAGTTTGTAAGAAAGTCATTTTCAATTTTGTTGCGAAGCCTGGTATTTTAATATTAGATGTTGACGAAGATGAATAGGTTTCTGAGGCTTTAATTCTGTTGTAAAATCCATCAATTATCGATAACTTTCTCATTTTAAGATCAAATAAAAAAAATGTATCACATTTTTATATTGGTTTAAATATATATATATATATATATATATATATATATATATATATATATAAGTAAAACCTTTAAAAATAAATAAAAATAAAGGTTCACACAAACAAAAAATAAATATAATTCATCATAGAATATTAAAAATATCACTGTATCATCAATTAATATATTTAAATTACAAGTATTTTCACATTTTCTTTATAATTTTAATTTTATTATATTTATATCAAATAAAATTAACTTATAATAATTTCGAACTAATTTAAATAAATAAAATTTTAATTTGTAATCTTGTACTTGAAATTATTCGGATAGATGAACTAAAAAAAAAAAAAAAAGAATTTATTTACAAAACTATAAATAAGGAAAAAACTGAAAGAAAAAAAAAGGGGAGGTGTATATATATGTTAGAGCATCTCCAACAGTCTACCGTAGAGACTCCCTTAAATAAGGGTGAATGTTGATGTAAGGGGCCATTAAGGGAGTATGTACTCCAACAATACTCCCTTAAATGGTCCCTTTAATAATTTATTATTATTATTTAAATGTTAGATGTTGTGTAATAAATGTTAGATGGAGTTTTTAAGAAATAAAATAATCTTAAATAAGTGGAGCCCACTTTAAGGGGATCTAAAAACACCCCTTAATTAAGGGAGTGAACTCCACTTGAACACAATTAAGGGAGTCATTTAGGGAGTTGTTGGAGTTGCAAAAATATACATACTCCCTTAATTAAGCTAATGGATGTCATTAAGGGAGTTTATTGGAGATGCTCTTAGACTACTTCATGATATACAGGAAATCAAATCAAAAAGCAATATATTATATATTTTCTTTTGTATGTAAAATATGAAAACATAAAATTAGATATAAGTGGGTTTTTCTTTATAATTAATAATAATAATAATTTTAATTATAAATTAGTCAGACTAAAATAAATAAGACTAACAGGGGCTGTAGAAAACAAAACTGACTGTGTCACATGCCTAATTGGTTACAACACATTGTTATACAAAGGGACCCTATTTAAAAGTTAAAACTAGAAAAAAAAAAAAAAAAAAAAAAAAATTGGGTGGGGGGGTCCATGGCCCCCACCGGCCCCCACGTTCCTCCGCCCACTTGTATCACTACTACAAAAAAATGTAAAAGATTTCACTCAATAATATATGGATGGCTATAAAAAATGATTTATTATCAGGAAGTGATTAAAGAAAATGAATAACTTTATTTTATAGAAGGATAACTCAAAATAAAACAGTTTAGGAAAATAAACCATTTTCTGATTTTTTTTTTGGGATAAATTACACTGCACCTCTTGAGGTTTTACCTTAAGACACCTAGATAGAAAAGTTTTGTTATTCTACGCTAAAACCCCTGTTTGACCATGGTAAGGTCCAAAATGTCCTTAGGTGTCAGTGTAAACAAACTTTTATTTTTTATTATTATACAAGGGCATTTTCGACAATCCAAGGGTGTTATAGTGTCTTAAGGCCAAACCTTAAGGGGTGCAGTGTAATTTACCTTTTTTTTTTCTACCAACCTCTGTAGTTTGTATACTCTCCCATATCAAACTCACTTTAAAAAAACTTAGCTGCACTGGTGATTGTGTATGTCTGTGGGTCAAAGATTTTTTTGAAAATGGTATTGATACTGTGATGTAAGATGGTGCTTTTGCATTGCTTTTCCTCCAAAATCTGAATATAAATCGGAAGGTAGTGTAGACGCGCGTGTAGTACAAGTTAACAGAGATTAAGGGGTTGTTTGTTTTGTTCGGTATAAGACTTATTGCCTCTTATATTTTAAATTAAGATAAATCAGTTTGTTTGTTTTTCCAACTTATATCTTATTTTAAGATATATATGTCTTTTAGAAAAAGTAATTTTTTTTTACTTTTATCTTATTAAAAAAGTGATACAGTAGAGGTTTTTAGTAAATTCCCACAAATGTCCTATAACAATTCATACATTTATAATTTTATCCGCACATAATAAAATCCTAAAAATCAATTTTCTAAAAATTCCCAATTTTGAAGAAACCCTAACACAACCTAATCAATTTTTATATTTGTAATAAGTCATCCAAAATGAAAAAAATAAACATATAATTGTATCTTAGTTTATAAGATTTATCCATATGTCTAACAAATTAAGGTCTTATAAGACTTTAGATAAAAAAAAACAAACAGGCCCTAAGTGTCCGTTTAGGAGAGCTTGTTTACCGGCTAAAATAGTTTTTTTAATTAATAAAGCTATTTTCAATTTTTTTTGTATCGTTTGGTTGTCACCCGGTAGAACTTTTAGATGATTAAAAAAATTGTTTTACGTCTACTTGGAGAAGCCCAAATTTAAAGCTTTCCAAGTAGATCTTTTGGAGTTTTTTTAATAACACTAAAATCTCCAATATAACTCTATAATTTAATATTTGCTAGAGTATTTTGGTAATTCTATTATTAAAAAAACTCTCTTTTATTTTGGTACTACATTTGGTGAATAAGAAAAAATTGTCAATCAAGTTTGATGCAAAACTTACACATATCTCATATCTGTCTATCACTCTATCTAATAATGCGGCAAGTGGAATCAGTTAGAGCTGGTTTTAATCAGGTCTATTGCTTTCTTTTAATTAATCAAGTGTTGCTTTTTGATGTTTCATTAAAACTTTCTTAGAATATTTCTGAACTTAAATTAGTCATTGTTGCTTAATGTACTGCGAGCTCTAACGTGCATTTGTTCAAATGCTTGTCTAAATATGTTTTTTTTTTTGTTTATTCGTGTCTCTCTTGTCCAAAACCAGTTTCAGCTTTTGTTAATTAAAATATGTTTTCCCTTGCTTATATTGAACGTACTTGTTTCTAGATATGCTTGTCTTGTATTATATCTTTGTAGTTTTAGAACTTACTCCTTGATTGCATGTAACAAGCAGGTCCTTGACATCATGTCATATAATTTTAGTGGAATTGGTCCAAAATATCACCTTTTTAAAGTTAATTGGTGAGAATGTCACTGGTTTAATAAGTTAAGTTTAAAAGGCACCTATTATGGTGAACTACCAAAATTGCCCTTAGTTAAACATTTATGTTATTCTCTTTGAGTTGTTCTCTGCAACTCAAACGAAGGCTTGAAATACTCAGTTACTCTCTCTCTACAAATAAAAGTTCAAGGTCTTGCCCCGACTTTCTTCTTCAGTAAAATAAGGTAATATTTCTTGAACTTGCTTCTTTGAAGTTGTTCACATTTTAGTATGTAAACTTGAAGCCATTTTGAAAATGATTTCGTGCCTTTTTGAAATATTTTCGTGCCTTTTTACACTGTCATCGTGCCTTTTGAAGTTGTTATCGAGCCTTTTTGAAAAAAATTTCGTGCCTTTTTGAAATATTTTCGTGCCTTTTAACACTGTCATCGTGCCTTTTGAAATTGTTATCGAGCCTTTTTGGAAAAGTCTCGATAACTTTTCCAAAAGGCTCGATAACTTTTCTAAAAGGCTCGATAACCTTTCTAAAAGGCTCGATAACCTTTCAAAAGGCTCGATAACTTTTCTAAAAGGCTCGATAACCTTTCTAAAAGGCTCGATAACTTTTCCAAAAGGCTCGATAACCTTTCTAAAAGGCTCGATAACCTTTGTAAAAGGCTCGATAACTTTTCCAAAATGCTCGATAACTTTTAACACTGTCATCGTGCCTTTTGAAATTGTTATCGAGCCTTTTTGGAAAAGTCTCGATAACTTTTCCAAAAGGCTCGATAACCTTTGTAAAAGGCTCGATAACTTTTCCAAAAGGCTCGATAACTTTTAACACTGTCATCGTGCCTTTTGAAATTGTTATCGAGCCTTTTTGGAAAAGTCTCGATAACTTTTCCAAAAGGCTCGATAACCTTTCTAAAAGGCTCGATAACCTTTGTAAAAGGCTCGATAACTTTTCCAAAGGCTCGATAACTTTTCAAAAGGCTCGATAACCTTTCTAAAAGGCTGGATTGATTTTCAAATTTATTCGTGCCTTTTAACAATGTCATCGTGCCTTTTGTAGTTATTATCGAGCCTTTTTGACAAAAATATTTCGAGCCTTTTTGAAAAAAGTTTCCAGCCTTTTGGTTGATTTCGAGTCTTCTTCAAAAAATATCCGTGCCTTTCTGAACAAAGTTTCGAGCCTTTTAACAAAATATTCGTGCCTTTTCGAAATTGATTTCGAGCCTTTTTGACAAAAATATTTCGAGCTTTTTTGAAAAAAAATTCGAGCCTTTTTCAAAAAATATTCGAGGCTTTTCATGTAATATTTGAAGACATTGTGTAATCATGGGTTTTTGTTAATGGTTTGTGATTATTAATTTGACAGCCTCATGAATCGGGTTAGAATAGTAATATCTTACAACGGTCGATGGGACCAGTTACCCGACGGAAGTCAGAGGTTTGTTGGATCCGATAACCGGGGAATGTACGTGTCAAACAATATGACTTACGAAGAATTGGTGACGATCGTGCATACTATTGTGAACTATGATGTAAACAAATACAATTTTGAGTTGTCATCAATATCACTCGTTCCTGGCAGTACGTGTCGCACATTGATAAGGAATGACGACGATGTCCAGTTTATGCTAGGGGAAGATCGAGTGATCCCTCAAGTAGTGTGTCAGTCTAACTGAGCGGACAGCTGGAGATGTGGTAGGGAATAATATTCCTCCTCCTGAAAATACCCAACAGTTTTGGATCCTTTAGCGGTAAGCAACACAAGTGTCACCATCCAAAGTGGTCCCAGTCGAAGGGTGGGAAACTTTGTGGTGGTCCCAGAAGTTTTACTGTCGCCATGCACATGCAGCTGAAATTCAATTGGGTGATGTGGGTGATGTGTTTGGCAGTCGAATTGAGCAGTACAATGAGTAGGAAAGTTTTTTGTAGGTAAAAGCTTGTAGCTTTTTGTGAAGATACAAATTTGTCAACGTTTAGATAGGGAAATGGACCGAAACGAAAAATTAGTAACATGTCCGTTAAAATGTGCGTTTAAGTCCAATTTTTTTTTCAAAGGACGCTTTTCAAATATTTATTAACTGCTCATAAAGTTTTTTTGCAACTAAACACTTTGTAGCTTTGTGAAGGATACAAATTTTTACAACGTTTAGTAGGGAAATTTGATCGAAAACGAAAAATTCGTAAGATGTCCGTTTTAAAAATTAATTGCGATTTAGAGTCCAATTTTTTTTTCAAACGAGACTCTTTAAAATAATTTTATTAACTCCTCATAAAGGTTTTTGCAAGTAAACACTTTGTAGCTTTTGTGAAGATACAAATTTTTACAACGGTTAGTTAGGGAAATTGGACCGAAAACAAAAAAATTAGTAAATGTCCTTTTAAAATTGCGATTTAGTCCAATTTTTTTCAAAGGACTCTCTAAAATAATTTATTAAACGTGCTCATAAAGTTTTTTGCAACTAAACACTTTGTAGCTTTTGTGAAGATACAAATTTTTACAACGGTTAGTTAGGGAAATTGGACCGAAAACGAAAAATTCGTAAATGTCCTTTTAAAATTGCGATTTAGTCCAATTTTTTTCAAAGGACTCTCTAAAATAATTTATTAAACATGCTCATAAAGTTTTTTTGTAAGTAAAAGCTTTGTAGCTTTTGTGAAGATACAAATTTTTACAACGGTTAGTTAGGGAAATTGGACCGAAAACGAAAAATTCGTAAATGTCCTTTTAAAATTGCGATTTAGTCCAATTTTTTTCAAAGGACTCTTTAAAATAATTTATTAAACGTGCTCATAAAGTTTTTTGCAACTAAACACTTTGTAGCTTTTGTGAAGATACAAATTTTTACAACGGTTAGTTAGGGAAATTGGACCGAAAACGAAAAATTCGTAAATGTCCTTTTAAAATTGCGATTTAGTCCAATTTTTTTCAAAGGACTCTCTAAAATAATTTATTAAACGTGCTCATAAAGTTGTTTGTAGTTTTTGTGAAGATACAAATATTTACAACGGTTAGTTAGGGAAATTGGACCGAAAACGAAAAATTCGTAAATGTCCTTTTAAAATTGCGATTTAGTCCAATTTTTTTCAAAGGACTCTCTAAAATAATATATTAAACCTGCTCATAAAGTTGTTGGCAAGTAAAAGCTTTGTAGCTTTTGTGAAGATAAAAAATTTTACAACGGTCAGTTAGGGATATTGGACCGAAAACGAAAAATTTGTAAATGCCATTGGAAAATTACGATTAAATCCAATTTTTTGGCAAGGACTCTTTAAAATAATTTATTAAACATGCTCATAAAGTTGTTTGCAAGTAAAAGCTTTGTAGCTTTTGTGAAGATACAAATTTTTACAACGGTTAGTTAGGGAAATTGGACCGAAAACGAAAAATTCGTAAATGTCCTTTTAAAATTGCGATTTAGTCCAATTTTTTTCAAAGGACTCTCTAAAATAATTTATTAAACGTGCTCATAAAGTTGTTTGCAAGTAAAAGCTTTTAGGGAAATTGGACCGAAAACGAAAAATTCGTAAATGTCCTTTTAAAATTGCGATTTAGTCCAATTTTTTTCAAAGGACTCTCTAAAATAATTTATTAAACGTGCTCATAAAGTTGTTTGCAAGTAAAAGCTTTGTAGCTTTTGTGAAGATACAAATTTTTACAACGGTTAGTTAGGGAAATTGGACCGAAAACGAAAAATTCGTAAATGTCCTTTTAAAATTACGATTTAGTCCAATTTTTTTGGCAAGGACTCTTTAAAATAATTTATTAAACGTGCTCATAAAGTTTTTTTGTAAGTAAAAGCTTTGTAGCTTTTGTGAAGATACAAATTTTTACAACGGTTAGTTAGGGAAATTGGACCGAAAACGAAAAATTCGTAAATGTCCTTTTAAAATTGCGATTTAGTCCAATTTTTTTCAAAGGACTCTCTAAAATAATTTATTAAACGTGCTCATAAAGTTTTTTTGTAAGTAAAAGCTTTGTAGCTTTTGTGAAGATACAAATTTTTACAACGGTTAGTTAGGGAAATTGGACCGAAAACGAAAAATTCGTAAATGTCCTTTTAAAATTGCGATTTAGTCCAATTTTTTTCAAAGGACTCTCTAAAATAATTTATTAAACATGCTCATAAAGTTTTTTTGTAAGTAAAAGCTTTGTAGCTTTTGTGAAGATACAAATTTTTACAACGGTTAGTTAGGGAAATTGGACCGAAAACGAAAAATTCGTAAATGTCCTTTTAAAATTGCGATTTAGTCCAATTTTTTTCAAAGGACTCTCTAAAATAATTTATTAAACATGCTCATAAAGTTTTTTTGTAAGTAAAAGCTTTGTAGCTTTTGTGAAGATACAAATTTTTACAACGGTCAGTTAGGGATATTGGACCGAAAACGAAAAATTTGTAAATGCCATTGGAAAATTACGATTAAATCCAATTTTTTGGCAAGGACTCTTTAAAATAATTTATTAAACGTGCTCATAAAGTTGTTTGCAAGTAAAAGCTTTGTAGCTTTTGTGAAGATACAAATTTTTACAACGGTTAGTTAGGGAAATTGGACCGAAAACGAAAAATTCGTAAATGTCCTTTTAAAATTGCGATTTAGTCCTATTTTTTTCAAAGGACTCTCTAAAATAATTTATTAAACGTGCTCATAAAGTTGTTTGCAAGTAAAAGCTTTGTAGCTTTTGTGAAGATAAATGGGAATCGTCTCGAAAATAGTTACAACTGAGACTTAAGTGGGTCAAACTTTAAAGCATTTAAATCATAGAGTGTCAACTAACTATCTAAGTGTGTCAAATTTAAAGAATTTATATTTTGCGTCAATTTTATAGATTATCGGGTCAAATTTTTGTACTCAATTAAATTTTCAATATACCAAATACAAAATAACTTCCCCGTCTGAAGTTTTAAGTAAATATATTAAAATTTAAAATTTAAAGTTGCCGTGTTAAAAAGGTACCGCACTGATTCAAATTCAACATTTGAGTGTAAAATTTACGTATGCTATGTGTTGAGGACTATATTTAGGGCAAACGATGTTTGATTTGTGCCAATAAAATATCATTGGAATCGCCCCGAAAATACCTACAACCGAGACTTAAATGGGTCAAATTTTAAAGCATTTAAATCATAGAGTGTCAAATAACTAGCTGATAGTGTCAAATGTAATGAATTTTATTTTTTACGTCAATTTTATATATTATTGGGTCAAATTTTTGTACTCAGCTAAATTTTCAATATACCAAATACAAAATAACTTCCCCGTGTGAAGTTTTAAGTAAGTATATTAAATTTTAAAATTTGAAGTTACCGTGTTGAAAAGGTTCCGCACTGATTCAAATTCCACCATTGTGTGTAAACTTTTTTATGCTATGTTTTGAGGACTATGTTTAGGGCAAACGATGTTTGGTTTGGGCCAATAAAATATCATTGGAATCGTATCGAAAATACCTACAACCGAGACATAAATGGTTCAAATTTTAAAGCATTCAAATCATAGAGTGTGAAATAACTAGCTAAGTGTGTCAAATTTGAAAAATTTAATATTTTGCGTCAATTTTATAGATTATTGGGTCAAATTTTTATACCCGGTTAAATTTTCAATATACCAAATACAAAATAACTTCCCCGTGTGAAGTTTTAAGTAAATATATTAAAATTTAAATTTCAAGTTGTTGTGTTAAAAAGGTACCGCACCGATTCAAATTCCACCTTTTTGCGTAAAATTTATGTATGCTATGTTTTGAGGCCTATATTTAGGGAAAATGGTGTTTGATTTGGGCCAATATCATATCGTTGGAATCGTCTCGAAAATAGTTACAATTGAGACTTAAATGGGTCAAACTTTAAAGAATTTAAATCATAGAGTGTCAACTAACTATCTAAGTGTGTCAAATTTAAAGAATTTTATATTTTGCGTCAATTTTACAGATTATTGGGTCAAATTTTGGTACTCAATTAAATTTTCAATATACCAAATACAAAATAACTTCCCCGTCTGAAGTTTTAAGTAAATATATTAAAATTTAAAATTTAAAGTTGCCGTGTTAAAAAGGTACCGCACCAATTCAAATTCAACATTTGTGTGTAAAATTTACGTATGCTATGTGTTGAGGACTATATTGAGGGGAAACGATGTTTGATTTGGGCCAATAAAATATCGTTGAAATCGCCCCAAAAATACCTACAACTGAGACTTAAATGGGTCAAATTTTAAAGCATTTAAATCATAGAGTGTCAAATAACTAGCTGAGAGTGTCAAATTTAATGAATTTTATTTTTTACGTCAATTTTATATATTATTGGGTCAAATTTTTGTACTCAGCTAAATTTTCAATATAACAAATACAAAATAACTTCCCCGTGTGAAGTTTTAAGTAATTATATTAAAAGTAAATATATTAAATATATATATATTAAAAGTAAATATATTAAAATTTAAAATTTCATGTTCCCGTGTTAGAAAGTACTGCACCGATTCAAATTCAACCTTCGTGTGTAAAATTTATGTATGCTATGTTTTCAGGACTATATTTAGGGCAAACGATGTTTGATTTGGGCCAATAATATATCGTTGGAATCGTCTTAAAAATACCTACAACCGAGACTTAAATTGTTCAAATTTTAAAGCATTTAAATCATAGAGTGTTAAATAACAAGCTGAGTGTGTCAAATTTAATGAATTTTATGTTTTGCGTCAATTTTATAGATTATTGAGTCAAATTTTCGTACTCAGTTAAATTTTCAATATACCAAATACAAGTTCCACCTTTTTGTTTGTAAAAGTTATGTATGCTATGTTTTGAGGACTATATTTAGGGCAAACAATGTTTGATTTGGGCCAATAAAATATCGTTGGAATCGTCACGAAAATACCTACAACCGAGACTTAAATGGGTCAAATTTTAAAGCATTTAAATCTTAGAGTGTCAAATAACTAGCTGAGTATGTCAAATTTAATGAATTTTATATTTTGCATCAATTTTATAGATTACTGTGTCAAATTTTTGTACTCAGTTCAATTTTCAATATACCAAATACAAAATAACTTCCCCATGTGAAGTTTTAAGTAAGAATATTAAAAGTAAATATATTAAAATTTAAAATTTCATGTTCCCGTGTTAAAAAAGTACGGCACCGATTCAAATTCAACCTTTGTGGGTAAAATTTATGTATGCTATGTTTTGAGGACTATATTTAGGGAAAACGATGTTTGATTTGGGCCAATAATATATCGTTGGAATCGTCTCAAAAATACCTACAACCTAGACTTAAATGGGTGAAATTTAAAGCTTTTAAATCATACAATGTCAAAAAACTAGCTAAGTGTGTCAAATTTATAGAATTTTATATTTTGCATCAATTTTATAGATTACTGTGTCAAATTTTTTTACTCAGTTAAATTTTCAATATACCAAATACAAAATAACTTCCCCGTGTGAAGATTTAAGTAAATATATTAAAATTTAAAATTTCAAGTTGCTGTGTTAAAAAGGTACCCCACCGATTCAAATTCCACCTTTTTGTGTGTAAAAGTTATGTATGCTGTGTTTTGAGGACTATATTTAGGGCAAACAATATTTGATTTGGGCCAATAAAATATCGTTGGAATCGTCACGAAAATACCTACAATTGAAACTTAAATAGGTCAAATTTTAAAGCATTTAAATCATAGAGTATCAAATAACTAGCTGACTGTGTCAAATTTAATGAATTTTATATTTTGCGTCAATTTTATAGATTATTGAGTCAAATTTTCATACTCAGTTAAATTTTCAATATACCAAATACAAAATAACTTCCGGTGTGAAGTTTTAACTAAATATATTAAAATTTAAAATTTAAAGTTACCGTGTTAAAAAGGTACCGCACCGATTCAAATTCAACCTTTGTGTGTAAAATTTATGTATGCTATGTTTTGAGGACTATATTTAGGGCAAACGATGTTTGATTGGGGTGAATAAAATATCATTGGAATCATCTCAAAAATACCTACAACCGAGACTTAATTGGGTCAAATTTTAAATCTTTAAATCATAGAGTGTCAAATAACTAGCTGAGTGTGTCAAATTTAATGAATTTTAAATTTTGCGTCAATTTTATAGATTATCGGGTCAAATTTTTGTACTCAATTAAATTTTCAATATACCAAATACAAAATAACTTCCCCGTGTGAAGTTTTAAGTAAATATATTTAAATTTAAAATTTCAAGTTGCCGTGTTTAAAAGGTGTCGCACCGATTCAAATTCCACCTTTTTGTGTGTAAAAGTTATGTAAGCTATGTTTTGAGGCCTATATTTAGGGAAAACGGTGTTTGATTTGGGCCTATAACATATCATTGGAATCGTCTCGAAATAGTTACAACTGAGACTTAAATGGGTCAAACTTTAAAGTAGTTAAATCATAGAGTGTCAAATAACTAGTTGAATGTGTCAAATTTAAAGAATTTTATATTTTGCATCAATTTTATAGATTATTGGGTCAAATTTTTGTACTCAGTTAAATTTTCAATATACCAAATACAAAATAACTTCCCCATGTGAAGTTTTAAGTAAATATATTAAAATTTAAATTTAAAAGTTACCATGTTAAAAAGGTACCACACCGATTCAAATTCAACCTTTGTGTGTAAAATTTATGTATGCTATGTTTTCAGGACTATATTTAGGGCAAACGATGTTTGATTTGGGCCAATAATATATCATTGGAATTGTCTCAAAAATACCTACAACAGAGACTTAAATGGGTTAAATTTTAAAGCATTTAAATCATACAATGTCAAATAACTAGCTGAGTGTGTCAAATTTATAAAATTTTATATTTTGCATTAATTTCATAGATTATTGAGTCAAATTTTTGTACTCAGTTAAATTTTCAATATACCAAATACAAAATAACTTCCCCGTGTGAAGTTTTTAGTAAATGTATTAAAATTTAAAGTTACCATGTTAAAAAGGTACCGCACCGATTCAAATTCTACATTTGTGTGTAAAATTTACATATGCTATGTCTTGAAGACTATATTTAGGGCAAATGATGTTTCATTTGGCACAATAAAATATTGTTGGAATCGTCTCGAAAATACCTACACCCAAGACTTAAATGGGTCAAATTGTAAAGCATTTAAATCATACAGTGTCAAATAACTAGCAATGAATTTTATATTTTGCGTCACTTTTATAGATTATTGGGTCAAATTTTTTACTCAGTTAAATTTTCAAAATATCAAATACAAAATAACTTCGTGAAGTTTTAAGTAAATATATAAAAATTTAAAATTTCATGTTGCCATGTTTAGAAGGTACCGCACCGATTCAAATTCCACATTTTTGTGTGTAAAAGTTATGTATGCTAAGTTTTGAGGACTATATTTACTTATTTAGGGAAAATGGTGTTTGATTTGGGCCTACAACATATCGTTGGAATCGTCTCAAAAATACCTACAAACGAGACTTAAATGGGTCTAATTTTAAAGCAATTAAATCATAGAGTGTCAAATAATTAGCTGAATGTGTCAAATTTAAATAATTTTATATTTTGCGTCAATTTTATAGATTATTGAGTCAAATTTTTATACTCAGTTAAATTTTCAATATACCAAATACAAAATAACTTCCCCGTTTGAAGTTTTAAGTAAATATATTAAATTTTAAAATTTAAAGTTACCATGTTAAAAAGGTACCGCACCGATTCAAATTCAACATTTGTGTGTAAAATTTATGTATGCTATGTTTTGAGGACTATATTTAGGGCAAACGATGTTTGATTGGGGCCAATAAAATATCGTTGGAATCATCTCGAAAATACCTACAACCGAGACTTAAATGGGTCAAATTTTAAATCATTTAAATCATAGAGTGTCAAATAACAAGCTGAGTGTGTCAAATTTAATGAATTTCAAATTTTGCGTCCATTTTATAGATTATTGGGTCAAATTTTTGTACTCAGTTATATTTTCAATATACCAACTACAAAATAATTTCCCCGTGTGAAGTTTTAAGTAAATATATTAAAATTCAAAATTCAAAGTTACCATGTTAAAAAGGTACCGCACCGATTCAAATCCAACCTTTGTGTGTAAAATTTATTTATGCTTTGTTTTCGAGACTATATTTAGGTCAAACGATGTTTGATTTGGGCAAATAATATATCGTTGGAATCGTCTCAAAAATTCCAACAACAGAGACTTAAATAGGTCAAATATTAAAGCATTTAAATCATACAATGTCAAATAACTAGCTGAGTGTGTCAAATTTATAAAATTTTATATTTTGCGTCAAATTCATAGATTATTGAGTCAAATTTTCGTACTCAGTTAAATTTTCAATATACCAAATACAAAATAACTTCCCCGTGTGAAGTTTTTAGTAAATGTATTAAAATTTAAAATTTAAAGTTATCATGTTAAAACCGCACTGATTCAAATTCTACATTTGTGTGTAAAATTTACGTATGCTATGTTTTGAAGACTATATTTAGGGCAAACGATGTTTTATTTGGCCCAATAAAATATCGTTGGAATCGTCTCGAAAATACCTACAACCAAGACTTAAATGGGTCAAATTTTAAAACATTTAAATCATACAGTGTCAAATAACTAGCTGAGTATGTCAAATTTAATGAATTTTATATTTTGCATCAATTTTATAGACTATTTGGTCAAATTTTTTACTCAGTTAAATTTTCAATATACCAAATACAAAATAACTTCCCCTTGAGAAGTTTTAAGTAAATATATAAAAATTTAAAATTCCATGTTGCCATGTTTAAAAGGTACCGCACCTCAAATTCCACATTTTTGTGTGTAAAAGTTATGTATGCCAAGTTTTGAGGACTATATTTAGGGAAAACGGTGTTTGATTTGGGCCTATAACATATCGTTGGAATCGTCTCGAAAATACCTACAAACGAGACTTAAATTGGTCAAATTTAAAGCAATTAAATCATAGAGTGTCAAATAATTAGCTGAATGTGTGAAATTTAATGAATTTTATATTTTGCGTCAATTTTATAGATTATTGGGTCAAATTTTATACTCAGTTAAATATTCAATATACCAAATACAAAATAACTTCCCCGTGTGAAGTTTTAAGTAAATATATTAAATTTAAAAGTTTTGCAAAATATGCATTTTCATAGAGGAAAATAAGGGAAATTGGACCAAAAAAATATGAGGCGCATATTTCATTACATAACGCGCTTTTATCCTAATTTTTTCCATAGAACTACTTAAAATAGTGTACTCTTCCTATGTAAAACATTCGAAATAATTTTAAAAATTTTGCACATTATGCATTTTTACTGAGGTTAGTAAGGGTAAATTTGACAGAAAATTTATGAGGCGCATATTTCATTATATAATGCGCTTTTGTCCTAATATTTTCTATGGAACTGCTTAATATGGTGTATTCTCCCTATGTTAAAAATTATAAGTAATTTAAAAAAGAAAAAGAAAAATTTGCATTTTAATGCACTTTTACCCTAATTTTTTCCATGGAACTACTTAAAATGGTGTATTCTTCCTATGTTAACAATTCTAGGTAATTTTAAAAAAAATTACAAATTATGCATTTTTATTGAGGTTAGTAAAGGAAATTTTCGGTAAAATTTCCGTGGCTCATATTTCATTACATAATACACTTTTATCCTAATTTTTTCCATGGAACTACTTCCAATGGTGTATTATTTCTATATTAAAAATTCTAGGCAATTTTAAAATTTTTGCAAATTATGCATAAATATAGAGTGCATATTTCAATATATAATGTGCTTTTATCCTAATTTTTTCTATGAAACTACTTAAAATTGTGTATTATTCCTATGTTAAAAATTTTAGGTAATTTTAAAATTTTTGCAAATTATGCATTTTTATTGAGATTAGAAAGGGAAATTAGACCGAAAAATTACGTGGCACATATTTCATTAGATAATGCGCTTTTATTCTAATTTTTCCATGGAACTAATTAAAATGGTGTATTCTTCCTATGTTAAAAATTCTAGGTAATTTTAATTTTTTTTGCAAATTATGCATATATATAGGTAAATATGGGAAATTTGACCGAAAAAGTATGAGGTGCATATTTCTTTACACATTGCACTTTTATCCAAATATTTTCCTTAGAAGTACTTAAAATGGTGTATTCTTCTTATTTTAAAAATTCTAGCTAATTTTAAAAAAAATTGCAAATTATGCATTTTAATAGAGGTTGGTAAGGGAAATTTGACTGAAAAATTACGAGGCGCATATTTCATTACATAATACGTTTTTATCATTATTTTCTTTATTGAACTATTGAAAATGGTGTATTCTTCCTATGTTAGAAATTCTAGGTAATTTTAATAAATTTTCAAATTATGCATTTTAATAGAGGTTAGTAAAGGAAATTTGACCAACAAATTACGAGGCGCATATTTCATTACATAATGGCTTTTATCCAAATATTTTCCATATAACTACTTAAAATGGTGTATTCTTCCTATATTAAAAATTCTAGGTAATTTTAAAAAAAAATTCAAACACATTTCAGTTGAGGTTAGTAATAGAAATTTGACCGAAAAATTACAAAGAGCATATTTTATTACATAATGCGATTTTATCCTATTTTTTCCATTAAACTAATTTAAATGGTGTATTCTTCCTATGTTAAAAATTCTAGGGGCTTTTTTAAAAAAATAATAATAATCAAACTATTCATTTTAATAAAGTTTAGTAAGGGAAATTTGACCGAAAAAATACGATACTCATACTTCATTACATAATTCGCTCTTATCTTAATTTTTCTATGTAACTACTTAAATGGTGTATTCTTCCTATGTTGAAAATTCTAGGTAATTTTAAAAATAAAAAAAAAATCAAATTATGCATTTTAAAAGATGTTAGTAAGGGAAATTTGACCGAAAAATTACGAGATGCGTATTTCATTACATAATGCGCCTTTATCTTTATTTTCTTCTTTGAACTACTTAAAATGGTGTATTCTTCCTATGTTAAAAATTCTAGGTGATTTTAAATTTTTTGCATATTATGCTTAAATATAGAGGTTAGTATGGGAAATTTGACTGAAAAATTACGATTTGTGTATTTCGTTACATAATGCTCTTTATCCTAATTTTTTCCATGAAACTATTTAAAATGGTGTATTCTTCCTATGTTAAAAATTTGAGGTAATTTTAAATTTTTGCAAATTATGCATTTTTATTGAGAACGTAACGAAAATTTGACTGAAAACTTATGAGGCGCATATTTCATTTCATAGTGCACTTTTATCCTAATTTTTTCAATGGAACTACTTAAATTGTGTATTCATACTATGTTAAAAATTCTAGGTAATTTAAAATAAAAAAAAGAGTCAAATTATGCCTTTTTATAGAGGTATAGGAAATTTGACCGAAAAATTACGAGGCGAGTATTCATTATATAATACGATTTTATCCTAATTTTTTCCATGAAACTAATTAAAATTGTGTATTATTCCTATTTTAAAAATTCTAGGTAATTTTAAATTTTTTGCAAATTATGCATAAATATAGATGTAAGGGAAATTTAATCGAAAAATACGAAGCGCATATTTCATTACATAACGCGCTTTTATCCTAATTTTTCATGGAACTACTTAAAATGGTGTACTCTTCCTATGTTAAACATTCGAAGTAATTTTAAAATTTTTGTAAATTATGCATTTTTATTAAGGTTTTAATAAGGGAAAATTTGACCGAAAAATTAGGAGGCGCGTAATTCATTACAAAATGCACTTTTATCATTATTTTTTTCATTGAACTATTTAAAATGGTGTATTCTTCCTATGTTAAAAATTCTAGGTAATTTTAAAAGTTTTGCAAATTATGCATTTTTATAGAGGTAAATATGGGAAATTTCACCGAAAAATTACGAGGCTCATATTTCATTACATATTGTGCTTTTATCCAAATATTTTCCGTGGAACTGCTTAAAATAGTGTATTCTTCCTATATTAAAAATTATAGGTAATTTTTAAAAAAATTCAAATTATGCATTTTAATAGAGGTTAGTCAGGTAAATTTGACCGAAAATTATGATGCTCATAATGCACTTTTATCCTAATTTATTCCATGGAAATACTTATAATGGTGTATTCTTCCTATGTTAAAATTTCTAGGTAATTTTAAAATTGTTGGAAGTTAAGCGCTTTTTAAAAGGTTAGTGAGGGAAATTTCACCAAAAATTTACGAGGCACATATTTCATTATCTAATGCACTTTCATCCTAATTGTTTCCACGTAACTACTTAAAATTATGTATTATTCCTATGTTAACAATTCTAGTTAATTTTATAAAAAATTACAAATAATGCAATTTTATTGAGGTTAGTGAGGGAAATTTCATATTCATTACATAATGCACTTTATCCTAATTTTTTCCATGAGCTACTTCAAATGGTGTATTATCCCTATGTTAAAAATTCTAGATGATTTTAAAAATTTTGCAAATTATGCATAAATATAGACATTAGTAAGGGAAATTTGATCGAAAAATTATGAGGCACACATTTCAATACATAATGCGCTTTTATCCTAATGTTTTCCATGGAACAACTTAAAATTTTAAAAAATTTGCAAATTATGCATTTTCGTTGAGGTTAGTAAGGGTAAATTTGACCGAAAAATTACGAAGTGCATATTTCATTACATAATGTGCTTTTATCATTATTTTCATCATTGAACTACTTAAAATAATGTATTCTTCCTATGTTAAAAATTCTAGGTAATTTTAAAACTTTATTTTGCAAATTATGCATTTTAATAGAGGTAAATAAGGGAAATTGGACGGAAAAATTATGAGGCTTATATTTCATTACATAATGTGCTTTTATCTTAATTTTTTATATGGAACTACTTAAAATGGTTTATTCTTCCTATGTCAAAAATTCTAGGTAATTTTTAATTTTTTTTGCAAATTATGCATTTTAATAGAGGTTGGTAAGAGAAATTTGACTGAAAAATTACGAGGTGCATGTTTTGTTACGTAATACGCTTTTATCCAAAAAATTTCCTTGGAACTACTTAAATGGTGTATTCTCCTATGTTAAAAATTCTAGGAAATTAAAAAAAAAAATCAAACTTTGCATTTAGTAGAGGTTAGTAACGGAAATTTAACCGAAAAATTACGAAGCGCTACTTAAAATCGTGTATTTTTCCTATGTTAAAAATTCTAGGTAATTTATAAAAAAAAAATATCAAATAATGCATTTTAAAAGAGGATAGTAAGGGAAATTTGACCGAAAAATTACGAGACGCGTATTTCATTACATAATGCGCTTTTATCTTTATTTTCTTCATTGAACTACTTAAAATAGTATTTTTCTCCTATGTTAAAAATTCTAAGTAATTTTAAAAATTTTACAAATTATGCATAAATATAAAGGTTAGTAAGGGAAATTTGACCGAAAAATTACTAGGCACGTATTTCATTACATAATGCTCTTTTATCCTAATTCTTTCCATGAAACTACTTAAAATGGTGTATTCTTCCTATGTTAAAAATTCAAGGTAATTTAAAAAAAAAATTAAATTATGCATTTAATAGAGGTTAGTATGGGAAATTTGACCGAAAAGTTATGAGGCGCATATTTCCTTACATTATGCGTTTTTATCCTAATTTTTTCATTGAACAACTTAAAATGGTATGTTATTCATACGTTAAAAATTGTAGATAATTTAAATGTTTTACAAATTATGCATTTTTAATGAAGTAAGGGTAATTTGACCGAAAAATTACGTGGCACATATTTCATTACATAATACACTTTTATCCTAATTTTTTCCATGGAACTACTTAAAATGGTTTATTATTCATATGTTAAAAATTCTAGGTAATTTTAAATTTTTTGCAAATTATGCATAGATATAGATGTTAGTAAGGGAAATTTGACCGAAAAATTACAAGGCGCATATTTCATTTCATAACGCGCTTTTATCCTAATTTTTTCCATGGAACTACTTAAAATGGTGTACTCATCCTACGCTTAACATTCTTAGTAATTTTAAAAATTTTGCAAATTATGCATTTTTATTGAGGTTAATAAGGGTAAATTTGACCGAAAAATGATGAGGCACATATTTCATTACATAATCTGCTTTTATCATTATTTTTGTCATTGAACTATTTAAAATAGTGTATTCTTCCTATGTTAAAATGTCTATGTAATTTTAAAAGTTTTGCAAATTACGCATTTTTATAGAAGTAAATAACAGCAATTTCACTGAAAAATTACGAGGTGCGTTGATAAGCTTGCTTTTTGTGTCGTTACCAAATTGCGATTATCAAAAGATTAGTTATATTTAAAAAGTTCCTACGCAATGTGCTCTAACTAGCAAAAGACTAGTAAAGCGGCAAGCGAGGGTATCGTTCCGCAGGGAGGTATCATCCATCGACCGTTTCGAGTTCTAGTGTTTATTTGAAGCATGTAAATAGAATACGGATGTGGTGAGAATGGGGTGTGTGAGGTGTATGTGAGTGTGTGTGTGTGTGTGAATGAATGTAAATAAAAAGAATGCTAATAAATTAAAAGGAATATGGAGGGGTGAGAATGGTGTTTAAAATGACAAATAATAAAAGGGTGGCTAGGAGAGATGTATGATAATGATCACACAAGGTACTTATTAGTTCACCAAAAACAAGTGCACACCTAGTTGATTGTTAGGCATTAAGTTCATCAATTCAAGTTATGGGCTCGTTCTCACGATTAAGGAGTTCCGAAACCAAATCATCTATTATTACGAATCATTCGTTGATTAAGGAAACCAAAATCTATTCTTGCTCCCCAAAGGTCATGGAAGAGCATGTGTCTTAAGGTCAAAGACCCATTAAGCTCATGAACATAGAGCCAAAACCTATTCTAGCACGGTCATGCATAAAACAAGTTTCATCTATTCTTTTAGAGCTAAGTGGTCAAGACTATACCCGGAAGGTCATCCATAAAAGTACAATCCTAACCCACATACACTCAAACCCATCAAAACAAGGCATTTCAACCTTCCAAAGACATACACACACAAATGGGATATTTAATTACAACTACTCCTACATATTAAGTTAATCTACTCCTAATCCCATCCATGAGCACACATCAATTTCCAATTTCCACACACATGCTTATCAAGATAAGAGATTATGCAATAATAACAAGAATAAATCAAAACCCAAATAGATTTAAGAACAATCATAACATAAATGAGCACAATATAGGTTTACAAATATTTCCCAAGTGGGGTTACACATTTAGAAAACAAGAAATACAAAGAGAAGAGTGTAAAAGAGACAACCCTTGAAGATGTGACCTTTTCCAAGTTCTCCATGAATGCTAGCTCGAAATTGGTCCAAAGACCTCTCCTTTCTCCTTGCAATCTACTCCAAATGTGGTGGATGATGGGTAGAAAGTGGTGGTGGTGAGCTTCCCATGGAGGAGAACCTCCATGGGAGCTTTGGAAGCTTCTCTCTCTCTTGGTTTGGGGAAGAAGATGAAGTGCAGCAGCTGCTGTGTGTTCTTCTTTTGGTGGCTGGTTTGTTGTGTCTAGAGAGGGCTCAAAATGGTGTATAAATAGGTTGGGAAACTTAGGGCACGATCTGGGTATGAAAGGACCAAAATGCCCTTCTGAATTGGCTTGAAAACTGACTTTTCGCTGAGCTGACAACGGAAGGTCGCTGCCAAGTTCGCTGTCAGGGGGCGACCAGCTAGGGGGCGAAGATCTCTGCCCCTGGTGCTAAAATATTAGGTCGCTGCCAAAGTCGCTGTCAGGGGGCGAACTTGGCAGCGAACTTCTCGCGCACCGTTACGGAATTGCTCATATCTCCCTCTAGAAAGCCGGAATCGCGATCCGTAAAAACTGCTGGAAAGTAGACTTCCGGGGCTTTCCAAATATATGTAGAGCTCAATGTGGTTCGATCTGAGGAGGGAGATATGCCCCCCGAAAGTTGGCTATTCTGCACAATTGGCTCTGCCGCGGTCATGTTTCCAGCCTCGCGCACCGTTACGGAAACTGCCATAACTCCCTCTAGAAAGCCCGGAATCGTGATCCGTAAAAACCACTAGAAAGTAGACTTCCGGGGCTTTCCGAAAATATATGGCACAAAGCCCAGTTCTCAAAGAGGAGGGAGATATAGGCCTCGAAATCTATATGTTCTGCATGGGCATTTGCAATGTCAGCCCATTAACCTTTGGAAAGCAGAGTTGACCAGTGCCGCGGTCTCAATGTCGCGTTCTAGCTCAACGGCGGATCCATCACGGAAACATGGTTTTGCTTGCCGTGATTGACCATGAATCACGCCACGGTTTGGGTCAACGGCGAGACCGCGACAACTCTGCATGGATTCCATTCTTCACTTTTTAGCTCATTTTTGCCTCCCAAACTTGACTTTATACTCAACACCATTGTAGGGAACATGTACCTACACAAGGCTCACAAAACATATTATATACAAAAATGCGCTCGAAAACGAGTACAAAAGCTAGGAAATGGGGACCTCAAATAGGTATATAAATCGTCCGATCAAATACCCCCAAACCTATCTTTTGCTCGTCCTCGAGCGAAACCCAAAAAGAAGAATAAACAAATAAATAAAACATAAGAAAATAAAAACTAAACTAGTCCACTTTCGTAGGAACACGACGGCACTGAGCATGTGCCACAAGCCTTTAAACCACTAGGCGATCCCTAGTGGAGGAGTATAGTCTCCTGAGGGTTTACAGCTACGACACCCACAAACGTATACTCTGCAAGAAAAGTTGAGATGCAATCCAACACACCAAGCAAAGACAATACACGCATGCTAAAATCTCGGATTATACCATTCAATAAACATGCATCACGCAATGCAAGTATGCCAATACTTAGGATGTTTTCGGTTTACAAACAACTATGCTCGAATGCCCAAGATAAAATTCGCCTCGACTCTAATCCTCACCGGATTTCAGTTTTATTTTCACTCAGAACTTAGGCGCACTCTCTAGCAAACACATGCGATTTGGAGTTTAGTATATGGAATCAAATGTAATCGCATATGAGTATTTTCCAATAACGCACATTTTCTGAAAATGGATCTCATGGAAGGAATTGAAATGCCACGAACGTGGAAAGACATGCATCGACTCGCATTCCCAAGATAGACTTCCTAAGAGATCAAATGGGTTTTTCCTTACTTTTATTGGGCCAAGGTGATTTGTGGTAGTGTTGTGATGTAAGAGATGGTGGGAGCGGGAAGGATAAAGTTATTAATCATGCTAAGGTGTGTTTACACATTACACTTTATAACAAAATTAGCTCTATCACACAATACAAACGTCTAGGCTTTGTGCTACAATTGTACCCTTATTAATGAGTAACTTTATAATTGAAGAACTAGAGGGCTTAAGTGTTTTATATTGCAACACTTATTCTATTTTTTCTTTTTTTTTTTTTTTTTTTTTTTTCTTTTCTTTTTGTAAGCCTTTGCCTAGCACAATTTACATATATTTGCCTACGTACACGCTTTTACAAAATTTAGAGCCAGCTTCTCCTAAGCTATACACCTCAACATGATCAATAACTAGGGAATGGATATGTATTTGGCTTCAATTTGCAATGAATATATGGGTATGGGAGTGTTTAGGCTATTTTAGTAGTTATGCACACACTCAAGCCCAAAATCATTTCTAAAAGTCCATCTACCAAGGGAATACAAGTCTCAACAAGCAATCCACATGATGAAGTTCTATGGCAATCAATGCAAAATTGATGTACAATGAGATCACAATGAAGAAAAAAATCGAAGAGTGTATAAGAGTAGAAACAAAACCCACAAACTTTCGTTATTTAGGCACAGTGTAGCTCACGGGTAGTCTCCACAATTTTCCTCGGCTAAACAAGCATATAAGTCTTATCCACCTCAACATCAAAAGATTGGCACTGTACAAGCAAATTTAAGCGACGCATGGAGCTAAAAGCATACATGATATGTCTCAACCGACATGCAAAGAAAAACAACTCAACAAAATGGACTCATTTCCAAAAAAAATTTAAAATTGACCGATTTATGCAGAGATTTGAAAATTTTCTAAACGTAACAAAAACACATATAAACAACGGAAGTGTCCACACCCCCAAACATAAACTCAACATTGTCCTCAATGTTGCTCAACTCATAAAATATGGACAATGTTTAGTAAGATTCAGAGATAAGAACACAACATCACAAACACAACAAACATAGCATTATAACATTTAAGCACATGGGCAATTCCGCCCAAATCAACAACTATCCACAAGCACTCCAATTTAGCTCAAAATTTAGAGGATACCTCTTGTGGTTGCGTCCAACGCGTCCGTTGTGGTTCTACCATTTCACTTGGGGAGTTGTTACGGCGCGATACGCGCACTCTTACTGTTCTTATGAGTTGTGCGGTCCATCCGACTTGAAAATTTCCTTTCCTTGCACAAGCACAACTCAAAAAACATTAAACGCATATGCTATAAAAAAAATAAAAAATAAAAAATAAAATAAAATAAGAAAAATCCTAAACACATACATATATATCCGCAAAGCAATTAAATCTAAAATTTACAGAACCTAAGCTAAAACAAGGAACAATCAACGAATAGGCCACCTCCCCGGCAGCGGCGCCATTTTGATAAGCTCGCTTTTTGTGTCGTTACCAAATTGCGATTATCAAAAGATTAGTTATATTTAAAAAGTTCCTACGCAATGTGCTCTAACTAGCAAAAGACTAGTAAATCGGCAAGCGAGGGTATCGTTCCGCAGGGAGGTGTCATCCATCGACCGTTTCGAGTTCTAGTGTTTATTTGAAGCATGTAAATAGAATACGGATGTGGTGAGAATGGTGTGTGTGAGTGTGTGTGTGAAGGAATGTAAATAAAAAGAATGCTAATAAATTAAAAGGAATATGGAGGGGTGAGAATGGTGTTTAAAATGACAAATAATAAAAGGGTGGCTAGGAGAGATGTATGATAATGATCACACAAGGTTCAATATGTTTACCATACAATAGTGCACAAATAGTGGTTGTTAGGCATTAAGTTCATCCAATTCAAGTTATGGGCTCGTTCTCACGATTAAGGAGTTCCGAAACCAAATCATCTATTATTACGAATCATTCGTTGATTAAGGAAACCAAAATCTATTCTTGCTCCCCAAAGGTCATGGAAGAGCATGTGTCTTAAGGTCAAAGACCATTAAGCTCATGAACATAGAGCCAAAACCTATTCTAGCACGGTCATGCATAAAACAAGTTTCATCCATTCTTTTAGAGCTAAGTGGTCAAGACTATACCCGGAAGGTCATCCATAAAAGTACAATCCTAACCCACATACACTCAAACCCATCAAAACAAGGCATTTCGACCTTCCATCAACATACATACACAAATAGGATATTTGATTACAACTACTCCTACATATTAAGTTAATCTAATCCTAATCCTATCCATGAACACATATCAATTTCCAATCTCCATACACATGCATATCAAGACAAGAGATTTTGCAATAATAACAAGAATAAATCAAAACCCAAATGGATTTAAGAACAATCATAACATAAATGAGCACAAATATAGGTTTACAATATTTCCCAAGTGGGGTTACACATTCAAGAAAACATGAAATACAAAGAGAATGAGTTTTAAGGAGACAACCCTTGAAGAAATCCCTCCAAGAGCTCCATGAATCCCTAGCTCGAAATTGGTCATAGACCACTCCTATCTCCTTGCAATCAACTCCCAAATGTGGTGGAGGATGTGTAGAAAATGGTGGTGGTGAGCTTCCCATGGAGGAGAACCTCCATGGGAGCTTTGAAAGCTTCTCTCTCTCTTGGTTTGGGGAAGAAGATGAAGATGGCTGCTGTGTTGTTCTTGGTGTTGGTGGCTGGTTGTGTTCTCTCAAGAGAGGGCTCAAAATGGTGTATAAATAGGTTGGGAAACTTAGGGCACGATCTGGGTATGAAAGGACCAAAATGCCCTTCTGAATTGGCTTGAAAACTGACTTTTCGCTGAGCTGAAAACGGAAGGTCGCTGCCAAGTTCGCTGTCAGGGGGCGACCAGATAGGGGGGCGAAGATCTCTGCCCCTGGTGCTAAAATATTAGGTCGCTGCCAAAGTCGCTGTCAGGGGGCGAACTTGGCAGCGAACTTCTCGCGCACCGTTACGGAATTGCTCATATCTCCCTCTAGAAAGCCCGGAATCGCGATCCGTAAAAACTGCTGGAAAGTAGACTTCCGGGGCTTTCCAAATATATGTAGAGCTCAACGTGGTTCGATCTGAGGAGGGAGATATGCCCCCCGAAAGTTGGCTATTCTGCACAATTGGCTCTGCCGCGGTCATGTTTCCAGCCTCGCGCACCGTTACGGAAACTGCCATAACTCCCTCTAGAAAGCCCGGAATCGTGATCCGTAAAAACCACTAGAAAGTAGACTTCCGGGGCTTTCCGAAAATATATGGCACAAAGCCCAGTTCTCAAAGAGGAGGGAGATATAGGCCTCGAAATCTATATGTTCTGCATGGGCATTTGCAATGTCAGCCCATTAACCTTTGGAAAGCAGAGTTGACCAGTGCCGCGGTCTCAATGTCGCGTTCTAGCTCAACGGCGGATCCATCACGGAAACATGGTTTTGCTTGCCGTGATTGACCATGAATCACGCCACGGTTTGGGTCAACGGCGAGACCGCGACAACTCTGCATGGATTCCATTCTTCACTTTTTAGCTCATTTTTGCCTCCCAAACTTGACTTTATGCTCAACACCAATTGTAGGGAACATGTACCTACACAAGGCTCACAAAACATATTATATACAAAAATGCGCTCGAAAACGAGTACAAAAGCTAGGAAATGGGGACCTCAAATAGGTATATAAATCGTCCGATCAATAATCATATTGAACTAGATTTTTTTTTTTTGTCAAAAAACAATTTAATTTCTCATGTGGGTAGTGAATTGCCCGAACACGTCAACACATTTTATTTCCTTTGAGATTTAAGTTTCCTATTATATTTCAAAAAATAAAAAAAATACTTAATTAAAGTGTAAAACTATCTAAATCCTACTTTTTGTCAAAAAATAATTTAGTGTTATTTTTTTCTGTTTCTCTCTGTGTGATGAACTTTTTTTCTATATTTAATGTTATGTTCTACATTTAACTAATAAAAAAAAAAAAAATGTTTGGGTTGAGATGACGTTGTCCCAGTGATATGCAGATACACATTCGAGTTGTATCCTTTCTTCTGAAATTACAATAGCTAAAATAATAATGCAATATAGGAGGCAAATACGAATACTATTTTATTTCCTTTGAGAGTTAAGTTTCCTATACTGTTTTTATTTATTTATTATTATTTTTTATTTATTTATTCCCTTATATTGCATTTCGTAAATTTCCTAATTCAAGTTTCATAAGTCATGTCCAAATTTAAATTATTTTAATTTGTGTTATATTTTCTTCTTCATGCATGCATGATTGCATGAATGATGATCAGCTATTAGTCCTATTACATTATTGATTATAAACACAAAGTTCATCAAAATTAATTATAAAAAAAAAAATCATATAATTCTCAATTTATAACCCCTTTTTAAGAGTAAAATATAACAAAAATCAACGACCGAAACAATACCAATTCCTCCTAAGTCCCCTAACTCCTAACTATAGCAAAATTAATTAATTAAATCAATCGGCCTTCTCTTCTTGTCATTTGTGTCTGTTCGTTGAAGGGCAAATCTCTTCGAAAACTGGAAACCTACGAGTGATCTTGCTCGATCCGTTAAGGGCCTTGTTGATTTGTTCATCAATTTCCTTTCGCTCTACCTCAGTCTTCGGTGTCTCGATAATGTTGTCCATCCATGGCGACCAAGTTGTGACGGTGCAGCCAGTGTCCTTTGTTGTAGTGGTACTTGTGCTGGTTTTCCCGGTACTCATTATTTCTGTTCAATAAATTTGAAGATGTAAAAAAAAAAAAATTATATATATTAGAAACTATTCAATTGTATCATAATGATTTTCATACAATTCATAAAATCAGAAATAATAATTTCAAATATAAAATTTGGACAGTCTAGAATTATTCATTCAAGCCAAGTCCAATGACACGAGACTCTAATCGCTCATAACAACAAAAAAAAAAAATATATTGAAACAAATAAAAATTAAAAACTAAAAAAAAAATGCATGAGCAATAAAAATAGAATGGATTGACATACCTAGAAATAAATTTGCTTGTGTTTGAAAAGTTCGGTGCAAAGTTTTAAGGTTTTTTGTACTTGTGATGTGATTGAAGAAATTTACTAAGAGAGTGGTATAAATAGGAGAGTTTCATACTTTAATAAGTTCGGAACGGGATACAAAAATAATTACAAAAAATACTTACTATAAATTTTGTTAATGATTGATTAAAGAATTAATAAGTGTATTAATTAATTAATCAAAGGAAATCTTTTTTTTTTTTTAAAAAGTAAATTAAAAAGGAAATATAATACCTAATTAAAGTGGGTTATGTGAAGAAGTTATGTGGATTGACATACCTTAAAAGAAATTTGCTTGCGTTTGAAAAAACCGACGAAAAGGTTTTAAGGCTTCTTGTACTTGTGATGTGATTGAAGAAATTTACATAAATATGATAGTTTCATACTTTAATAAGTACGGAATGGGATACGAAAATAATTACCAAAATTACTTATCATAAATTTTATTAATGATTGATTAAAGAATTAATAAGGGTATTAATTAATTATTCCTAATCCTGCATTAAAAAGGAAATCTAATACTTAATTAAAGTGGAAATCCTACTTCATATAATCATATTGAACTAGATTTTTTTTTTTATGTCAAAAAACAATTTAATTTCTCTTGTGGGTAGTGAATTGCCCGAACACGTCAACACATTTTATATCCTTTGAGATTTAAGTTTCCTATTATATTTCAAAAAAAAAAAAAAATACTTAATTAAAGTGTAAAACTATCTAAATCCTTCTTTTTGTCAAAAAATAATTTAGTGTTATTTTTTTCTGTTTCTCTCTGTGTGATGAACTTTTTTTCTATATTTAATGTTATGTTCTACATTTAACTAATAAAAAAAAAAAATGTTTGGGTTGAGATGACGTTGTCCCAGTGATATGCAGATACACATTCGAGTTGTATCCTTTCTTCTGAAATTACAATAGCTAAAATAATAATGCAATATAGGAGGCAAATACGAATACTATTTTATTTCCTTTGAGAGTTAAGTTTCCTATACTGTTTTTATTTATTTATTATTATTTTTTATTTATTTATTCCCTTATATTGCATTTCGTAAATTTCCTAATTCAAGTTTCATAAGTCATGTCCAAATTTAAATTATTTTAATTTGTGTTATATTTTCTTCTTCATGCATGCATGATTGCATGAATGATGATCAGCTATTAGTCCTATTACATTATTGATTATAAACACAAAGTTCAACAAAATTAATTATAAAAAAAAAAAAATCACATAATTCTCATTTTATAACCCCTTTTTAAGAGTAAAATATAACAAAAATCAACGACCGAAACAATACCAATTCCTCCTAAGACCCCTAACTCCTAACTATAGCAAAATTAATTAATTAAATCAATCGGCCTTCTCTTCTTGTCATTTGTGTCTGTTCGTTGAAGGGCAAATCTCTTCGAAAACTGGCAACCTACGAGTGATCTTGCTCGATCCGTTAAGGGCCTTGTTGATTTGTTCATCAATTTCCTTTCGCTCTACCTCAGTCTTCGGTTTCTCGATAATGTTGTCCATCCATGGCGACCAAGTTGTGACGGTGCAACCAGTGTCCTTTGTTGTAGTGGTACTTGTGCTGGTTTTCCCGGTACTCATTATTTCTGTTCAATAAATTTGAAGATGTAAAAAAAAAAATTGTATATATTAGAAACTATTCAATTGTATCATAATGATTTTCATACAATTCATAAAATCAGAAATAATAATTTCAAATATAAAATTTGGACAGTCTAGAATTATTCATTCAAGCCAAGTCCAATGACACGAGACTCTAATCGCTCATAACAACAAAAAAAAAAAATATATTGAAACAAATAAAAATTAAAAACTAAAAAAAAAATGCATGAGCAATAAAAATAGAATGGATTGACATACCTAGAAATAAATTTGCTTGTGTTTGAAAAGTTCGGTGCAAAGTTTTAAGGTTTTTTGTACTTGTGATGTGATTGAAGAAATTTACTAAGCGAGTGGTATAAATAGGAGAGTTTCATACTTTAATAAGTTCGGAACGGGATACAAAAATAATTACAAAAAATACTTACTATAAATTTTGTTAATGATTGACTAAAGAATTAATAAGTGTATTAATTAATTAATCAAAGGAAATCTTTTCTTTTTTTAAAGTAAATTAAAAAGGAAATATAATACCTAACTAAAGTGGCTTATGTGAAGAAGTTATGTGGATTGACATACCTTAAAAGAAATTTGCTTGTGTTTGAAAAAACCGACGAAAAGGTTTTAAGGCTTCTTGTACTTGTGATGTGATTGAAGAAATTTACATAAATATGATAGTTTCATACTTTAATAAGTACGGAATGGGATACGAAAATAATTACCAAAATTACTTATCATAAATTTTATTAATGATTGATTAAAGAATTAATAAGGGTATTAATTAATTATTCCTAATCCTGTATTAAAAAGGAAATCTAATACTTAATTAAAGTGGAAATCCTACTTCATATAATCATATTGAACTAGATTTTTTTTTTTTTGTCAAAAAACAATTTAATTTCTCATGTGGGTAGTGAATTGCCCGAACACGTCAACACATTTTATTTCCTTTGAGATTTAAGTTTCCTATTATATTTCAAAAAAAAAAAATACTTAATTAAAGTGTAAAACTATCTAAATCCTACTTTTTGTCAAAAAATAATTTAGTGTTATTTTTTTCTGTTTCTCTCTGTGTGATGAACTTTTTTTCTATATTTAATGTTATGTTCTACATTTAACTAATAAAAAAAAAAAATGTTTGGGTTGAGATGACGTTGTCCCAGTGATATGCAGATACACATTCGAGTTGTATCCTTTCTTCTGAAATTACAATAGCTAAAATAATAATGCAATATAGGAGGGAAATACGAATACTATTTTATTTCCTTTGAGAGTTAAGTTTCCTATACTGTTTTTATTTATTACGTATTTATTTTTATTTTTTTATTTCCTTATATTACATTTCGTAAATTTCCTAATTCAAGTTTCATAAGTCATGTCCAAATTTAAATTATTTTAATTTGTGTTATATTTTCTTCTTCATGCATGCATGATTGCATGAATGATGATCAGCTATTAGTCCTACTACATTATTGATTATAAACACAAAGTTCATCAAAATTAATTACAAAAAAAATCACATAATTCTCATTTTATAACCCCTTTTTAAGAGTAAAATAAAAACAAAAATCAACGACCGAAACAATACCAATTCCTCCTAAGTCCCCTAACTCCTAACTATATCAAAATTAATTAATTAAATCAATCAGCCTTCTCTTCTTGTCATTTGTTTCTGTTCGTTGAAGGGCAAACCTCTTCAAAAACCGGCAACCTACGAGTGATCTTGCTCGATCCGTTAAGGGCCTTGTTGATTTGTTCATCAATTTCCTTTCGCTCTACCTCAGTCTTCGGTGTCTCGATAATGTTGTCCATCCATGGCGACCAAGATGGGACGGTGCAGCCAGTGTCCTTTGTTGTAGTGGTACTTGTGCTGGTTTTACCGGTACTCATTATTTATGTTCAATAAATTTGAAGATGTAAAAAGAAAAATTATATATATTAGAAACTATTCAATTGTATCATAATGATTTTCATACAATTCATAAAATCAGAAATAATAATTTTAAATATAAAATTTGGACAGTCTAGAATTATTCATTCAAGCCAAGTCCAATGACACGAGACTCTAATCGCTCATAACAACAACAAAAAAACAAATATTGAAACAAATAAAAATTAAAAACTAAAAAAAAATGCATGAGCAATAAAAATAGAATGGATTGACATACCTAGAAATAAATTTGCTTGTGTTTGAAAAGTTCGGTGCAAAGTTTTAAGGTTTTTTGTACTTGTGATGTGATTGAAGAAATTTACTAAGCGAGTGGTATAAATAAGAGAGTTTCATACTTTAATAAGTTCGGAACGGGATACAAAAATAATTACAAAGAATACTTACTATAAATTTTATTAATGATTGATTAAAGAATTAATAAGTGTATTAATTAATTAATCAAAGGAAATCTTTTTTTTAAAGTAAATTAAAAAGGAAATATAATACCTTATTAAACTGGGCTATGTGAAGAAGTTATGTGGATTGACATACCTTAAAAGAAATTTGCTTGCGTTTGAAAAAACCGACAAAAAGGTTTCAAGGCTTCTTGTACGTGTGATGTGATTGAAGAAATTTACCAAAAGAGTGGTATAAATATGATAGTTTCATACTTTAATAAGTACAGAATGGGATACGAAAATAATTACCAAAATTACTTATCATAAATTTTATTAATGATTGATTAAAGAATTAATAAGGGTATTAATTAATTATTCCTAATCCTGTATTAAAAAGGAAATCTAATACTTAATTAAAGTGGAAATCCTACTTCATATAATCATATTGAACTAGATTTTTTTTTTTTGTCAAAAAACAATTTAATTTCTCATGTGGGTTGTGAATTGCCCGAACACGTCAACACATTTTATTTCCTTTGAGAGTTAAGTTTCCTATTATATTTCAAAAAAAAAAAAAAATACTTAATTATAGTGTAAAACTATCTAAATCCTACTTTTTGTCAAAAAATAATTTAGTGTTATTTTTTTCTGTTTCTCTCTGTGTGATGAACTTTTTTTCTATATTTAATGTTATGTTCTACATTTAACTAATAAAAAAAAAAAATGTTTGGGTTGAGATGACGTTGTCCCAGTGATATGCAGATACACATTCGAGTTGTATCCTTTCTTCTGAAATTACAATAGCTAAAATAATAATGCAATAAAGGAGGCAAATACGAATACTATTTTATTTCCTTTGAGAGTTAAGTTTCCTATACTGTTTTTATTTATTTATTTATTTATTTCCTTATATTGCATTTCGTAAATTTCCTAATTCAAGTTTCATAAGTCATGTCCAAATTTAAATTATTTTAATTTGTGTTATATTTTCTTCTTCATGCATGCATGATTGCATGAATGATGATCAGCTATTAGTCCTATTACATTATTGATTATAAACACAAAGTTCATCAAAATTAATTAAAAAAAAAATCACATAATTCTCATTTTATAACCCCTTTTTAAGAGTAAAATAAAAACAAAAATCAACGACCGAAACAATACCAATTCCTCCTAAGTCCCCTAACTCCTAACTATAGCAAAATTAATTAATTAAATCAATCGGCCTTCTCTTCTTGTCATTTGTTTCTGTTCGTTGAAGGGCAAATCTCTTCAAAAACCGGCAACCTACGAGTGTTCTTGCTCGATCCGTTAAGGGCCTTGTTGATTTGTTCATCAATTTCCTTTCGCTCTACCTCAGTCTTCGGTGTCTCGATAATGTTGTCCATCCATGGCGACCAAGTTGTGACGGTGCAGCCAGTGTCCTTTGTTGTAGTGGTACTTGTGCTGGTTTTACCGGTACTCATTATTTCTGTTCAATAAATTTGAAGATGTAAAAAAAAAATTATATATATTAGAAACTATTCAATTGTATCATAATGATTTTCATACAATTCATAAAATCAGAAATAATAATTTCAAATATAAAATTTGGTCATTCTAGAATTATTCATTCAAGCCAAGTCTAATGACACGAGACTGTAATCGCTCATAACAACCAAAAAAAAAAATATTGAAACAAATAAAAATTAAAAACCAAAAAAAAATGCGTGAGCAATAAAAATAGAATGGATTGACATACCTAAAAATAAATTTGCTTGTGTTTGAAAAGTTCGGTGCCAAGTTTTAAGGTTTTTTGTACTTCTGATGTGATTGAAGAAATTTACTAAGCGAGTGGTATAAATAGGAGAGTTTCATACTTTAATAAGTTCGGAACGGGATACAAAAATAATTACAAAAATTACTTACTATAAATTTTATTAATGATTGATTAAAGAATTAATAAGTGTATTAATTAATTAATCAAAGGAAATCTTTTTTTTTTTAAGTAAATTAAAAAGGAAATATAATACCTAATTAAAGTGGGTTATGTGAAGAAGTTATGTGGGTTGACATACCTTAAAAGAAATTTGCTTGCGTTTGAAAAAACCGACGAAAAGGTTTCAAGGCTTCTTGTACTTGTGATGTGATTGAAGAAATTTACCAAAGGAGTGGTATAAATATGATAGTTTCATACTTTAATAAGTACGGAATGGGATACGAAAATAATTACCAAAATTACTTATCATAAATTTTATTAATGATTGATTAAAGAATTAATAAGGGTATTAATTAATTATTCCTAATCCTGTATTAAAAAGGAAATCTAATACTTAATTAAAGTGGAAATCCTACTTCATATAATCATATTGAACTAGATTTTTTTTTTTTGTCAAAAAACAATTTAATTTCTCATGTGGGTAGTGAATTGCCCGAACACGTCAACACATTTTATTTCCTTTGAGAGTTAAGTTTCCTATTATATTTCAAAAAAAAAAAAAAATACTTAATTAAAGTGTAAAACTATCTAAATCCTACTTTTTGTCAAAAAATAATTTAGTGTTATTTTTTTCTGTTTCTCTCTGTGTGATGAACTTTTTTTCTATATTTAATGTTATGTTCTACATTTAACTAATAAAAAATAAAAAAAATGTTTTGGTTGAGATGACGTTGTCCCAGTGATATGCAGATACACATTCGAGTTGTATCCTTTCTTCTGAAATTACAATAGCTAAAATAATAATGCAATATAGGAGGCAAATACGAATACTATTTTATTTCCTTTGAGAGTTAAGTTTCCTATACTGTTTTTATTTATTTAGTATTTATTTTTATTTTTTTATTTCCTTATATTGCATTTCGTAAATTTCCTAATTCAAGTTTCATAAGTCATGTCCAAATTTAAATTATTTTAATTTGTGTTATATTTTCTTCTTCATGCATGCATGATTGCATGAATGATGATCAGCTATTAGTCCTATTACATTATTGATTATAAACACAAAGTTCATCAAAATTAATTAAAAAAAAATCACATAATTCTCATTTTATAACCCCTTTTTAAGAGTAAAATAAAAACAAAAATCAACGACTGAAACAATACCAATTCCTCCTAAGTCCCCTAACTCCTAACTATAGCAAAATTAATTAATTAAATCAATCGGCCTTCTCTTCTTGTCATTTGTTTCTGTTCGTTGAAGGGCAAATCTCTTCGAAAACCGGCAACCTACGAGTGATCTTGCTCGATCCGTTAAGGGCCTTGTTGATTTGTTCATCAATTTCCTTTCGCTCTACCTCAGTCTTCGGTGTCTCGATAATGTTGTCCATCCATGGCGACCAAGTTGTGACGGTGCAGCCAGTGTCCTTTGTTGTAGTGGTACTTGTGCTGGTTTTTCCGGTACTCATTATTTCTGTTCAATAAATTTGAAGATGTAAAAAAAAAAAATTATATATATTAGAAACTATTCAATTGTATCATAATGATTTTCATACAATTCATAAAATCAGAAATAATAATTTCAAATATAAAATTTGGACAATCTAGAATTATTCATTCAAGCCAAGTCCAATGACACGAGACTGTAATCGCTCATAACAACCAAAAAAAAATTTTTTGAAACAAATAAAAATTAAAAACTAAAAAAAAAATGCATGAGCAATAAAAATAGAATGGATTGACATACCCAAAAATAAATTTGCTTGTGTTTGAAAAGTTCGGTACAAAGTTTTAAGGTTTTTTGTACTTGTGATGTGATTGAAGAAATTTACTAAGCGAGTGGTATAAATAGGAGAGTTTCATACTTTAATAAGTTCGGAACGGGATACAAAAATAATTACAAAAAATACTTACTATAAATTTTATTAATGATTGATTATAGAATTAATAAGTGTATTAATTAATTAATCAAAGGAAATCTATTTTTTTTTAAAGTAAATTAAAAAGGAAATATAATACCTAATTAAAGTGGGTTATGTGAAGAAGTTATGTGGGTTGATATACCTTAAAAGAAATTTGCTTGCGTTTGAAAAAACCGACGAAAAGGTTTCAAGGCTTCTTGTACTTGTGATGTGATTGAAGAAATTTACCAAAGGAGTGGTATAAATATGATAGTTTCATACTTTAATAAGTACGGAATGGGATACGAAAATAATTACCAAAATTACTTATCATAAATTTTATTAATGATTGATTAAAGAATTAATAAGGGTATTAATTAATTATTCCTAATCCTGTATTAAAAAGGAAATCTAATACTTAATTAAAGTGGAAATCCTACTTCATATAATCTTATTGAACTAGATTTTTTTTTTTTGTCAAAAAACAATTTAATTTCTCATGTGGGTAGTGAATTGCCCGAACACGTCAACACATTTTATTTCCTTTGAGATTTAAGTTTCTTATTATATTTCAAAAAAAAAAAAAAACTTAATTAAAGTGTAAAACTATCTAAATCCTACTTTTTGTCAAAAAATAATTTAGTGTTATTTTTTTTCTGTTTCTCTCTGTGTGATGAACTTTTTTTCTATATTTAATGTTATGTTCTACATTTAACTAATAAAAAAAAAAAAAAAAATGTTTGGTTGAGATGACGTTGTCCCAGTGATATGCAGATACACATTCGAGTTGTATCCTTTCTTCTGAAATTACAATAGCTAAAATAATAATGCAATATAGGAGGCAAATACGAATACTATTTTATTTCCTTTGAGAGTTAAGTTTCCTATACTGTTTTTATTTATTTAGTATTTATTTTTATTTTTTTATTTCCTTATATTGCATTTCGTAAATTTCCTAATTCAAGTTTCATAAGTCATGTCCAAATTTAAATTATTTTAATTTGTGTTATATTTTCTTCTTCATGCATGCATGATTGCATGAATGATGATCAGCTATTAGTCCTACTACATTATTGATTATAAACACAAAGTTCATCAAAATTAATTAAAAAAAATATCACATAATTCTCATTTTATAACCCCTTTTTAAGAGTAAAATAAAAACAAAAATCAACGACCGAAACAATACCAATTCCTCCTAAGTCCCCTAACTCCTAACTATAGCAAAATTAATTAATTAAATCAATCGGCCTTCTCTTCTTGTCATTTGTTTCTGTTCGTTGAAGGGCAAATCTCTTCGAAAACCGGCAACCTACGAGTGATCTTGCTCGATCCGTTAATGGCCTTGTTGATTTGTTCATCAATTTCCTTTCGCTCTACCTCAGTCTTCGGTGTCTCGATAATGTTGTCCATCCATGGCGACCAAGTTGTGACGGTGCAGCCAGTGTCCTTTGTTGTAGTGGTACTTGTGCTGGTTTTACCGGTACTCATTATTTCTGTTCAATAAATTTGAAGATGTAAAAAAAAATATTATATATATTAGAAACTATTCAATTGTATCATAATGATTTTCATACAATTCATAAAATCAGAAATAATAATTTCAAATATAAAATTTGGACAATCTAGAATTATTCATTCAAGCCAAGTCCAATGACACGAGACTGTAATCGCTCATAACAACCAAAAAAAAAATATATATTGAAACAAATAAAAATTAAAAACTAAAAAAAAAAATGCATGAGCAATAAAAATAGAATGGATTGACATACCTAGAAATAAATTTGCTTGTGTTTGAAAAGTTCGGTGCAAAGTTTTAAGGTTTTTTGTACTTGTGATGTGATTGAAGAAATTTACTAAGCGAGTGGTATAAATAGGAGAGTTTCATACTTTAATAAGTTCGGAACGGGATACAAAAATAATTACAAAAAATACTTACTATAAATTTTATTAATGATTGATTAAAGAATTAATAAGTGTATTAATTAATTAATCAAAGGAAATCTTTTTTTTTTAAAGTAAATTAAAAAGGAAATATAATACCTAATTAAAGTGGGTTATGTGAAGAAGTTATGTGGATTGACATACCTTAAAAGAAATTTGCTTGCGTTTGAAAAAACCGACGAAAAGGTTTCAAGGCTTCTTGTACTTGTGATGTGATTGAAGAAATTTACCAAAGGAGTGGTATAAATATGATAGTTTCATACTTTAATAAGTACGGAATGGGATACGAAAATAATTACCAAAATTACTTATCATAAATTTTATTAATGATTGATTAAAGAATTAATAAGGGTATTAATTAATTATTCCTAATCCTGTATTAAAAAGGAAATCTAATACTTAATTAAAGTGGAAATCCTACTTCATATAATCATATTGAACTAGATTTTTTTTTTTTTGTCAAAAAACAATTTAATTTCTCATGTGGGTAGTGAATTGCCCGAACACGTCAACACATTTTATTTCCTTTGAGATTTAAGTTTCCTATTATATTTCAAAAAAAAAAAAAAAACTTAATTAAAGTGTAAAACTATCTAAATCCTACTTTTTGTCAAAAAATAATTTAGTGTTATTTTTTTCTGTTTCTCTCTGTGTGATGAACTTTTTTTCTATATTTAATGTTATGTTCTACATTTAACTAAAAAAAAAAAAAAAAAAAATGTTTTGGTTGAGATGACGTTGTCCCAGTGATATGCAGATACACATTCGAGTTGTATCCTTTCTTCTGAAATTACAATAGCTAAAATAATAATGCAATAAAGGAGGCAAATACGAATACTATTTTATTTCCTTTGAGAGTTAAGTTTCCTATACTGTTTTTATTTATTTAGTATTTATTTTTATTTTTTTATTTCCTTATATTGCATTTCGTAAATTTCCTAATTCAAGTTTCATAAGTCATGTCCAAATTTAAATTATTTTAATTTGTGTTATATTTTCTTCTTCATGCATGCATGATTGCATGAATGATGATCAGCTATTAGTCCTATTACATTATTGATTATAAACACAAAGTTCATCAAAATTAATTAAAAAAAAAATCACATAATTCTCATTTTATAACCCCTTTTTAAGAGTAAAATAAAAACAAAAATCAACGACTGAAACAATACCAATTCCTCCTAAGTCCCCTAACTCCTAACTATAGCAAAATTAATTAATTAAATCAATCGGCCTTCTCTTCTTGTCATTTGTTTCTGTTCGTTGAAGGGCAAATCTCTTCGAAAACCGGCAACCTACGAGTGATCTTGCTCGATCCGTTAAGGGCCTTGTTGATTTGTTCATCAATTTCCTTTCGCTCTACCTCAGTCTTCGGTGTCTCGATAATGTTGTCCATCCATGGCGACCAAGTTGTGACGGTGCAGCCAGTGTCCTTTGTTGTAGTGGTACTTGTGCTGGTTTTACCGGTACTCATTATTTCTGTTCAATAAATTTGAAGATGTAAAAAAAAAAATTATATATATTAGAAACTATTCAATTGTATCATAATGATTTTCATACAATTCATAAAATCAGAAATAATAATTTCAAATATAAAATTTGGACATTCTAGAATTATTCATTCAAGCCAAGTCCAATGACACGAGACTGTAATCGCTCATAACAACCAAAAAAAATATATTGAAACAAATAAAAATTAAAAACTAAAAAAAAAATGCATGAGCAATAAAAATAGAATGGATTGACATACCTAAAAATAAATTTGCTTGTGTTTGAAAAGTTCGGTGCAAAGTTTTAAGGTTTTTTGTACTTCTGATGTGATTGAAGAAATTTACTAAGCGAGTGGTATAAATAGGAGAGTTTCATACTTTAATAAGTTCGGAACGGGATACAAAAATAATTACAAAAAATACTTACTATAAATTTTATTAATGATTGATTAAAGAATTAATAAGTGTATTAATTAATTAATCAAAGGAAATCTATTTTTTTTTAAAGTAAATTAAAAAGGAAATATAATACCTAATTAAAGTGGGTTATGTGAAGAAGTTATGTGGGTTGACATACCTTAAAAGAAATTTGCTTGCGTTTGAAAAAACCGACGAAAAGGTTTCAAGGCTTCTTGTACTTGTGATGTGATTGAAGAAATTTACCAAAGGAGTGGTATAAATATGATAGTTTCATACTTTAATAAGTACGGAATGGGATACGAAAATAATTACCAAAATTACTTATCATAAATTTTATTAATGATTGATTAAAGAATTAATAAGGGTATTAATTAATTATTCCTAATCCTGTATTAAAAAGGAAATCTAATACTTAATTAAAGTGGAAATCCTACTTCATATAATCATATTGAACTAGATTTTTTTTTTTTTGTCAAAAAACAATTTAATTTCTCATGTGGGTAGTGAATTGCCCGAACACGTCAACACATTTTATTTCCTTTGAGATTTAAGTTTCCTATTATATTTCAAAAAAAAAAAAAAAACTTAATTAAAGTGTAAAACTATCTAAATCCTACTTTTTGTCAAAAAATAATTTAGTGTTATTTTTTTCTGTTTCTCTCTGTGTGATGAACTTTTTTTCTATATTTAATGTTATGTTCTACATTTAACTAATAAAAAATAAAAAAAATGTTTTGGTTGAGATGACGTTGTCCCAGTGATATGCAGATACACATTCGAGTTGTATCCTTTCTTCTGAAATTACAATAGCTAAAATAATAATGCAATATAGGAGGCAAATACGAATACTATTTTATTTCCTTTGAGAGTTAAGTTTCCTATACTGTTTTTATTTATTTAGTATTTATTTTTATTTTTTTATTTCCTTATATTGCATTTCGTAAATTTCCTAATTCAACTTTCATAAGTCATGTCCAAATTTAAATTATTTTAATTTGTGTTATATTTTCTTCTTCATGCATGCATGATTGCACGAATGATGACCAGCTATTAGTCCTATTACTTTATTGATTATAAACACAACGTTCATCAAAATTAATTATAAAAAAAAAATCGCATAGTTCTCATTTTATAACCCCTTTTTAAGAGTAAAATAAAAACAAAAATCAACAACCGAAACAATACCAATTCCTCCTAAGTCCCCTAGCTCCTAACTATAGCAAAATTAATTAATTAAATCAATCGGCCTTCTCTTCTTGTCATTTGTTTCTGTTCGTTGAAGGGCAAATCTCTTCGAAAACCGGCAACCTACGAGTGATCTTGCTCGATCCGTTAATGGCCTTGTTGATTTGTTCATCAATTTCCTTTCGCTCTACCTCAGTCTTCGGTGTCTCGATAATGTTGTCCATCCATGGCGACCAAGTTGTGACGGTGCAGCCAGTGTCCTTTGTTGTAGTGGTACTTGTGCTGGTTTTACCGGTACTCATTATTTCTGTTCAATAAATTTGAAGATGTAAAAAAAAAAAAATTATATATATTAGAAACTATTCAATTGTATCATAATGATTTTCATACAATTCATAAAATCAGAAATAATAATTTCAAATATAAAATTTGGACATTCTAGAATTATTCATTCAAGCCAAGTCCAATGACACGAGACTCTAATTGCTCATAACAACCAAAAAAAAAAAATTTTTTGAAACAAATAAAAATTAAAAACTAAAAAAAAAAATGCATGAGCAATAAAAATAGAATGGATTGACATACCTAGAAATAAATTTGCTTGTGTTTGAAAAGTTCGGTGCAAAGTTTTAAGGTTTTTTGTACTTGTGATGTGATTGAAGAAATTTACTAAGCGAGTGGTATAAATAGGAGAGTTTCATGCATTAATAAGTTCGGAACGGGATACAAAAATAATTACAAAAAATACTTACTATAAATTTTATTAATGATTTATTGAAGAATTAATAAGTGTATTAATTAACTAATCAGAGGAAATATATATATATATATTTTAAAGTAAATTAAAAAGGAAATATAATACCTAATTAAAGTGGGTTATGTGAAGAAGTTATGTGGATTGACATACCTTAAAAGAAATTTGCTTGCGTTTGAAAAAACCGACGAAAAGGTTTCAAGGCTTCTTGTACTTGTGATGTGATTGAAGAAATTTACCAAAGGAGTGGTATAAATATGATAGTTTCATACTTTAATAAGTACGGAATGGGATACGAAAATAATTACCAAAATTACTTATCATAAATTTTATTAATGATTGATTAAAGAATTAATAAGGGTATTAATTAATTATTCCTAATCCTGTATTAAAAAGGAAATCTAATACTTAATTAAAGTGGAAATCCTACTTCATATAATCTTATTGAACTAGATTTTTTTTTTTTGTCAAAAAACAATTTAATTTCTCATGTGGGTAGTGAATTGCCCGAACACGTCAACACATTTTATTTCCTTTGAGATTTAAGTTTCTATTATATTTCAAAAAAAAAAAAAAACTTAATTAAAGTGTAAAACTATCTAAATCCTACTTTTTGTCAAAAAATAATTTAGTGTTATTTTTTTCTGTTTCTCTCTGTGTGATGAACTTTTTTTCTATATTTAATGTTATGTTCTACATTTAACTAATAAAAAAAAAAAAAAAATGTTTTGGTTGAGATGACGTTGTCCCAGTGATATGCAGATACACATTCGAGTTGTATCCTTTCTTCTGAAATTACAATAGCTAAAATAATAATGCAATATAGGAGGCAAATACGAATACTATTTTATTTCCTTTGAGAGTTAAGTTTCCTATACTGTTTTTATTTATTTAGTATTTATTTTTATTTTTTTATTTCCTTATATTGCATTTCGTAAATTTCCTAATTCAAGTTTCATAAGTCATGTCCAAATTTAAATTATTTTAATTTGTGTTATATTTTCTTCTTCATGCATGCATGATTGCATGAATGATGATCAGCTATTAGTCCTACTACATTATTGATTATAAACACAAAGTTCATCAAAATTAATTAAAAAAAAAATCACATAATTCTCATTTTATAACCCCTTTTTAAGAGTAAAATAAAAACAAAAATCAACGACCGAAACAATACCAATTCCTCCTAAGTCCCCTAACTCCTAACTATAGCAAAATTAATTAATTAAATCAATCGGCTTTCTCTTCTTGTCATTTGTTTCTGTTCGTTGAAGGGCAAATCTCTTCGAAAACCGGCAACCTACGAGTGATCTTGCTCGATCCGTTAATGGCCTTGTTGATTTGTTCATCGATTTCCTTTCGCTCTACCTCAGTCTTCGGTGTCTCGATAATGTTGTCCATCCATGGCGACCAAGTTGTGACGGTGCAGCCAGTGTCCTTTGTTGTAGTGGTACTTGTGCTGGTTTTCCCGGTACTCATTATTTCTGTTCAATAAATTTGAAGATGTAAAAAAAAAAAATTTATATATATTAGAAACTATTCAATTGTATCATAATGATTTTCATACAATTCATAAAATCAGAAATAATAATTTCAAATATAAAATTTGGACATTCTAGAATTATTCATTCAAGCCAAGTCCAATGACACGAGACTCTAATCGCTCATAACAACCAAAAAAAAAAAATATTTTGAAACAAATAAAAATTAAAAACTAAAAAAAAAAATGCATGAGCAATAAAAATAGAATGGATTGACATACCTAGAAATAAATTTGCTTGTGTTTGAAAAGTTCGGTGCAAAGTTTTAAGGTTTTTTGTACTTGTGATGTGATTGAAGAAATTTACTAAGCGAGTGGTATAAATAGGAGAGTTTCATGCATTAATAAGTTCGGAACGGGATACAAAAATAATTACAAAAAATACTTACTATAAATTTTATTAATGATTGATTGAAGAATTAATAAGTGTATTAATTAACTAATCAAAGGAAATATATTTTTTTTTAAAGTAAATTAAAAAGGAAATATAATACCTAATTAAAGTGGGTTATGTGAAGAAGTTATGTGGATTGACATACCTTAAAAGAAATTTGCTTGCGTTTGAAAAAACCGACGAAAAGGTTTCAAGGCTTCTTGTACTTGTGATGTGATTGAAGAAATTTACCAAAGGAGTGGTATAAATATGATAGTTTCATACTTTAATAAGTACGGAATGGGATACGAAAATAATTACCAAAATTACTTATCATAAATTTTATTAATGATTGATTAAAGAATTAATAAGGGTATTAATTAATTATTCCTAATCCTGTATTATAAAGGAAATCTAATACTTAATTAAAGTGGAAATCCTACTTCATATAATCTTATTGAACTAGATTTTTTTTTTTGTCAAAAAACAATTTAATTTCTCATGTGGGTAGTGAATTGCCCGAACACGTCAACACATTTTATTTCCTTTGAGATTTAAGTTTCTTATTATATTTCAAAAAAAAAAAAAAAAAAACTTAATTAAAGTGTAAAACTATCTAAATCCTACTTTTTGTCAAAAAATAATTTAGTGTTATTTTTTTTCTGTTTCTCTCTGTGTGATGAACTTTTTTTCTATATTTAATGTTATGTTCTACATTTAACTAATAAAAAATAAAAAAAATGTTTTGGTTGAGATGACGTTGTCCCAGTGATATGCAGATACACATTCGAGTTGTATCCTTTCTTCTGAAATTACAATAGCTAAAATAATAATGCAATAAAGGAGGCAAATACGAATACTATTTTATTTCCTTTGAGAGTTAAGTTTCCTATACTGTTTTTATTTATTTATTTATTTATTATTATTATTTTTTTATTTCCTTATATTGCATTTCGTAAATTTCCTAATTCAAGTTTCATAAGTCATGTCCAAATTTAAATTATTTTAATTTGTGTTATATTTTCTTCTTCATGCATGCATGATTGCATGAATGATGATCAGCTATTAGTCCTATTACATTATTGATTATAAACACAAAGTTCATCAAAATTAATTAAAAAAAAAATCACATAATTCTCATTTTATAACCCCTTTTTAAGAGTAAAAAAAAAAAAAAATCAACGACTGAAACAATACCAATTCCTCCTAAGTCCCCTAACTCCTAACTATAGCAAAATTAATTAATTAAATCAATCGGCCTTCTCTTCTTGTCATTTGTTTCTGTTCGTTGAAGGGCAAATCTCTTCGAAAACCGGCAACCTACGAGTGATCTTGCTCGATCCGTTAAGGGCCTTGTTGATTTGTTCATCAATTTCCTTTCGCTCTACCTCAGTCTTCGGTGTCTCGATAATGTTGTCCATCCATGGCGACCAAGTTGTGACGGTGCAGCCAGTGTCCTTTGTTGTAGTGGTACTTGTGCTGGTTTTCCCGGTACTCATTATTTCTGTTCAATAAATTTGAAGATGTAAAAAAAAAAAATTATATATATTAGAAACTATTCAATTGTATCATAATGATTTTCATACAATTCATAAAATCAGAAATAATAATTTCAAATATAAAATTTGGACATTCTAGAATTATTCATTCAAGCCAAGTCCAATGACACGAGACTCTAATCGCTCATAACAACCAAAAAAAAAAAATATTTTGAAACAAATAAAAATTAAAAACTAAAAAAAAAAATGCATGAGCAATAAAAATAGAATGGATTGACATACCTAGAAATAAATTTGCTTGTGTTTGAAAAGTTCGGTGCAAAGTTTTAAGGTTTTTTGTACTTGTGATGTGATTGAAGAAATTTACTAAGCGAGTGGTATAAATAGGAGAGTTTCATGCATTAATAAGTTCGGAACGGGATACAAAAATAATTACAAAAAATACTTACTATAAATTTTATTAATGATTTATTGAAGAATTAATAAGTGTATTAATTAACTAATCAAAGGAAATATATATATATTTTTTTAAAGTAAATTAAAAAGGAAATATAATACCTAATTAAAGTGGGTTATGTGAAGAAGTTATGTGGATTGACATACCTTAAAAGAAATTTGCTTGCGTTTGAAAAAACCGACGAAAAGGTTTCAAGGCTTCTTGTACTTGTGATGTGATTGAAGAAATTTACCAAAGGAGTGGTATAAATATGATAGTTTCATACTTTAATAAGTACGGAATGGGATACGAAAATAATTACCAAAATTACTTATCATAAATTTTATTAATGATTGATTAAAGAATTAATAAGGGTATTAATTAATTATTCCTAATCCTGTATTAAAAAGGAAATCTAATACTTAATTAAAGTGGAAATCCTACTTCATATAATCTTATTGAACTAGATTTTTTTTTTTGTCAAAAAACAATTTAATTTCTCATGTGGGTAGTGAATTGCCCGAACACGTCAACACATTTTATTTCCTTTGAGATTTAAGTTTCTTATTATATTTCAAAAAAAAAAAAAAAACTTAATTAAAGTGTAAAACTATCTAAATCCTACTTTTTGTCAAAAAATAATTTAGTGTTATTTTTTTTCTGTTTCTCTCTGTGTGATGAACTTTTTTTCTATATTTAATGTTATGTTCTACATTTAACTAATAAAAAATAAAAAAAATGTTTTGGTTGAGATGACGTTGTCCCAGTGATATGCAGATACACATTCGAGTTGTATCCTTTCTTCTGAAATTACAATAGCTAAAATAATAATGCAATATAGGAGGCAAATACGAATACTATTTTATTTCCTTTGAGAGTTAAGTTTCCTATACTGTTTTTATTTATTTAGTATTTATTTTTATTTTTTTATTTCCTTATATTGCATTTCGTAAATTTCCTAATTCAAGTTTCATAAGTCATGTCCAAATTTAAATTATTTTAATTTGTGTTATATTTTCTTCTTCATGCATGCATGATTGCATGAATGATGATCAGCTATTAGTCCTACTACATTATTGATTATAAACACAAAGTTCATCAAAATTAATTAAAAAAAAAATCACATAATTCTCATTTTATAACCCCTTTTTAAGAGTAAAATAAAAACAAAAATCAACGACCGAAACAATACCAATTCCTCCTAAGTCCCCTAACTCCTAACTATAGCAAAATTAATTAATTAAATCAATCGGCCTTCTCTTCTTGTCATTTGTTTCTGTTCGTTGAAGGGCAAATCTCTTCAAAAACCGGCAACCTACGAGTGATCTTGCTCGATCCGTTAATGGCCTTGTTGATTTGTTCATCGATTTCCTTTCGCTCTACCTCAGTCTTCGGTGTCTCGATAATGTTGTCCATCCATGGCGACCAAGTTGTGACGGTGCAGCCAGTGTCCTTTGTTGTAGTGGTACTTGTGCTGGTTTTCCCGGTACTCATTATTTCTGTTCAATAAATTTGAAGATGTAAAAAAAAAAAAATTATATATATTAGAAACTATTCAATTGTATCATAATGATTTTCATACAATTCATAAAATCAGAAATAATAATTTCAAATATAAAATTTGGACATTCTAGAATTATTCATTCAAGCCAAGTCCAATGACACGAGACTCTAATCGCTCATAACAACCAAAAAAAAAAATATTTTGAAACAAATAAAAATTAAAAACTAAAAAAAAAAATGCATGAGCAATAAAAATAGAATTGATTGACATACCTAGAAATAAATTTGCTTGTGTTTGAAAAGTTCGGTGCAAAGTTTTAAGGTTTTTTGTACTTGTGATGTGATTGAAGAAATTTACTAAGCGAGTGGTATAAATAGGAGAGTTTCATGCATTAATAAGTTCGGAACGGGATACAAAAATAATTACAAAAAATACTTACTATAAATTTTATTAATGATTTATTGAAGAATTAATAAGTGTATTAATTAACTAATCAAAGGAAATATATATATATTTTTTTAAAGTAAATTAAAAAGGAAATATAATACCTAATTAAAGTGGGTTATGTGAAGAAGTTATGTGGATTGACATACCTTAAAAGAAATTTGCTTGCGTTTGAAAAAACCTGCGCAAAGGTTTCAAGTCTTCTTGTACTTGTGATGTGATTGAAGAAATTTAACAAAGGAGTGGTATAAATATGATAGTTTCATACTTTAATAAGTACGGAATGGGATACGAAAATAATTACCAAAATTACTTATCATAAATTTTATTAATGATTGATTAAAGAATTAATAAGGGTAATAATTAATTATTCGTAATCCTGTATTAAAACGGAAATCTAATACTTAATTAAAGTGGAAATCCTACTTCATATAATCGTATTGAACTAGATTTTTTTTTTTTTCAAAAAACAATTTAATTTCTCATGTGGGTTGTGAAGTGCCCGAACACGTCAACACATTTTATTTCCTTTGAGAGTTAAGTTTCCTATTATATTTCAAAAAAAAAAAAATTACTTAATTAAAGTTTAAAACTATCTAAATCCTACTTTTTGTCAAAAAATAATTTAATGTTATTTTTTTCTTTTTCTCTCTGTGTGATGAACTTTTTTTCTATATTTAATGTTATGTTCTACATTTAACTAATAAAAAAAAAAAAAAAAGTTTGGGTTGAGATGACGTTGTCCCAGTGATATGCAGATACATATTCGAGTTGTATCCTTTCTTCTGAAATTACAATAGCTAAAATAATAATGCAATAAAGAAGGCAAATACTATTTTATTTCCTTTGAGAGTTAATAAGTTTCCTATACTGTTTTTATTTATTTATTTATTTTATTTCCTTATATTGCATTTCGTAAATTTCCTAATTCAAGTTTCATAAGTCATGTCCAAATTTAAATTATTTTAATTTGTGTTATATTTTCTTCTTCATGCATGCATGATTGCATGAATGATGATCAGCTATTAGTCCTATTACATTATTGATTATAAACACAAAGTTCATCAAAATTAATTATAAAAAAAAATCACATAATTCTCATTTTATAACCCCTTTTTAAGAGTAAAATAAAAACAAAAATCAATGACCAAAACAATACCAATTCCTCCTAAGCCCCCTAACTCCTAACTATAGCAAAATTAATTAATTAAATAAATCGGCCTTCTCTTCTTTTTTTTTTTTTTTGAACAGCCAGGAAAAGGAAACAAAGAGAGGCCAAAGCCTTCTCTTCTTGTCATTTGTTTATGTTCGTTGAAGGGCAAATCTCTTCGAAAACCGGCAACCTACGAGTGATCTTGCTCGATCCGTTAAGGGCCTTGTTGATTTGTTCATCAATTTCCTTTCGCTCTACCTCAGTCTTCGGTGTCTCGATAATGTTGTCCATCCATGGCGACCAAGTTGTGACGGTGCAGCCAGTGTCCTTTGTTGTAGTGGTACTTGTGCTGGTGATGTGATTGAAGAAATTTACCAAAGGAGTGGTATAAATATGATAGTTTCATACTTTAATAAGTATGGAATGGGATACAAAAATAATTACCAAAATTACTTATCATAAATTTTATTAATGATTGATTAAAGAATTAATAAGGGTATTAATTAATTATTCCTAATCCTGTATTAAAAAGGAAATCTAATACTTAATTAAAGTGGAAATCCTACTTCATATAATCATATTGAACTAGATTTTTTTTTTGTCAAAAAACAATTTAATTTCTCATGTGGGTAGTGAATTGCCCGAACATGTCAACACATTTTATTTCCTTTGAGATTTAAGTTTCCTATTATATTTCAAAAAAAAAAAAAAACTTAATTAAAGTGTAAAACTATCTAAATCCTACTTTTTGTCAAAAAATAATTTAGTGTTATATTTTTCTGTTTCTCTCTATGTGATGAAATTTTTTTCTATATTTAATGTTATGTTCTACATTTAACTAATAAAAACAAAAACAAAAAAAAAAAAATGTTTGGGTTGAGATGACGTTGTCCCAGTGATATGCAGATATATATTCGAGTTGTATCCTTTCTTCTGAAATTACAATAGCTAAAATAATAATGCAATATAGGAGGTAAATACGAATACTATTTTATTTCCTTTGAGAGTTAAGTTTCCTATACTGTTTTTATTTATTTATTATTTATTTTTATTTTTTTATCCTTATATTGCATTTCGTAAATTTCCTAATTCAAGTTTCATAAGTCATGTCCAAATTTAAATTATTTAAATTTGTGTTATATTTTCTTCTTCATGCATGCATGATTGCATGAATGATGATCAGCTATTAGTCCTATTACATTATTGATTATAAACACAAAGTTCATCAAAATTAATTAAAAAAAAAAAAAATCACATAATTCTCATTTTATAACCCCTTTTTAAGAGTAAAATAAAAACAAAAATCAACGACTGAAACAATACCAATTCCACCTAAGTCCCCTAACTCCTAACTATAGAAAAATTAATTAATTAAATCAATCGGCCTTCTCTTCTTGTCATTTGTTTCTGTTCGTTGAAGGGCAAATCTCTTCGAAAACCGGCAACCTACGAGTGATCTTGCTCGATCCGTTAAGGGCCTTGTTGATAGGGCAAATCTCTTCGAAAACCGGCAACCTACGAGTGTTCTTGCTCGATCCGTTAAGGGCCTTGTTGATTTGTTCATCAATTTCTTTTCGCTCTACCTCAGTCTTCGGTGTCTCGATAATGTTGTCCATCCATGGCGACCAAGTTGTGACGGTGCAGCCAGTGTCCTTTGTTGTAGTGGTACTTGTGCTGGTTTTACCGGTACTCATTATTTCTGTTCAATAAATTTGAAGATGTAAAAAAAAAAATCATATATATTAGAAACTATTCAATTGTATCATAATGATTTTCATACAATTCATAAAATCATAAATAATAATTTCAAATATAAAATTTGGACAGTCTAGAATTATTCATTCAAGCCAAGTCCAATGACACGAGACTCTAATCGCTCATAACAACCAAAAAAAAAAAATTGAAACAAATAAAAATTAAAAACTAAAAAAAAAATGCATGAGCAATAAAAATAGAATGGATTGACATACCTAAAAATAAATTTGCTTGTGTTTGAAAAGTTCGATGAAAAGTTCGGTGCAAAGTTTTAAGGTTTTTTGTACTTGTGATGTGATTGAAGAAATTTACTAAGCGAGTGGTATAAATAGGAGAGTTTCATACTTTAATAAGTTCGGAACGGGATACAAAAATAATTACAAAAAATACTTACTATAAATTTTATTAATGATTGATTAAAGAATTAATAAGTGTATTAATTAATTAATCAAAGGAAATCTTTTTTTTTTTTTAAAGTAAATTAAAAAGGAAATATAATACCTAATTAAAGTGGGTTATGTGAAGAAGTTATGTGGGTTGACATACCTTAAAAGAAATTTGCTTGCGTTTGAAAAAACCGACGAAAAGGTTTCAAGGCTTCTTGTACTTGTGATGTGATTGAAGAAATTTACCAAAGGAGTGGTATAAATATGATAGTTTCATACTTTAATAAGTACAGAATGGGATACGAAAATAATTACCAAAATTACTTATCATAAATTTTATTAATGGTTGATTAAAGAATTAATAAGGGTATTAATTAATTATTCCTAATCCTGTATTAAAAAGGAAATCTAATACTTAATTAAAGTGGAAATCCTACTTCATATAATCATATTGAACTAGAAATTTTTTTTTTTGTCAAAAAACAATTTAATTTCTCATGTGGGTAGTGAAGTGCCCGAACACGTCAACACATTTTATTTCCTTTGAGAGTTAAGTTTCTTATTATATTTCAAAAAAAAAAAAATACTTAATTATAGTGTAAAACTATCTAAATCCTACTTTTTGTCAAAAAGTAATTTAGTGTTATTTTTTTCTGTTTCTCTCTGTGTGATGAACTTTTTTTCTATATTTAATGTTATGTTCTACATTTTACTAATAAAAACTAAAAAAAAAAAAAAAAATGTTTGGGTTGAGATGATGTTGTCCCAGTGATATGCAGATACACATTCGAGTTGTATCATTTCTTCTGAAATTACAATAGCTAAAATAATAATGCAATAAAGGAGGCAGATACGAATACTATTTTATTTCCTTTGAGAGTTAAGTTTCCTATACTGTTTTTATTTATTTATTTATTTTTTTTTATTTTTTTATTTCCTTATATTGCATTTCGTAAATTTCCTAATTCATGTTTCATAAGTCATGTCCAAATTTAAATTATTTTAATTTGTGTTATATTTTCTTCTTCATGCATGCATGATTGCATGAATGATGATCATCTATTAGTCCTGTTACATTATTGATTATAAACACAAAGTTCATCAAAATTAATTAAAAAAAAAAATCACATAATTCTCATTTTATAACCCCTTTTTAAGAGTAAAATAAAAACAAAAATCAACGACCGAAACAATACCAATTCCTCCTAAGTCCCCTAACTCCTAACTATAGCAAAAATAATTAATTAAATCAATCGGCCTTCTCTTCTCATCATTTTTTTCTGTTCGTTAAAGGGAAAATTTCTTCGAAAACCGACAACCTACGAGTGATCTTGCTCGATCCGTTAAGGGCCTTGTTGATTTGTTCATCAATTTCCTTTCGCTCTACCTTAGTCTTCGGTGTCTCGATAATGTTGTCCATCCGTGGCGACCAAGTTGTGGTGGTGTAGCCAGTGTCCTTTGTTGTAGTGGTACTTGTGCTGGTTTTACCGGTACTCATTATTTCTGTTCAATATATTTAAAGATGTAAAAAAAAAAAAAATTATATATATTAGGAACTATTCGATTGTAATCGTAAAATTAACTGGATCTCCACAATGATTTTCATACAATTCATAAAATCATATATTAAATTTGGACAGTCTTGAATTATTCATTCAAGCCAAGTCCAATGACACGAGACTCTAATCGCTCATAAAAACCAAAAAATATATATATATATTGAAAATAATAAAAATTAAAAATTAAAAAAAAAAAAAAATGCATGAGCAATACAAATAGAATGGATTGACATACCTAAAAATAAATTTGCTTGTGTTTGAAAAGTTCAGTGCAAAGTTTAAAGGTTTTTTGTACTTGTGATGTGATTGAAGAAATTTACTAAACGAGTGGTATAAATAGGAGAGTTTCATACTTTAATAAGTTCGGAACGGGATACGAAAATAATTACAAAAAAATACTTACTATAAATTTTATTAGTGATTGATTAAAGAATTAATAAGTGTATTAATTAATTAATCAAAAGGAAATCTTTTTTTTTTAAAGTAAATTAAAAAGGAAATATAATACCTAATTAAAGTGGGTTATGTGAAGAAATTATGTGGATTGACATACCTTAAAATAAATTTGCTTGCGTTTGAAAAAACCTGCGCAAAGGTTTCAAGTCTTCTTGTACTTGTGATGTGATTAAAGAAATTTACCAAATGAGCGGTATAAATAAGATAGTCATACTTTAATAAGTACGGAATGGGATACGAAAATAATTACCAAAATTACTTATCATAAATTTTATTAATGATTGATTAAAGAATTAATAAGGGTATTAATTAATAATTCCTAATCCTGTATTAAAAAGGAAATCTAATACTTAATTAAAGTGGAAATCCTACTTCATATAATCATATTGAACTAGAATTTTTTTTTTTTTTATGTCAAAAATCAATTTAATTTCTCATGTGGGTTGTAAAGTGCCCGAACACGTCAACACATTTTATTTCCTTTGAGAGTTAAGTTTCCTATTATATTTCAAAAAAAAAAAAAACTTAATTAAAGTGTAAAACTATCTAAATCCTACTTTTTGTCAAAAAATAATTTATATTCTCTTGTGGGTCGTGACGTGTTCGAACACCACGTCATCACCCACTCACTGATGTGGCTAGACAGGTCATTCATTCCTCAACTAAATCCCGTGACGTGGCCAGACACGTCAGCATATGGGTATTAGATTGGTTTTTGTTGAGTCGGTCGATCGAAGGAACCAAATGAGTTTGGGTCTGGGAATCTAGCTGAGTTGATTCTCTGAGTATTTACCGGTCATTCATGTACAAGCAATTAATTTGCTTCAATGGAGGTAACCATCAATACTACTTCTACAGTACCAACAATGGATTCAATTGTTTTATATATGTATATGTATTGTCTTTGATTTACACGAATCTTCAATTAAATGCAAAAGCTGCTCGCTGTTTGTTTCAGTGTTTGGGTAATTCTTCATCTTTGTAGGTGATTTTGGATTGGATTGATTGTGATTTGTGAGTTTGTGTTGTGTATGCATATGATTTAGTACAGCATAGACCTACATTTGGAGAGAGTTGGCTGTAATTAAAATGAAGAGATCTTATGAAGAAATCAAAGGAGAGGATTTGTCTTCTTCTTCTTCTTTTTCAGGTTTTGAGAAAGAGAAAGGAAGACAGTAGTTTAGCATATGAGTAATTTCATGAGTTTGTGCTGCTATCTTAATTTGTTAAATATGATGACACCCTGTTTGGAGAACCAACATCTCTGTAAGGGTTATTTACTTTGTTGATAGACAATCACGTAACGTTTTGTCATGGTACTTCTGTTGCTTCGGTTAACACCTCCTCAATACATTATTGTGCTCACTGTGACTTTGAAGTTCATGATAAAAGCTATATCTTGAAGACTGTTATGTATAGTAATACACTACTACATTGTGATTCATTGCATTAGATGTATAAATAACATGAAACTGTCAAATGGTGCTTCATTTGCTTTACAAGTTTGAAGTTTACAGGCAACATTGTAATTCTACGACTTTCTTTTGCTATGAAGTGGAAAATGAAGATTTTGTGGACAACTTCGTCTTCAACTCTTCAAATGATGGAAATGGGTTCCTGGGTTCTGTGAAGAAGTTTGTATGCATATATAATCTTGGGGTGAAGTTATGTGGAGTTGGTAAGAGAATTGAATAAATGGAGAAGAGAATTCTTGCATGTCATGCAGTGCAATGAGAAAGTTGTTGGTTTTTGAAGAGGAATATTAAGATGTTGATCAAGGAGCAGCAATGTTGTGTGGTTTCGATAATGGGTATGGGTGGCAGGGTGGGTTGGGGGAAACGGCCCTTGCTCGAAAGCTCTGTAATTGTAGTGATGAAGAGGCCTTCCCTGTCCCAGATAATGGCGATGATCAGGCAGGTAATTGTTTACCAGGATTAGAGAAGTTGGGAAGAGAGATGGTGTGAAAATGTGGTGGTTTACCGCTTGCAATAGTAGTAGTGAAGTAAACAGTCACATGAGTAGCGTACAGTGAAGAACCCACCTATGGTGGCATTTGACAAAGATTCATATTGTCTAGACTTCACATGGTCATTGGTTGTGCATGCTATTTTTATTGTTTAAAGTGCTTCCTTTTTTGAAACAAAATTTTCATAAAAACAAATCTCATTATGCACTGGTTTTGTATGTGCAACTGTGCAAGTGCAGTGGGCCGATGGTGGATCATATATCTCACCCTGTCCTGTTGCTATAAAACTATTGTCCCTTCACTCATAAGATTGAGAGTATTGTTTTTTGTTTCGCTTATAGATCTATCTATTGGTATGCCATGCAATGACTTAACATCTAGCCGAAACCAGTTTTCAAGTTGTTTGCGTCTGTTGATGCTAAATGGTATGCTTTTTTTTTTTTTTAAATCAACCGACTTTATTGAGAGAGCAAGAACCACAACAAGCAAACACCAACCAAAACAAAGCAACTCAAACACCTGCGACAGAGGCTCCAACAAACATCCTCTGTCGCAACCATTTGAACCCAAACACCCAAACAAGAAAAACACCACAGGAGAGAAAACACACCGACAGAAACAGAGAACCGCTGAACAGGACAAAACAAAAAAAAACAAACTGAAACTTAGAAACACCATCTAACTTTATCAGCACCCTCAGCTCCCTTTCTAGCAAGAGAATCTGCAAAATTATTGGTTCCCCTTGGACAAAAAACCACTGAGACCATACCAAAATTCCTCAGACATCTGCAAATATACTGAATAGTTTCCACATGACTATTTCCGTCCAAACCTCTATTCTGCACCCACTCCACAGCCATCTGACAATCACTAGCAATAGTAATACTCCTCCAATTCAAATCAGGTCTAGATTCCAGAATTTCGCACGCCTTTGCTATAGCTAAAATCTCAGCTGCAGCAGCCACTTGAACACCAACATAAGAGGAGAAGAGACACAAAACCTTGCCAAGGTGATTCCGAAGCACCCCCTATTCCCGCGGCACCCAATAACCCCTTCGTCGAACCGTCAACATTAAAAACAAGGCTATTGAGGGTTGGAGGATACCACTTTTCCAATCTAACAGGTTTTTTCTTCGGAACTTCAGAACAACCTTCTACAATATTCAGCAGAATTATAGTGATGGGATCCGAAGAACCCTTCCCCAAGTGCTTAAACCACCACCCAATTCTAAATCTAACACTATCCACCACTCTAATACTGTCAGCCTGGATGTTGTTGTAAGTCAAGTTATTGCGAGTCTCCCAAACCGACCAAGCCACTGCAAAAAACATCGAATTCCAGACTCTTGTAGAATTTATTCGAGGACATAATGATGGCCACTCCATCCACCACTCCAACAGCGAAGAAGGAACACAGCAACTTAAATCCCACCAGCCCAAGAACTTTTGCCACACTTTCCAACTCCATTTACAATGTAAAAAGAGGTGATTAGTAGTCTCCATTTCTTCTTGGCACAGCAAGCAAACCGAATCCGAAGAGGACATCAAACCATAATTAAATAACATATCCTTCACCACTACCCTCCCATGTATAAGCTGCCACACAAACATTTCGATTTTAGGGGGACACAAACCCATCCAAACATCCATAAATTCCTTCCTCTCCTGATTCCCCTCCTCCTCCAAAAGTTTTCTAAAAGATTTGACTGAGAACTGACTCGAAGAATCAAACGTCCAGTTAATCGAATCCTCAACTGAATCCATGACTTTGATTGCCATCAGACACTCAATAAAACAATTCCATTGACTTATCTCCCAATCAAATAAATTTCTTCTTAAGGCCACATCCCATCTCCAATCCTTACCTTCTCTATTTCCAAACTCCTTGTTAGTCCCCTTTTTATCCTTAGCAAGAACAAAAATTCTCGGAAAAGCTTCTCTTAGAGAAGAACCTTCAACCAGAATATCTGACCACAATCTTGCTTTGTCCCCCTTTCCCACCACCACTCTCATACCCTCCTTAATAATAGCAGCCAAACTTTGTCCTACTTGAAACAAGGAAGCAATAGACTTAGAGAAACCCGAATTGTTTGCTCCACCACTCCAATCCCACTTTAACATGTTCTTCTGAATGCCGTACCTCGCACACACAACCCTCTTCCATAACGACTCAGACTCCATGATGTAGTGAAAATTACTTTCAATTTAATTTAAGTTCGTTCACTGGGATCGGTGATTCAAATGGTTGAAACTACTTAGTCTAGGGAAAAATTAAAATTAATCTAAGTGCGTAAAATTAAATTGCATAATGCTTTTGAGTTGGAAAAGTGATTTGGTTTCTTGAAAATGCTTAAAAATTCAAACTTGTAAACTAAAGATGCAAACTTGAGAAATAAAAATGCAATCTTGCGGCTAAAAACTAAGTTAAACACAACAAGTAACACACAACGTATGGATATATGGGAGAAAACACTAGGGAATCGATGCAACCTTCTTAGACCACTCAATGTTCTTACTTTGTCTCATTAAGCACTTCAATCCAATTTTAGGGCTTGTTTTAAGATAAATCCCTTAAGTACTAGGTCTTTTCCATTACTCACACATGGTCATGTAGTAAGCAATGGTCAATCCCTCTATTTAACATAACACTCTAAGCCAAGTTAGTATGACATGGTTATGCACACACCAACCTTCCCAATTACTAAGCTTGGATGAGAGTTAAATGGAATGGTCATCCACATTCAACCTCAAACCCTTAGATAAACTAACTCACACACCCATGTCCCTTGTGGTCACAATAAAACATGAGAAGAGAGATTAGAGAAATTAATTCAATAATTGAGACTAAAATCGAATCGAATTAGAGAATAGACTAATTAATTACATCAAGTAGTCCAATACGGTTACATTAATCCCCTAGATAAAATTAGTTACACATTAATGGAAAATAAACATAAAAAGGAAAGGTGTAGAGAAAACCCATAAAATCCATGTGAGCTTCCTCTTTCTCCTTGTAGTTCCTTCTTCTCCTTCCTTAAATAATCTTCCAAAAATGGGTGGAAATGGTGTGTGAGAGGAAATGAGTGAAGGGAATGGTGGAAGAAAGTAAAAAGGTGGGATCTTGGGTGATTTTTGTATGTATGGAGGTGATGTAGGAGTGTGGAAGGGTTTGGGTGAGTATATTCCTAGATCTAGAGATTAAAGAAGTGAGGTGTGTGTAAAAATGGTGGAAAAATCTGATGTAAAATGTATGGGTGTGTGATGGGTAGTGAAGGGGTGGAAAAATGGTGGAAAGTGTGAAGTGTGTTGTGATGGAATGTGGTGGGTGTTTTTTAGAACAAAGGAAAGCAATATATTTATAGTGGGAGCCAAAAAAATAGGTCTGAAATCGTCCTTGGCTGAGTTGGAACGGAAAAGTCGCCATCATGTTCGCTGTCAGGGGGCAACCATGTAGGGGGCAACCATGTAGGGGGCGAAGATCTCTGTCCCTGTTGGGAAAATATTTGGTCGCCCCCAAGCTGGCTGTCAGGGGGCGACCATGTAGGGGGCGAAGATCACTGTTTTGCTACTAAAATAAATGGTCCCCCCCAAGTTCGCTGTCAGGGGGCGAACATGGCAGCGACCTTCACTTGGAAAGATTTCAGTCTCGCGCAGCGTTACGGAAACACACATATCTCCCTATAGAAACATCGAAATTGCAATCCGAAAAGTGCGCCAGAAACTAGACTTCCGAGGCTTTCAATCCATAGGAAATAGGACACACAATTCAATCGGAGCTGAGAGATATAGGCCCCGAAATCTGGCTGTTCTGCACTGGTTGAAAATCAACTTTCCATGGTTCTTCCAATTTGCTCATTTTCTCCATCTTTTGACTTATTTTCTCCCAAAATAAGATTTAACATCACTTAAATGGAATGGACCTACACATGCTCAACAAAACACATTAAACCACCTAATACACTCGAAAACAAGCTAAAGGACATGATATTGAGGGCCAAAATGTAACACAGTTTTGGCACGATCACTCCACTCCAAATCTCCACACCCATTTTGCAAGTAAAGCCTTATTTTTGCAAATCATTGATCCAATACCTATGCCTCCTTCCTTCTTGTTTTTTTTTTCAGGATATCCCATCTAATTGGGTGCAGCTTTCTTCTTCTAATCCCATCTCCCCAAAAGAATTCCCTTTGAATCCTTTCAATTTTGTTAGCTATGGACACCGGCTTCCTAAAAATCGACATCGAATAAATCGGAAGGCTGCTCAGCACCGACTTGATAAGCACTAAACGCCCACCTTTGTTAAGAAAAATTTTCTTCCAGGGCGCTAGGTGATGTTCGAATTTTCGAACTAAATCAGCCCAAAACAACTTCGAACTCGGCTTACCCCCCAAAGAGATCCCTAGATACTGCAGAGGTAAGGTCGCCTCTTTACATCGAAAAATATTTGCCCAGTCAATTTGCAAGTTATCTCCTTTTCCCACTTTGACAATGCATGTTTTCCGAAAATTTAATCTCAACCCGGAAACAAGTTCGAAACACCTTAGGACTCTCCTAGCATTAAGAAAGTACTCCTCCTTTGGCAAAAGGAAAAGAAGAGTATCATCTGCGAACTGCAGCTGCGATATATGCACCTCTCCATCACCAAGCATAGCTCATTTTAATCATATTCATCTCTGCAGCTGTTCTAAGGAGAGCATTTAACCCTTCTGCCGCCACAATGAACAAAAGCGGAGAGAGTGGGTCCCTTTGGCGAAGCCCCTTTTCCAACCCAAACTCAGTGGTAGCTTTCCCATTAACCAAAATCGAGAGTCTTGGCGTTGAAATACAGCATTCGACCCATCTTCTCCACTTCATACCAAAACCCATTTTCTTTAGAATATCATCGAGGAATGAATAATCCAAAGTATCATACGCTTTCTCGAAGTCTAATTTCACCAACAGACCCCCTCTTCCCTTCCTTCTCCAATCATGTATAATTTCATCCGCAATCACAATACTATCTAGAATTTGTCTACTCTTGACAAAAGCCATTTGTGATTCCCCGATCACCGAATTGATTACTTTCTTCAATCTATTCGCAAGAATCTTGGCAAGAATCTTATATAAGCATCCCACCAAGCTAATCGGCCTAAAATTAGACATCACAACCGGATTGTCGCATTTGGGGATCAAGGCAATAAACGACCTATTAATATCTTTGACTACTGCTCCATCCCTGTGAAATTCCTCAAGAAAATTCAAAAAATCCTCTTCAATGACTTCCCAATTTTCTTTCACAAAACTTAAATTAAATCCGTCTGGGCCGGTGCCTTATTTCCATCACAACTCGCAATAGCTTCCTTCACTTCACACAAGCTAAAATTAACTTCCAGCTGCTGCCTATCCTCATCCGAAATTTTCTTGAAAAGTTTCTCACTTATTTTCGGTCTCTGCCACTGCACCTTCCTATACTGCTTTTCGAAGTGTTCCGCCACCCTATAACTGATTTCGACCTTATCAGATACACTTCCCTCCTCGAAATCCAACCTGTCAATGAAGTTTCTTTTGCGCCGACCACTTGCAATGCTTTGAAAAAATCTTGAATTTCTATCTCCACTTAACAGCCATTTGACTCTAGATTTTTGGATCCATTCTTGTTTCTCTAATCTCAATGCTTTCCAAAAATCAGTGATTGGATGATTTACATACCTATTTGAGGTCCCTATTTCCTAGATTTTATGCTCGTTCTCGAGCATGTTTTTGTATATAATGCGTTTTGTGAGCATTGTGTAGGTTGTATGATCTTAAATAAGGTGTTGAGCATAATTGAAGAGTTTTGGAGGTTAAAGGGCTGAAATTGGAAATCTTAGTGCAGAGCTTTCAACTTTCGGGGGCCATATCTCCCTCCTCCGATTGAACTACATTTCGTATAACCTATTTTTGGAAAGCCCCACGAGTCTACTTTCCAGCACTTTTTACGGATCACGATTCTGAATTCTCTAGAAGAAGTTATGGCCATTTTCGTAACGGTGCGCGAAGCTGAAAAACTGCACCCGAGAGAGATGCGAGCTCAAGGCGAGCTCACCAAGCTCGCCCCTCAAGCTCGCTAACCTCTCGGGTTTAGCCCCTAAAAATGGTTAAATTCATGATTTTACCACTTTGCCCTTGATCTAATTCATTCATCTATATAAACCTTTGATATTTTTAGACCTAGGAGAGCCCTCTCACCCAAAAATATTCACCAAGACTCAACCTTTCCTAAATTCCTACACAATCCACAAGACACTTGACATCAATCCATAATATTTTCTTGTTCTTGAGAGATAGGAAATTGAAGGAGCTTGGAAGAGGAGAGGAGCAAAGGAAGAAGAGAAGATCTACATAGTTTTCTCTATATTTTATTCTCTTTCATTTTCTATAATTAGCCATGTATTCATTTCATAATATTTATTGTATGGCTACACTTTGTGAAATGAGCTAAACATTTAGTGCTAGGATTTGATGAAACCCCACTCTTGATTTATATATTTGTGTATTGACCTTTGTTTATCCATTTTGTGCAAGTGTTGTTTGTATGGGTATTTTTTGTGTGCTTAAAGCTTTCAAGTAATTGATCTCCATTTGAATGAATTGTTGTGGTGTGTTATGTACCGACCGGAGACGCACACCACGTGTTCGATAAAATGTCCTCTATGCAAGACTAGAAAAGTAGACCTACTTAGGCTAGCGTATAGGATTCGTTAGTGCGCCATTAACCTTAATGAACCCATTCATATATTCTGGGTAATCGAAAGATAGGCTTGGGTATGATTTTGGGTGTGACCTACTCTACTTGACCAAGATTGTAGGTTAATTATAGGGTGCATGAATCTATTAATGGCATGAGCATAATTTGGGTGAATAATTGAGTCTAGAACGAAAGTCAATATAGGGTGGGGTGGAGTCAAATTCTAGTATGTTTCTCTATATTATCACATTCGAGTTTAATTTCTTGTTATTTCATTCTTGCATTAGAATTAATCATTTAGTTTAATTTAGTTTAAGTTGATTAGTTTAAAGAAATCCTTTTTCGATTGTTTTAATAGCAATTAGGCTAATCGATTTCGGTAATCGATCACTCGATCCCTGTGGGAACGAATCTTATTCACTATTGTGCTACTCTCCGACCTCGTCCTATTGCGAGTGTCGCTCATAAAAGAGCTAGTCAATCAGCCAGCACCTTCATCCTGATCTGCCTAAGATCATCCGTCCACCCATTTGCTGCCGCTTCGATATTTATTCGTTCCAACTGAACTTCCAAATCTTTAGAATTGTGTTTACTTTTTGCATATCCCCCGGCCCATCTCTTGATGAGAGCTTTACAAGCTTTTAATTTCTGCTGCAACACCACACTACTCGACCCCACTGTCCTGATACCAGTCCACCTCCTCTTAACTTCCGTCATCAAATTCTTATCATCAAGCCATCTATTATGAAATCGAAAAGGACCAGGCCCCCACTTGTCCTCACTAATGCCCAAGGTTATAGCACTATGATCCGAAATCAATCTAGGCAAACAATTTTGAACTAAATCTGGAAACCAAGACAGAATTATAGGGGAAATCAAAAAGCGATCTAACCTTGCCCACACACCATTTGATCTATTATTAGACCAAGTGAATGTAGCACCCCTTATAGGAATGTCCTTCACCTTAGCTTGGAGAATAAAATGTTGACAGTTTCTAGCCGACCATCTGTCAAAATTACCCCCTTTTCTCTCAGACTCATTAGTAACCGTGTTGAAATCTCCTCCAAAACACCAAGGCTGCTCAAAATCCTGCTAAACACTCAGGAGATACTCCCATAACCTCTTTCTATCCGCCTCAACATTTGGCGCATACACATTACAAACCACCACCTCTTTCCCTGACTTTGTTAACTGCCCTACCAAAATAATACACCATTGATTTGATAAGCAATGAGTCACCGAAAACAAATCCTCATTCCACAATGTCATTAAGCCTCCAGCCGATCCTATTGCTTCCACCCCTACCCCTTTCGTCAGTAAATTGCCACCTATACTCCTAATAAGACTTCTATCAAAAACATCCCTTTTAGATTCCTGAACAAAGAAAATCGTTGGTTTACAGGCCATCACCACTCTCTTAACCTTCTTTCTCTTCACATCTTGACCTAACCCTCTTACATTCCAAGACAAAAGTAACATAGAAACACTGGAATCCCCAAAGAGCTGGCACCTACGAATACAAATCTTACTCATTAAAACAATCTTCATCCTCATGTTCCCTCGAGCTCAAGTAAAGCATTACTTCTGCCTCCCTTCCATTAAAATCTATCCCTAACGCTTTTCCTGTATCCACCACTTTCCTCACTTCGTCCTCTAAGTTCCATTTTCGTCCCTTACTCTGACCTTCTCCCTCCTCTGTTCCCTTCTTTAGTTTGGTGGAGTTAAAAATAACCCCTAATTCTGCCCCTTTCTCGTAGACCTTTGTGATTTCCTCATCTAGATTCCAGATGACCTCTTTAATCCTCCTCTTTGAGCCAGTAAATCTTCGATTCTTCATAGATAGACTCTTGACACTAGAAAGGGTACCCCTACCTTTCTTCCTCTTCTCACGGCCTCCCCATTTCCTGACCCCTGTCCCCTTATCCGAGACTGTATCTGTCACGACAGTCCCCTCTAACCCTCTTCTCGTCTCCAAGCTTCCTGATTTCTCTGAGACATTACTCCTCAAATCAATACACAAACTAATACCTTGCCCTGCAACCTTGCCTTGCGATGCCAAATGCGTTTCCTCAACATAGCTCTCACAAATTCCTAAATAATCTGACAGTTGGGTTTGCTCCATGGGTTGGGCCGGGTCAGTCATAAGAGAGTTTCCTTTTTCTACCATATACGACCCACCCATCTTCTTAGCACTTGAAATGACTTTGGGCCTAATTCTATTATCTTCAGTCTCTGTGCTACTATTTACTGGGCTGAGGGTATGAAGCTCTGCCACTTTAGATTGCTCCCCCACAAATTTTTTTTGGCCTTTACAGAACTTTATAGCCGGCCCAACAGAGCTAGATTCTGTCTCAGAGCTCTGAACAACTCTTCCTTTCTTTACACCCCCAATCCTCACCCCACTATTACACATAGGTAACCATAGGGATTTTGAATTCACTCTGTAAATTTTTCTCCCCTTTCCTTTATCCACCCCATCTCTCGCCCCACCTACTCCCTTGTACTGAACATGAGTCAGAGTTGTAGTAGGTATACTTTTCGGACTCACCTTTTTCAATTCAGCTCCTATACTTACTGATTTGATGTTCTGCTGAACCGGTAGCTCAAACCTTACCTTATCTCTGGTAATGTCAGGAACAACCTACTTCTCTAACATCTTTCCTTCTTGAGCCCTGCATTTTTCTGCCTTCTCGTTTGAAGACTCTTCCACCCTAGAACTGGAGAAAACCTCCATTTTTGAAGAAGGATGCAACCCCAAAAATTGATTAACCCAATCAATGGAGACTTGCCTTGGATCCTCCTTCAGTCGGACTATAAATTCTCTGTGTCCTCCCTTGACTTTAACCTCCGAAACCATCTTGTAATCAAGAGGAGCCATCTTGTAAATGGTATGCTGAGTCTGCTTTTGGCAGTTAGTTCTCTGGGTTCCTGTTGCATAAAGGGTGATCCTAAACCTATGATTTTAATTTTTTTTTTTATAAGTACCGCCAATGCCCATGTATTTTTACATGCCTGATTGTAGATGGCATATCTTCTGCATGTTGGGGTTCTCCCATTTTCTTTGGATTCCATTTTGTAAAAGTTAAGAAGAAAACGGTTTACGAGTTTGCCTTGATATATTCATGTACACATGCTGTTGGTTTTTGGTATTGCGCTTCTGCCTGTGGCTACAATACAATTTATGTTAATCATTTTGCAGTGTGGAACAACTGAAAGATCTTGGATGCAAGTGGGTTATTCTAGGGCATTCTGAACGCAGACATGTTATTGGAGAAGATGATCGGGTGAAGTTTCTAAAATGTTGTTCTTGGGAGGTTTACAGTAGCAGATGATTGCTTCTCTTTTTCTTATCGATGCGTCATATTCAGAATCTGACTGAAGCTTTGTCAACTTCAGTTTATAGGAAAGAAAGCTGCTTATGCATTGAGTGAGGGTCTTGGTGTCATTGCGTGTATTGGCGAAAAGTTAGAAGAAAGAGAAGCAGGCAAAACTTTTGATGTCTGTTTCAAGCAACTAAAGGCCTTTGCCGGTAACTTTCATACTGGCTTTTCATTTCTCACGAATATGCAGTCAATAATAGATTACATTGGAAACGGAAAAGGACTGTATCCTAATTGCGGTAGTGTCTATTATGTGCAGATGCTGTACCAAGTTGGGAAAATATAGTTATTGCGTATGAGCCTGTATGGGCTATTGGGACCGGTAAAGTGGCTACCCCCCTGCAAGCTCAGGAAGTACATGCAGCTGTTCGTGATTGGCTTAAAACTAATGTCTCAGCAGATGTTGCTTCTGCAACTCGCATTATCTATGGAGGTACTTTGTCTGCTCGGCTTTTGTTTATATTTGAGTTAGTAATCTTTTATTTTTGTTTATGTGAGTGCTCACTCCTACAATGTATAAATTTATCTTTTGTGATGTCAAATATTTATTGTGTTGCAAGTTGTAGTCAGTAGCTATAAGCAGATAAATCACTGTAGTGGTATAAGTTAGTTATGTTGGGGATAATTGGAAGGTATCCATGTCTAGATTTCTTTTCAGACCTTGAAAACTGAATATATCTACGGCCTTTTTTGTTAGCAATGTTGGTACTATTCATGGCAATAAACGTGATTGGGAGATGTTGACAATACCAACATTTTCCTCACTGTGATAAGCGATTCAACCTTGATCTTCATAATCAGTATCTAGTTTGCTCAAATGAATGGTATCTCTATCCTTGTCATGGTTGTAATGGCGAATGATTCTCTTTTGCAGGGTCAGTAAATGGAGGCAATAGTGCCGAACTTGCGCAAAGCGAGAAGATATCGATGGTTTTCTCGTTGGCGGTGCATCCTTGAAGGTTTGATCCTGCTCCTGCCATTACTTTCATTTCAGAATTTTATAAGATTGAAGCTGAAATCATTCAAATAAAAAAAAAAAAAAAAAAACCTTATAACTCTCCCTAGTTCAGTGATTTCAAAGAGACCAAACCAAACATCATAATAAGCTCTTTGGTGATGCAGGGTCCCGAGTTTGCTAGCATTGTCAACTCCGTAACATCCAAGAAAGTAGCTGCTTGATTTCTTTACCAGCTTATTCAAGATCGACAAAATAAAGGGCCAAGAGAACTTATTGAAACAAGTTATATATTAGTGTAACAAACCAATGGCCAATGACCCTGTTTTGTTCTATAACAAGTTATGATTGATTGATCTTTTTTTACTTCTCAAAAAGCTAGGAAATTCCTTCTGTTTCTCTCTGTGTGATGAACTTTTTTTTTTCTATATTTAATGTTATGTTCTACATTTCACTAATAAAAACTAAAAAAAAAAAAAAAAAAATGTTTGGGTTGAGATGACGTTGTCCCAGTGATATGCAGATACACATTCGAGTTGTATCCTTTCTTCTAAAATTACAATAGCTAAAATAATAATGCAATAAAGGAGGCAAATACGAATATTATTTTATTTCCTTTGAGAGTTTAAGTTTCCTATACTGTTTTTATTTTTTTATTTTTTTATTTATTTTTATTTATTTTTATTTCCTTATATTGCATTTCGTAAATTTCCTAATTCAAGTTTCATAAGTCATGTCCAAATTTAAATTATTTTAATTTGTGTTATATTTTCTTCTTCATGCATGCATGATTGCATGAATGATGATCAGCTATTAGTCCTATTACATTATTGATTATACACACAAAGTTAATCAAAATTAATTAAAAAAAAAATCACATAATTCTCAATTTATAACCCCTTTTTAAGAGTAAAATAAAAACAAAAATCAACAACCGAAACAATACCAATTCCTCCTAAGTCCCCTAACTCCTAACTATAGCAAAATTAATTAATTAAATCAATCAGCCTTCTCTTCTTGTCATTTGTTTATGTTCGTTGAAGGGCAAATCTCTTCGAAAACCGGCAACCTACGAGTGATCTTGCTCGATCCATTAAGGGCCTTGTTGATTTGTTCATCAATTTCCTTTCGCTCTACCTCAGTCTTCGGTGTCTCGATAATGTTGTCCATCCATGGCGACCAAGTTGTGACGGTGCAGCCAGTGTCCTTTGTTGTAGTGGTACTTGTGCTGGTTTTACCGGTACTCATTATTTCTGTTCAATAAATTTGAAGATGTAAAAAAAAAAAAATTATATATTAGAAACTATTCAATTGTATCATAATGATTTTCATACAATTCATAAAATCAGAAATAATAATTTCAAATATAAAATTTGGACAGTCTAGAATTATTCATTCAAGCCAAGTCCAATGACACGAGACTCTAATCGCTCATAACAACCAAAAAAAAAAAATATTGAAACAAATAAAAATTAAAAACTAAAAAAGAAATGCATGAGCAATAAAAATAGAATGGATTGACATACCTAGAAATAAATTTGCTTGTGTTTGAAAAGTTCGGTGCAAAGTTTTAAGGTTTTTTGTACTTGTGATGTGATTGAAGAAATTTACTAAGCGAGTGGTATAAATAGGAGAGTTTCATACTTTAATAAGTTCGGAACGGGATACAAAAATAATTACAAAAAATACTTACTATAAATTTTATTAATGATTGATTAAAGAATTAATAAGTGTATTAATTAATTAATCAAAGGAAATCTTTTTTTTAAAAAGTAAATTAAAAAGGAAATATAATACCTAATTAAAGTGGGTTATGTGAAGAAGTTATGTGGATTGACATACCTTAAAAGAAATTTGCTTGCGTTTGAAAAAACCGACGAAAAGGTTTCAAGGCTTCTTGTACTTGTGATGTGATTGAAGAAATTTACCAAAGGAGTGGTATAAATATGATAGTTTCATACTTTAATAAGTACGGAATGGGATACGAAAATAATTACCAAAATTACTTATCATAAATTTTATTAATGATTGATTAAAGAATTAATAAGTGTATTAATTAATTATTCCTAATCCTGTATTAAAAAGGAAATCTAATACTTAATTAAAGTGGAAATCCTACTTCATATAATCATATTGAACTAGATTTTTTTTTTGTCAAAAAACAATTTAATTTCTCATGTGGGTAGTGAATTGCCCGAACACGTCAACACATTTTATTTCCTTTGAGAGTTAAGTTTCTTATTATATTTCAAAAAAAAAAAATACTTAATTATAGTGTAAAACTATCTAAATCCTACTTTTTGTCAAAAAATAATTTAGTGTTATTTTTTTCTGTTTCTCTCTGTGTGATGAACTTTTTTTCTATAGTTAATGTTATGTTCTACATTTTACTAATAAGAACTCAAAAAAAAAAAAAAAAGGTTTGGGTTGAGATGACGTTGTCCCAGTGATATGCAGATACACATTCGAGTTGTATCCTTTCTTCTGAAATTACAATAGCTAAAATAATAATGCAATAAAGGAGGCAAATACGAATATTATTTTATTTCCTTTGAGAGTTTAAGTTCCCTATACTGTTTTTATTTATTTTTTATTTATTTTTATTTCCTTATATTGCATTTCGTAAATTTCCTAATCCAAGTTTCATAAGTCATGTCCAAATTTAAATTATTTTAATTTGTGTTATATTTTCTTCTTCATGCATGCATGATTGCATGAATGATGATCGGCTATTAGTCCTATTACATTATTGATTATACACACAAAGTTCATCAAAATTAATTAAAAAAAAAATCACATAATTCTCAATTTATAACCCCTTTTTAAGAGTAAAATAAAAACAAAAATCAACAACCGAAACAATACCAATTCCTCCTAAGTCCCCTAACTCCTAACTATAGCAAAATTAATTAATTAAATCAATCAGCCGTCTCTTCTTGTCATTTGTTTATGTTCGTTGAAGGGCAAATCTCTTCGAAAACCGGCAACCTACGAGTGATCTTGCTCGATCCATTAAGGGCCTTGTTGATTTGTTCATCAATTTCCTTTCGCTCTACCTCAGTCTTCGGTGTCTCGATAATGTTGTCCATCCATGGCGACCAAGTTGTGACGGTGCAGCCAGTGTCCTCTGTTGTAGTGGTACTTGTGCTGGTTTTACCGGTACTCATTATTTCTGTTCAATAAATTTGAAGATGTAAAAAAAAAAAATTTATATATTAGAAACTATTCAATTGTATCATAATGATTTTCATACAATTCATAAAATCAGAAATAATAATTTCAAATATAAAATTTGGACAGTCTAGAATTATTCATTCAAGCCAAGTCCAATGACACGAGACTCTAATCGCTCATAACAACCAAAAAAAAAAATATTGAAACAAATAAAAATTAAAAACTAAAAAAGAAATGCATGAGCAATAAAAATAGAATGGATTGACATACCTAGAAATAAATTTGCTTGTGTTTGAAAAGTTCGGTGCAAAGTTTTAAGGTTTTTTGTACTTGTGATGTGATTGAAGAAATTTACTAAGCGAGTGGTATAAATAGGAGAGTTTCATACTTTAATAAGTTCGGAACGGGATACAAAAATAATTACAAAAAATACTTACTATAAATTTTATTAATGATTGATTAAAGAATTAATAAGTGTATTAATTAATTAATCAAAGGAAATCTTTTTTTTTTAAGTAAATTAAAAAGGAAATATAATACCTAATTAAAGTGGGTTATGTGAAGAAGTTATGTGGATTGACATACCTTAAAAGAAATTTGCTTGCGTTTGAAAAAACCGACGAAAAGGTTTCAAGGCTTCTTGTACTTGTGATGTGATTGAAGAAATTTACCAAAGGAGTGGTATAAATATGATCGTTTCATACTTTAATAAGTACAGAATGGGATACGAAAATAATTACCAAAATTATTTATCATAAATTTTATTAATGATTGATTAAAGAATTAATAAGGGTATTAATTAATTATTCCTAATCATGTATTAAAAAGGAAATCTAATACTTAATTAAAGTGGAAATCCTACTTCATATAATCATATTGAACTAGATTTTTTTTTTGTTGTTGTCAAAATACAATTTAATTTCTCATGTGGGTAGTGAATTGCCCGAACACGTCAACACATTTTATTTCCTTTGAGAGTTAAGTTTCTTATTATATTTCAAAAAAAAAAATATATACTTAATTATAGTGTAAAACTATCTAAATCCTACTTTTTGTCAAAAAATAATTTAGTGTTATTTTTTTCTGTTTCTCTCTGTGTGATGAACTTTTTTTCTATAATTAATGTTATGTTCTACATTTTACTAATAAAAACTAAAAAAAAAAAAAAAATGTTTGGGTTGAGATGACGTTGTCCCAGTGATATGCACATACACATTCGAGTTGTATCCTTTCTTCTGAAATTACAATAGCTAAAATAATAATGCAATAAAGGAGGCAAATACGAATATTATTTTATTTCCTTTGAGAGTTTAAGTTTCATATACTGTTTTTTTTTTTTTTTTTTTTTTAATTTCCTTATTTTGCATCGTAAATTTCCTAATTCAAGTTTCATAAGCCATGTCCAAATTTAAATTATTTTAATTTGTGTTATATTTTCTTCTTCATGCATGCATGATTGCATGAATGATGATCGGCTATTAGTCCTATTACATTATTGATTATAAACACAAAGTTCATCAAAATTAATTAAAAAAAAAAAATAACATAATTCTCATTTTATAACCCCTTTTTAAGAGTAAAATTAAAACAAAAATCAATGACCAAAACAATACTAATTCCTCCTAAGTCCCCTAACTCCTAACTATAGCAAAAATAATTAATTAAATCAATCGGCCTTCTCTTCTCATCATTTTTTTCTGTTCGTTGAAGGGCAAATTTCTTCGAAAACCGACAACCTACGAGTGATCTTGCTCGATCCGTTAAGGGCCTTGTTGATTTGTTCATCAATTTCCTTTCACTCTACCTCAGTCTTCGGTGTCTCGATATTGTTGTCCGTCCGTGGCGACCAAGTTGTGGTGGTGTAGCCAGTGTCCTTTGTTGTAGTGGTACTTGTGCTGGTTTTACCGGTACTCATTATTTCTATTCATTAAATTTAAAGATGTAAAAAAAAAAAAAATTATATATATTAGGAACTATTCGATTGTAATCGTAAAATTAACTGGAATTCCACAATGATTTTCATACAATTCATAAAATCAGATATTAAATTTGGACAGTCTAGAATTATTCATTCAAGCCAAGTCCAACGACACGAGACTCTAATCGCTCATAAAAACCAAAATATCTATATATATATATATATATATATATATAAACATCTCTGTAAGGGTTATTTACTTTGTTGATAGACAATCACGTAACGTTTTGTCATGGTACTTCTGTTGCTTCGGTTAACACCTCCTCAATACATTATTGTGCTCACTGTGACTTTGAAGTTCATGATAAAAGCTATATCTTGAAGACTGTTATGTATAGTAATACACTACTACATTGTGATTCATTGCATTAGATGTATAAATAACATGAAACTGTCAAATGGTGCTTCATTTGCTTTACAAGTTTGAAGTTTACAGGCAACATTGTAATTCTACGACTTTCTTTTGCTATGAAGTGGAAAATGAAGATTTTGTGGACAACTTCGTCTTCAACTCTTCAAATGATGGAAATGGATTCCTGGGTTCTGTGAAGAAGTTTGTATGCATATATAATCTTGGGGTGAAGTTATGTGGAGTTGGTAAGAGAATTGAATAAATGGAGAAGAGAATTCTTGCATGTCATGCAGTGCAATGAGAAAGTTGTTGGTTTTTGAAGAGGAATATTAAGATGTTGATCAAGGAGCAGCAATGTTGTGTGGTTTCGATAATGGGTATGGGTGGCAGGGTGGGTTGGGGGAAACGGCCCTTGCTCGAAAGCTCTGTAATTGTAGTGATGAAGAGGCCTTCCCTGTCCCAGATAATGGCGATGATCAGGCAGGTAATTGTTTACCAGGATTAGAGAAGTTGGGAAGAGAGATGGTGTGAAAATGTGGTGGTTTACCGCTTGCAATAGTAGTAGTGAAGTAAACAGCCACATGAGTAGCGTACAGTGAAAAACCCACCTATGGTGGCATTTGACAAAGATTCATATTGTCTAGACTTCACATGGTCATTGGTTGTGCATGCTATTTTTATTGTTTAAAGTGCTTCCTTTTTTGAAACAAAATTTTCATAAAAACAAATCTCATTATGCACTGGTTTTGTATGTGCAACTGTGCAAGTGCAGTGGGCCGATGGTGGATCATATATCTCACCCTGTCCTGTTGCTATAAAACTATTGTCCCTTCACTCATAAGATTGAGAGTATTGTTTTTTGTTTCGCTTATAGATCTATCTATTGGTATGCCATGCAATGACTTAACATCTAGCCGAAACCAGTTTTCAAGTTGTTTGCGTCTGTTGATGCTAAATGGTATGCTGAGTCTGCTTTTGGCAGTTAGTTCTCTGGGTTCCTGTATGCTGAGTCTACTTTTGGCAGTTAGTTCTCTGGGTTCCTGTTGCATAAAGGGTGATCCTTAAACTATGATTTTAATTTTTTTTTTATAAGTACCGCCAATGCCCATGTATTTTTACATGCCTGATTGTAGATGGCATATCTTCTGTATTTTGGGGTTCTCCCATTTTCTTTGGATTCCATTTTGTAAAAGTTAAGAAGAAAACGGTTTACGAGTTTGCCTTGATATATTCATGTACACATGCTGTTGGTTTTTGGTATTGCACTTCTGCCTGTGGCTACAATACAATTTATGTTATTCATTTTGCAGTGTGGAACAACTGAAAGATCTTGGCTGCAAGTGGGTTATTCCAGGGCATTCTGAACGCAGACATGTTATTGGAGAAGATGATCAGGTGAAGTTTCTAAAATGTTGTTCTTGGGAGGTTTACAGTAGCAGATGATTGCTTCTTTTTCTTATCGATGCGTCATATTCAGAACCTGACTGAAGCTTTGTCAACTTCAGTTTATAGGAAAGAATGCTGCTTATGCATTGAGTGAGGGTCTTGGTGTCATTGCGTGTATTGACGAAAAGTTAGACGAAAGAGAAGCAGGCAAAACTTTTGATGTCTGTTTCAAGGAACTAAAGGCCTTTGCCGGTAACTTTCATACTGGCTTTTCATTTCTCACGAATATGCAGTCAATAATAGATTACATTGGAAAAGGAAAATGACTGTATCCTAATTGCGGTAGTGTCTATTATGTGCAGATACTGTACCAAGTTGGGAAAATATAGTTATTGCGTATGAGCCTGTATGGGCTATTGGGACCGGTAAAGTGGCTACCCCCCTGCAGGCTCAGGAAGTACATGCAGCTGTTCGTGATTGGCTTAAAACTAATGTCTCAGCAGATGTTGCTTCTGCAACTCGCATTATCTATGGAGGTACTTTGTCTGCTCCGCTTTTGTTTATATTTGATTTAGTAATCTTTTATTTTTGTTCATGTGAGTGCTCGCTCCTACAATGTATATATTTATCTTTTGTGATGTCAAATATTTATTGTGTTGCAAGTTGTAGTCAGTAGCTATAAGCAGATAAATCACTGTAGTGGTATAAGTTAGTTATGTTGGGGATAATTGGAAGGTATCCATGTCTAGATTTCTTTTCAGACCTTGAAAACTGAATATATCTACGGCCTTTTTTGTTAGCAATGTTGGTACTATTCATGGCAATAAACGTGATTGGGAGATGTTGACAATCCCAACATTTTTCTCACTGTGATAAGCGATTCAACCTTGATCTTCATAATCAGTATCTAGTTTGCTCAAATGAATGGTATCTCTATCCTTGTCATGGTTGTAATGGCGAATGATTCTCTTTTGCAGGGTCAGTAAATGGAGGCAATAGTGCCGAACTTGCAAAGCAAGAAGATATCGATGGTTTTCTCGTTGGCGGTGCTTCCTTGAAGGTTTGATCCTGCTCCTGCCATTACTTTCATTTCAGAATTTTATAAGATTGAAGCTGAAATCATTCAAATAAAAATAAAATAAAAAATAAACCTTATAACTCTCCCTAGTTCAGTGATTTCAAAGAGACCAAACCAATCATCATAATAAGCTCTTTGGTGATGCAGGGTCCCGAGTTTGCTACCATTGTCAACTCCGTAACATCCAAGCAAGTAGCTGCTTGATTTGTTTACCAGCTTTTTTTTTTTTTGAAAATCAAACTATATTAGAGCCCAAAAAGGCAGAGCAAAAACCAAACAGCAGGGGAACAAACAAAAGCACCAGCCAACACCATCAAAAACCAGCGACAGAAGCAGCAACCAGCAACTGTCGCTGGACTTTGACAAGGCAAAGCATAGCCAAAAGACAGAAAAAAGAAACCACAGGCCCAAACGAAAACCTCTCAAGGCACCCTCCAATCCAGCACGACACCCCCCCCTTCAGCACCCTTTTTAGCGAGCAAATCCGCATACGTATTAGTTTCTCTAAAATCAAATTCAACTGAAACCTGACCATTAATCCCCAACAAACTTCTAATCTCCATGATCAGCAGAAAGTAACTCCAGTCCCCCACATCACTGCTATTAACCCAAGCAACAGCTTGTTTACAATCACTCACAATCACAATCCTCTTGTCCTCCAGCTCCGATCTACACCCACAAAGAGCTGCAGCTTTACGAATCGCAAGAAGCTCAGCAGAAAAGACAACTTGATGGCCAGCAGACTCAGAAAAAACACACAGAAACATAACATTGCTGTCACGAAGAACACCCCCTATTCCGGCATGATCCTGCGCTCCTCTAACAGAACCATCAACGTTGAACTTAAAAGTTTCAGGAGCCGGAGGAATCCACCCCTTAGACCTAGGGATCAAACTTTGGTTAAAACAGAGCATCTTTCCGCTATATCCAGAATAATAATCGATATAGGATCCTTAGACCCTTTACCAATGTATTTAAACCACCAAGCAACTCGAAATTTTACCATGTCCACAGCCTGCTCTAAGGATATCTTAACATCCTTGAAAACCTTCTCATTTCTAGTTTCCCAAATTGTAGCGAAAAACAGGGAGCTCCATGCTCTTTTAGCACGCTTTTTAGGACAACAACCACTCCAATTTCTCCACCACGACAGAACCGAACCCGTAGAACAGCAGCTAAAATTCCACCAGCCCATACAACAAGACCACAACTTCCACGCCCAATTGCAGTGTAAAAAGAGGTGGTCAATTGTTTCATCACCCTCACCACACAGAGGACACTCCAAATTGTCATCCATCAACAATCCGAAACGTTGTAGAACCTCTTTTACCAGCACACGACCATGCAAAAGTTGCCACCCAAAGATCTCAACCTTAGGAGGACAAATTCTCTTCCAGACACTGTTGAAAACAGAAGAATCGCCTGAAAAATTCTGTTGAAGACTCATCCAAACAGATTTCACAGAAAACTGCCCATTATCACACAGAGACCAACTGATGGAATCCACACCATCTTCCCGAATTGCAATACCCTCAATACAGTTCATAAAAGCCACCCATTGGTCTTGCTCCCAGTTGAAGCAAGGTCTTCTGAGATTAATAGCCCACTGCCATCTATTACCCACAAAATGACCATAATCCTTCACACGCCCTGACTTATTAGAAGCAAGGGAATAAATCCTCGGAAACACTTCCTTCAAGGGCACTCCTCCAATTCAAATCTCCTCCCAAAGTCTGACCCTATCACCACTACCCACTAAAACTTGTAAACCCTCATGAATAATCTTAGCCATTTTCGTACCCTGCTGTAAAAGACTGCCAACAGTCTTTACAAAGAAAGAACTCGAAGGGCCACCATTCCAATCCTAACTAAGAGCAAACAAAGGAACACCATATTTAGCGCAAATAACTCTCTTCCAAAGTGACGAATCTTCTTTCCCGAATCTCCAAATCCATTTGGCCATGAATTCAAGATCGACAAAATAAAGGGCCAAGAGAACTTATTGAAACAAGTTATATATTAGTGTAACAAACCGATGGCCAATGACTCTGTTTTGTTCTGTAACAAGTTTTGATTGATTGATCTCTTTTTACTTCTGAAGAAACGAGGAAATTCCTTCTGTTTCTCTTTGTGTGATGAACTTTTTTTCTATATATATTTTTTTGAACTGCTGACTTTATAAAGGCCAAAAGGCAAACAACAAGCAACCACCACCCCTAACCAGCGGGAAAGGGGCAAAGCCCCAAACAAAGGGCACCAAAAGCCACACAAAAAACGCATAAAACAAACACAACCCCAACGAAAGAGATGCTGACAGGAGCCAGAGAAAAACAAGGAAACGAAGCACAAGAAAACAGCACAAGAAGACAGCACCAATGCATTGAAAACACAAAGAATCAGTGCACCTCCCACGAAATAAAATCCCCTTCAGAATTAGAACCTCTCTTCGCCAAAGAATCAGCAAAACAATTGGAGGACCTAGGATTAAAGATTACCACCGTTCTGCCCAAGACCGACAAAAGCGATCTAATATCATAAATAAAAATTAAATGCTTCAGGCTACCGAAACCAGCTCCGTTGACCCAGGACACAGCTACCTTAGAGTCACTTATGATTGTGATATCTTTCCCCACCATAACCTGAGAACTAGCGCATAACGCAGCAGCTTGATGGATTGCAATGATCTCAGCCGTATTGGCGTCCGCATTGCCAATATACCTGGAGAAAGATCCCATAACCTTGCCACAGTGATCACGCAAGACTCCACCAATGCCCGCGGACCCAGGACATCCCCTAGCCGACCCATCCACATTAAACTTCAGAGCTCCAAATGAAGGGGGGGTCCAATCACCTCTGCGGACAGCCTTTACAGGTTTTGAAACAGTGCACCTTTCAGCAACGTTTTGTAACAAGACAGTGATTGAATCCGCGCATCCCTTACCATGATATTTGAACCACCAAGCGACTCTGATTTTGATCATGTCAACAGCTTGAGCAGTCCCCTGATCGGAATTTCTAAACACCACTTCATTCCTTGAGTCCCAAATGGTCCATACCGTAGCAAAGAAAAGAGTGTTCCAAGCTCTTCCTTGACTGGTTTTTGGACAAAGACCAAACCATCCTAACGCCCATTCCAGGAGGGATTTATTGGCACACCATTTCACCCCCCACCAAGCCATGCACTGCCACCAAACAGTAGTCGCCCAATTACAATGCAGAAACAGGTGGTCGATAGATTCCTCTGTCAGCTTACACATCGGACAAACCTGAGGCATATTAATGCTGAAACCAAACTTGTTCAACACCTGTCTAACGAGAATTCTGCCTGATCGTACTATTTTTATATCTATTTTGAGGTCCCCAATTCCTACTTATTGTGCTTGTTCCTCGGGTAAAACCGGGTATTTAATATAATAAAATAAGTGTTTCAGGTATTTTTGGAGTTTAGGGACATTGGCGTAATTTTGGAGAATCAGGGGTCAAAGTGAAGGTATGGAGAATATATTGAAGATCCAGTGATTAGAGAAGAGTTGAGGGTTACTAATTGTAATTTTCCAAGTGGTGCTATGAAGTTCGCCGCCACAACGGCCAATGTGACAGCCACCTTTTTGCGCTCCAATATCAGTGAAGTTGACTCCCATGCTAGTTGGCCGTCACCACGGCCAACTTGGCAGCGACTTTTGCCCATCATCCAATGTCAATGAAGTTGGCTCCCATGCTAGTTGGCCGTCGCAACAGCCAACTTGGGAGTGACCTTTTCAACAATCAAAGAGGCAGTGAAGTTGGCTCCCATGCCAGGTCGCCGTCACCACATCCAACTTGGGAGCGACCTCCTGTACCAACTCAGCATAAGTGACGAATTCTGACCCATTTTCTGTGACAACCACTATATATATATCATATTCTCTTAGCTGAAAACACACCTCTCAATCTTGAATCCCTAGATCCAAAATAACTACTCACCCAAAAGAAAACCTTTCATATTCCACCATCTTCAACCTCACAAAAATCACCCAAGCTACCACCTTTCTACACCATTTTCATCATCTTTCCACATTATCTCCTTCTCCACTACCATTCCATCCATCTTTGGAGGTTTTGCACGCAAGAGGAAGCTCTCAAGACAATGGGTTTTCTCTACTCTTTTGTTTTCTCTTTCATTTCTCCATTGATGTGTAACTAATTCATTAGCTAGGGGATTAATGTAATCGTATTGGACTACTCTATGAATTAATTAGTCTATTTTCTTAATTCAATTCGATTTTAGTCTCTCTTACTTGATTATGTTGTGTTTGCCTATTGCTCATATTATTTTGAGACCTCAATTGATGTGGGTGTGTAGTGTAGACTATCTATAAATTGGATTTTGGTGTGAAAGACCTTTCCACCTTAATATCAATTATGAGTTTGGTAATTGAGAATAATGATATATGCATGACCATGCTATGTTGTTTTGGCTTAGAGTTTATACAATATTAGGTGATGACCATTGCTTGGCACATGACCTTGTGGGAGCAATGGTAAGATCCTAACTCTTAATGATAAACAAACCCTAAAATTGGATTGAAGTGCTTAACGAGACTAACTAAGGACATTGAGTGGTCTAAGAAGGTTATATTAATTCCCTAGTGATTTCTCCTATCATTTCACTACTTGTGTGTTCATTTGTTGTGTTTAGCTTAGTTTTTAGTCACAAGATTGCATTTTTATTTCTCAAGTTTGCATCTTTAGTTTCAAGTTTACATTTTTAGCTTACAAGTTTGCATTTTTAAGCATTTTCAAGAAACCAAATCACTTTGTCAAACAAAAGCATTATACAATTTACTTTTCAAGCACTTAGATTAGTTTTAATTTTTCCCTAGACTAAGTAGTTTCAACCATTTGAATCACCGATCCCAGTGAACGAACTTAATTTAAATTGAAAGTAAATCGTTTTTACTGCATCATTGCCCCTTAAAAGTTGCCAAGTAAAAATCTCAATTTTGCTAGGACAAATCCCTTGCCAAACAAGAGAGGAGTCCACAGAATCAGCCTCAACATCCGACTCTTCCAGTTTTCTACGAAACGAACTCACTGAAAACAAACCTTTAGAACAAAAGGACCAAGCAAGCATATCCTTTATCATAAGGCGAGGTTTGAATTGTTCAAGTCTATATTTAATGTTATGTTCTATATTTTACTAATAAAAACTTTAAAAAAAAAATAATGTTTGGGTTAAGATGACGTTGTCCCAGTGATATGCAGATACACATTCGAGTTGTATCCTTTCTTTTGAAATTAAAATAGCTAAAATAATAATGCAATAAAGGAGGCAAATACAAATATTATTTTATTTCCTTTGAGAGTTAAGTTTCCTATACTGTTTTTATTTATTTATTTATTTATTTTATTTCCTTATATTGCATTTCCTAAATTTCTTAATCCAAGTATCATAAGTCATGTCCAAATTTAAATTATTTTAATTTGTGTTATATTTTCTTCTTCATGCATGCATGATTGCATGAATGATGATCAGCTATTAGTCCTATTACATTATTGATTATAAACACAAAGTTCATCAAAATTAATTAGAAAAAAAATCACATAATTCTCATTTTATAACCCCTTTTAAAGAGTAAAATAAAAACAAAAATCAACGACCGAAACAATACCAATTCCTCCTAAGTCCCCTAACTCCTAACTATAGCAAAATTAATTAATTAAATCAATCGGCATTCTCTTCTTGTCATTTGTTTCTGTTCGTTGAAGGGCAAATCTCTTCGAAAACCGGCAACCTACGAGTTATCTTGCTCGATCCGTAAAGGGCCTTGTTGATTTGTTCATCAATTTCTTTTCGCTCTACCTCAGTCTTCGATGTCTCGATAATGTTGTCCATCCGTGGCGACCAAGTTGTGTTGGTGCAGCCAGTGTCCTCTGTTGTAGTGGTACTTGTTCTGGTTTTACCGGTACTCATTATTTCTGTTCAATAAATTTGAAGATGTAAAAAAAAAAAAAAAAAAAAAAATTATATATATTAGAAACTATTCGATTGTATCATTATGATTTTCATACAATTCATAAAATCAGAAATAAGAATTTCAGATATAAAATTTGGACAGTCTAGAATTATTCATTCAAGCCAAGTCCAACGACACGAGACTCTAATCGCTCATAAAAACCAAAAAATATATATTGAAACAAATAAAAATTAAAAATTAAAAAAAAAAAAAAGCATGAACAATACAAATAGAATGGATTGACATACCTAGAAATAAATTTGCTTGTGTTAGAAAAGTTCGGTGCAAAGTTTTAAGGTTTTTTGTGCTTGTGATGTGATTGAAGAAATTTACTAAGCGAGTGGTATAAATAGGAGAGTTTCATACTTTAATAAGTTCGGAACGGGATACGAAAATAATTACCAAAATTATTTATCATAAATTTTATTAATGATTGATTAAAGAATTAATAAGGGTATTAATTAATTATTCATAATCCTGTATTAAAAAGGAAATCTAATACTTAATTAAAGTGGAAATCCTATTTCATATAATCATATTGAACAAGAATTTTTTTTTTTTTTTTTGTCAAAAATCAATTTAATTTCTCATGTGGGTTGTAAAGTGCCCGAACACGTCAACACATTTTATTTCCTTTGAGAGTTAAGTTTCCTATTATATTTCAAAAGATAATAATAATACATAATTAAAGTGTAAAACTAACTAAATCCTACTTTTAGTCAAAAAATAATTTATATTCTCTTGTGAGTCGTGACGTGTTCGAACACCACGTCATCACCCACTCACTGATGTGGCTAGACAGGTCATTGATACCTCAACTAAATCCCGTGACGTGACCAGACACGTCAGCGTATGTGTATTAGATTGGTTTTTGTTGACTCGATCGATCGAAGGAATCAAATGAGTTTGGGTCTGGGAATCTAGCTGAGTTGATTCTCTGAGTATTTGCAGGTCATTCATGTACAAGCAATTAATTTGCTTCAATGGAGGTAACCATCGATACTACTTCTACACTACCAACAATGGATTCAATTGTTTTATATATGTATATGTATTGTCTTTGATTTACACAAATCTTCAATTAAATGCAAAAGCTGCTCGCTGTTTGTTTCAGTGTTTGGGTAATTCTTCATCTTTGTAGGTGATTTTGGATTGGATTGATTGTGATTTATGAGTTTGTGTTGTGTATGCATATGATTTAGTACAGCATAGACCTACATTTGGAGAGAGTTGGCTGTAATTAAAATGAAGAGATCTTATGAAGAAATCAAAGGAGAGGATTTGTCTTCTTCTTCTTCTTTTTCAGGTTTTGAGAAAGAGAAAGGAAGACAGTAGTTTAGCATATGAGTAATTTCATGAGTTTGTGCTGCTATCTTAATTTGTTAAATATGATGACACCCTGTTTGGAGAACCAACATCTCTGTAAAGGTAGGAGGAGGATGCAGCTAGATTCGAAGCCTTGAATGGTTAGTTTTAGTGTAGTTGTTTCTGGTTTGGTCTGGTCTAGGTGGCATTTTAGACTTGTGGGGTTGGAGTTGGGGCCATTTATTTTGATGGGGGGATTAAGTGGGGTGAAGCATGACATGGTGTTTTGTTTTGTTTTGTGCGGCTATGTGGAAGTTGTGAGCTCCTAGAATGTCTTAGCTTAGTGGGGGATGCAGCTGTTTGGGGAGAATTGGCGTGGTTTGTTTCTTAGTCTTTCGTGTGTGTTGTTTGTTTGCTTGGCCCTGTTGTGGGTGTTTTGTGCGACTCTGTTCTGGTTTGGGTTGTTAGTCTCTCGAGGAGCTTCATCAAGTTTATACTGAGTTGCAGTGTTTCGTTCGTTGGTTGGTTGGCAGTGTTTTTTTGTTTTCAGAGGCAGCGTTTTGTTTTTTGGGATTTTCTTGTGGCTTGGTGTTTGGGTTCCCAGGTTGCTTGTTGGGTGATCGTTTGTTCTTCTTTGTTTGGTTGTAGGGACTCGCCCGCTTTTCCTTTCTAAAAAATTTTGCCGTTCAAAAAAAAAAAACATCTCTGTAAGGGTTATTTACTTTGTTGATAGACAAACACGTAACGTTTTGTCATGGTACTTCTGTTGCTTCGGTTAACACCTCCTCAATACATTATTGTGCTCACTGTGACTTTGAAGTTCATGATAAAAGCTATATCTTGAAGACTGTTATGTATAGTAAACACTACTACATTGTGATTCATTGCATTAGATGTATAAATAACATGAAACTGTCAAATGGTGCTTCATTTGCTTTACAAGTTTGAAGTTTACAGGCAACATTGTAATTCTACGACTTTCTTTTGCTATGAAGTGGAAAATGAAGATTTTGTGGACAACTTCGTCTTCAACTCTTCAAATGATGGAAATGGATTCCTAGGTTCTGAGAAGAAGTTTGTATGCATATATAATCTTAGGGTGAAGTTATGTGGAGTTGGTAAGAGAATTGAATAAATGGAGAAGAGAATTCTTGCATGTCATGCAGTGCAATGAGAAAGTTGTTGGTTTTTGAAGAAGAATATTAAGATGTTGATCAAGGAGCAGCAATGTTGTGTGGTTTCGATAATGGGTATGGGTGGCAGGGTGGGTTGGGGGAAACGGCTCTTGCTCGAAAGCTCTGTAATTGTAGTGATGAAGAGGCCTTCCCTATCCCAGATAATGGCGATGATCAGGCAGGTAATTGTTTACCAGGATTAGAGAAGTTGGGAAGAGAGATGGTGTGAAAATGTGGTGGTTTACCGCTTGCGATAGTAGTAGTGAAGTAAACAGCCACATGAGTAGCGTACAGTGAAGAACCCACCTATGGTGGCATTTGACAAAGATTCATATTGTCTAGACTTCACATGGTCATTGGTTGTGCATGCTATTTTTATTGTTTAAAGTGCTTCCTTTTTTGAAACAAAATTTTCATAAAAACAAATCTCATTATGCACTGGTTTTGTATGTGCAACTGTGCAAGTGCAGTGGGCCGATGGTGGATCATATATCTCACCCTGTCCTGTTGCTATAAAACTATTGTCCCTTCACTCATAAGATTGAGAGTATTGTTTTTTGTTTCGCTTATAGATCTATCTATTGGTATGCCATGCAATGACTTAACATCTAGCCGAAACCAGTTTTCAAGTTGTTTGCGTCTGTTGATGCTAAATGGTATGCTGAGTCTGCTTTTGGCAGTTAGTTCTCTGGGTTCCTGTATGCTGAGTCTGCTTTTGGCAGTTAGTTCTCTGGGTTCCTGTTGCATAAAGGGTGATCCTGAACCTATGATTTTAATTTTTTTTTTTATAAGTACCGCCAATGCCCATATATTTTTACATGCCTGATTGTAGATGGCATATCTTCTGCATGTTGGGGTTCTCCCATTTTCTTTGGATTACATTTTGTAAAAGTTAAGAAGAAAACGGTTTACGAGTTTGCCTTGATATATTCATGTACACATGCTGTTGGTTTTTGGTATTGCACTTCTGCCTGTGGCTACAATACAATTTATGTTATTCATTTTGCAGTGTGGAACAACTGAAAGATCTTGGCTGCAAGTGGGTTATTCTAGGGCATTCTGAACGCAGACATGTTGTTGGAGAAGATGATCAGGTGAAGTTTCTAAAATGTTGTTCTTGGGAGGTTTACAGTAGCAGATGATTGCTTCTTTTTCTTATCGATGCGTCATATTCAGAATCTGACTGAAGCTTTGTCAACTTCAGTTTATAGGAAAGAAAGCTGCTTATGCATTGAGTGAGGGTCTTGGTGTCATTGCGTGTATTGGCGAAAAGTTAGAAGAAAGAGAAGCAGGCAAAACTTTTGATGTCTGTTTCAAGCAGCTAAAGGCCTTTGCCGGTAACTTTCATACTGGCTTTCCATTTCTCACGAATATGCAGTCAATAATAGATTACATTGGAAAAGGAAAAGGACTGTATCCTAAGGTAGTGTCTATTATATATGTGCAGATGCTGTACCAAGTTGAGAAAATATAGTTATTGCGTATGAGCCTGTATGGGCTATTGGGACCGGTAAAGTGGCTACCCCCCTGCAGGCTCAGGAAGTACATGCAGCTGTTCGTGATTGGCTTTAAACTAATGTCTCAGCAGATGTTGCTTCTGCAACTCGCATTATCTATGGAGGTACTTTGTCTGCTCGGCTTTTGTTTATATTTGAGTTAGTAATCTATTATTTTTGTTTATGTGAGTGCTCGCTCCTACAATGTATAAATTTATCTTTTGTGATGTCAAATATTTATTGTGTTGCAAGTTGTAGTCAGTAGCTATAAGCAGATAAATCACTGTAGTGGTATAAGTTAGTTATGTTGGGGATAATTGGAAGGTATCCATGTCTAGATTTCTTTTCAGACCTTGAAAACTGAATATATCTACGGCCTTTTTTGTTAGCAATGTTGGTACTATTCATGGCAATAAACGGGATTGGGAGATGTTGACAATCCCAACATTTTTCTCGCTGTGATAAGCGATTCAACCATGATCTTCATAATCAGTATCTAGTTTGCTCAAATGAATCGTATCTCTATCCTTGTCATGGTTGTAATGGCGAATGATTCTCTTTTGCAGGGTCAGTAAATGGAGGCAATAGTGCCGAACTTGCAAAGCAAGAAGATATCGATGGTTTTCTCGTTGGCGGTGCTTCCTTGAAGGTTTGCTCCTGCTCCTGCCATTACTTTCATTTCAGAATTTTATGAGATTGAAGCTGAAATCATTCAAATAAATAAATAAAAACTTACAACTCTCCCTAGTTCAGTGATTTCAAAGAGACCAAACCAATCATCATAATAAGCTCTTTGGTGATGCAGGGTCCCGAGTTTGCTACCATTGTCAACTCCGTAACATCCAAGAATGTAGCTGCTTGATTTATTTACCAGCTTATTCAAGATCGACAAAATAAAGGGCCAAGAGAACTTATTGAAACAAGTTATATATTAGTGTAACAAACCAATGGCCATTGACCCTGTTTTGTTCTATAACAAGTTCTGATTGATTGATCTTTTTTTACTTCTCAAAAAGCTAGGAAATTCCTTCTGTTTCTCTCTGTGTGATGAACTTTTTTTTTTCTATATTTAATGTTATGTTCTACGTTTTACTAATAAAAACTGAAAAAAAAAAAAATGTTTGGGTTGAGATGACGTTGTCCCAGTGATATGCAAATACACATTCGAGTTGTATCCTTCCTTCTGAAATTACAATAGCTAAAATAATAATGCAATAAAGAAGGCAAATACGAATATTATTTTATTTCCTTTGAGAGTTTAAGTTTCCTTTACTGTTTTTATTTATTTATTATTTATTTTTATTTTTTTATATCCTTATATTGCATTTCGTAAATTTCCTAATTCCAGTTTCATAAGTCATGTCCAAATTTAAATTATTTTAATTTGTGTTATATTTTCTTCTTCATGCATGCATGATTGCATGAATGATGATCAGCTATTAGACCTATTACATTATTGATTATAAACACAAAGTTCATCAAAATTAATTAAAAAAAAAAAAATCACATAATTCTCATTTTATAACCCCTTTTTAAGAGTAAAATAAAAACAAAAATCAACGACCGAAACAATACCAATTCCTCCTAAGTCCCCTAACTCCTAACTATAGCAAAATTAATTAATTAAATCAATCGGCCTTCTCTTCTTGTCATTTGTTTATGTTCGTTGAAGGGCAAATCTCTTCGAAAACCGGCAACCTACGAGTGATCTTGCTCGATCCGTTAAGGGCCTTGTTGATTTGTTCATCAATTTCTTTTCGCTCTACCTCAGTCTTCGGTGTCTCGATAATGTTGTCCATCCATGGCGACCAAGTTGTGACGGTGCAGCCAGTGTCCTTTGTTGTAGTGGTACTTGTGCTGGTTTTACCGATACTCATTATTTCTGTTCAATAAATTTGAAGATGTAAAAAAAAAATTATATATATAGAAACTATTCAATTGTATCATAATGATTTTCATACAATTCATAAAATCAGAAATAATAATTTCAAATATAAAATTTGGACAGTCTAGAATTATTCATTCAAGCCAAGTCCAATGACACGAGACTCTAATCGCTCATAACAACAAAAAAAAAAATATATATATATATATATATATTGAAACAAATTAAAATTAAAAACTAAAAAAAAAATGCATGAGCAATAAAAATAGAATGGATTGACATACCTAGAAATAAATTTGCTTGTGTTTGAAAAGTTCGGTGCAAAGTTTTAAGGTTTTTTGTACTTGTGATGTGATTGAAGAAATTTACTAAGCGAGTGGTATAAATAGGAGAGTTTCATACTTTAATAAGTTCGGAACGGGATACAAAAATAATTACAAAAAATACTTACTATAAATTTTATTAATGATTGATTAAAGAATTAATAAGTGTATTAATTAATTAATCAAAGGAAATCTTTTTTTTTTTTAAAGTAAATTAAAAAGGAAATATAATACCTAATTAAAGTGGGTTATGTGAAGAAGTTATGTGGATTGACATACCTTAAAAGAAATTTGCTTGCGTTTGAAAAAACCGACGAAAAGGTTTCAAGGCTTCTTGTACTTGTGATGTGATTGAAGAAATTTACCAAAGAAGTGGTATAAATATGATAGTTTCATACTTTAATAAGTACGGAATGGGATACGAAAATAATTACCAAAATTACTTATCATAAATTTTATTAATGATTGATTAAAGAATTAATAAGG